>JAYKKI010000051.1:5645000-6280000 GCA_039881145.1 Druceiella hillmani | reverse complement strand
TTGTCACAATTAAATGCGCCAGGATTTACGAATTCTCAATTTGCGTTATTTTTTCAGATTTTTCCAAGCGATTTTCCTGGTGATAAAGGTACACCTATTTATAAGCGTTTTTCCTGAAAAAATATTTAAAGGAAGTAATTAAAATATTAGATCATATATATATATATATATTGTAGAATTCGTGCTTCAATACGTTTTCATTTCACACTTTACGCGACCCCTTCAGAAATTTTTTATTTCTCGTTCACCAACTGAAATTAACTCCCTCAATGAAAATCGAATTTTTATACTTCATGTTTGTAATTGGATCTCCATACTCTATATTTGTATTAGATTTGAAATTTTATGAACTACGCAGAATAAAATGCAAAAATGTTGCACGACAGATAGACGGACACCGAGGTGATTCCATAAGTGTTCTGTTTTGGTAATTTTACCACATTTTCCCGGACATTTGCCACATTTTCTGTGCCTGCGGTTGCGTTCACGTGAAACGCGGAAAAAGAAAATTTTAGAAAATTATTAGTAATGATGAACATCATCACTTCTATGTTTTTTTTAGAATATCTATAAGTATAAAGTTTACTAAAATGCTTGTAGATGGTGTTGGTAATATCAATATAGTGATGCTCAACAAGACATTTTTTTAAAAATTTTTAATATCCAGATAAAAAGTATCATTTGTGTTATGTGAAGATATAAACTATTGCCATACCAAATTTCATCAAAATCCGGTTAGTAGATTTCACAGAATTGAAGAACAAATTATCAGACAGACATACAGACAACAATTCTCAAATAAGTTTTCTGGCTTCGATTATCATTCTATACACTAAACCAATCCCTCTTTTAAAAACATTTTCTGTGCACAAAATTCACTTCGTTAGAGATTTTAAATATATATATATATATATATATATATATATATATATACATATATATATATATATATATATATATATATACATTTGTAAACTGAAGCAATTATCTTTTGCTTATACCGCTCTGTCGAAGAAAACGGTTTTCCCCTAATTTGCAATATCACGCGTCGCGTGACTCGTCTCCATTAGCTGACCGGCTAATTGAGACGGTAGGAGATTGGGGTATTAATTGGGGGAAAGGGAAAGAAGGCTGGAGACGAGATTGTATACAAAATCTTGTCAGATGCTTACGAAACGCGCGGGGCCGCTTAATTACTTAGTCGTTTATCCAGGAAAATTTACGTTATTATCGCTGACTATTGAATGGTTTCTATTTTTAAAATATCCTTTTTTTATATGTGGAATACTTAATAGTCCTCGCTCATCTCTTGGTATATAACTGTCTTCTACAGAAGATCCTATGATATTTATGAAGACCGATTACGGGGAGGAATACAATTATGTATTCGGGTGTGTTCATTGCACAGGATCACCTAATGGTGATCCTGTGTGTTTCGCTCCAGTGCGCTTTGGGGAAATCTGTAATTCGGGCATGGGGTTTTCAAAACATAAATAAATAAATAATTGATACTCACATATGATATTTGAAATAAAAAGATATTCTATTAGGTCATATGACCTATTTAAAATTTGTAATATCTTTGAGTGTTAATTATTCAAATATAGGCTAGCTAATATGCTTTATCGTTATGCTAAATTCCAAATTTCTACCTGAAATAATTGTGGAGAGAAAAAGTAGTGACAGACGGAAGGGCAGGTAAGGGATCCTTTAAGGTTTCCTTTTTTCGTCTTGACGTATGGAATCTTAAAAAAGATAGAAGACAAATTGAAATTGCCTGAAGTAGCAGTAAGATGCACAATTCAGAGTACCAATTATAAAAGATTTTTAAAAAATACACAGAGAATTATGGGCAGTTAGATACTTCCAAAAAGAAAGCCTACTGATATTTTGTCAATAGATTTCTCCTTTTTACGAAACCCTGAAAGATTCCTCAATAATTCTTTTTCTTCTTCTGTTGCAAAATAACCCGATATTTTCTTCTGTTGCAAAGAACCAAATTTCCCCAAAGTAGCTCCATTTACGGGATTGTTTGGAGGCCAGGTTTTCCAAATGTTAAAGAGTGTATTCGTAAGTATATTTGCCATCGGGTGCGGCGTCTTTCTCATTTCCCCCTTTTTTGTGAAAGTCACTTTATTAACTGGATCTTTATTATTGCACTCAAAGACCTGATGCTCAAATTCACCTCAACCACTTGATGCTGAAAAGCTTATTATATCTAGTTGTTCGCATTAGTCGTATAATTCGTTACTATGGCAACTTTTTTAGATATCATTTCTGCATGTTTTTCTAAGTATTTTTTGTTCGAAATCAATATATATTTTCATCAGCATAAAAAAGAGCACAGGACTTACCTTGTCAAACTTTGTCACACTAATATAATAAATAGAAAAGATATGTTCGTTTATTTGTTGTTCATGGATTCATGGAAAAATTACTAACCCGGTTCATATTTAATTTCGTCATGTGATAAGTTTATAGTTTTCCAGATTGTCTAATGCTGTAAACATATGTTGTTTATTTTTTATAAATAGTTAATAATGTCAATCTATTCGGAGAAAAAGTTGCTGATCGGGGCGTTTTTGGGAAGAATGTTAGCAAAATTATTTTAGACACACTAATAATAATTATGGGAGAATTGTAGGTTTTAAACAGGTCTTACGAATAGTTAGCAATTGTCTATTTTTTATAGATAAGCGACAGAAACTATTTTTGAGTTAAAAAATTCATGGTACGAAAGTGACTAAATACGGTAGTTGACTCAATCTAAATTTTGATATTTTTCGTAGAACATGGTAAAATATAAGATAATTAAAAACCTGTCTTGAAAAAAATTCAAAAATTGATTGAAAAATAAGCCAGTTGTAGGCTTCTAAATTTGAAGAAACGGATAGAGTTGTGTATATCTCTGTATCTTTTCCTCTCGTAGAATATAATGTACAATATTAAAAATGACCTCACAACACAGTATTGTCGTCCTTCTCTAAAGGTTAAATTTAAACTTTTATAACTCGGTCAATTTTTAAGATTATTAAAAGAAATTTCAATCTTCGTCAGTTTGTACCTTGAAATTATGATTAATGAAATAAAAAAAATTTAGTCAAATACCCAATTTAGGTCAATTTATTAATCCTAGCTAAAATAAATTATATACACATTATGAGCATGTTTAGTAGATACAATTTTTTCCTTTGCACTTTGTAATTAAAGGTGGTAGTTTAAGAGAACTTAAAAGATTTTTAAAGGCAAACGCAATTAAAAATATGATATTGAAAACGTATGGTACGATGTATTTGCGCACGGAGGTGAAAAACAGAGGAGAGAGGGGAATGGGTACACTGTGCGCAGGAACATCGTATCATGTCGCGATATGTTATTGAGTTAGATTAAGTTAAATATACCGTCGATGTGTAGCTTTTGACATTTTAATGTACTTCGCTGTAAAGTGGCGCCGCCCTGGTGGAAAACAAAAGCATAGTAACCCCCATTCCAAAAATATAAAGTTAGGTATACACGCACCGACTTTGATCGCCGGCGATTCGCTGGTGATTAAAGTCTTTTTTGTGGACGCGTAATAGCCATCGATCAGTGTTCGTTTTGTAGCAGACGTGTTTACTTGTGTAGAAAATATTTGCCTGTGCTCTTACTATGAAATGTTCTTCGAAGTTAGTTGAGTATATCATAATACCATAACGAATGAGTAGAATGTCTTCTACAACCATTTCGAATTTCAATCTTTTTCCATTTCTTTTTCATTTTGTCTTCGCCACACGTCCCTTATGTTTTCAATTTGTAATGTGAAACGTATTTCAGTTCGGTAAGTAAGTGGTCACTTGCAACGAAAACATGTCGCCTCGGTGATGATTGTAGCTCTGTGACATGTCAGAGGTGATCATTAAAAAGAGTAAAGTGGCCATTATTTACAATCTTTGAATCATCCAGCTAGATGGCGCCAGGGCTGTGTGACACACGTCGCAATTTAGGTTAAAAATTGACGCTTACGAGGTGTTCGTTTGCTTGTAACTCGTCAGTACGAATTAAGACGAAAGTGGACGCGTTAGTTGGAATTCGCGGCCTCTAAATATGTACAACATAAATATAATCATTAGTAGGTGCCCATCAAAAGTGAAAGACTTCGACTATGGCGCCTTCTAGACGTACAGTTAAGCGGCTCATTTAACAAACGTTTCACGTTAAACTAACGGCCGTGTGTCCCAACATAGCGCCACTCGATTTTTTTTATTATAAAATCCCGTTCAACATTTGACTTCACATTCTTAAATATTTCAGTCAAAATCTCATAGCTTAGTGACTTCAAATCTCTGTTTTAATAAACTTAACTTGTAATCATCCATAATATAGGCAAATCTCCGTATAATTCTATTAATTCCGTCACAAAGACGTGAGTACTTTCATAAATACGCCATTTTAAAAAAATGGCGTATTTATGAAAAATGGCCTGTTGTGTATGTCCACGTAGCAGCGATGTCGCTGGCTACTAATAACTTTTCAGATCTGCAGTGATTCGATCGCCGCATTCCCTGCCACATTAAATGGTTGCCAATATTCATGTCCATGCACCGATTACGACATCGCTAGCGAGTCGCCATCGATCAAAGACCATGCTTTTGTTTTCCACCAGGGCGGCGCCACTTTGCAGCGAGGTATATTGAAATGTCAAAAGATACATATTGAAGGTACATTTAATTAATTATATGCGACACTGTGATACGTGACCATAATGAGAGCAACCACGCTTTTATTTGCCACTAGAGCGGTGCCACTTTGCAGCGAGGTGCATTGAAATGTTAAAAGCTACACATCGACGGTACATTTAATTAATTATATGTGACACTGTGATACGTGTCCTTAATGGGGGTTACCACGCTTTTATTTGCCACTAGGGCGGTGTCACTTTTCAGCGAGTTATATTGAAATGTCAAAAGCTATACATCGACGGTACATTTAATTAATTATATATGAAACTGTGATACGTGTTATTAATGAGGGCTACCACACTTTTATTTGACACCAGGGCGGTGCCACTTTGCAGCGAGCTATGCTGAAATGTCAAAAGCTACTCATCGACGGTACATTTAATTAATTATATACGACACTGTGATACGTGACCTCAATGAGAGCTACCATACTTTTGTTTGCCACTAGGGCAGCGCCACTTTGCAGCGAGGTACATTGAAGTATAAAAAGCGCACCGTATACGTACATAATAAATGAAAACTTTGCAATTATATATGTTATTAGTATTTATTTTTGTGTTTCACAATTGTATACTAGTAATTGGTTATTGTATCAGATAAAAATTAATAAAGTAAGTTACGGGCTTATGAATGTTGATGTATTTAAATGGGAAATGAGAAAAAAAGGCGCCACAGAAAGTGGCACCAAAGCAAAAGTTATTGAAACGTAATCTGCATAAATTATGTTATTTTTTATTTATCGGTATTTTATACTTACCGTGCTATATTTATTTTTAATTTACTATGCTTTTGACAGATAACGAGCGCATGACAGGTAACCTTATACCTTGGTCCAAGGTAGTGACATCTGGTGAATACAAAAATATTAGCCCTCATTAAAATAAAGTGCGATTTCCCGTTAACAAAAGAAAAAAGACAAAAATCTGAACTCAATTCTGGTAAATATTAAAGGAAATCTATATAAAAATAAAGGACAGGTAACAAAAACTGATCGTTTAATTTGTAATCTAAATAGAATACTTCTATTCACATGGGAAAATACTTTAGCATTCAAGATATACTTATTGAATCCACGCCGCCAGCTTGATTCCAATAATCTTAATAGGTTTTTTTCTGTTGTTACTCCTCATACTTTTAAAGGCAGCGATTTCCTTCTGGTTAATATTTCAGTCATTTTTATTCATATTATCATCTGCGAAGTAAATCAAGGTTAATATTTTTGGTAATATGTTTTCTGGAAGTAATTATATTAGCATTGATGTCGTGGGGCTTTTAAGTATTTTATGGCTGTTGTTACCAATCACCTTTAACTTTTATAATGTTATCTTTGTATTAACTAATCATTAATCTGACACTAATCATTAAGGATGCTTATAATTTGATATTTCTCATTTAGCTTCAAAATAATATTAGTGTACAGTGAATGGTTTAATAATGCTGCATGTACTCGTAAGAGTATTTCTTTATTAAACGTTACTTTGTATGCACGTTTTTTTTGTAATATAGAACTTAAATTGTAATGATTTCTTTTATTACTGAACATAGGGAATATTTTCAGTAATGGTAGAAAACATTGGTATCGTTGTACAAACAATAAATTATTGATCATTGTTTAAATATGCCCTATTTTATGTTTTTATTGCCCTATTTTATGACTCATCTAGGACCTATTTTACGAGGATAATATTTTAGTGTTGTGCTGAGGTTTGATAGCAAGATGGAATATTGTTCCTACCCCTATTTGAACGCCAAATCGAGTAAAGTCAATATCGAGAAAGAGGTCAATGGACGAATCTAACTAGGTTGAGCAGCGTTTGGGAAACTTCATCATATCTGATCTGATCGTCCAAAATATCTCAGTGTTTGAAGATGAAAGTGAATCGGCGACTGCTTACGGAAGAAAGGTTCTTGAAAAGCAACCAGGTACCCAAGAGACGCAGAGTGGAACGATCCCCTACTAGGCAGACTGATAACCTGGTAAAGATTGTGGAAAGCCATTGGATACAGGCTGCGCAGAATCGATCTTTGTAGGAATCGGTGGAAGAGGCCTGTACTCAGCATTGGGCGTTTTCCAGCTGATGATGATGATTTTATTTCTACTGTTTGCCAAAGTTTTAAAATATAATGTATAATTTAATTTATTTTAAGGTGTCATAACAGTATTTTAATTGCACGCTAAGTAATAAGAAGCTAACTATATGGGACTTCATTTAAGTTCAGCGTGTTCCAGCTGATAATGGTAATGATTTTATTTCTACTATTCGCAAACATTTTAGAGACCAATGTGTGATTTAGTTTATTTTATGGTGTCATCATAATAATAGTTTAATTGCTTCCTAAGTAATAAGAGGCTTAATATATACGGTTTTGTTTAAGTTCGGCGTCTTTCAGCTGATGATGATGATTTTAATTCTATTGTCTGTCAAAGTCTTAAAGACTGATTTAATTTATTATATAGTATCGTCAAAAGACTATTTCAATTGCTTGCTAAGTAGTACGAGGCTTAATATGTACGACTTTGTTTAAGTTCAGCGTATTTCAGATGATGACGATGGTGCTTTTATCGATATTGTTTACTAAAGAAGTAGGGGACATATCCTTACTTAGGACAAAATATATTTCATATATAAACTTACAACTCGAAATCTAAAGTTCTGTAGCAGTAAAATATCGTATTAAAAAAGATTGAAGAAAAATAAGGAAGGGGAAAATAGTATTGAACACGAAAAGATAGATTATATTCCATTCAAAGTACAGTATTATATCTTATATTATGGCAATTTTATTCTCGTAAAAATATGGTATTTACCCGCAAAATTTGAGAAAGTTTACATTAACACGTCAACCACTACTGAAATATTTATTATTTAAATGTGAGAAGCAAGTAGGATTTAATTAGTATATCATTTAAAACTTTGATTATAGTAAACAGAGATCACCACAATACACGTAATTTATTTCTCAGAAAACAAAGCCTCACTTGTTATCTAGCAGCTAACGTAACCCTAGAGAAAATTTTCTATATGTGGTACGTATAATGTCTTGTCGAACTAACTTAATTATCCAACTAATCTTATTAGCAATAACAAAATAATTCGTATTCGACCAAGTCACTTCTTGCGAGTATCAGATGATTGACTACCAATATGTTAAAAACTTAAAATATGTATTATCGAGTTAATAACTTCAGTTAATATTACCTCAGTATTTTATCAGAGTTAATAATTTCAGTTAATATTACCTCAGTATTTTAACGTAATGCACTGGCATACGTTTGAGGGATTTTTAAGAGTGGTTGTTACTTGTACTATATTGCATCGAAGCATATTGTTACTATATTCATGTCAAAGCGCCATCATGTGGCTTTAGTTTTCAGTAGCTGTCATTTTGTCGAAGTGCAAATAATACAGTTTTTTTTGAGCATTCACTATGTCAAATTATGTACCATCAAAATAGCATTTGCGAAAAGATTTAGTTTTTTTTAAGTCGACGTAAAATATTGGTGAAAGTCATAGATTTCTTACGAAAGCTTACAGTAGTTATATTTTATCGATTAAAACGTGTAAGTACTGGTTTTGGTGCTTTAAAGGTAGTAATTTTATCACGGAAAACAAAAAAAAAGTCCAGGCCATCCGAAAAAGATCGAACGTGAAGAATTGAATACGTTAATCATTGCGAGTAGATCGTTCGACTATTCCTAGACTCTTTCATGCCTTGAGAATGATAAAAAAGCAAGGGCATTAAGCCAAGAGACGTGAAAAAGCAGTTTTTCACTTGCGAATAGCTGCTTCAAAAAATGGTAAAATCGGAAAGGTTTTCCGCATCGTATTGTCACTGACGATGAAAGTGGATACGTTACGATAATTACAAGTGTAAAAAATCACGTGTTAGCCCGGTACACCAACACTAACACCAAAACCAAATATCTATGGATCGAAGTCCACGCTCTGCATTTAGTGGAATCAGCATGGTGGAGAGTACTGTGTATGAGCTGCTCTAACCTATGAAATTATCACAAGTGCTTGGTATCGACCATAGTTGATGCAAATGAGACAAAGATTGAAGAAAAAATCCGAAGCCGAGGATTGAAGGCCCCAATACGAGCAGAGACATGATTAAGTTATTCTCCAGCAGTGCAATGCTCGACTCCATGTTGCTTAGCCTGTCAAAATATCCTTGAAAACGCTGCAACATCCTTGAAAACGCTGTAACATTCTATATTCCACCTGCTGTGTTGGGGCTAGACATTTTTCTTTCTGAATACCGCTTGATTCGATTAATTCTTTATGGTCTGTCTTAACAATGCATCACTTTTTATGAAGATACAAAAAAATGTGTCAATTCAAAAACAGCCTCAAAAAACGAGTCGTCTTTGAATAATATTTTGAATTATCAACTGGTAACCATTTTTTTTAAATAAAGCCACAATTTTACAAAAATCCCTCAACATTAATGCACGACCCTATACTTAATTTACATTAAAACATGTTTTCAAATAAGAATCTAGAGCCATATAACAAGGAAATAAGGTTTCATTAATGTAAAGCAACTTAATAAGTAAACTCGTTAAAGAGATTATTAAGGATCATAAACATTACTCATGTATAATTAAGAACTTCCTCTGTACGTCCGCCGCCTCAATGTCTCACAAGGGAATTGTAAGAACCGACCTGGATCTCGGGATCAAGATCAGTACTTACAGTTCTCAAAATATTGCGATTTTAATTATAATTATCATATAAATGTTCTAGTTGTGAGGGAACCCTTGTTTGGCAATTGTAAGTACCGACCTGGATCACGGGATCAAGATCAGTCCTTACGTTTCCCAAAATATTGCGATTTTAATTATAATTATCATATAAATGTTCTAGTTGTGAGGGAACCCTTGTTTGGTAATTGTAAGTACCGACCTGGATCTCGGGATCAAGATCAGTCTTTACAGTTCTCAAAATATTGCGATTTTAATTACAATCCTCATATAATTGTTCTAGTTGTGAGGGAACTCTTGTTTGGAAATTGTAAGTACCGACCTGGATCTTGGGATCAAGATCAGTCCTTACAATTCTCAAAATATTGCAATTTTAATTACAATTCTTATTTAAATGTTCTAGTTGTGAGGGAACCCTTGTTTGGCAATTGTAAGTACCGACCTGGATCTCGGGATCAAGATCAGTCTTTACAGTTCTCAAAATATTGCGATTTTAATTACAATCCTCATATAATTGTTCTAGTTGTGAGGGAACTCTTGTTTGGAAATTGTAAGTACCGACCTGGATCTTGGGATCAAGATCAGTCCTTACAATTCTCAAAATATTGCAATTTTAATTACAATTCTTATTTAAATGTTCTAGTTGTGAGGGAACCCTTGTTTGGCAATTGTAAGTACCGACCTGGATCTCGGTATCAAGATCAGTCCTTACGTTTCCCAAAATATTGCGATTTTAATTATAATTATCATACAAAATGTTCTAGTTGTGAGGGAACTTTTGTTTGGCAATTGTAAGTACCGACCTGGATCTCGGGATCAAGATCAGTCTTTACAGTTCTCAAAATATTGCGATTTTAATTACAATCCTCATATAAATGTTCTAGTTGTGAGGGAACTCTTGTTTGGAAATTGTAAGTACCGACCTGGATCTTGGGATCAAGATCAGTCCTTACAATTCTCAAAATATTGCGATTTTAATTACAATCCTCATACATATAAATATTCTAGTTGTGTGGCTATTAAAGAGTTTAAGAGAACAGTTTAATTTTTTATTTGTGACTTTTGAGATATTGTTTTCTTAGTTACAATTGGATATGACACACAAATATCTATGTCCTAAATTCTAAAGGAAAATGATAAAAGTCGTCACTGTGGTGTGTTGGGTTGATCACAAATCATACTGTCTTAAACTGCGAGGCGCACCGCGGGGACCCGGGTTCGATTCCCGGCAACTCGTTGTGCAGGACTGGACTGCGGTGTTCTGGTTGGCTGTAAGAGATTGCTCTTGTAGCAATAAGTCCACCATATGTATCAATTAGATACATTAAAGTACAGAAATAAAAAAACGGTCAAGTGTGAGTGGGGTGCATGGCCTGAGAGTTCCGTACCGTTATGTCGTATTATCGTAAACTTTTTTGTATTTTTGCAAGTGAATATTAATTTTGCAAAATATGTAAATATTATTTACATATTTTGCAAAACTACAAAAAAAAAGAAAAATCGGAAAATTAACTTGGTCACTTAATTACTCCTAGAATTAAATAAATGATTTTCTATACTTTTTCTCCATTTGTGCAAGTTAAAAATAAAAGAATAAAGTCAAATTATAAAACAACATAAAAAATGCAAAATAATCGAATTGCACGAACGACATGTTTTCGAAAAAGGCATTTGTAACAAGACATAGGTGGAAACAACACATAGAGACGCCCGGCCACTACACCTGCGAGTATGTCGAGACACTCGACCGTATCGCTCTTGCTAATTTAATTTTGTTTATTTTTTTATACTAAATGTAAAAACTGGTTATTGGATTTTCATTCTGTATGTAAAAAAAACCAAAAACAGAAGAAGTTTCTCACGTAATAATTTCGCGTTGTATTAGAAATTCAGTTTTTTTCTTTTGTTCATTTAATAAGACTTACATTCCTGCCAAATTTCAAGATTTGATGTCAGCGGGAAGTAACGTAAAGATTTTGACAGATCGTTTATTCTGAAAGACCGTTTATTTTTATCAAGTCGAGTTGATAATTCGAATTTTGCAAATTTTACAGTCATATTTCTTAATATTTAAACAGGAAACTTAATATTTAATAAGACTTACATTCCTGCCAAATTTCAAGATTTGAAAATCATCGTGAAGTAACGTAAAGATTTTGACAGATCGTTTATTCTGAAAGACCGTTTATTTTTATCAAGTCGAGTTGATAATTCGAATTTTGCGAATTTTAAAGTCATATTTCTTAGTATTTGAACAGGAAACTTAATATTTAATAAGACTTACATTCCTACCAAATTTCAAGATTTGATGTCAGCGGGAAGTAACGTAAAGATTTTGACAGATCTTTTATTCTGAAAGACCGTTTATTTTTATCAAGTCGAGTTGATAATTTGAATTTTACAGAACTATGGATTTTTGATATTAATTTCAACTTTATAACTAGTCGTTCGCCAGAAGAAAGGTCTTGACAAACAAACAGATATTCGAAAGACCGTTTATTTTTATCAAGTCGAGTTGATAATTTGAATTTTACAGAACTATGAATATTTGATATTAATTTCAATTTTATAACTCTAGTCGTTCGCCAGAAGAAAGGTCTTGACAAACAAACAAATATTCGGATAATAAAGTGATCTCACAATTGTTTCGATTTTTTTTGAGGATAACACTCTAAAAACTGTATTATGTAAATACGTACAGCTAGTAAGCACACTCTGTTACATAAATTATTTAAATTCCTCTAATTCTTCTGATAATTTGAATTGTACAAAGTATTTTAACGATAACATTTATAGTTTAGTTTGACGTTAAACGCCGAGCAACAGTTTCGTAAATTTACGATAATACAAGGAGATATTACACTTTACGACTTCAGTAATGAGTCTAAATCCACGAGCCCTTTATATATGAAACTCTAAAATACTTTGCATAATTCTATAGCACAGATCGAAGCTTATCTCTCTGTCTTTAAGCGAGCAGTAAAATTTTAAGTTTCCATCTCAAATTGGTCTGGTTGAATGTCTTTCCTTAGATTTAGAAGGTAATATGCGACCTTAGTGGGGACTAGCTGCCTGTCCCGGCTTTACTTGAGCCAAAAAGAGGACGTAACTTTGTTTTGTTTTAACCATTATTTTATAGAAACATATTTACGGTTAAATTACTAATATAGTAGTAGTATAGTTAATATATAGTATATATATATATATATATATATATATATATATATATATATATATACTATATATTAACTATACTACTAAGTATAGTTAATATTAGTATTGTTTAGACTCTTCCAGAATTAACTGTACGACCCAATCATATCAGATAACAACTGCGATAAGTTTATCAACATCTATAAGTTTATTAATATATATCGTAAGATTTTTTTGTTTGTTCCATTGCTAAGTATATTTCTTTTATTGTAACGGTCTAGTCTGCTTAGGTAGCTAAAAATTATTGTATGGTCCCATTGGTTAAGCGAAACTGCTCGTAAGGGAAAATGTGTAATAATTACCAATATAATTTTTTTAACGCGTTGAAGTGTTTTTCTTTTTAAATTCAGACTACGTTAGTCCGTTATTTTTTTTTAAATTCAGACTACGTTAGTCGAGATTCTCAGTTTTATGTGCGTATTGCTTTGAAATTAAGCAAAACGTTTCATAAGGGAAAATGTGTAATAATTAGCAATTAAATTTTTTAACGCGTTGAAGCGTTTTTTTTTAAATTCAGACTACGTTAGTCCGTTATTTTTTTTAAAATTCAGACTACGTTAGTCGAGATTCTCAGTTTTATGTGCGTATTGCTTTGAAATTAAGCAAAACGTTTCATAAGGGAAAATATGTAACAATTAGCAATTAAATTTTTTAACGCGTTGAAGCGTTTTTTTTAAAATTCAGACTACGTTAGTCCGTTAGTTTTTTTTTTAAATTTAGACTACGTTAGTCGAGATTCTCAGTTTTATGGGCGTATTGCTTTGAAATTAAGCACAACGTTTCATAAAGGAAAATGTGTAATAATTAGCAATTAAATTTTTTAACGCGTTGAAGCGTTTTTTTTTAATTCAGACCACGTTAGTCAATTAGTTTTTTTTTAAATTTAGACTACGTTAGTCTGGATTCTCAGTTTTATGTGCGTATTGCTTTGCACTTCGTTCAGATAACCTCGTAACTTATCTCCAAATATGATACCTCCTTCTACGAATATTTCTTCATTGTTCCTGTTGCCCAATTTTGGTATAGGTTGGACCCTTATATCCAAAATAACGGTCAATTCGCGCATTCAAACGTGGTCTAAAAAATTCGTTTTGTAAATTGTATTTGTAAGTTCCTACATCAACACTTTATAGGTTCTTTCTCCTATATCTTGTGCTTCCCCTTTATCATAATAAATACATGATATGTGTGTTTTTCTAAATATAATTTTTTTTCATTTTCGGTTTTCGTAGGTGAAGCTGAAAAAAGAAAACCTTATACTATTCATATGTCTGTTAGTCCATCAGTCACAGTCGACTTTTTTTAGAAAATGTAGGATATAGAAACTTAAAATTTGACAGAGAATACATATTATTTACCCACATATTATATATATATATATATATATATATAGCATTAACAAATTTTTTTAAAGTCATATAAGAGTAAACGAGAGGCTAAGTGAAGCACTTAAAATTTTTTTTATAAACTTTTTTGTTACGGGAATACAAAACTATATTTTTCGCAATTTTAAATCACTATATTTAAATAGACATTTTAAGAAATAAAAAAATATATTTTAAGAAATAAGCAAAAATAGATTGGGGGGGATTGCTTAATTCCAAAACTACTGAACGAAAAACACGACAAAAACAAAGTTGATAAAATCTGACTACGAGAATATATGAAAGTTACAGCAATAAACCGTCACCTTATAATATTTGAAAATTGACAATGAAATTATAGGAATAAACCGTGATCTTATATAAATTACAGCGATAAACCGTGATCTTATATAAATTGCAGCAATAAACCGTGATCTTATATAAATTGCAGCAATAAACTGTGATCTTATATAAATTACAGCAATAAACCGTGATCTTATATAAATTGCAGCAATAAACCGTGATCTTATATAAATTACAGCAATAAACCGTGATCTTATATAAATTACAGCAATAAACCATGATCTTATATAAATTACAGCAATAAACTGTGATCTTATATAAATTACAGCAATAAACCGTGATCTTATATAAATTACAGCAATAAACTGTGATCTTATATAAATTACAGCAATAAACCGTGATCTTATATAAATTGCAGCAATAAACTGTGATCTTATATAAATTACAGCAATAAACTGTGATCTTATATAAATTGCAGCAATAAACTGTGATCTTATATAAATTACAGCAATAAACTGTGATCTTTTGTAAATTACAGCAATAAACCGTGATCTTATATAAATTGCAGCAATAAACCGTGATCTTATATAAATTGCGGCAATAAACAGTGAACTTATATAAATTGCAGCAATAAACCGTGATCTTATATAAATTGCAGCAATAAACCGTGATCTTATATAAATTACAGCAATAAACCGTGATCTTATATAAATTGCAGCAATAAACCGTGATCTTATATAAATTGCAGCAATAAACCGTGATCTTATATAAATTGCAGCAATAAACCGTGATCTTATATAAATTGCAGCAATAAACCGTGATCTTATATATCTTTATAAGCGTCAAAATGTTTAGTCAGTTCTACTTGTACTTAACAGACTATTTTATTATTTACTTCTTACTTGCTAGTTTTTTCGTTTTTAGCTTGCCAGTTTGTTTGTTACTGTTGTAATTGTTTTTTTTTTAAATCAATTTTGCATTCATATTCTCAATCAGTTGTCTTTGACAACAAATAATTTAGTTTATCACTTGGTGCTTTTGCTGACAGAATTCCGCCTCATGTATTTGTTTATTAAAGTCATTAAATAAATATAGTACATTACTTTGTTGCAGTTATAATTGTGTGAAACTTTGTTTTAATTTTCATCATCGGGATACCAAGTCTTGGTATCCCTTTGATCAAATTATTATTGATTATTACGTGTCCTTTATACAAAGATATTGCAAATCCTATTTCCGTTTGGATACTTATAAGTTACTAGCTGTGCCCCAGACTTTGTTCGCGTGAAATTTGGAATAAGAAAGTAATTAGAAATAAGAGTCATTACCATGTTTTTTTTTGTTTATTTTTACAATATCTACGAGCATAATGTTTATTAAAATGCTAATAGATGGCGTTGGCAGTATCGATATCGTAATATTTACCAAGTCAGGATTTTTTTTTAATTTGTAATATCTAGATAAAAATATCCTATACGTTGCTTGGGGGTATAAATTATTATCATACCAAATTTCATCAAAATTTGTCCAATAAATTTCGTGTGATTGAATAAAAAATTAACAGACGGACAACAATTATAAAGGCAGATTTTCTGGCTTCTTTCATCACTCTATACGATAAATCAATTACTCTTTTTAAAATATCTTTCATGTAAAGAATTTATCTATTACAATTTTATTACTTAGTTTCTTTTTCACAAAATTAATGTGATAATCTTCAGAATATGATCTGTATTCGCATTTATTACAAATATACCTTAATTAGCTTTCGTCCACATTTGTTCACATGGTATCAGAAAAACTTGGAAGAACTTTGTTTTTCTAAAGTGATAGATATAGGTTTCCATCAGACTAATTATGTAGTTTCGAAGTAAGTATTATTTTGACCATAATTTTTTTGATCTGTTGGATGTCAAAGATTTGTCTTGGTGCAGTGAGTTATGTTAATCTGAACTGAAAGGTCATCCAATAATTGAGCCATAAACTTGCCATGTTAAATGAAACAGGTTCCATCAATTTTAAAAACTAAATTAATAACAACGCATTGCGGCTCGTCTCGTGGCTCGTCTCGTGTCTCGTGTCGTGGCTCCTGTCGCAGCTCGCGAAATCAATTTAAGTTCACTTTCTCGAGACCCACCGTTTACACATGCGTTTGTGGCTCGTCTCCTGGATCGCGCTCGAATGTAAATGAAACATAATGGTGTTAAGCGTATTGTTCATTATCTTAAGCAATAAAATATATGACAAAGTTTGTATTCATATATTCGCACAGTCAAAAGGGGTAATTACGTTTCGAGAATGTTAGGTTATTGTTAATGTTAGTCATTCATACAGAGTTATATATTAACTGTTTAAGGAAATAGTTTTATATTTTATTGATAAGAAAAAGTCATTGAATGATATTCTATACTATAAAAACGAAAAAGAAGTGAAGGGTAAGGTGATAATCTGGCAAAAATTATGAACTTGGCAACTTTATTTGTCAACAAAATGTTTATGTGCTTAGCCATTTATATAGAGGTATATTCTCTTTAGAATAAAATGTTAACATTCTCGAAACGTATTCCCATTAGTCACTACAGTAATATTTTGTATCAAATAAATATATAAAATATAAATATATAAAAAAATATCTATTTATGAAAGTTATAAAATTTAAATTAAATTTTTCGATTTTATGGAGACGGTTTTTTTGCAGTAGATTTTTGGAATAAAAAGCATTTTATCCAATAGTATTGTTAAAGTAATTCATAAAGATTTAATAGGATCAATTTATTGCGACAAATGTAAGCAATCAAAACATATTAACTAAAATATTCTTCAAGTCTTTGTTTACTTTTAACGCATTTATATTTATTTAATTTGTGGTAGGTAAACATATTATGTTGTCGTTGACTTTATTATAGAACCTTTTGAGAAGTACAACGTTATCATACTTTGTTTACATGTGTCTCGGAAAATTTAAGCAGTTACGCATACCTCTTCGAAGAATATTTTTTTTTTGCATTTCCCCATATGCATTGTCACAGCCTGTTTGATTTCACACAATATTTACTAAAAACCGTTAATGCGAATCAATCTATCCATCAATGAAAATCGAATCGAAATAAAATCCGTTAGGTAGTGCTAAGATAATTAGAGACGGATTAAAGTGATGGATGATGGATTTATGTTTTGCAATGATTGTCTCTGAATTTAGAAATGTTGCCTATATTTCTAAGGGTTATTCTAATAAAGTAAACCAAAAATTAATTTCATTATTATTTTCTCGGGTTTTTTTTTATAAAGATCACTGCAGAATGAGTACCCGCGGGAATTTTTCAAAAATATAGAATGTTTATGAGTTTATTATGATTATCTCTGTGGTACCTTTGAAAAGTTGGTATTTTTAGGGAATAAAAAAACGAGGATTTTTAGAGACAAAATTTAAAAAAATCGGTGTATATTTTAATATAACTTTATGAACCATATAACATAATATAACCATGAAAATTAAGAGAATAGGAAAGAATCCCGTATAACCTAGAAGTTGATGGTTAGATATAAGTTATCGATATCCAAAACGTCGTTGGTCTTTTCTCAAAATCTCCAGAAGTAAACCACTTATATTAATTAATTAAACATTTAATTAATTTATTTAATCATGTGTTTATTAATTACAAAGAACCAGGAACGTAACAATTTTAATATCTCAATTAAACAAGGTAAAATATGAAATTTTTTAACTGACCACACTAAAAACAGTGAGCACAACATGGTTAGTTAGGTGTTACCATTTATATAAAATAATTCTAAATTACATTTTGAGTTAATTATTATAAAGCAAATAAATATTTAACAATGGAATTAATTAAAGAAATAGACAGTTAAGCAACATAATTTAAAGCTTGGATAAAATAAACGAAGCTAACAAATTGGAATTGTCATAAATATAAGAAAAAAATAGACTAAGCCTTTGGTTGTTCTATATAGAAGTTACTTATTAAAATGATTGCCAATAAGTTTAGTTTACACAGATGAAGGAAGTTTATTAGGGGTACAACTTAGTCTATTGAATGGAGTAAAAATCCTATGTCAATACGACACTTAGAAATAAAGAAGAGACGAATGTTAAAAAAGGAGTTAAGAAGTGAATCTTTATTAACTGCATTATGAATGAGCTTCTGAATGAATAGTTTTGAAACACAGTAAACGCTGTTCACAAGCAAGTATTTTTTTGTTTAGTCCTTTCCATGCGATCAAAGTATCCTTATTCTGAATGAATAGTTTTGAATAGAGTAAAAATCCTATGTCAATACGACACTTAGAAATAAAGAAGAGACGAATGTTAATAAAGAAGAGACGAATAGAAATAAAGAAGAGACGAATGTTGAATAGAGTAAACATTCGTCTCTTCTTTATTTCTATTCGTCTCTTCTTTATTAACATTCGTCTCTTCTTTATTTCTAAGTGTCGTATTGACATAGGATTTATGTTGAATAGAGACACTTAGAAATAAAGAAGAGACGAATGTTGAATAGAGTAAAAATCCTATGTCAATACGACACTTAGAAATAAAGAAGAGACGAATGTTAAAAAAGGAGATAAGAAGTGAATCTTTATTAACTGCATTATGAATGAGCTTCTGAATGAATAGTTTTGAAACACAGTAAACGCTGTTCACAAGCAAGTATTTTTTTGTTTAGTCCTTTCTATGCGATCAAAGTATCCTTATTAATAGTCGATTAGAATTTTTTCTGTAAACGTTACCCGAATCACTTATTGCTTAATTTTTGAAGTTATACTTTTACGCGCGTTGTGAAAAAATAACGACAGTGAAATTTTACGATGCGCGCATGCGCATGCATGATGCAACAAAAATTGACAGGATGAATTTGGTCACGATGTGCGCGCATGATGTAATAAGAATCAATAGTATGAAGTTGGCCACGATGCGCGCACATGATACATCAAAAATCAGCAGGATGAAGTTGCTCCTTAATATTTATATTTACATGCGTGTAGTGACTGTTACTATATTCAAGGTAGTTATTAAAATATATCTTGAGTGTATTTCTCTAAGTGAGGTTAGGTTTAGGTATGTATTTATTTGCATTATGCGATATTATTTTATATTTAAAATTAATAAATTACAATAAATTTTCAGCATATTCAGTTATTAGTTTCATTATTAGTTAAACTTTATTTAGATTGTTTTATCAATAAATTTACAAATCATTTTAGACACGTGTTTATATTAAATTGAGTGCTAAGTATTTATTTAAAATTTGTGTAGTAATTAAATTTAATTAAATTAATTTAATAAAATACTACAATAATCAAATAAAAAAGTTATAACTATAATAATAATAATAATAATAATAATAATAATAATAATACTTTAATTATAAAATGGAAATAATTGTAATTCTAGATAAAAGGTCAATTTTTTAATAATCTGTAGAAGAAAATTAATTTAATTTTTTTTTTAAATTTAATTATTTGATTAATTTTAGATATGACCAACCGTATTTATAATCACGGTCCAGTATTTTTATTATTTTATTTCAATTAATTATTTGCGTGCTAAGTAAAGTTATTCTTGTATTATGCCAAAGAAGTATATCTTCTAACGCGCCTATATAAGTACACGCACATTTTTTTAAACCGTCAAATTAAAGAAAAAAACATTGAAAATCAATTTTTTTTGAATTGTTATGGGTACATTTTAATAACTTTCTTATAATATTGGTTTGTGTGATCATGGCTACTCCAAAGCTTTAAGCACCTCAGACAATTAAATTTTTAATATTTTAAAATAAAATAATTATACATAGTACGTTTAAAAGTTAAGAAAATTAGTATTTGTATTTAAAGTTACACGTTAATTTCTTTTGATGTGAAACATTTATAGGCGCAGATATAAACCGGATCCTTGGCGTGGCGACGCTTGCCGTGCACGCTATACTAAGGTATATATATATATATATATATATATATATATATATATATATATATATATATATATAAACGAAGTTAACAAATTGGAATTGTACTATATATAGTCTATATATAGTAGAGTGTACGGTATGGCGACGTGTCGCCATGCGCAACCGACTACGCGACCCCCTCCTCACTCAGTTCGACGCTGTTGTTTATTACGGTACACATAACTGTGCTTTACTTTTCAATGTTTATTAAATAAAGTCACCTTTTTCTGTAAGAAATTCGTAATACTTTATTTTTTCATTATGGCATACTTAGTTCCTGTAATAATCTTCTCTTTTATGCATATTACTTTTTGATACAAAAAAATTACAAAATTACCTATTTCTGGGCTATTTCAATAAGATTAACCCTTTAATGGCTATTTCTCGTTCTATTACTTATTATTCGGGAAAAAATTGTTACATTTTGTGCCTCCTTTTTCTGAACAGAATCTTTTACTCATAATTCTAGTAAGTATAATAAATATATGAACACTTAAAATTCGAATTGGGGAATAACCTCGAACACTAAGTTTAAATTGCAAGAAAATATAACATTATATTAGAGAGAGCTTATCCTGTTTACTACGATTGTTAATCTCTCCGTTACCATAGTTACCAGAAATTTTCATGCAAATTTTCCTGGCCCCTTACGGAGCGATAATTTTAACCCTTCCAGGCCACTGGAATTATTAATTCGCACGTTGGGTTTAAGCCAAATTTTATGTGCGATGTCTAAACCATTGCATTTTTTTTCATAACTTATTTACTTTTTTTAAGAATTAACTATAATTATTCGCCTTCAGTCGAGGGGCGGAAAATAATGAGGTTTTTAGGGGAAAAAATCTCATTTCATGGCTTTTTTTCGCATGCCAGAATATAAAAACTTTGCATTCTTAAGTAAGCTATATTATTCCACTATTAATTCCTCTGATAGAACTTTACAATTTCCTTTCACTTCAGATCCAATTCTATTTTCACCAAATTCAGCTTGTACTTTTTCAGTCAGAATTTTTCTATTCATTTTTCAGTCAGAAGTTTTCGATTTAGGTTTTAGGGTGCCTTATCTCAAAAGGTAAATGGAACCTATTTGGTCTGCTCGCCTGTCACATCCGTTTTCATTAGAAATATTTTGACGTAGAAATTTGAAATTGGGTATTGTAGTAAAATCTATCTGAATAGTTAAGGATAAACAATATTGATGTTCGAATTTTGGGGAGGAGAAAGCAGGATAGGCTATTTTAAGTACCTTAATTTTTTTTTTAAATTCCCTATATAATGTGGTATCGTTTGAAACTTCCTAAACCCAAAATTATAAAAGACAGGGTTCTAGAAGCCTATACTATGGGTGTAGGAAAATTTTAAATACACTTCCAGATGCTATAATCCCATTTTCCCTAAATTCAGCTTGGTCTTGACTACAATCATATTTTCAGCAAATTCAACTTGTATTTTTCTAGCCAGAATTTTTTCGTTTTTTTTGTCATTTTGAAACCTAATAATGTTTTCAGGTATTCGCATCTAAAAGGAAAAATTCAACCTTTTAGTCTGTTCGTATGTAACTACCATATTTTCAGAAACTTCTTGACATAGAAATTTGAAATGGAACGTTGTAATTAAGCATATTTTAATTGCTAAAATTAAAAAAAATATTTAAGTGAAAATTTTAGAGACGGGGAAAATCAAGTACTCTAAAACAATTTAAAATTACAAATACAATATGACAGCTTATAAACCTAAACCATTGAAAAATCAGCGTTTTTAGAAGCCTACACAATAGTTTTAGGAAAACTATAACTATAGTTTTAGATGTCATAGTTTTTGGGGTATTTTTGATAATAATTTCTATTTAATTATATTAGATATTAAAAAAAAATTTTTTGCTCCAGAAAAACCACATTAGAGATGACTTATTATAAACGAAGTAATTCCACTTCAAACTAGAGCCGGAATCTTGATGCGTGAGCTAGACTCGCAACTGCTGGAGTTTTTTTTTTATATCCTTTGAAGATCTAAATAACTATTTCACACGACCCAATGGGTTTCATCCAAGTGTGACACTCGATTCATTTTTAAAGTTCCATAATTAAACAACATTACGCAATTGCACCGTAATGTGAACTTTTGGAATTCAATCCTAATGGATTCCATAATAACCTTTATAACGCTGTCATGTTCGTTGATCAGTCCGCCCATAATAGTCTGGCAGGTCATGTTCGTTGATCAGTCCGTTTTTAATAGCTTTAAAGTTTAAACAGTTTTAAACCTAGAATATTGTAATTAGTTGCTTCGTACGGAGACAGAAATATAAACTGTTTATAAATATAAATAAAAACGTTTCGTAATGGAACCGTAACTTAACCTTTTGGAATTAAATCCTAACGGATTTCGTAATAAATCCTTTATAATTTCGTCAAGCTCGTTGATCAGTCCATTTTTAATAGCCTTAAAGTCTAAATAGATTTAAACCTGAAATTTTGTAATTAGTTGTTTCATATGGAGATATCACACATAAGTATCAACATTTTAGAAAAAAGTAAAGCCAGTCAAATACAAGTATGCCTTGTATTTTCGTAACTCGTTTGAAGTCAAATTACCTAATTTGTTTTTCTTTATTTAGTAGCTTAGTTAAACAATTTACAATATTTCCCCACGAATTTTCCGTATAATTCAGAATTTTCCGTATACTTTTGTGTGTTAGCTGTTGAGATATGTGTGGGTTAATATATTTTATTACTATGTTAAATATCCAGTTTATGAGTTTTTAAGCAGTTTTGAGAAATAACAAATGTGGTAGACGGAGAGAAGGAAACGCGAGTGATCTTATAAGGGTTTACGTTTTTCCTTTTGAAGTATGTAACTCTTATTACGTTTGTATTATTTGTAACTAACAAACTACTATAGTTGAGCATATTCACAACACTGTTCATGAATTACTGGGGTATTTTTCCTTACAATAAGCTGTAATAAATTCGGCATCAGCATATGTTTACGTATTACATAATATCAATAACAATCTTTTTACTCTACTAAAATTGTATAGTGATCTGGCTCAACTTATATCATAGTTTTCTAAGGTATGGTTCAAAAGTTAGTACGGTATTTTAAAGTAAACAAAATTATATGCCCGGGCTTCCACGCATCACCGCGTCCCGTGTACCATGAAAATCCTTGCCTACCCGTGCAAAACAAGAGCGTGTTAGCATATTGTGTAGAAAAAGTAAGAACTACAAAATATAAGTATACAAAAATGCAAAGTAAACAAACAGAGAGGAACCACTGGAGTTGCTTAGACGATTTGTTTATATAAAACTTAAAGTACACGTTAAAAATATCCTCATGCACGCGACAAAAGTCAGTAATCTTCTCAAGTCAACTACACCAGCTGAACGAGAAATATTTGTAGAATGACAAATCGACTGTAAAAATATTAAGTAAGAGTAGGTAAACAAACAGAGAGGAACCACTGGAGTTGCTCAGACAATTTGTTTATATAAAACTTAAAGTACACGTTAAAAATATCCTCATGCACGTGACAAAAGTCAGTAATCTTCTCAAGTCAACCACAACAGCTGAACGAGAAATATTTGTAGCGTGACAAATCGACTGTAAAAATATTAAGTAAGAGTAGGTAAACAAACAGAGAGGAACCACTGGAGTTACTTAGACGATTTGTTTATATAAAACTTAAAGTACACGTTAAAAATATCCTCATGCACGTGACAAAAGTCAGTAATCTTCTCAAGTCAACCACAACAGCTGAACGAGAAATATTTGTAGCGTGACAAATCGACTGTAAAAATATTAAGTAAGAGTAGGTAAACAAACAGAGAGGAACCACTGGAGTTACTTAGACGATTTGTTTATATAAAACTTAAAGTACACGTTAAAAATATCCTCATGCACGCGACAAAAGTCAGTAATCTTCTCAAGTCAACCACAACAGCTGAACGAGAAATATTTGTAGAGTGACAAATCGACTGTAAAAATATTAAGTAAAAGTAGGTAAACAAACAGAGAGGGACCACTGGAGTTGCTCAGACAATTTGTTTATATAAAACTTAAAGTACACGTTAAAAATATCCTCATGCACGTGACAAAAGTCAGTAATCTTCTCAAGTCAACCACAACAGCTGAACGAGAAATATTTGTCGAGTGACAAATCGACTGTAAAAATATTAAGTAAAAGTAGGTTAAGTGTATCAGATAACTGTCGTGAGAAAATGATTTAAAATTGATTTGAAAATGACTACATGTACATGGATGTAATACCAAGCACATACACGTTCGTTGGGACAACTATATATACAAAAATACACATATATAAATATTTATAAAGAGAACGAAGATGGTAGATGACTAGTACTGAGCCTATATGATTCTTACTAACATAAAATTGATAACAATTTAGGTCTAAAAATAGCAACATTGCAGGCCTTGAACGTAATATTGTAAATAATTATAAATTAATTTAATTAATCGCATTTTTTTTTAAAATGCTAACAAAGTTATTTAAAAATCCTTATTTTACATATATGGAAAAATGTTCAGAATAGGGTGTTTGACTATTTTTTACGACAAAAATCATAATTTCTATATACAAACTGACAAGGTGTGAAAATTTAAAAAATTGACCGAATTTTAAATGTTTAAACTTAATGTTTAGACAAGGAAGGGAATAATGAATTGTGACGTCATTTTTAATTATGCCCATTATATTATAGGCGAGCGAACGAGATAAAGAAGTATAGCCATTGTGATTAAATTTATAATTTATTGATTTGCATATTTTTTAATAAATTTAAAAAAAATTATTCGCTACTGTTTTTTTAATTAATCTATACTTTAATGGCAATTTATTTAAAGCAACAAATTTATGAGTGGTCACGTTAATAAGTTTAATCATGCAAAATTACGTAAACAATTTCGAGTTTTGAATTAAAGTTACGTTTATGAAACATGTTCGATTCTGTCCTATTAATTGAGTGGTTTAGTTCATATCTTCATGGACGCAGACAATGTGTTAAGTTGTCAGATACGTATTCTGAGTGGACTGATCTTACAGCTGGTGTACCTCAAGGTGGAGTTCTCTTAGTATTTATGGATGATGTTGTTAAAAACATTACTAGCAATTATCATCTCTATGCTGATGACCTACAAATCTATGCGCACTCGAACCTTCTTTTCTTATCAACAACCATCGACATCCGTAGTCGAGATCTCGCTTCAATTGGTAGTGGGCTTATGAAATGGGTCTTTTGGTTAACCCAAGTAACCCAACAAGCTATCATCATCGGTAGTCAAAGACTGACTTCTAAAGTAAACCTACCTAGTTTACCGAAATTAGTACCAAATAGTAAAATAATACCATACACGTCAACTGTTAAAAACCTGGGCCTACTGATCGATCAAAATCTTAATTGGGGGCCTCAAGTAAAGGATGTTAGTCGTCGTGTTTTCAACAGGATACGCTCTTTGAAACGTCTTCAAAATTTTTCTACCGACTAAATTATATTATGGAGACGTGTGCTATCCTGATCTTAATGAAGAATATCTGTGTAAGTTGGAACGTCTTCAAAATTTATGTATTCGGTATATCTTCGGCCTCAGAAAATATGATCACATTTCTGAATACAGGTCACTTCTCAAATGGCTGACGATCCGTGATCGACGCCAACTTCACATACTTACACTTCTTTTTAACATATTAAAAAATCCTCATAGCCCAAATTATCTTAGTGGCAAATTTAAAGATTTGTCTGCTAACGGCCTTGGGCTACGATCTGAAAGTTCACACACCCTACTTATTCCTAAACATACCTCTATCACTAACGAAAAATCCTTCAGTGTCCAAGCAGCAAAAATTTGGAATCACCTGGATCCTGACACCAGGAAAATCACGTCTCTAAATATTTTCAAAGATCGAGTGAAAAAGTCCTGCATCTCCTGAAACCTTTTCCTTTGTGTCCTCGCCCTTTCCTGTCTTTCCCATCCCAAATCATGTCAATATTTTGTTTTCTTTTTTAATTTACTTTTTTATTTTTTTCGTCTAAAGTGCTATGAAGAATTTTCATTGTAAAATCTCTTACAGTCTACCAACTAAATTTCAATACAAATTGTTATGGTTGACTGGAAGAGATTGGTCATGTAGCAATAAGTCCGCCATATGTACTATAGATAAAAGTCAATAAATAAATAAAATAAATAAATATAAAATTCAATTCATTTCAATAATTTAGATTTTTTTAAAATCAATACGTTGTTTCTAGATTGTGCTGATTAAAACTAAAAACAAAATTATTTTTTTAATTTACGCTCTAACGTTAAACTTCAATGTCAAATCATTAAAATTCGTAGTTATTTTTTTTGTACACTTAAAACAAACGTATGTTTTTTTCCATATCTTAAACTTATTTTGTATTAAAAATATTTTTCATACAAATATTCTTCATTTTATTACATGAATTAATAGTGGGCGAATCCCAATTCTTGATCCTTACCCCAATGTTATATGTACGTCTTCTGTAGTAGATACGTTAACAACGGTGTACAACATAATTAACTACCAATTAAGATAACACTAGATGACACCGTAATATTTTGCTACTTTATAAGTGGATTTTTGTATTATTTAAATACGATGTTTCTTCCTGGTACCCTGTTTCTCATTATAATTTTTTTATAGCATAAATCTTATAAGTTCTAAAAACTAAAGAAATTTACCTTTCCGAATAGTGACTGCTATCGGTTTTATTGCAATACAAAAACATTATCGCAAGTTTCTATGGAAAATAAGATACAATTCTGTGGTCTGCTCAAAATTAAGGATTTAAGGGAAAAAAAGCTTCAATGTACATCAATTTCTTAAATGGGGCAAAGGTCTGTACATCCGTCGGAATTGTCCTTCGAAGGATATAAATGTTACCGTTCAATAAAAGGGGCAGATCGATAGATCAAATCCACTTTCATAAAAATATTTTCAAGTAAAAAATATTGGATAACAATGAAAATAAGTATTTCTTTCATTCTTTTCGAAAATACAAAATGAAAAATCCATATTTTTTTTATATGTATTTGTTTATTTTAAAAGAATGCATTATCATAAATAAACTTCTATGACAAAAAAGTTAAAATAAATTACCTCTGTAACTTATACTTTTTTCTACTCAATATTCAAATTATAATAAGAGACTTATTTGTAGATCGCCGTGTCGGTCGCGTCGTACCACTTTGATTGTACGACGCGGTGCCCGGTTCATAGTGTACTGCACGATATTAAACCTTTTAATTAAAATTGAAATAGTTAATCTACGCAAAATGATGAAATACACGATAATTTGTTGGTTATAATCATCTTATTTACTACTTAGTAAAACATATTAGCTAATTTACTGTACCAGTTTAACAATTACTCAATAATACACATGAATTTTTACCCTAATCTCTACCACGTATCGATTTTATATAAACAGACACAGAAGAACATACAGACAATCTGAAAATTAACAAACACTTTGCGTTAATGCCGCTCCATCTGCCTATATACAGTTAACCTAAACTCTGCAATATTAAAACGAAAAGGTCTCGCTTCCGACAATAAATATTTAAGAGGGTGGGCCCGTCTCATCTCATCCCTCTGGCCTGCTATCGCTACCCCCGGTCACTGACCTATTGCGCTGAAGAGTTAAATTTAACTATGAAGCAGTATTGATTGGTGAACGGTTAAAAGGTTTATAATTAAAGTTATGTTTCAGTTTAAATGGACACTTTAGATTCGACTGAAGACAAGACCGATTTAGAATTCAGACAGAGTGCTACTGACTGAAAATTAATATTAATTTATTTTCCATTAATGATGATGTTAAAAGAAAACCAAGTGATAGTTTCGCTCGAGCATTGAGGTTCTCATTCCTAATTTTAAGTAAAATTATTTTTTTTATCGTAAGTCATTACTAATATGAGTTTGTTTATTTTAGTACTAGTAGTAAATATAAGAATAATTACACAGTTTAACTTAAATAGTACTATATACTACCTGAAAACAAAAAAAACGATATTTTAAGTTTATTATTTCAATTGTCAATTCGTTTTAATACAATTATTTTAATATAACCAAACAATCTGAATAACAATGCGAGTTCTATCAAAAAAATAATCTCCTTTGCTGACCGAGTTAGCCGCCATTACTCACAGCGCCATCTATGGAGTACATAATTACATGGTCACTGTTTACCGACAGAAACATAGTTTCTTTATATATATAATATATATATATATATATATATATATATATATATATATATATATATATATATATATTATGGTGAAAATTTCGAAACCTACGACTTTTATAATTATCAATATAATTTTCCTACAAATTTTACGTAAGTTTCGCCAAACTCGATTTTTTCATTTTAGATTCAGTAGTTTCCGAACTAATAAGACACACTCCCCAAAATTGTGGACTATTTTTTTAAATGCTTATAACAAAGCGTATGATATGGGGGTATCGTCTAACAGGGAGACGATACCCCCATATCATACGCTTTTTGCTTCCTAAAGTGTCAATTTAAAATATTTTTGAGGGTTAGTTATCGAGGGTAGTAATCATCATTATCATCATATATATTAATAGGCTAAGGTTAAGATGTTACTCTCCCTTTTTAGAAAAAACCTCACAACTAATCCACATAAATTATATATCATTTTATAGATAATTGCTTGCTCTACCGGCATCCACAACTAAAAAATTTATTATTGCTATTATTTTTGCAAATTAATTAATTATTAAAATTATATACACAAAACAGCAATGCTGCCATCTAACCGCTCAACGTCAATATGATTGACGGTCGGTAAAATTTTTGTTTAATTTCAAATCCACTCACGTATAAATAAAGTGGCGCTTTAGCTCAATGCTTTTGATACTTGCGTCTCTATATGTCAATTTTAGTAAAATATTTGTTTGATCTGTCATCTGAGCTTCATAATGGAATAAATAATGCGAAGACTTCGCACGGGTCACGCTAGTTATCTTTACTACTACGTCAAAATTCAAGTTTATATGTCAAACCGTTTACGAAAACAAAATGGCGGTGACTAGCAGAGAAGACGGAGCTACAAATGGATGAACACGTTAGTGATCCTAGAAGGGTTTCGTTTTTTTTTATTTGAGATAAAAATCCTATTTAAAAGAAACAGGAGCGATATATAAAGAAAATTGGTGCTTTTGATATTTAATATAGGACTATTAAATTCGATTTAATAACTAGTTATTCTTTACGAAAACATGAAGACAAGCGATTAATAAATTGAGCTTTTTATATAAATCTAATATATTTTTAAACCGGGAAAGCTAAATTATGTTATTTAAGAAATAATTGTTAGTTATATATAATAATAATTGTTAGTTACATATAGATAAATAATAATATATTATGAAATCAGTTATGAACGCAAATTAAAATAATTACATTGACATTTGACGACAGCTGACAGTGACAGCTGTCAAGCGTTATGTCAAAATTCAATGTCACGGAGAGCTAAGACGATTTTCTTTCGTATTCTCACTATTGTAAGAAGAATGTTCCACATAAATTTTTTAACCATAAATTATTTTTAATTAACCAATCTAATCTATTAACCTAAAGCTAATGTATAGTGTATTGGTAATGCTAAATGTATGAATAAATTACAATACAAATATTCACAAAACTTTCGTGTTAGCAGTGAGACAAAATAGAAATATTTTTCTTAAATTTTTTTAAAGTTTGATACTTTAAAAGGAAAAAGGGAACTCTTATAGGATTCACGTGTCTATCTGTTCGTTTGTCACAAACGTTTTTCTCAGAAACCGATTGACGTAGAAATGTGAAATTTTGATGTATATTTTGGGATATAGTTTGAAAAGGATTTTTTTCATGTAATACCAAGCACGTACATATTCTCTCATTGGGACAACTTATACACACATATATAAATATTTATAAAGAGAACGAAGGTGGGAGAGAGGCGGCGCTACCCGCTGCCTATTACATTTTGTCTCTCTTTTACTCAGTCTCGCTAATTCATTTAGGCAACAATAAGCACTGCCCAGCCAATGAGGAGCGTTTCTTTGCCGTGTTCGCGATGTTTCCCTTTTTCTCAGTTAGCTCCCTATCCCAAGGGTCCGTTAAGAAGGTTCAATTCAAAAATATACCACCTGGTTTTTTTTTATTATTTTCTAAAGGTTCAGATAAAATTATTATGACATTTAGATAATCGTGATTAGTAACTTTTTCTGTCACTATGATAAGTTTCGTGCCCCTAAAATATAGAATTAATTTTTATAGGTTTTTCGAAGGCGAACCTCATTAAGGAATGCAGGGTAGCTTTATATTTCTTCGGTGCCATATTCTAAAGTCGATATTTTTTTTAATGTAAATATGTCTTTTAAACAAATTTAATGACGCAAGACACGCACGCTCCCTTCCCGTCCAGATACGTGTCCAATGTTCTTCATTCCACACGTCCTAAAGGCGCGTGACATCGGAGTGTTATGGGACGTTCTGCTAGCATTTTGCGATCACGTTATGTGAAATACCTTCATATAAAGTATATTACTCTCGCCTTGCGTGTGATTTTTAAAATATCAACTGTATACGCTTATGATGAGTTGATATTTTGTATGTCTATTTGGTTATTTCTAAAATAATTTTATTTTTCCAATTTTAGTCGAAGAAAATTTGAAAATGTTTAGTGGCTGCTGTATTAAGAAAAGTAATTTATTTCTTGATGTTAATAATTTTTTTACATTTATCGATAAAAACGAAGGGGGTAACTGTAAAAGCTACGGTTATTTAACGTTACAGTTTATTAGATTACATTTTAATTTTAATTTTTGAAGTAAAACTTCTTTACGCACGCTTGACTTGGGGAGTAAGCTAGTGAATTCGTGACGAGAGCGTTACGAAAAGTGTGATCGGGCGTGGCGAACGGAAGTTGAGAGGGAGATATAAGTTAGTGAAGACAGAAAGAGAGAGAGTTACGTTTCGTATATTACTGTAGGGACAAGAGAGAAAGGTGCGAGCACATATTTTCTTTCTCTCTTTCTCTCATAACCAGTTATGTTTCGTATATCTAGAACACAGTGCAAGCCTATTGTCTGTATCACACTGTAGGAGCAAGAGAGAGCAGTGCGCGCGCATATTATCTTTCTCTCTTCCCCTCATAGCCAGTGCATGAAATATATATATATATATATATATATATATATATATATATATATATATATATATATATATATATACAAGTTTGCTAGCGTTACGCGAACGGTGATTTTTTGATTATTTTGTAATTTCATTTCGTTATTGAACAATTTAATAAATTAATATTTTGTTCAATACATTAAATATAAATATTAATAAAATTGTAAATTCATTTTAAAGTTCATATTTTGTGAATTTGAAGTTTTACTTCAGTCGTGTGGTCTAAAACACACTTGTTTTTTTTTATTCTTTTTCATGTGTTTGCGTATGTTTGTAGATTCGTGCATGTATGTTCCTTTCTTTCAGTAATAATATTAATTTACTTTCTCAAATTTATCCTAATGAGTACCGAATTTACGCTAAGGATAAGTGTGCATCAGAAGAGGTAAACATAGGGCACAGCAGTCTTCCAATAATATGTAATCGATATAATTTTAATCAGACGTTTTCAAAATTTTCCTATTTCTGTTATTGTTTTATATGAGGTATTCATTTTCTATTTTCACTTTTTCATTTCCATTATCTTGTAATATAGTGTATTCTCAACCTTTTCATGCGACATTGTGTTGGTAGATTTTTTATTAAGACGGTGTGATTTAAATCCAAGTTTTGTAGTCTCGAGACACGTGAGAAATAGGATACAATACTTTCAAGTATCGACACCAACATATGTTTGTGTGTGTGTGTGTGTGTGTCACGGTGTCCGAGAATAAGCATGAGACAAATAAAGACTTCAGTCTTTAACAGACGTTCTTATTTGTCATCTTTTTCATACACACGATACTTATACGGCATATATATATATATATATATATATATATATATACATATATATATATATATACATACACACATATGTATGTATGTATATAGCATGGTTTTTGCGTACCAAAAGACGACTATAAAAAGAAATTGTTTTTGCACTCGTGATGAGTTTTCAATGTTAACAAAGGTAATTTACAATAACTTTTTACACGGCAGTTCTGTTTAAGATAATGACACATTTAAACTTAATTATGTTTCGAGAAAATTTTAAAAATAAAAAAAGTATTTCTTTGTTTAAAAATAAATTGTTTCATAGTAATAAAGTATCGAATAAAAAAATATGTTATAAATGAATTTCTTCCTATATTTTTGAGAACAATACGGAAATAACTTTGGCAAACAAATAACATGTTTATTATCCTTGGTTATCCTCTTCTGTTTCGTTGCAGAGCGAGATAACGTAAAGAAAAGCAAGGAAACATATAATTTCAGACGTACTTGCGAATATGTTTTTTATAAATACCGATACTAAACCTATCAAGTTCGTAAGGGCAAAAAAATGTAACTCGAGAAACTTGTGTAATGAGCATATTGCTTTCATGTTACCAGATACGTTGTCATCCCTTATTAGACATCCCTTAACAAGCGTACGTAAAAAAACATACATCACGCTATTTCAAGTGTCAATTTATACCACCACATTCCATATAATATCATCACCCAGAAACGTCTCGACGCGGCGTCTCGTAAAGGGCACTCATTTTGATGTCGCCGCCGCGTCTGCTCATTACAATTTGATAATGCCACCCGAAGGGGGTCGTTGGGGAGAGTGTGGCAGGAAGCGGGGGCTTTCGTCATGTTTTTTAATGAGAGTCCCCCTTGTCAAGTTTCGATTTTTTAAGACTAAGATTGATTAAATCTTTGAAAAGGAACGTTTTTCCGCGGAGATGAGCTCGCAAAATTGGCCCGTCGTTGGGGCGTCGACGCTGAGTTGAATGTGCGTATTTGTCTCCAACTTTACGCCTTTTCTCATTACGTAGTCTCGTCAGAGTGTCGTGACGTAGAGTGAAAGGAGGGAGGGGACTGGAAAAGCCGCTTATATTTTTCTGGACTTATATAATTATATTAAGAAATGTTTTCCCGTTTCACTGTAACTGTCATCGGGTGGTGAGTATATTTTAGGAACCATCTAATATCTATTAAATGTATATATATATATATATATATATATATATATATATATATACTTGCAGTCATTGAGTCCCATGTGATTGGGTTACATAGTACCGGTTATTACCTCGTATATGTACATCTGTAAGAAACGTATTGTGGTCGGTTACAAGGAATATTGATAAACGTAACTAAAATAATTGTTGTAGTAAATTAATAATTAAGGAGCGGAAAGAATGTTTGTATAGCTGCACATACATCCCTGTCAAGCTCATCAAATAACAAAAAATATTTATAAAAAGAACTTGTGGCTTTGTATGCACCCCACAATCAAACAATATCATACTGTTCCGATGAAAACAATGCGCTGTGCATTGCCTGCTTTCGAGTGCGCGAGAGTCTACTCGCAAAGCGTGCAATGACGGAGCTCCAGAATGTCCACTCGGCACGACAATCGACGGCGGAAAGAGCGAGAATGTGCGGTGCAGATCTATTTATAAACTCGCGGGAGCCACACCAAACAATTCTTTTTTCTTATTTTAAGTATTGCTCTTTCTATCTTTACCTACCTGCTTCATTAACATAGGAAGGCTTGTCAAATAAATTCATTCCATTATTTTGATTTCTACACCTCAAGTCAAATGTTTGTTTCCCCAAGCTTTAATACTGTACTCGATTCCTTGGCAAACGTTTGATAGAATTAACGTTACTGACATAAGTGAACTAAACAGTGTAATACTCGATGAGTAACAATAAGATTTTATTAGATTAATGTTATAAAAATGTTACCAAAAAATTGAGATATTTTGGCATAACCTTAGTAGGACTATCTCTATGATAAGAGTTCGCACCTTGTGCTTTTCTCGGCCATATGATTTGTTCGTTGTATGTAGATTAAATCAATTTTCCAAATTTCCGTGCGCGTAGAAGCTATAATGCTTACAACTTCAATGATTGATTATTTAATTTGAAAAATTTCTGATAAAATAACTTCTCCCGGTTCCCTAGTGTTGCTGCTGTCATCAAGCGATCTATAGCACTTTATATCGATCCGCGTTCAAGGATACACCTTATAGATTTTAATATAGCTCTGTAACCTAAAAAAATTCCCATATAAATGACAATGACATTAGAAAAGTACAGAGTCAAAATATGGACTAAAGAAAAGTTGAAAGATGAAAGATTGGCACTAAAGAAAAACAATCGTCATTGATTACCTTTTGTATAGTTTCTGAAAAAGTTATTGTTTATTTAGTTAAATGTTTGATTCATATTAGCAATTCTTGATATATTATAAATATTACACATACACTTTCCGGAGGATAAGTCTTCTCGTTCCTTATTGCCAATTGTCTATTTTTTTATGTTTCCTAACTTTTTATTGTTTAATGTTATATACCCAAAGAAATACCAGTTATTTAAAAAAAATACGTCAGGTCTTCATTGTACAACTTATACGGCAGTATTTGGACGAAATAACAAATGGACTAAAGGGTTGAGGGGAGGAATTCAGGGATAAACACAAAAGATTTATCGATGGCCATTTAAAATATTTATGTGAAAGCCATTCATCTGAAAGCGAGGGTCTTGTTTGCGGATGTGTCTACGTCCCTTATCGGTTATGAAAAATCTTGAAGGCTGCGCCCTGGGGACGAGTGCTTTCGCATAAATATAGAGATGACAATATTAAGGGTAAATTTTGTTGGCGACTTCATCGGTCGGGTAGTGGGCGTGATCTAACAGGTTGGTTAATAAATATATTTGGTATGTATTATTTTGAAAGTGAATTTTCGTGTACTACGGTAGTGTAAGTTCTTGTATGGAGAAGTGATACTTCAAGAAAATTGAAATACAGTGAAAGTGGAAAGCGAGCGATGGATAGAGTTGAATGGAGTGAGGGAGAGAGATACGAGAGATGAGCGAGCGATGAATAGAGTTCGGTGGAGTGAGGGAGAGATATGAGACTACAGTTGTATACAAGTTCTTATATACAGAAATGAGGTCGTAATAAAGATGAAATATATAAGAAGTGGAGAGCGAGCGATGTACAGAGTTAGGAGAGAGATGTGAAACCGCATTATGCAATATTCTTGTATTCAGCAATGAGATTGAGAGATAAAAATTAAATATATCGGAAGTGGGGAGCGAGTGATGGATAGAGTTGAATGGAGTGAGGGAGAGAGATATGCAGCCACGGTAGTGTTATTCCTTGTATTGAGAAATGAGACCGTAATAAAAGTGAAACGCTTTGGAAGTGGGGAGAGCGAGCGTTGAATATAGAGTTCGATGAAATGAGGAAGAGATATATGAAGAATTACAGGAAGAGAGGGAGTGTGAGAGAGAGAAGATAGAGAAGAAGAGAAGAGAAGAGATAGAGACAGAGACAGTGACAGAGACAGAAACAGACTCAGAGACAGAAGCAGAGGCAGAGACAGAGACAGAGACAGAAGCAGAGACAGAGACAGAGGCAGAGACAGACACAGAGACAGAGATAGAGACAGAGACCGAGACAGAGACAGAGACAGAGACAGAGACAGAGACAGAGACCGAGACAGAGATAGAGACAGAGACAGAGACAGAGACAGAGACAGAAGCAGAGACAGAGACAGAGGCAGAGACAGACACAGAGACAGAAGCAGAGACAGAGACAGAGGCAGAGACAGATACAGAGACAGAGACAGAGACAGAGACAGAGACAGAGACAGAGACAGAAGCAGAGACAGACACAGAGACAGAGATAGAGACAGAGACCAAGACAGAGATAGAGACAGAGACAGAGACAGAGACAGAAGCAGAGACAGAGACAGAGACAGAGACAGAGGCAGAGACAGACACAGAGACAGAAGCAGAGGCAGAGACAGACACAGAGACAGAAGCAGAGGCAGAGACAGAGGCAGAGACAGACACAGAGACCGAGACCGAGACAGAGACAGAGACAGAGACAGAGACAGAGACAGAGACAGAGACAGAGGCAGAGACAGAGGCAGAGACAGAGACAGAGACAGACACAGAGACAGAGATAGAGACAGAGACCGAGATAGAGACAGAGACAGAGACAGAGATAGAGACAGAGACAGAGACAGAGACAGAGAAAGAGACAGAGACAGAGACCGAGACAGAGACAGAGACAGAGACAGAGACAGAGACAGAAGCAGAGACAGAGACAGAGAAAGAGACAAAAACAGAGATAGATATAGAAATAGAGATAGAGATAGATAGAACAGACACACATCAATTAACCGAAAAACAACACTTATTAATTTCTTCCTATTACAATTTACTTTGCTTATTGACTAAACAAGTAAACTAAACTAGTCATATAATCAGATAACAAACAACTATAAAAAATAAACAATTGTTATTGAACAATATCACTAAGTAATTTTTGAAATAAAACTTCTTAAACGACGTCTGAGTCACTCTGTCACATTAAAATTGTGTAACGTTTGAAAAAACGTATGCCGGACGAATCCGATCGGCGGCGGAACGGGCCGAGTGCTAACGATATGGCGGAATATCGTAAAGGTTATTCAAATGCTTATCTATTAGAACATCATAAGCTCTGCTTACACGTAAGTATTTAAAATATGCGTGAAGGTTTTTCTTGTTAGTTGTAGTGAAAAGTTGTAAACCAAACGTTTCGATCACGTGTGATAACATTTATTCAACAGTTTCATGTGAAAATTTATTATTTAATGCAAAATCTTGTAGAAATTTCATTTCATCCGTACATGTGATAATATGTGTGAAAACATTTATTCAACAGTTTCGTGCGAAAATTTATTAACTAGTGCGAAACGTTGTATGAATTTAATTTCATCTGTAAGCGTATATGTGTGAAGATCACATTTTTTTATTACAGAATTACTTTAGTCTTTCACTTTTTACCCTTCAGAATAATAACAGTTCTTAGAGAAGTCTCACTTCTGACCCTTGTGGTGGCTACTCACCCTTATATTCATTTTCCTGAGTGACCCATTTAATCAATATTAGGACCGATTCGATTGGGAATCAAGATCGGATTCTTGGATTAAACGATGTAAAGTCGGTCATAAAAACATCAGTTTAATTTTAATTATCAATTTTTTTTAATATATAGTCTTTTTCATATCTCTCTGAGTCACTTGGGGTTTTTTATGAGATTGTAGCTGCACTCACATCACCTACCAAACGTCGTTGATAAACAAAACAAACATAGGACAAAACCCAAATAATAGAAATTGAGGATATAGTAAACACGCGATAAAGAATGGCTTGCATCGCAACACTTCGATTCGAGCGGTGGAGACATTACTCAGTGCGGTGCGCGGAGAGCTCTGCAAGCTTTGGCGTTCGGCGGTGAAAAGGAAAGCATGCCAACGGTGGAACCTTTTAGGTACTCGCCTTTTAGTAGATCGCAGTGCAGGACGTGAGGCTTTCCTAGTGTATGCTGTCTCTGTCGCGACGTACTGTCTCAAGTTCCATGTGGTGCCGTCTTTGTATAACCAGTGTATACATTGGTATGTCACGATTCGATACTCATTCAGTATTCGATATCTAGACTTCTTTTATCTTACATCGTGTTCTATATATGACTTCAAGATAAGTACTCGCCTTAGTACTCAATTCAGTATCGATTGTAAGAGGACACGTTTAATTTCCGTATGCCATCAATGGCAACACACTAATTGAAGACCGTTTTCTTCAAATACTAGGATATTTTGAGTGGAAGGATATGGAAAAGTTTCCCGAACACTGCCCAGCCGTGTTACATTCTCCGATTGACTTCTTTCTCGAAGTTGGATCTATCTGATTAGACAGTTTGTAATTAGCTATTTAGAGAATAGCATTCCCAACATATACCAGTATATGTGCAATATAAACCTTAGACATGATCTTTGTTTTCTCCATGTTCATTTGAAGACTTGTCTGTTGAAAAACCTCCTCGTCTGCCTAAAAATATGTATATATTTAATAATAAAATACTTTATGGAAGGAGATAGATAAAATATGCTGTCTCTGTCCAAAGTTTTGGCTTATCTTGAAAGGAAAAACGAAACCCTTAGAAGATTACTGGCATGTTTGTCTGTTTGCTTGTCACAGCCGTTTTTGCCGCAAACACTTGATGTAGAAACATTTAAAAATATTTTTGTGAAAATTTTAGGGAGACAAATTAAGGTCTGGATTTTTTTTAAATTCCATATATAGTATGGAGCGTTATGGAAGGGTATAAAATACTTTTCATAATCTTAGGCAGCATATTTTCAGAGATATACTAAAAATGTGCAAAAAATATGTTTTACCCCCATTTCCGAAACTACTCAACCTGAAATTATGAATAAAAATGTATTTTTAAGTCTACACGAAGCTTGTAGGAAAACTATGGCGATTATTCTAGATCTTATGTTTTTTATTATGTCCCATATTTTTACACCTCTTTAAGGTAATGTAGCACAATATCCAGGTTGTGAAATTAATATTTCAAATAAATTAATAGAAATACTATATACCCTTCAATGTTTATGAGAACCTTAATGTAGCCTGAAGTCTCGTAATGCGAGATCTACTTGACTTGAGAGGTTTTTGAAATGATAGTTTATTTCTGTACCGTCAGATCCATTTTCCCATTTATTGTATACACGTAAATGTTTGAATGTAACACCAAGTTTCCTATCAAGTAACAAAACACTTTGAATGACGTAAGGTGGAAATAATATGCTGCCTCGGTTCAAAGTTTTGGCTCATTTCCATATAACATAACTATATGTCTATGTAAAATATATATTTAGAGTAAGAATAATCCATTTTCAGGATATTCATACATTTTTAGTATTGTATATTGTTTTTTGAGAGGTATGATTAGGAGATTTTACCAAATAGTCGCTATTTTACACTAATTTTTCTGATGAATTATTAGTTAATACTTAAACCTAAGTTATACTACTCTTATTCTGAGAATACTTATACCTTTCATAAGGTTAGTATAACGCAAATATAAATTGATACTAATAATATTGAATAAAACAATAGAATAAGTATTTCAAAGTTATTTCAGGAAATCGACGCGCCAACGACGCGATTCATAGACAACATAGAAAAATGTCTATGATTTGGAATATATATTAAATCTGTCACATCAAATGGGATCTTTAAAGCATAATTTGAATTTATCTTATTTTTACTTGTGTTCATTCTTGTTGAATTTTTTTGGTTTTGTTGTTTTATGCCAATTATAAAAGAGCATGAGATGCTGAAAAAAGAGAATGATCTGTATGTAAAATCAGATGAAAAAATGAAAAAACATGAAAAAATAATGGATAATTTAAAATGTTAACAAAAACTTTTGGAAAAATGTCCCAATTTACCCTCAAATTTACTTTTATATCAACATAAAGATTGTATATATTTTTTATTTTAACGCTAAATAAGAATATTGTTTAAAAGTATAGCCATTAAGTTTATTTAATTTAAAAATTGTCTTCAATAAATATTGCTCTTGCTACAGTTCAACACAATAAATTAAATATTATTTCTTTTTAATAGTTTTGATTGCACGAATTGATTATATGTAGCCATTTTCTTTAAAACAGTTGTAAACAAAATTGAAACTGACGTGCTTTTAGACGCACTTGCCGAAATGTCCACTTTTTCCAGGTTATATTAAAGTTAAACTTTGGTTGAATTCAGAATAGTTTTTGGCAGATGAAGTTATGACGAGCTTGGGTTACAGAAATTGACGGGCTTTGAGACACACTTGCTGAAATGTCAACTTTTTTCAGGTTATACCAAAGTTAAACTTTGGTAAAGGTCAGAACAGCGTTTGGCAGATGAAGTTATAACGAGCTTGTGATACAGAAACTGACGTGCTTTTAGACGCAATTGCCGAAATATCCAATTTTTTTCAGTTTATACCAAAGTTAAACTTTGGTCGTGTCAGAATAGTGTTTGGCAGGTGAAGTTATGACGAGCTTGTGTTACGGAAACTGACGTGCTTTTAGACGCACTTGCCGAAATGTCAACTTTTTTCAGGTTATACCAAAGTTAAACTTTGGTCGTGTCAGAATAGTGTTTGGCAGATGAAGTTCTAACGAGCTTGTGTTACAGAAACTGACGTGCTTTTAGACGAACTTGCCGAAATGTCAACTTTTTTCAGGTTATACCACAGTTAAACTTTGGTCGTGTCAGAATAGTGTTTGGCAGATGAAGTTCTAACGAGCTTGTGTTACAGAAACTGACGTGCTTTTAGACGAACTTGCCGAAATGTCAACTTTTTTCAGGTTATACCAAAGTTAAACTTTGGTTGAGGTCAGAATAGTGGTTGGTAGATGAAGTTATGATGAGCTTGTGTTACAGAAACTGACCTGCCTTTAGACGCACTTGCCGAAATATCCACTTTTTTTTGGTTTATACCAAAGTTAAACTTTGTAGACGCACTTGTTGAAATGTCAACTTTTTTCAGGTTATACCAAAGTTAAACTTTGGTTGTGGTCAGAATAGTGGTTGGCAGATGCAGTTATGACGAGCTTGTGTTACAGAAACTGATCTGCTTTTTTTCGCACTTTTCTTCAGTTTACACCAAAGTTAAACTTTGTTTGAGGTCAGAATAGTGTTTGGCAGATAAAGTTATGACGAGCTTGTCGTATACTGAGTTTATTAGTAGCGTTTTTATCTAGTATCCATTTGTGCAAAGTATAGTTTATATTCCAAGTTTATTAGTAACATTGTAAATGTTATGTGAATAAAAAACACCAATTGACTTGTAATACTATCAATTTGATAAAGAGGAAAGTTTTGTTAGCTTCATTTTGGTCGAGGTCAGAATAGTGTTTGACAGATGAAGTTATGACGAGCTTGTGTTACAGAAACTGACGTGCTTTTAGATACATTTGCCGAATTGTCATCTTTTTCAGGTTATACCAAAGTTAAACTCTGTTCGAGGTCAGAATAATGTTTGGCAGATAAGGTTATGACGAGCTTGTCGTATACTGAGTTTATTAGTAGCGTTTTTATCTAGTATCCATTTATGCAAAGTATAGTTTATATTCCAAGTTTATTAGTAACATTGTAAATGTTATGTGAATAAAAAACACCAATTGACTTGTAATACTATCAATTTGATAAAGAGGAAAGTTTTGTTTGCTTCATGTTTGTTTGTTTTTTTAGGGATTCAGGCAAAAGCTACTAATTCAATTGAGATAACAATTTTACCATATGATGGCTTATAGTTTTTAGATTTTCACAAGCTGTATGTAACGGACATATTTTACACGTATTTTGAGATATTGTTAATAATATCGACGTAGCTGGTGAAAAAGTGGCAATTCTAAGCGTTTTCTTGATCAATGTCAGAAAATCTATTATAGATACACTAATAATAAGTATGGGTGTATTGTAAGCCTTAAAATGGTCTAAAAAAAGTCGTGGACAGTATTTATCTATTTTTTATAGATAGGTCATGTTAACTGTTTTGATTTAAAAAAAATGTTGGGACAAAAATGGTGATGTTAAGGTTTATTTATTAAACCTAATTAAAATAAATGGCCCAGCTATTTTAAGCGATTTTCCTATATAAAAATTTACCCTTCATGCTGTAAACTTGGATCAGTAGTTAAGGAGAAATCGAATGGTTTATAAATGCATATTTGAATGGCTTTCGGTGCGATATATTTGGGTACGGAGGGGGAACGTGAGGGTGGGGCATTATTGAAATTATACTTCTTTAGGCGCGTTATTATTCACTATGCAACAAAATTGACAACCTGAAGTTGCTCACCAAACATGTGTGTACATAGGTTATTTGACAATTAAGTAGTAAAGCATTTTATTTTTCTGCTGGCTTTCAACAGACCGTTTCGTATTCGATATGTATTTATATGCATTATAAATTATAAATTATTAAATACTTAATATTAATGAATTCAAATAAATTACCAGTTATCATATTAATTTCTTTTCACTATTAATTAAGTTTTATTAACATTGCTTTAGTAAATGTAACAAATAATAAGTACATGTGTTTATATTGCATTGAATGCTGAGTTTTCATTTAAATTTTTAAAATAATTAAATTCAATTTTAAAATGACTTTAAATAAAATTTAATTAATTTTCATTGCACAGAAGAATATGATTGGCACAGCACAAAAGTGTTTCATGTATTTGTTATTTAAAAAAGTGTGCATAATCAGGTCCATAAAAAAATATCTTAGAATATAGAATAATCCAGAAGGCGTATACGCACAAATCTCTTCGCGGCCCACGGAAGCCAAAAATCTTCTCCTCCACCGCGCTTCCTCTAATAGCGCCCCGCCCTACGCCCACAGTGTTACCAGCAGAATAATTTTACCCACCAATTACGGGAAATTAACGCATATAAATATATCTGCTTGCGGCAGTACGATACACATTTGCATCGATTTATGTGGTGCATTATTTGCCTTATATGAAGTATTATTATGGCCGCCATGTTAAATTTCTTAAATGTTTATTCCGACCACAACCAATAGCCGAAAGAATTAGGTTAAAATTGCTAAAAACTTTACGTCACATTTTATAGTTTTATTAATTAAAATGAGTAATAAAATACATTATTAATAAGTACGTGTGAGTGTGTGAATATGTGCGTGTGTGTGTGCGTGTGCATGCGTACATATGATTGTGTGACACATTAATCTACAAAATTATTTTGGTACTTTTGCTGACAATTTTTCTTTGTTTTTTTTTGTTAATACATTTTCAGGAAATTGAAGACGGCAAAAATTTATAAACGTAAAATTAAATATAACAGCGGAAATTTGAAACGTTACACCAAAATCTCCAACGACATTTCCCAAATTCCGATTTTTTAACAAATTCAGTTTGACATTTTTCAGTATCAAACAATTAAGACGTTTTGAGGAAACAATTGTTTAAGAGGTGACAACACCAACAAAAATGGCGCGCTTCTGTTAATAATAATCTACTACGATATTTTAAAATTGCATAGTTAATTGAAAATGTAACTGAGAAATAGTGTTTACATATGAAAGGTAATACCCATTTGTTTCTTTTGCGTTCCAGTGATATTTTTCCAGGTGAGAATAGCATAAACCGGCATTTTAAACGATGTTGTCACATAAAACCACACGACCGTTCCGAGCTGTGTCTTAGATTTTACTGACAGCCGCGTTTTGATACTATGCATTTTATGCGTAGTTTTTGTGGACACACCATCACACGTATTCTCGCCTTCTGAAGTACTCATTATTCTAAGTAAAATATAAATATCACATAATCTTATTTGTATCGTACGAAGTCTTCGTACGGATCATTTTGGCTTTTGATTGAAAAACGCTTAACGTGGCAAATAAAACAATATTTTAGAGACAATGTTCATCTCATCAATGCTTCGTCTACTTTAAACTGATAAGACTAGGGCGGGGTATACTCGCTAATAAATTATATTTTCATTATATACTGCTATTGTTACACAATATACTACTTTCATTATTTGAAAAACGTTAACAGTGGATGAGTTACATATTTTACGAGCTTATTTTGCCTTGTTATGTGATATATGGTAAATAAAATAAATATTTAAGAGACAATCTTTGTCTCATCGATCGTTCGCCTATTCTAAACCCATATCCGTGTAAGGCCAGGGCGGAGTATATTCGCTAGTATATTATATTTTCATAATATACTGCTGTTGTTGCACAATATACTACTTTTATTATTTCAAAAACGTTAACAGCGGACGAGTTACATGTTTTACGAGCTTATTTTTCATTGTTATGTGATATATGGTAAATAAATTAAATATTTGAGAGACAATCTTTGTCTCATCGATCGTTCGCCTATTCTAAACCCATATCCGTGTAAGGCCAGGGCGGGGTATATTCGCTAGTATATTATATTTTTTATAATATACTACTGTTGTTACACAATATACTACTTTTATTATTTGAAAAACGTTATCAGTGGATAAGTTACATGTTTTACGACCTTATTTTGCATTGTTATGTGATATATATGCAGATGAATAGGTAACATAACAGTTTATTTATTATTCTCATGAAAAAAGATACAGTATTCATGAAATTTGAGAAATATGACCTTTTCTAGTTTGTATATAAAAGAAAATATTAAACGAATAAACTATAAATATGAGCAAAGCAACGTTTGTAAAATTTTGTTTATACACTTGGCCTTACAGCATATTTGTTCAAATTTGTTTTGTTGTTTGTTTGGTTCCTTTCTTTATTGAGTTCATTTGTTTCACCATATTGTATTTTTTATTTCTCTTATGGTTTAAGATTTGTTTTTTTTTCGGAATGATTTTACTATTTATTTGTCTTGATTTGGATTATGATATTAGATTTATTGATTTGTATTTCGATTTCGGCGTGGTTTTTCTCTGTGCTTACATTTTATTATTTTTATTTTGGTCGCTGAATGTTATATGTTAACAAGCGAATGGCGTAATAAATAGTTGTGGTTTTTATTGGGGATGGACCTTTGCTACTTCGGTTGGTCTATTGTTTTTTTCGGAATGATTTTACTACTAATTTTTTTGATTTGGATTAGGATATTGGGTTTATTGTTTTGTATTTAGATTTCGGAGTGGTTTTTATTTGTGTTTACATTTTCTTATTTTTATATTTTGGCTGCTGAATGATACATATTTATTTGTAATGATACGTATTTTATTGGAATTTGAATGATACGTATTTTATTGGGGACGGACCTTGCCTACTTCGGTCGGTCTATTGTTTTTGTTCAGAATTATTTTACTATTTATTTGTTATGATTTGGTTTATGATATTGGTTTTTTGATTTGCATTTTCATTTCGGAGTGGTTTTTCTTTATATTTTCTTATTTTCATATTTTGGCTGCTGAATGATATATGTTAACAAGCAAATGACGCAACAAATCGTAGTGGTTTTTATTAGGGACGGAGCTTGCCTACTTTGGTCGGTTTATTTCTTTTATTTCGGAATACATGAAATGGCGAAGATTTCACTGATAAAATTGTCAATTTTGTGCTAAGGAATTGAGACAAATTTTCAGTTATTACGCATACTGTAAGCGGTGACAACTATAGCATACAGCCATAGTGTGAGTGTTGCTGTGATCAACTTACATAACTGATCGGTTGGGTCAAATAATAGTGTTGTAATATTTAGTGTTGTATTTTTTACATATTTTTTATTGCATGTGTGAAGATAGGACACCTAAAAATTTTTGTGTCCTTTCAAACCATGCCCAAATCTATATATGGAAATTTATTTCTTTTTTTTTGAGTTGTTAATTTTTCCTAAGCAATATTTCTATATGAATATTTGTAAGTCTTATCAATAGATAAGTAGTGCCAAATTTTAAGTTTCTACGTGAACCGGTTTCTGAAAAAAAAGTGGCTGTGGTGGACTGGCAGACATACACTTGAGTGATTTAATAAGGGTTTTCCCTTTTGACCTTATGAACTTTTAAAATACTTAACTGGCAGTCTTGTCAGTTAATAGTTGATGAGTATCAATAAATGCATTGTTTACTTGTCTGAACAAATATGTGAGAAACCTGTAGTTATGCGATTTTAAATCACCGATTTTTTTCAGTATTGCATCATTTCCGTTTTAAATCATATGCAAGTCTTCTTACGTTTATTATGAGTAAGCATATCACGTGTAACTTTAAAAATACATAACCTTGCCAGTTAACAGTTGATGGGTATCAATAAATGCATTGTTTTCTCAATCATACAGGTATTCACTTGTCTGAACACACATGTGAGAAACCTGTAGTTATGTGATTTTAAATCGCCAATTTATTTCAGTACTAAATCATTTCGGTGTTAAATAATATACAAGTCTTCTTACGTTAATTATGTGCAAGCCTATCGCGTGTAAGCCCAATTATGTACATTAGTACTATGCGAATAAATATTAAATTTATATATATTTAATAATGAAAATATATTTTTTTCTTGTCATTAAACATTTCGCGTAACAAATCAAAAATAATGGCGCGTAATGTAAGTACCCGCTCCAAGATCTGAATAATTGAGAGCAAAAATTGTAGCTGGAAATCATGTTTAATTTCAAAGTGATCTTGGTAATGGCTGTCTTTGTGGGATGTGGATGTTGACTGGACCAAAAAGAGGAAAAGTTAAAAACGACTACGTCATCGTATCTAGGGTGTATTACGTCGAAGCGCCTAGTAGTAACGGTTATGCAAAGCATGTCTTGAATTTCACAAAACCAAGATATAAATTTCAAGCTTGGCGTGCTTTTGATCATTCTTCAACCAAAAAATCCGTGGCTATACAGGTCTCTCCGCCATTTCCAGCTGATAATTTGGTCATCGATTTAACGTCTGGTTAGGGTGATGGCTGAAAATACGGGTAGTTATATACGGGAATCCAAAGATTGTATTTTCATAAACGATATTTAGAATAAGGCGAGTCAGATACAGCAAATAAGAGTGTTACATTAATTAAAATTGTTTCAATGTATATTTTATTTTTTAATAGTTTCAATGTAATTCGTCCCTGGAGTGTGATATGGCAAAATGGTATTGATTGCCTAAGATTATAATTTTTAATAAAGCTGGTATTTTTCAGAATATGTTAAACCAAACAATTAAGCGATTGACAGCAAAAATTAAAATACAATTTCGAACCATGACACAAAAAAAAACCAAAGATATGTTGAATATATTTGGCTTTAATTTTGGAGAAATGCACTATTCATAATTAAATGAAACTACATGATGTAGTATTATTTCTACTTTCTTTAATTTCTTTAGCACGAACTAGGTTTCGTTGTGTTACATCTTCAGATGGGTTATTAGCCAATCTTTGCTACTAGCTCAGGTAGTTTCATTTAATTATCAAAGATATTTTCCTAAACACAGCAATAATATGTTTCTAATATAACAAAAATTGTTAATAAGAAATAACAATCTGTCTAAGTACATAACAACGCCATGCAAACAATTACAAAAAATAAGCAATATCAATACTTGATTTCTTTTGTAATTGTTTTCCCCTTTTTTTTAAATTTTAACAATTGCCTAAATTAATTAAATATAAAATATCAATGAACTTTGACCTTCGCTGTGAGTTTTACGTGATTTTTTCAACGACGTTTAAAATTTTTTTCTAAATTTTCATTCAGATTTTCATGCTCAAACTGGTGAGATCAATTTTAATGTTTAATAAACCTTTTCCTATTACGCAGTTTATATAAAAAAAACACTAAGCATAAAATTAAATTTATTTACCAAGTACCGCTTATTCGTGGTAATTGGTTAATAGCAATAGTGGAATGTGGCACAAATATACCACTATTTGCGATTAATTTCCACATCATATTCACCAAAATAGGTTATCACCAGTTCACAAACTGATTTATCTCATTGTTTCCAATCCCAAATTTATTTACCAAGTACCGCTTATTTGTGGTAATGGGTTAGCAGTAATAATGGAATGCGGTACAAATTGTCCCCCACATGCGATTAATTGTTATATCATGTTCACCAAAATTAGTTATCGCCAGTTCTCAAACCGATTTATCTCATTGTTTCCAATCCCAAATTTATTTACCAAGTACCGCTTATTCGTGATAATTGATTAGTAGTAATAATGGAATGCGCTACAAATTGTCCCCCATATGCGATTCATTTCCATATCATGTTCATCAAAATAGGTTATCGCCAGTTCACATGCTGATTTAATATAGCAATCTCATTGTTTCCAATCCCAAAGGATTTCGATTTAAAATTGTGATATGTCACACAAGGTATTAATCGGTAGCGAAGTGTATTATTGGTACAAAATATACCTAATTAAATTCGAATGAGAAATATGAAAGCTATATCGCATTTAGTCGGTAAAAGGTGCAAGAAATTTGAGAAAACAAAATTTTTAATCGGCTTACACTTCTCAGCAGTTCACTAACAAAGTTATGAGGGTATCTATCTCTTTCAAATTGGATAGCACAATTTTATTAAGTCACAAATGGGCCCCGATAACGGGCTTCATTAATTTTTCATGACAGCTTTCTCGTAGCTCAGACGTCATTCGTTATTAAATTTGTCGCAAGTTAATTTTAACTCTTCGTCCCGTATATTCTTCAAAGTCTAGCAGTTAACATTTGTCTACGTTCGCTAATTGAGATGTCAATTTGATATTTTTTCGGAAAATTTCCCAAATATACAGTATGTATATTAAGGGAACTTCGCCACTTCATCACTTGCCCCATTATTCATGTGTAATCCCACAAAATGTTATTTTTTTAAATTAGCCGCCTAGTTTACAAAATAAAGTTTAAATTTTGTTTGAAATCATAATTATGTTTAAATTAATATCCTATTACCTTTACACTAAATGTCAGTTTGGCAACGTGGCACGCGTATTGCAAAATGTCAAGTGTCAAAATGAAATGTCACTTATCAGTTTAAAAAAAACCAAGAAACACGCCTAAAATACAAATTATTTTGTTTCAGAATGTATTTACACTTACCTAAATTTTATGTTCAAGGTGTCTTCCCGTATTCAACGCACTTTTGCAACCGATGATAATTATTTCGGCTTATGTTATCTACGCTGTGCGTTGGTGTTTAAATGTTGCTCCATTCTAAAATTAATTAGCACATTTGCTTTCATATTTATTGATATTGTTGGAGAAGTATCACCTGATATCACTGAAATAATGGGTCTATTATCATGTATTGCATTGATAATAGACTGATTTTATTGTCGTCGTTTCGGATAGCGTTCGACTGAGGACTTCCCAAGAATTATAATGGCATTCGGCATATACCAACATCATGTCCATACAATTTTCCAAATATATAAACAATAGAGTTGTGTTGTGAATAATATTGTTGATTTATGAATAATATTTTAGATAAATTTAGAACAAAAAGATAAATTTAAAAAAAAATTATTTGAGTTAACCCTACTCAAAAAGTAGAATGGTTCAACTGTAAGTTATCATTAGCATAGCTAGAGAGTACTGTGTATCGGAATGAATTTGTTTTTCTTTTTAATATAAAAAAGTCCATTAGTCGACAAAAAATTCGATTTTTATTATTTAAGATATGATTACATTTTTATTTCATCACCATTCATAATATTTCTAACATTAAGCCCAAGGAGTCGAATTTGTGCTGGCGACGTTTATAATATACTTATAAAATTGTGTAACAATATTTATGTAATGACTACCACTTTCTCCACTCTTTTGATACTCTTTTCTATCTTTGTCTAATTTGAATAGATTTTATAGAAATATACCTAACAATTTAATACATGTCACATATTTTTTCTATTTCACTATATATGTAAATATTTCCGAATACTAATTACAACTTGAAGAATATGGTCTCAAGTTACGTTCTGAGAACCTATCCATTTAAATTATCAAGTATTTTACTACTAAATACAACAAAACAATAAAATTAACTAGAGATAGTTTAGTTCAGTAGATATTAGTAATTTAAAATGTAAGTTCAATGAAGGAAGTTGTTTGTAAAAAAAACTGTTCAATATTTCACAATCCTAATTCTTTTATTGTGTTTTACTTCTTATTAAGTGTTTTTATTTGTTTTAAATATATATTTTTGAAGAGAAAATTCTTTTATATTTGAAAGTGAAACGCAAATGGATAATTGTATGGTATTTTACTGATATATATATATATATATATATATATATATATATATATATATATATATATATATATATATATATATATATATATATATATATAACGCTTATCTAACGCCATCTATCGGTAAATTTACATGCTAGTACAACGCTATCTGTTGGCCAATTTATATAAGTTTTATCAAAGAATGAATATTATCGCGCATGACAGAATTTTGTAAAATTAAATTAATGTAATAATTTGTAGTACTTTCAGAGTTCCATAGTGGTACAGGGAACCCTTAAAAATTCGTTATGTCATTCATTCGCACGTCTGTTGCAGCTTCAAAATTTCTCCAATTTTAGGCCTATATTTTAAGTAAACGTTTCTTATGGAGGTATCTTTTAAAATCTATTAAAATATCCTTCTTCTTCTTCTAAGAGTGTCTCTCTCACTAATGTAGGTTGAAGTCAGCTTTACCTATTTGATCTTGTCTTTGGCAGGGTGAAAAGAGTTTGGCGACACTGGAATTCTTTGTCCAATTTCGGATGTTGCCCAACCATGACTTTCTTCTACGAACGACTTTTCTTTTCTCAGCAACTTTCCCCGTCGTCATTAATTGCAAGAGTTCCCATCTATCATGCCTGAGGATATGGCCTATATATGCAACTTTACGTTGTTCGATATTTTGCAAAAGGTTGCGTTTCTTGCCTATCCGTCGTAGAACCTCCTCATTAGTGACTTTCTCGGTATAAAATGTAGACATCATACATCTGGAGGTCCACATTTGGACTGTTTCTATATATTTCCTGAGAATTTCCTTAATAGTCCAGGTCTCGCATCTGTATAGAAGTATTTGCCAGAAATAGAAGTAGAGAAGACAAATTCGGGATGTGCTTTTAAGGCTACGATTGCAGAGTAGCTTTTTCATTTTCCCAAAGGCATTACGGGCAATTCAAATGTGAGTTTTAGTATCACCTCGCTCTTGCAGTGTGACTGAATCCGTTTTCGTGATATTTATATTTATTGACCTGTACTGCATTACAAAAACAGTTAATGTAACCTGAACCCAGGTTGAAAGCTAAAATTTATTTCTTGGGCATTCAATGGTTGAAGATATATTCAAAAGTTATTTCAGTTTTTGACGCTCCTCATTTAATTTCACTTTATTTACCATTTGTGGAACGTTCAGCTTTAGTATGAAGTGCTAATATAAAGAATAGCTAGTATAGAGAAGCCTGTTTTATGAAGATTTTACAAAGAAGCGTTTAAAAATCTGAAAATGGTTATATATAAAACTAATGCCCTGTCCTCTTTTTACAAAGATTTTTCCAATAAGGGATTAAATATCTGAAAATCGTCATATATAAAACTAACTTTCAATTATTTCAGTTAATTTGCATCAACAAATCGATGAGATTCAGTTAACTACGTAACCCTGATGTATGCATGTTCAGGCACGCACTCTTTGAGGGCTTAGTACTGCAAAAGAAAAAATAGAACCCATATACGATCACATACATGTCTGCATCCATTTGTCACAGCCGTTTGTCTCACACCCCGCGTGACGTAGAAACTTATATATATATATATATATATATATATATATATATATATATATATGTATATATATATATATATATATATATATATATACATGTATATATATGTGTATATATATATATATATATATATATATATATATATATATACATATATATTAATATTAAATATTCAAAATTAATTTTACGTTCCATGTGGGGATAAAGTGGAGTAGTGGTTTAAAAGGCCTAGTTGTAAGTGTTATATAAACATTTTTTTTATAATTTTAAGTAGTATATCTTCAGAGATATCCTAAACACAAAACAAATAAGTCTCCCACCCCTACTTCCGAAGTTTGTTCTTCTTGATACTGCAGCCTGGAGCAGGCCAGAGCAGTGCCAACGAGCTATTTCCATCGGAGTCTATCAGATGCTTTATGTTTTCAGTTGGTAACTTTCGATATTTTTAAGTCGTTATCGAAAGCATCAAGCCATCTGAGTCTCTCCCGTTTCCTGATATCCTCTCTCTGGCTTGTTGAGAGTTAGTAGTTTGGTCAAATTGTTATCTTCTGATCTAAGTAAGTGTCCAAGATACCTTATTCAGTTTGATTTAATGTCTGATTGTTTATATCGAAAATAAATTTCGCGAGTATAAAGAATTCGCCAAACCTTATTTTCTTGTACAGCACCGAACATTTTGCGTAGTATTTTTCTTTCAAAAATTAGTAGTCCGTTTTGGTTATGCTTGCTCAAAGTCCAGCTTTTGCTGCCATAGAGGGCTCTTGGTTTAATTAGCGTTTTATACATATTAATTTTCGTTCTATTCCTAATGAACCGAGATTTAAGTTGGCTTCTTAAGCCAAAGTAGCATCTATTTGCCAGCATCAGGCAGTAATCCATTTGAACCTTCATTTCATTTCTGTTGGTGGCAGTTGTTCCAAGTTATTTAAATTGGGTAAGTTCTGAAACTATGAAACTTAAAATTATAAAAATTTGGGTTTTCAGGAACCTAAGCAAAAGTTGTTGGAAAACTATAACAACGATTCTAGATCTTATAGTTATTGAATTATACACGAAAATTGTATTATTATTTGTTGCGCTAGAAAACCCATATTATTTCAAACAAGGTATAGGATACCTGGTGCGTAAGCCAGAATTGCGCTCAGCTGGGTTTATTTTTATAAATAAACAGTGTGTCTTTTATAATAAGCCTATTTCAATAAAGCTCCATATTTAATAAAATTGCAGTCTATAGTTATTTTAGTATAATTATTTAAGTCAATAAACTCGACGATACGAATCTTAAGGTATTATTGAAATAACTATCTCGTAGAAAATTAACATTATAACTGTATGCTCAACTTATTTTATTACATGGGTTTATTTTTATAAACGAGCAGTGTGTCTTTTATAATAAGCATATTTCAATAATGCCTCATATTTAATAAAATTAGTCTATAGTTATTACAGTATAATTATTTAAGTGAATAAACTCGACGATACGAATCTTAAGGTATTATTGAAATAACTATCTCGTAGAAAATTAACATTATAACAGTATGCTCAACTTATTTTATTACATGGGTTTATTTTGATAAACAAGCAGTGTGTCTTTTATAATAAACATATTTCAATAATGCTTCATATTTAATAAAATTACAGTCTATAGTTATTACAGTATAATTATTTAAGTCAATAAACTTGACGATATGAATCTTAAGGTATTATTGAAATAACTATCTCGTAAAAAATTGACATTATAACTGTATGCTCAACTTATTTTACTACACGTAACGTTTTTAATGACGTTTGATGAAATAAAATGAAACTGTGGAAGTTTTAATACGCCCGCGTGGTCGACCGGGAATACGTCATTTCTTTGACGTATGTACTTACCACAGTAAGTGCGTTTAATGTTCCAATTTATTATTTTTGGCTCTCAAAAAACGATCATGCTTCTGAATGTAGATCACGGTTCGGTATGACAGTGATATATCCTCGCTTTCCTTTCAATGCCACGAACGAATCCCACAATCCGTTTTACCTCAGCTTCGAGATTTATGATTTTATCTGCGCCTAACCCTTGATCTGTGATAGTGAAACTTTTTTCACCTCTCTTCGCTTTGAAGGATATCGGTCTATTACAGATATGGTTTTGGTGTTTGTACCGATAAAACTTTCACGTCGAGTTTAGCCTAGAGATAAGTTTATAGTATTGTAGAATATTGCATATCGATGTTAGTCTATGGTATCATTGCTTATCGCATATTGAGATTAGTCTATAGCATGGTTGTATATCTTATATCGAGATTAATCCATAGTTTCATCGCATATCGTATATCGAGATTACATTATATTATAATTGCATCGCGCAAATCGAGTTTAATCTATAGTATTATTGCATATCGCGTATCGAGATTAATGTATAGTATTATAGCATATCGTATTTCGAAATTATTCTATAGCATTATTGCATATCGCATATCGAGATTAGTCCACAGTATTAACGCATTTGGTATATATAGTCCATAGTATTCTAACATATCGCGTATCGAGATTAATCTATAGTATGATTGCATATCGAGTATCGAGATTAGTTTATAGTATTATTGCCTATCGCATATCGAAATTAGTTTGTAGTATCAACGCATATCAATATTAGTTTACAGTATTATTATATAATACTATAATACAATATTAGTTTATAGTATTATTATATAGTTTATAGTATTATTGCTTAACGCATATTGAGATTAGTCTATAGCATTATTGCGTATCGCACGTCAAGGTTAATCTATGGTTCATTTCATATTGCATATCAAGATTACGCTATAGTATTATTGCATCGCGCAAATCGAGATTAATCTATAATTTTATTGAATTTTGCATATCGAGATTATTGCATATTTCATATCCAGATTATAATATTACATAGCGCAAATCGAGATTAGTCTATAGTATTTTTGCATATCTTATATTGAAATAAATCTAGATTATTACTGAATATCGTTTATCGCTGGCGTTCGCGAAATCAGTTGCTGTTTAGCGCGTGATATGGGAGGTCGTTCGCACCCATCACTAAGTTTTTATCTTTCTACGTGTTACATAAAGTTCAAATTATAATATTATTAGTAATTAAAAAGGATCCAAGAAGAGAAAAATTTTAACCCATAATGTCGGAATACGAAAATAATTCGAGTGAAAATGATCGTTTTTCAAGTTGTGAAGAAACTGATAGTGGGAGTGACCTTGTGGCGCGCTCACAATTTGGCGTAATGGAAGTTTTGAGTGATAGTGATAATAGTGACAATAACAATTATTCTGCTGATACGGAGGATGTACTGGACTGCAAAAATACGATTTCAGTTTTTGTTATAATTTTTGTTCACAATATATATTTCCATAATTTTCTTTGTATTTTATTATCCTTGTACAAGTTTTTATTAAGAAAACACCGAAAAAATGATTAAAATTGGATAATTTTTGCGAACGGTACAGTTCTTTTTCGAGACAAGGGTAAATGACACCAAAAACAAAAGATTTCTTTGGTATTTTTAAGTATATATGAGTAAAAAACCATGGCACTAAAACGGTTAATATATAGTATTATTGCATATCGTATATCGATATTAGTCTGTAGTATTACTAAAGATATTATGAGATGTGTGTACTTAAAATAAAAGAAATAAAGTTAAGAATGTCCGTCCGTAAACTATAAATATTTTTGAAAAAACAAATGATGACAACTGTAGACAGAAAATGAAAAAAAAATGAACTGTTCTTGAAATTTCTAATCCTGTTTTTGAACTTATTGTTTCATTACTTATTTTTAATGTAGTTCTGTATTCATTTTTTACAAGTTACGCATTTGACGTATAGCTTTTTTATTATATTTTATTTTCATTTACTTTATGTTTTTTTGTTTATATTAAAATCTGTATAATAGTTATAAATTTTATTTCCAAAGTACTAGCTTTGGAGATCGAATAATATTATCATCCTTCAGTTGAGGTGAAAATACTTAAGATAAATTTTTAGTTTGTGTGATACATGTACACGTTTAGAAAAAAATAAACCTTTCATCATTTCAAGTGTTCCTAATGGAAATGAAAACGTCTGTAAAATCGAAGCCGGTATGGGAAAGAAATCGCGCCTAAACGTCATGTCAACTGAGTGGCATCATCTGTTGCAGTAATTTTGACTTTCTGTAACTCTGTCAGAAAAATGCATTGCGCCCTCTTCTAAATATTGTTTTAAAAAGAAAGAGTGAAAGTTTGTGCCAGTACTGCTTCAATAACAGACGATTTTCATCTTTACTGATGCGATACATGTCCATAAACGGGATCATATCTCAGAGACTAATTATTTATTTATTTCTGTACTTTGATGCATCTAATCTATACATACGGTGAAGTTATTGCCACAAGAGCAATCTCTTACAGCCAACCAGAACACCAGTCCAGCCCCGCTCGACGAGCGGCCGGGAATCGAACCCGGGTTCCAGCGTGCGCCTCACAGTCAAAGGTCGTATACCTTGTGATCAACCCAACACACCACGGTGACGACCCGTGCACTTAGTTCGCTCGAATTATCTAATATGAGTGAACTAAGTGCTTATTTAAAGACTGTTGTGTTACAAGTTATCTTGGTCTCCAAGTGTATTATATCTCAAAAACCCAAGAGGGATTTCAAAAAATTACAAGAAGGCCGGAAATTTGAAAAAAAATTCTTAAAATACACGACTAACGTTTTCATCAAAATAAGTACAGCAGTGTCCAATACTGTACAATTCTTTGCGTCTTTTAAAGCATTTTTTATAATATTATATAAAAGAAAAAACAATTAGAAATGGTGATGGTATCGACTCCTGTAACGAAACTTCTTGAATTCAAATAATTTAAAAGCCAATTTATTGAAAATTAAATTTGCATATCTATTTATTAAAAAAATAAACTAAAGGTAGCAGTAAACCTTTGGTTTCTTTCCCATATCACCGAAGATTTTAAAACCTTTTATTTTATTTTATTTTTCTTTATCAATTAATCATGTCCATTTGCATGATATAATATTATTTAGTAAAATATATTAACTTTTCTATATCCCAAAATTATTTTCATGAAATACGATATTAATGTATCGTGCCTACCACGCACATCAATAAATTATGAAATATCAAGAAGAAAGGGACGAAAAAGTTGAAGCGTAATAATCTGGAAACGGTCTGGCAGTTTTTTGTTTAAAATAGAAAGCCACGGAAAAAACAAAATGGCCAAAGGCTCATCTGTCAAACCAACAACGAATTGATTGTTCAATTGCACGGGCAGTGTCAGTTATAGAATTTGAAAGGGCGGACGTCAAAAACATACGTCGCCATGATATATTATTCGCAAAAAAGTCTTGGAAGGTTTTAAACAAATAATTCATTATTCGCAAATACGTTGAAATATTATTCGAAACTAAAATTCGATGTAACAGAATAAGAAAAAAGTAATGAATGTGAATTTTTCAGTTTTCTTTTATTTCTTTGAAATAAAACTTATAATAAAACTCCTTTTCTATATTTAAAATCTAAATATTTTTTCTTAGTTTTTCTCTACTGAATCTTTATTATTTCATCACTTTATCTATAAATAAAAACTTAAATTGTCAAAGATTAAACTTAAAAAACCAAAAAAAGAAAATGCAGAGTGAAATAAATTAAAGAAAATTATAGATAGGAAAAGATATTTCAAATTTGATATTTTGCAGCCATATATTATCAGTAACACCATGTTTCGAATCGAATAGTTTTTATAATCAGTATTAACTCGGAATCATTTGATTACATTTCAGTCAGAAAATACTTGCGAAAAATAACGGGGTAGTAACAGTTAGAAGTGTATAACGAATTAATTTACGCCTCCTACTGAGTACAAATACTAGATTAAATGGATTCTACCTACTAGTAACATTAATATACGTATCTGTTGACATGTTTTGATTGTAACAGTGGGCTGACTCGTCTGTCTTTAGGCTCAAATATACCAGTCGCAATTAATTATATGCTTTCGTTTGATTGTATTTCTTAGCTTCATCTGCTTGTATTTCAGTCCAAGAAACTTGCGAACAATTGCACCGTAATACTAGTTTTTCCAATTGAATTCTGTGTCCCTCGAAGAGAAGTGAATTTTCTATTCAATCAAGCTAAGTTCAGCTGAAACGATCTCAGAATTTTACTAAATTAGTATCGAGCGATCTCCGTAATTGTTAAATATCTGTTTTTTTGGGTACACTTTTTTTAATTTTTGGGAAAACAAGTCAAAAACCCATTTTCCCTAAAGTGAATTTATAACTAATATAGGTAGGGTTAATGTTATTTATACTACCTATATTGGGTATAAATTCACTTTAAATATTAAGGAATTACAATTATAATAATATTTGAATAACATTTTGGTACTTAAAAATAATTTTTAGCTTTCGACAATTTTCTTGGATTTATTTGAGGGAAAAGGTCCTATTTGGTCTAATTGGATATTTTATGACGATATTTTAACATAACTGACAGAAATTGGTAATAACTTATTTTTATAACGAATTTTGAAGAAATAAAAAATATTACTTTCAAAAACAGTTATGGTTGTTTTAGAGATCAATTCCTCAAAAGAGAAAACTGAACCATTGTAAATTCATTCACTTATCTGTCCGCCTGTCATAGCCAATTTTCTCAGAAACCTCTCAATGCAGAACCTTGAAATTTAATAGTAATGAAGTATATTAACCCATATATATTTCAACAGATAATCCTTAATATATGCACTGGAGGGCATATTAAGAATAGGAAAAAAATGTTTTTTAATTCTATGCACAGTGTAGGTTAAAAATGGCTAAAAATAAGGGCCTCATAGATATTATTTGTATAAATTAAGGTAATACACCTTCAGAGATATATTAAGATATAGACAAAAAAATATCACACCTTATTTCCGAAACTTTTTCTTTGTCAGCACCACAGCCTGCTGCAGGCCAAGGATTTCACAATCTGCTTCCTCCAGGTACTACGACTTGACGCAAGGGTTCTCTACCTGCTGACTGCCAAAATGTTTAAGTCCTCCTCTACACTGTGTAATCACCTTATAGATGGTCTTCCTCCTCTCCTTGTACCTTCTCACGTCAGAGTCAGTTTTTTAACTGGGTCCAGATCTTCCCGTCGAAAAACGTGTACCAACCATCTGATTTTGTAAGACTTGATTACTCTCAAAATGTTTGCTTGCCCATATTTAGTATAAATTCCATTGTTATATAAGCTTCTCCAGATGTTATTTTCTTTGACCGCTCCAAAAATTGATAAAAGGATCTTTTTTTCAAAGATGAGTAGCCTATCCTCTTCTGCTTTATTGATTGCCCAGGTTTCGCTACCATACAAAATGATAGGTCTGATGAGAGTTTTATATAAATTTATTTATCAACAGAGATGAGTTTTGATTTGAGTTATCTTTTTAGATCATAGTAACATCTGTTCGTCATCAAAAGCAGGTTCCTTATTTTGACTTTTCCGAAACTACTCAACCTAAAATTATGAAAAAATTGTGTTTTTGAAGCCTATGTAATGGTTTTAAGCAAACTACAGCTATCATTCTTAGATGTGATAATTTTTAAAATATGCACAATGTTTTTACGGCCGTGAAAAATATAGAAGGTAATATATTCACGGTGTGAAAAACGTATGTTTGTAAATAGTTTAAAAGAAATATTATGAAACTTTAAATGTTGAAAAGTACCTAAATGAGTAGAAATCTCTCCAGTACGGATTCCAATCGTACTTGAAAGGTTTTTGAAAGTAATATTTCTTTTTTAAAATAAAGGAATTGTAGTATACAAATCCCAAACTCTTTGTCCAAGTAACAACAATTTTTACAAAAAAACATGAATTGGTAAACAGAATTTTTCAAAAACTGGATTTTTCTTTAAAATTAATTTAAAATGTTTTTCTACGGAATTAACTGATATTCAAAATAAGTAAATAGACAAACTAATCGCAAGTAGAATGAATTTGATGAAGATACCTTATTATAGTCAGTGGTCTAATGCAAAACGAGTTTATTGCTTGCAAAACGCCTACAAAACGAAAAGCCATTCATCCGAATCGGTCCAGTAACTCCCAAGATAAAGGCCGTCAAACATTATCGTGGAAAATGGGTCTTCATTCGGGTATGAGGATAATGAGTTAGTTTTTAGACCACTGTCCATTTAAAGGCATAAATTTAGAGCAAACGACAGATAAGCTGTTTGATTTTCCAGCTCACGTCTCGCAGTCGCATTGTGAGTCTGATCAGGTACTGTTTTCAACGGAGAAAACGGATTCGTCCTGAATTATTGCCCACCCGTCGGATCAAGTCCAGCTTATTACTTATAAGCGCTTCGTTATCGTTAAGGATGATTAAACCTTATATGATATGTATACACATAATACAAGGGTAATATGGCCACATTAGTGGGAGCAGTACATGAAAAACCACTGGATGAATTTTAATTATATTTTGCTCCAGGAGCATATCTACAATCATCAAGATTATTAGTTGCGCAATTAGTTGCCCGACCCGTCTTTACCACGGCAAAAAGGTAACATGAATGCTATTTGCTTTACTCGCTTCTCTATGTAGCAATAGGACGTTTGAAACAAGTATACAAAATTACCTGATTAATGTATATAATTACTTTTGGATTAAGAATAATGACATTTAAGAACAATTATTTTTATTTAATTATTGAAATAAATAGTAATATTTTATTTAAAATTCTTGGCTTAACACCGAAACGCAAATTGTTTGCTAATCGAAACGCGTGACGTCAAATTGCACCACACAAATCATGACATACTAATATGTAGCCAACTTCAAGTAATAGTGCAAGCAAGACAGCGTGTTCCCATAAATTTGATTCAATAAAAAATATTCATTGATTACTATAGAAAGGCGAAGTGTGTGAAAGAGATCCAACCCCCCCCCCCTCTTTTTCAATGTAATTTTTTGTGTTAGGCATAGAGATTTATATTAATTTACATATCACGTGACTAAGTGTTTTCGTAGGAGGCGGAAAATACCGTAATTATAGGTTTATCAGATACATATCGGATTAATTTAAAAATTTTTCCAAAAGAATTCGAATGTTATTAACGGTTAGAGATTTTCTAAAAAGGCTGACATATATATATTTTTTATTGTTATTTATTTATGTATTTTAATGTATCTAACTGATACACACGACAGACTTATTGCTCCAAGAGCTATCTCTTGCAGCCAACCAGAATTGTTGTCTGAGAGTCTACACACAAATTTCCATGTATATATATATATATATATATATATATATATATATATATATACACAAATATATCCATAAATACACATATATATATATATATATATATATATATATATATATATATAAATATGAATAAACGGATTACTACTTATCAATTTTTTTTAATAAGTACCCAACATGTTTGGCGAAATCTCAGTTAATGATCGTTCTCTTCCTTTTGACCTTCTCTTTATTTTTATTCGTGTTATTTCATAAGTCTTCGATGTGAATTATTGTGGAGGCAATGAAAATTAATCTAATTTTGTCGAAATGATTTTCGAATATATTTACTTAAACTAAATTATACCAAGCAAGTTGACGTGACTAATACGGTAGTTGACTCATTCTAAATTTTGATATTTTTCGTACAATATTGTGAAATATAAGTTAATTAAAAACCAGTCTTGAAAAAAATTCAAAAATTGATTAAAAAATAAGCCAGTTATAGGCTTCTAAATTTGAATATACGGATAGAGTTGGGTATATCCCTGTCTCTTCCTCTCGAATAATATAATGTGCAATATTAAAAATGACCTCACAACTCAGTATTCCCGTCCTTGTCTAAAGATTAAATTTAAACTTTTATAACTCGGTCAATTTTTAAGATTATTAAACAAGTTTTTCACTCTTCATCAGCTTGTACCTTGAAATTATGATTAATGAAATAAAAAAAATTTAGTCAAATACCCAATTGATAGAGATTCATAAAATAAAGACGAACATCTTGAACAAAAGAAGGAAAAGATATAGAGGGAGAAAGCAAAAAGTAATAAAAAATGAAACAAATAGATTTGTGAAGTTGATTTTCGGCGAATTGAATGTTAAATTTTTCGTGTTAAAATGGTTTAACCGATATTGTCACCATTAATTATTAATTTTCTTAAATCGCTATAAGTTATTATGATTATATGTAAAAATAAAAAAAAATATTATGTACGTTTGATGTGATGAAAGTTTTATTTTTATGGAAATATGTACACATATCACAAAAATCAGTACATTTTCTAAAGTATTTTACATACACTGAAGCATGACAACTACCTTGATTAGATCTCAAAATTTATAAGTCGGGAATCAAATTTAAAACACATTAAAATTATTTTAATACAGACACACGTCCCTTAGGTAGAATGAAATAAAGTATAATATTAAAATCTTTACGTCAGATACGTTTCGCTTTTATATTAAATTTTATTTTAATCAGCCATAGCATTACTATATAAAAAAATAAGTCATGAAACGGTGGGGCAGATAAAAGTTGCAAAAATCGTTCACTTTTTCTCTTAATTTCATTTACAGTTTCTTCCGCTTACTTTTTTGAAAACACGAGAGGAGGTTTAGGAGTTCACGGAATGAGGTAGAAGGAAGGTCAAAAAAATGGCTGCGCTATTTTTTCCTTTTCAATATATCGTCCTTTGACGTCAATACATTTCTCAGATCTGTCTATTAATTTATTTATACCCTCAAAAAAGGGTGTCTTCTCTTTAAATTGAAAATAATCTAAAATTGCAGACTTGACCACATCATTATCTCTGATCTCTTTTCCACGAAACCCTTTTTCGTTTTTGAGAACGAATAATAGTCGCAAGGGGTCAAATCTGGGCTGTAAGATGGATGTTGCAATATTTGAAAGTCCCACTTGTGAAGGACAGCCGTCGCAACATGGTCCTTGCGTACAGAAGCATTATCGTAATAAAAGTCTATTGCGTACCTCTCGCTAGTTTTCCTCGCCTTTTTCTCTTCAATGCTTCTTTATGCTGCTTCAGTAGACCAGCGCAGTATTATTCTGTTATGGAAATATCCTTAAATTTGAAGCCAATGGATAGGATATCCTCTGTGCCCTAGAAAATAGTCTCCATAACTCTTCCAGCCAATTGCGACCCCTTGAACTTCTTCGGGGGTGGGGTATCCTTTTTAAGCTTATTTTATAAATTGCTACTTATATTCAGGCTCATAATAATGAACCCAACTTTCGTTATCCGCAACAATTCGACTCAAAATTTCATCCATATCCTTTCTACAGACATCCAAAAAGTGACGTGACTACTTGACATGTTGTTGCTTTTACGGCGGTGTGAGCAGTAACGGCACCTACATTACGCTGACTTTTAAGATGCCAAGATTGTGAAGAATATTCAAAATATTCGTAAAAGATATTCCAACCGTTTCTCCTAACTGCTTCTGCTTTAATTGAACATCTTCCCATAAAATATTTTTAACTTTTTCGACAATATACGAGAAGGTAGTCTTGATAGTTAATCCTGAACGCGGGTGTCTTCGAACTAATTTCTGCTTTATATGAAGAGATTATGCCAAATATAAGTCATGGTTTTACTAGGGCAAATGTCTCCGTAAACCAAATGTGACTTGTAGTGTTTTCCCTCGCTTTCTCAAAACTTGATGACAGTACGAAATTGGATTCTCTCTCTAGACGACGATTTCATCCAGAATAAGTTGCTTGGTCGATGATAACTCAAAGATCAAGCACACAATTAAGCTGAAACTTAGTATATATATTTATAATTGCTTATTAGCAACTATATGAGCAAGCAATCCCCACTCCTTGCCATCACGTTCGTTTCGCGAACTTTTTGACCTACTCTCGTCTGACCTTACAGCCTTTCCTTTTTTATTATAGTTATGTACAGATAATTCCTAGTCTACTTTAATACTGTACGCCTGGACTATACTCGATGTTAAAGTTTCATCAGTACAAACACAAAAAGTATATCTATAGTAGATCGATATCCTTTAAAGCTAAGAAGGGTTAAAAAGTTTCATCATCACAGATCAAGGGTTAGGCGCAGACAAAATTGAAAATCTCGAAGTTGGGGAAATAGAGATTGGGCGATTCGTTCGAGGCGTTAAAAAAAGCGGGAATAAATCACTGTCATACTGAGCTGCGCCCTATATTCACAGATATGATCGTTTTTGTGAGCAGAAAGTAACAAATATACTTAGTAAGATAAGTACAAGAAACTACGTGATATAGTATTATTTCTACTTGCTTTAAGTTCTTTACCACGACCTAGGTTTCGTTGTATTACAGCATCTTCAGGTGGGCTATTAGCAATAGATCTTTGCTAATTGCCCACCTGAAGGTGTTGTAATACATGAGTAAACAATTTGTAATACTTACCATATAATATTTACTATGAATACTATCCATTAGCAACATTAAAATAATTATCAGACGCAATCCACGATGACGAAATTTTATACGCAGTCTAAAATCCAAAACAAAAAATAATCAAGCATGCAGTTTTAGGCGCGTAATTCAGAACGTTCCGAGGCGTGACCTTGACTCCGCTATTACCCTCCCGTATAATATTAGTTGCCTCGAGCTCATGTCAATGTATGCGCGATTCGACTAACGCCCATATGCACTACACATGGTCAAGACTGTCAGCCAGATTTACTGAGAGTTAAAAGCGTATTTCTGTTTCTCATAAACTGTCAGTCGAGTGGGAACAAGAGTCTGCTTTATCGACCGTGCCCCATAGCACAGTCTAATCGGTAAAGTATCCAGACAAAATATGTTTTTAACTGCCAGTAAATCCTATTGAAAGTCTATACACCGACCGATTTGTAGCTGCCAGTAAATCCGACTGAAAGTACATAAATTAAAAAAAAAGTTGTTGAGAGCCAACTACTTTTTGAACAACATTAACCATATACGTGATTATTTTTAAATTCCATCCGTTTTTTTTTTAAATTCACCAAACATATCCTAACTAATGTTACAAATGCGAAAGTTTGGATAGATGAATGGATATACGGATGGATGGATGTTTGTATATAACTCTGTAATTTCTCAAGGAATTTACACGAAGTTTTACCTACAAATATATTATATTCTAGATTAATATGTAGATTACGTGTATCCCTAAATCTGAAGTACTTCCTAAGAGATAGAAACTAATATTACAGATACAAAATTTGGATGGATAAATGGATTTGCGGTTGGATGGATGTTTGTTAATGCATAATAGCTCTGTAAATTCTCAAAGGATTTACAGTAAGTTTTACCTACAAATATATTATATTCTAGATCAATATATAGATTACGTTTATCCTAAAATCTGAAGTACTCCCTAAGAGATAGAAACTAATATTACAGATGCAAAATTTGGATGGATAAATGGATTTGCGGATGGATGGATGTTTGTTAATGCATAATAGCTCTGTAAATTTTCAAAGGATTTACAGCAAGTTTTGCCTACAAATATAGTATTACCTAGATTAATATATAGGTTACGTCTATCCATAAATCTGAAGTGCTTCCTAAGAGATAGTAACTAAAATTACAAACACGAAAGTTTGGATGGATGAATGGATTTATGGGCCAATAGATGAATGTTTGTTAATGTATAATAGTTCTGTAAATTCTCAAAGGATTTACATCAAGTTTCGCCTACGAATATATTATATCCTAGATTAATATATAGGCTATGTTCTTCCCTAAAACTGAAGCACTTCCTGAGAGACGGTAACTAATATTACAAATGCCAAAGTTTGTATGGATAAATGGATTTGTGGATGGACGGATATTAGTTAATGTATAGCTCTATAATTGCTTAAGGGATTTACACAAAGTTTTGTCTATGAATTTATTATATCCAAGATTTAGGTTACGTTTATCCCTAAATCTGAAATACGTCCTGAGAGACAGTTACTAATTACAAATGTGAAAGTTTGGATGGATAAATGGATTTGTGGATGGATCAATGGATGTTAATGCATTTTTCTATACATTTTATAGGTAGCTCTGTAACTGCTTAAAGCATTTTTTGCAGGAAGTTTTGTCTACAATTATATTGTATCTTAGATTAACATATAGATTACGTTTATACCTAAATCTCCTGAGAGACAGTATCCTTCCAAACTTCTTGAGAGGCAGTATCTATCTTTTATAATGTTAATTAAGTACCTACATAATCACGGAGTATTGTCCGTAAGGAAAATTCAGTAAGTTTCATTTCAGCATATTTTAACTCGTACCGTATGTCCCGAATTTTCAAATCCAAACGTGGTTCCGGCGTGATATCATACAAAATTTTCTTCTTTTCACAACTTTTCACGATGTTATCACTAAACGCGAAGGGATTATGGAAAAAATGGACATATTGACTACATTACTATGAACTACGCGAACAAAGTCTCGGGCAGAAGTTATTTGTTCATAAATCAAACAAACAACTCTTTCCCGAATATACTTAGGATACTTTTTCGAAATAAATATCAAATTGACATCTCAATTAGCCCACGTAGTGAAATGTTAACTCATAGACTTTGAAGAATGCACGGGGCGAGAAGTTAAAATTAACTTCCGACAAATTTAATAACGAATGACGTCTAGGTCCCAAGAAAACTGTCATGAAAAATTAATGAAGCCTGTTGTCGGAGTCATTTGTGACTTAATTAAATTATCTTATCCAATTTCAAAACCATAGATACTCCATAATTTTGTTAGCGAAGTGCTCAGAACTTTCGTGTCGGTGAAAAGTTTCGTTTTCTCAAATTTCCTGTATTAGGTAAATTATTACTGACTAAAGACGACATCAGTTTGCCATGTTTCCCAGATGAATTTAACGAGGTATATTTGTACAAGAAAATGCAATTTTATATACGTTTTTATCTTATTTTTGGGAAACATTAGGAAATCTTAGTAATTATTAGGAAATTTTAGTGGATTAGCAATAATCACATTGAAGTTTGTGGGCATCTACTTATGTATGTATGTAGGTATGTACGTATGTATGTTTGGTTTCAAAGGTGTATAAAATCAGAAAGAAGCATCCAATGGACTACATATTTTTATTTGGTAGTGCTAAGTGGGACGAATGAAATGATAAGTTTCGTACCTTAGAAACCCGTCCCGTCCATGAGTTTTGCCATCGAAAACTTTAAACCTGTCTTACAAAACCTGAAGAAAAACTTGAATTCGGACTAATTATAAGCTTTTCGTTTTGGTTTACAAATAGTATTAATTTTTTTTGTTTATAATCGGCAGAATATAGAAAAACTTGAATCCGGACAAATTATAAGCTTATCATTTCGGTTTATAGATAGAATCAAATTTTTTTCGTTTTAAATCGACAGAATAGAGAAAAACTTGGATCAGGACAAATCATAAACTTTTCGTTTTGGTTTCTAGATAGTATCAATTGTTTTTATTATAATCAGCAGAATATAGAAAAACTTGGATCAGGACAAATTATAAACTTTTCGTTTTGGGTTATAGATAGTATCAATTTTTTTTGGTTATAATCAACAGAATATTTCCGAAAGCTAAGGCATAAAAGTGACTTTCTTTTATAATGTACTGCCCAGGAAAACACGCGTAATCGACAAAGATGACTGCCGCGTTAAGGCCGTTGCTATGGTTATGCTGTTTGACATTCAGATTCTAGTGGTTATTCTTTTCAGTTATAAATCGGATGAGTCTGCTACTCTTGATACGACATAATGCAACCATATTTATTAAATTGTGACTGTGTTACATTTTTTTTAAACGTGATCGCTCCATTTAGTTGAAAATTTTGTCTCGGCGGAATTTTCACCATACTGCTCGTTTACTGTTTTTTCGGCCTTTGTAATTGAAGTAGTTAATAATTAAAATGTATATTATAAAACATACGTTGGTTTTTTATCATTCAGTTTATTTTTATATATCCAAAATTGTTTGAAATTTAACAAAGTTCTTTTTAATATTTGAACTTTGTACTTTACTAAACAATTGACTATACACCACGTCAGTACCACAACATCGATTGGATCCATTTGTGATCCCAGTGATAAAACAAACTTTGATGTTTGAAAATGAAATGTGTGAACGTAACTTAAATACGCATCTTTGTAAATATTTCACCTTAGTACGTACTGAACTAAAAGAGCTAGGATGTTGTGATGCACAGATGGACAGACGGATATGAAGGTATTATGTTATGATTATGAAACTCTAAAAATCACTAAAATGGTCCAAAAAACATGAAAAAATATCTAAGAAAGAAAGTAGTAGGGATGAAGATATATTACTACGTTGAGTCGAGTGTCCGTCAAATGCCAATACGGAAAGTTGCAAGTGACGAATGACTAAAATAATGTGCCCAATACTCTACTAATGATATCTTAAAGCATGGTAATGATAAATTTATCTAATATCTTAGTAATTACATTTCATTAAAAAAAATAAATCTAATTCGATTTCCTAATATTGATGTCGTTAAAGAAATGCAAGAGTTTTCCCCTGTTCTTCAGCTAACTTCGTCATTCAGTTCTTTGTGTCACACAGTCTCCAGCATACGTGACTAATTAATGAGTTTTTGATAAAGAAATACAAGAGTTTTCCTCTATTCTTCAGCTAACATCCTCATTTATATGCTGGAGACTGTGACAAATAGAACTCATTCTGTTCTATTTGTCACATAGTATACAGCATATGTGACTAATTAGTGAGTTTTTGCTAAAGAAATACAAGAGTTTTCCTCATTCTCTTCTATTTGTCACACATTCTCCAGCATATGTGACTAATTAGCGAGTTTTTGCTAAAGAAATACAAGAGTTTTCCTTTATTCTTCAGCTAACATCCTCATTCAGTTCTATTTGTAACACATTCTCCAGAATATGTGACTAATTAGTGAGTTTTTGATAAAGAAATACAAGAGTTTTCTCCTATCCTTCAGCTAACTTCGTCATTCAGTTCTCTGTATCACGCAGTATCCAGCATATGTGACTAATTAATGAGTTTTTGCTAAAGAAATACAAAAGTTTTCCCCTATTCTACGACTAATTTCCCCATTCAATTTTATTTGTCACACAGTCTCCAGCATATGCGACTAATTAATGAGTTTTTACTAAAGAAATACAGGAGTATGACCCTATTATTCAGCTAACTTCCACATTAAGTTCTATTTGTCACATTGTCTCCAGAATATGTAACTAATCAGTGAGTTTTTAAAGTAAGGGATATTTTCTAAACCTTTAAATCAAGTCATATTACCTTTTTCATCTTAATGAGTGTCGGTGATTTACAAAGGGAATCTTATCAATGATGACGCTAAGCCACAAATAATAAGATTCGATTAAATATTTATTCAATTAATAATTCTGCGTATTTCGATACTTGACCAGCCACATTGAAATTAGTTAGTAATTAGTAATAATCTTCGGAATGGTTTAAATCATATTTGTAAGGCCGTTTATAATCTGGCAAAACATCCAATACCTGTTTATAAGTTAATCCAATATCCAAATCTTATATCTGTTGATCATATAATTAGCGTATCACATAATGGGTTTTTTGTTTCACCTTTATACAGATAATTCATAAAACGCTGATCAGACACGGTTTACGTTTAGATAAATTAAACTTGTTTCTTGAGTCTACGAGCAATTTACACGTAGATCAAAGACGGAGCTAAGATGCCTCTCATGCCTGTGATCTATGTAGCTGAAGATGGTTCAAGACTTTTACCCTCTTAGCTTAAGTTCACAAACTAATCTTCAAACACAGAAGTGTCAATATATTCAGTACACAGATTGTGTATAAAAATTAATTTTTCAAAATTAATTTTTTTTTGTAAATATTGTGTATAAAAATTAATTTTTAAAAATTCAAGGCATATAGAAGAAATATCATGGAAAATTAGGCTTATTATATAATATTGAATATATTTGCCGTTAATTTTCTAGAAATTCATTACTCACAATTAAATGAAACTACGTGATGTAGTATTATTTCTACTTTCTTTAATTTCTTTACCACGTCCCAGGTTTCGTTGTATAACATCTTCAGGTGGGATATTAGCAAAGAATTTTTTGCTAATATCCCACCTGAAGATGTTGTAATACAACGAAACCTATTACAACATTCTTCATTTACAAAATCCATTCAATAGATTTATTATGGTACCTGCTCCAGTTAACATATAGACCGACAGATAAAAATTCTAAAATAAGTTTTGCTGGTTTCTATTATCATTCTATATACTAAATCATTTACTCTTTTTAAAATATTTTCAATGTATAAAATCCACTCTGTTACACTTTTCTTAAATGTATAGATTACCTGTATAGATATAGTGGTAGATGGAAAAACTTCCAGGAAAACTTCCAGGCAATTTATTTACATTACAAGCAGTTTACGTCTCTGTGATGGATTTCCGCCTTGCAGAGTGTTATCGTAAACGCAAATCATGAAATGTCCGGAGACATATTAGCGCCCGGAGGATGGAAAGTTTGCGGGAATCGATTCGGTTTTTATATAGCAGGAAATTGAGGAAAATATTAAGGAGTTTTCTTCGTGATTTAGTTACTTTTATCAGTAACAGGTTATTTTTTTCAATCTAGATGTTAACATTAATTGTTTTTATCCTATACTTTAGGTGTATGGTATATCCGTTAATGTTTTAGTTTTTTACGATAGAATTCCATTAATCTTCTTCAACAAGTTTCGAGATTAATACTTTCAAGCAGTTTTGCTCTGCAGCTTCTGCTCCTTTAGTACGTATGGTGGTATTTTCGTATTGATACGTGAAGTTCTTTTTGTGAATTTAAAATGGAGTCAGCCACTTGGTTTAGTACAATAATTTATCATTTTGTATGTGAATAGCCAAATCTGATAGTGAATTACTCCAACATAATACCAACTCATTATTCTAATGGACTATCGGCAATTAGGTGTATTTTAATGTGAGAATACGTGCAATAATGAGCTGGGCAGAAGTCGAAAGGGTGAATCCCTCTGTGCAGAATCACGATGTATTTATAGCTAATCATCTTCAGAATAAATCTGTCAGAAAGTCTGCAACGAATTAGAATTTGCCATATGGCATTCTCACAACTTCCATGACATTGAATGTGTCATTCCTCTATTCTTCACATGAATGCAGTCATCTGACCTCTGTGTGAAAGTGCTTATATCCTCATGCTGGAGAACCTATTTAAAAAGTTCAATGGGTTTTTGTATTACAAAATGTATGAAAATTATCCCTGTTTATTCTCTTCAGGTTTTATACTGACTATGGTCGTATGGTAGTTCCCTCCAACTAGGATGGGAATTTCTTATAACCAGGCATTTATTAAAGTTATTAAGCCATTGTGATGATAACCCTTCGATCTTGAGTTTTATAGTACTTTAGGTTCCTGGTTGTTATTTTAGGGACACATATTTGCCCTACCCAGAACGAGCACGTGTATTATATAGCATTCAGCTACCTTTTGTGCATGTGCATCAAAAGTACTGAACCAAAAGTCATGAAAAACACAGTATTGGTAAAATTTGGCTAGAAAATTATAGGACAAAATGTTATATACGCTTGTCCTAGATCTTATATTTTTTCATGGATTATATACCAAAATTAATGTCTGTAAATAGTTTACTATAAATACTATGTACCCATGAATGTTTGTAAGTACCCGTAAATATTTATGAGTTTTTCCCAAGTTTTTTCGTATAGATTAGGTCTTAAATGTACCTATAAATATTTACGACTTTTTTGCAGATTTCTTCTTACGATTTTTGCCTACTGGGATGGAAGAGGTCTTTTAAAAACCTTTCGAAAATTTGCCTTATTATTTGAGACACGGCATCCTTTTTGCAAGATATTTGTTTTCCAAATCTATTCAGTAAGTCCCCTTCTTCGTCTTAACTTTTTAACCACTGTGTCAAAAATTGAAAAAGAAATCAGATCAATTGTTGTTTGATGAGACGCTGGCAACAAGGTTACTTGTATTACATCTATAAAACACTTACTAGAATTAAATTGAGACCTTCTAGATATGGCGCTGGAAAATAATGCTCTGTATAACAAAAAATGACCAAAATAATGAACAAATATATCCTCAAGCAGCTAAACATCAAACTAGACTTTCAACGATCTGTTACCAAAGAATTCTTTGTTGCTTTGGTCAAATTGCACACCAGCAGCCAGATAACCTCAACAAATTGGTTGTGGAAGGAAAGAGACCCCGTGGTCGATAATCTAGCCATTGGTGTGATCAAGTAATCGCTATAACTGGTTTTCCTATGGCAACTGCCCTGAGAGAAACTGAAAACAGGACAAATTACAAGAAGCTTGTAAAGAAAACCAATAATGGCTTTAAGGGCACCTTTTTGGGAAATAAGGAAGACGAACAAGAAGCAGATATTGTTACCTCTACTGGATTATGAAAACGTGTGTTATCCTGATCTTTGAGAATGATTGCTTAACAAAATTCACTTCTTTCAACATTTATATAGTAGCTGCTTTTCCAGCTTCAGGTAATTACAGGAGTTTAGGGCCTCAGATAATTTGATCACAACTCCGAGTTTATGTCGTGGCTCAGGTAGGTAAAGATTCGTGACCGGTGCAATATTCTTTCACTGGTTTTTAAAAATCCTTACAGTCACTATCATCTTGTTGCCCAATTTGCAAATCCTTCTATCCATGGGTCTACATTCTGAGAATCTTCTTACGCTTGTTCTCCCCAGAGATACTACCTCTTTCTATGTGTATTTATTTATTATTCATGCTGTTAAGCTATGGAACAAACTCGTTTCCAATGCTAGATTTTCACCGTCCATTCCAGTATTCAATATTTATCTGAAAAAATTACCTCCTTACTTCCGTATTCCCATTTCTTTTATATCTTTTTTCCATAAACCTTCTCTTTTATTTTTCTGTCTCTTAATCTAGCTCCAAAGTTATTCCTGATATTTATATCTTTTTCCCTTTTTATCACATATTTATTTATCATTTGTTCTCTCATGATATTTTGTTATCTAGCTATCCTGTAACTTCCTAAGTGTGCTGGAATTTTAGTTGACCGGAATAGATAGCTCCTATGACAATAAGTTCGACAAATCTACCTATTAATTGAAGTAAATCAATGTGAAAAATAATAATATTTACAAATAGTTTAATGGAGCACTATGTACTTAAAACTGCACTCACCTTACCTACCAAACGGGCATGGCTACATATTATAAAAATGCAGAAGACAATTCCAACGAAATGTAAGATAAATCCCAGATAATAAAAATCGAGGATAAAGTCAGTACGTGTTAAATGATGGCTGCAGCCCCGCGTATTGCAATGGTTCGGTTTAAGCGTAGAATGAACGGTGGAGATATAATCCAGTGCCGCGTGGAGAGCTCTCAATGCTTCGGCGGTCGGCAGTGAAAAGGAAAGCGCGCAAGCGGTGGTGTCTTTTTGTTCTCCCTGCAGAGCGGGAAGCGGGGTTATCGCGGTGTATGCTGTCTCGCTCAGCATTCGTCCATCTCGGTCGGGGTGCGCGGTCTCAAGTTTAGTGTATTGTCGTATTTAGTTTTGGCCCCAATTTTGTGTATAAAAGGGCATGTCAGGGTGTGACAAATTCATTCAGTGTTCACTACCTTGACTTCTGTTACCTTACATTGTATTCTACACATGACTTCAAGAAAACTACTTGTTTTAGTACTCGCTTTCTATTCTTAAATTTTTAGACATTTGATATACTTTAGTGTATATAAAATCTTCGTAGGATGTATTCTACTCATGTTTAATAAGTCTGCTTAAATTTTTGATTGTGTGTCAGTTTGTTTATAACGGGTTTATATATTATAGGGAAAATTATAACTTCAGAAATCTTTCGCTACGTATATTCAAAAATATGTAAAAATCAGTCTAATAGACTTTACGTGATGAAGTTACGTAAAAACTATTAGACTGATTTTTACATAGTTTTCAATATACGTAGCAAAGGATTTCTGAAGTTATAATTTTCCCTATAATATATAAACCTGTTATAAAACCCTATAACATATAAACTTGTACTAAGAGTGTTCCGTAAATATTTAGTTACTTGTAAACATTTAGAATACATAGTATTTCTATTAAACTATTTACAAATATTAGTTTTTCAAAAAAAAAATTATATATCATACCATTAACAGGCGTAAAACACAGTACATATTTAAAATATTAAGACATCTAGAATCATTGATACCATTTCCCTACTAATTTGTGTAGACCTTAAAAAACTTTCTAGAGATTGATACAGTTTTCCTACAAATTTGTATAGACTTTAAAAGCTTTGTAATAATGGTCATTTTTCCGGACATCTCTTACGATACCATATACAAAATTATGAAAATATTTTGAACCCCTTTTAAATTAAATCCCCCGCTACTATTTATGGAATTTAAATATTTTTTTGCCCACTTAATTTCTCCCCCCTCAAATTTCCACATTTGAACATTTTTGAGTATTATTTATTGAAATATATGCGATTTAATATATTTTATTATTATGCCAAATTTCAAGTTTATATATCAAGCGACTTCTGAAAAAAACGAGACAGACAGTCAGACACGTGAGTGAATATTTTTGAGATACGGAATCATAGAAATGCAGTACACAGTCTACATTTAATTACTTCAAACTGCTATAAAAAGCTCCGATTTTATGCATTAAAATAACGTTATTATAATGAAGTTTTAAAGGCATTTTCAAGGTAAGTGAACACAGTTTTCCTTTTAATTTTCCAACACATAATTAACTGCTGTTATTCTTGCGTAAAATTTCAATTTCGTATATAATTATTGCCACTGATACGATGTTGAATCCCCTCTTTTATTTTCTCTGATATAGGGGAGAATGGGAGAACTGGAATAATTAAGGGAAACAGGAAACAAAAGAAAGCATTAACCTTATTTATCTTTACTCGGAAATAATAAGATTTCGTTTATATATTTTTAATGGTAAAAGCAATTATGATAAAAAAATTAATAAGGTCATGGACCTTCGAACCTTTCGGTAAAGGAAAAGCTAAAGCGATTTCCACAGTGAGCAGCGAAAGTGATACTTTTATCACTATAAAAATATTGAAAGTATTTTGCGTTAATTTTATAGAAATTTTTGCTAATAGCCCACCTGAAGATGTTGTAATACAATTAAACTTAGGTCGTGGTAAAGAACTTAACGAAAGTAAAAATAATACTACCTCACGTAGTTTCATTTAATTGTGCACTATAATAATACAAATAATTTGAAAATCAAAATATACTTTTGTCAATTTGATCCTTGAGCAATTCTAAAGCGATAGACCCATGAACTTTTGCGTAAAGGAGAAGCCAAAGCGATTTCTACAGTGAGTGGCAAAAGTGATACTTTTGTCACTATAAAATACAAGTAATTTGAAATTAAAACTAAACTTGTGTCAATTTTACACTTGAGCAATTCTGATTAAAAATGATTTAAGGCGACTGATCCATGAACCTTTCTCTACAGGAGAGGCCGAAAAAAATTTGAATACAAATAATTTGAAAATCAAACTAAACTTGTGTCAATTTGACACTTGAGCAATTCTGATTAAAAATTATCTAAGGCGATTGACCCACGAACCTTTCTCTAAGAATTTCCACGGACGGTAGTGAAAGTGACACTTTTTTCACTATAGAAAAATAAATAATTCGAAAATGAGACTATACTTTGTCGATTTGACTCCCAAGCAATTCTAATTAAAAATTATATAAGGTCATGAACCTACAGACCTTTCCCTAAAGTAAAAGTCAAAGCGACTTCCATGGTCAGTAGCGAAAGTGATACTTTTATCATAATAAAAATACAAATAACTCGAAAATTAAACTACACTTTTGTCAATTTGACCCTTAAGCAATTCTAATTAAAAATTACATAAGGTCATGAACCTACGAATCTTTCTCTAAAGGAGAAGTCATAGCAACTTCCATGGTCGGTAGCGAAAGTGATACTTTTATCACTATAAAAATACAAATAATTCGAAAATAAAACTATACTTTAGTCAATTTAACTTTTAAGCAATTCTAATTAAAAAATACATAAGGTCATGAACTACGAACCTTTCAAGAAGTCAAAGCGACTTCCATGGTCAGTAGCGAAAGTGATACTTTTATCATAATAAAAATACAAATAACTTGAAAATGAAACTACACTTTTGTCAATTTGACCCTTAAGCAATTCTAATTAAAAATTAAATGACGTCATGAACCTAAAGACCTTTCCCTAAAATAGAAGTCAAAGCGACTTCCATGGTCAGTAGCGAAAGTGATACTTTTATCATAATAAAAATACAAATAACTCGAAAATGGAACTACACTTTTGTCAATTTGACCCTTAAGCAATTCTAATTAAAAATTACATAAGGTTATGAACCTACGAATCTTTCTCTAAAGGAGAAGTCAAAGCGACTTCCATGGTCAGTAGCGAAAGTGATACTTTTATCATAATAAAAATACAAATAACTCGAAAATGAAACTACACTTTTGTCAATTTGACCCTTAAGCAATTCTAATTAAAAATTACATAAGGTTATGAACCTACGAATCTTTCTCTAAAGGAGAAGTCAAAGCGACTTCCATGGTGGGTAGCGAAAGTGATACTTTTATCACTATAAAATACAAATGACTCAAAAATAAAACTATACTTTTGTCAACTTGACTCTTAAACAATTCTAATTAAAAATTACATAAAGTCATGGACCTACGAACCTTCTCTAAAGGAGAAGTCACAGTGACTTCCACGGTCGGTAGCGAAAGTGATACTTTTATCACTATAAAAATACAAATAACTCGAAAATGAAACTACACTTTTGTCAACTTGATTCTTATTCACGAAGAGTATTATCGAGATAGAGCAGCTTCCTGCTAATTTGTGGATCCATGAATACTGTCTCCATTAATTCACCCATTCGCTGGTGTCATACCTTTATGGTTAAAGGTATTTTTTTAAAAGACTTCAAATCTATACTCCCTCTAATTACTAACAGATATTGGCATTTGATTGTTAAAATTACAATCTGATCTAATTAATTACATCCTTTGGTTGTCGTCGACTGGAAGATAAATCCGCCGTATGTGCAAGTACTGCATTATAGACTAAATAATACATAAAAAAACGTTCGAATTGCATATTATGTCAAAAGAATATTTGTACTTTGAAAATTTTGGGTTGTTTTGGTCTAATTCATTTCACGTTCTGAAGTCAAAGAAACAGTGACGAATAACCAACCATTTTCTTATATTTTATTCCTAAAGCAAACATTTTTGCTAAAGATTTCCTTAGGTTGGATGTAAACGAGAAAGCATTATATATATATATATATATATATATATATATATATATATATATATATATATATATAAAATAATTTTATTCAAATACATTTTTAAAACTTCAATGTATTATTATTGTTGTTGAGTGCATTGCAGGAGAAAAAGGATAAGGACAATGAATATGTCGAAGAATTCGACATATTGTAGGAATTTCTAGAACTTTCTAGAAAAAACTGCAACTTTCATATTGGAAGTCACACATTTTCGAGGTGGACTACTTTCGATCCCCATATCGTCTACTTATAATTACCGACCCGCAACCACCATAGTGCACGATGGGAGGGTTGAGGCTACAGCCACGTGCCAAAGCCATTGGTCTGCGATATGCAGTTTTGGCTGTATGTGTGAATATAGGCACACACATGAACAATTTTATATAATATATAGTTATACGTATACAAAAAATCTCAAAGGAACGTTCTGTGACGTAAAATATCGCTTGGGGAGCAAACTTGCAGAGACAGGCTTGGTTTCATCTTGACCTTTACCGAGCGATAATTGGATCTGTATTTGGGCTTAATTTTCCGAACTTTACTCGTTGAATAATTGTTTACAAGAAAGTTGGTAATGTTGTTTATTAACGTTGATAGGTCGAGACAGAGGGTTAGATTTATAAACAGAATTAGCACTTTGTTGAAAGAAGCTACTATAAGTTATTGTAGATAGTTGCCCGATTTAGTCAGTTAGTTTATGTATATTGTGATAAAAATAAATTTGTGTGTTAAATCAATATTAATGCGATGTGGAGTTCTTTAATGCAATTACATGACGCTATCTCTTAGCAACATTTTGTACACTTGTATTGTTATTGTAGATAGTTGCCCGATTTAGTCAGTTAGTTTATGTATATTGCGATAAAAATAAATTTGTGTGTTAAATCAGTATTAATGCGATGTGGAGTTCTTTAATGCAATTACATGACGCTATCTCTTAGCAACATTTTGTACACTTGTATTGTTATTGTAGATAGTTGCCCGATTTAGTCAGTTAGTTTATGTATATTGCGATAAAAATAAATTTGTGTGTTAAATCAGTATTAATGCGATGCGGATTTCTTTAATGCAATTACATGACGCTATTTCTTAGCAACATTTTGTACACATGTATTGTAATTACACTTTGTATTGAAACATCAAATTGCCGAGTCTTCTTTTTAGTTGTTTGATTCTAATGAAATATTACCCCAGATCATATCAAAATCTATCAGAATAAACTTTATCGAAATCATTTTAGCTATTCTTGCGTTATGCAGAAATTGTGAGTTAAATCAGTATTAATGCGATGCCTAGTTCTTTAATGCAATACATGACGCCATCTCTTAGCAATACTTTGAACACTTGTAGTGTAACTACACTTTGTATTGAAACGTCAAATTGCCATGTCGTCTTTTTAGTTGTTTGATTCTAATGAAATATTACCCCAGATCACATTAAAATCTATCAGAATAAACTTTATCGAAATCATTTTAGCTATCCTTGCGTTATGCAGAAATTGTGAGTTAAATCAGTATTAATGCGACGCCGAGTTCTTTAATGCAATACATGACGCCATCTCTTAGCAATACTTTGAACACTTGTAGTGTAACTACACTTTGTATTGAAACGTCAAATTGTCATGTCGTCTTTTTAGTTGTTTGATTCTAATGAAATATTACCCCAGATCACATTAAAATCTATCAGAATAAACTTTATCGAAATCATTTTAGCTATTTTTGCGTGATGCAGAAATTGTGAGTTAAATCAGTATTAATGCGATGCCTAGTTCTTTAATGCAATACATGACGCCATCTCTTAGCAATACTTTGAACACTTGTAGTGTAACTACACTTTGTATTGAAACGTCAAATTGTCATGTCGTCTTTTTAGTTGTTTGATTCTAATGAAATATTACCCCAGATCCCATAAAAATCTACCAGTATGAACTTTATCGAAATCACTTTAGCTATTCTTACGTGATGCAGGAATAAGTAATCAGGTTCTTATGCATGGAATTTTAATTACATTCGAGTAATTAATTTACTCTCCCTAAAAATTCCCCGTGAATATTTTTAAGTTTTATCTCCGGAAAGATAATATGATTTATTACTCTGTCACTTTTCGAATTTCTAAGTTAAGCGGTTTCTGAGAAAATCAAAAGTGACATACGAACACGTGATTAAATGATCTTTATAAAGGTTCTGTTTTTTTCCTTTTTTGAGGTACCTAACCTTATAAATGATCAAATTTGAATTAAAAAAGTATTTTAATACGATTGGTAATAAATACGAATTTTAAAAAATTTAAATTCAATCAAATAATTAAACTTTAAATAATTTATACTTAATAAAGCACATAAATACTTACTGAAACTTAACCTCACTTCGAAAAATATACTTAAAATAAATTTTAGAAAGATTATAAGCACTATTTTTCAAATATTTACAATAAATAAATATTTTTTTAAATATAATTTTCAATTACTACTAAAAATATTATTTAAAGGCACAGATGGACTTTAAGAGAGGCAGGACATTTTTTATCTATCCTTGAAGACATTTATCGAGGATATTTACTTCGTGCCAGGATGTAGTTGATTCCAAAGTTTTGGTACTTGGACGGTAAAAGATCTTTCTTAAGAAGTATAGGTATGTTTAGGAATAAGTCTAACGAGTAAGTTTTTGGAGTGTAATCCAAGTCCGCGTGCAGACAATTCCGAATCTATCACTAAAATAATTTCGAATTTTCCTTGCTTTATAATATTTGTTACTATATCATTATATATAATACACTAGTAACATATTATATAAAATAAAAAGGAAATAAATTACTTATAATATATAACATTCAAAGGATGCAGAATTTTAATTCGGTACCATCCTGCAAAGGCAGGACACGCGTCAACCCTGAACGCAGCGAGCCGCCCATATAAATTTAGTTAAATTGCCAGCCCTATTACATAACAGGGAAATCCCCGCCGCGCAGTGCTCTGCATAATGAATGCTGTCCCAACTCATAAAACGTGTAGGGCCGTTGCGGGATATACGTCGTATATTATTACGAAGCTTCGTATTTTTTTGCCAAACTAGATATTACTACCGATTTTCTTTGTTTTTCATAAGTAAAACAGTATAGAAAATACTGTAGCTTCAATAGTGTTGGTTTATACATACCTAAACTCGTGTTTCAGCTTGTAATATGTTATATTCAACGCTATAATACCAATGATGTGCCACTTCATTATCCTAATATTTGGATCCAGTCAATTTCCGAGTTTTATAGCTTGGACTTTTCATCGAAGGTGATTGTATATTTTTGGGAAAAATGAAAGAGTTTTAAATTAAATAAAAAGCACTTACAAAGCATTTAGAAAAATGTAAACAATCAAAGCTTCTTTATTTTTTGTAAATATTAATCGAACCCAATTTCAATTAGAAGTATAGTTATTTTAGATAAGTAACTATAGTTTTTACATTAATAAATCAACTTTCATATTAAGTTGATTTATTAACGTAAAAATCCTCCATCCAAGTTATTAGTTACATATATATTGAAACCGTAAAAGATGTATGTATTGAAGTTGCAATGCAAATAAATTTTAATGTTGGAACCATTTGTGGGGATATGTTGCTGAATTATGTAGATATATTATTCAAAAATATAGTTATTTTAGGTAAGTAAGTTTTTACGTTAATAAATCAACTTTCCTATTAAGTTGATTTATTAACGTAAAAACCCTCCATTCAAATTATTAGTTACACATATATTGAAATCGTAAAAGATGTATGTCTTGAAGTTGCAATGCAAACAAGTTTTAACGGTGGAAACATTTATGGGGATATCTTGCTGGATTATGTAAATATATTATTCAAGTATAGTTATTTTAGGTAAGTAAGTTTTTACGTTAATAAATCAACTTTCATATTAAGTTGATTTATTAACGTAAAAACCCTCCATTCAAATTATTAGTTACATATATATTGAAATCGTAAAAGAGGTATGTCTTGAAGTTGCGACGAAATAAGTTTTAATGTTGGAACCATTTACGGGGATATGTTGCTGAATTATGTAGATATATTATTCAAAAATATAGTTATTTTAGGTAAGTAAGTTTTTACGTTAATAAATCAACTTTCATATTAAGTTGCTTTATTAACGTAAAAACCCTCCATTCAAATTATTAGTTACACATATATTGAAATCGTAAAAGATGCATGTCTTGAAGTTGCAATGCAAATAAGTTTTAATGTTGGAAACATTTATGGAAATATGTTGCTGGATTGTGTAATTATGTTATTAAAATAGTAAAATATAAATATTTTGAAGTTGCAGTGCGAATAACTTTTAATGTTGAAAACATTTACGGGGACGTGTTGCTGGATTATGTAATTATGTTATTAAAATCGTAAAATAGGAATATCTTGGAGTTGCAGTGCAAATAACTTTTAATGTTGGAAACATTTACGGGGACGTGTTGCTGGATTGTGTAATTATGTTATTAAAATCGTAAAATAGGAATATCTTGAAGTTGCAGTGCAAATAATTTTTAATGTTGGAAACATTTACGGGGATGTGTTGCTGGATTATGTAATTATATTATTAAAATCTGTTATACTCAACGACACATTGCCTTTTCCCCGTGGCTCTGCTCACGTAGAAGTTATGATGTTCTTAACATTCACGACTGATGATTGAATATCTCTTTGACAAAGAGATTTATCCCGCTTCTCAATGTCACTGTCGTCATTCTGCCTTCCACAGATATCCGTGACTATCCGCATCCAAGGATATTTCATCTCATATATATTAACTCTGCTCTGTAACTTGAACATCTATACTATCGTTTTATAAATAAGAAACTTATTGAATAAATACTTTCTGCGAAGGTGAAAACCATATCAAAATCCATTTAGTTGAACTCAAATTATTGGCGTTTTATATATAAAGATTTCCACCGAAAAGCGACCGTTTCCTGATTTATAGACCATTATTCCTTATATTAATGGATAATATCTGCACAAGTTGGAACGTCTTCAAAATTTATGCATCCGGTATATCTTCGGCCTCAGACAATATGATAACATTTCTGAATACAGGTCACTTCTCAAATGGCTGAAGATCTGTGATCGACGCCAACTTCACATACTTACACTTCTTTTTATTATATTAAAAAAATCATCAGAGACCAAATTATCTTACTGGCAATTTTAAAGATTTGTCTGCTGATGGCCTTGGGCTACGATCTGAAAATTCACTTATCCTACTTATTCCTAAACATACCTCTACCACTTACGAAAAATTCTTCACTCTCCAAGCAGCGAGAATTTGGAATCACCTGGATCCTGACATCAGGAAAATTGCGTCCTTAAAAATTTTCAAAGCTCGAGTGAAACAACCTCTCCTGAATCATTTTCCTTTGTGCCCTTGTCCTTTCCTGTGTTTCCCCTTCCAAATCATGTCAATAGTTTGTATTACTTATACTTTCGTATTATTTTTAACATTTTTTTGTCTAATGTATTATAAAGAATTTTCGTTGTAAAATCTCTTACAGTCTATGGACTAAATTCCAATACCAATTGTTATGGTTAACTGGAAGAGATTGCTCATGTTATAATAAGTCCACCGTATGTACTCTGCATAAAAGGTTATAAATTATTTATTGACATTTCTATAATAGTCTATAAATTAGGAAGTGGTCGTTTTTCGAACTTTTTAAAAACTTGTTAAATACAACAACAAAGACTCCGCACATAATTAAATCCTTAAGAATTTTAAGGGTATATAATATTAATATTATATACCCTTAAAATTATATATTAATATTAATATTAATAATAATATTATTTTCCATTATTGGATATATTGTCTAACATATATTTTTATTATTTTGTCTATATCTCGGAGACGAAGGTAGGAGAGGTACCATTACTACTAGTATCCAACGCACCCCTTCGATATATTGCCGGTGCCGTGCTGATCGGTAGAGAGTTGAGACCTGATTGATTACATCTTCGTTCTTGGGAAAAACAGCTCTAATTTACACAAGATCTGAGCAATGGATACCGTGTCATTTCTCTTTTCTAGACAAAGGATAATAACTGAATCGTAAGCTGCCAATGTGTCGAAGGTGGACAACCAGTGAGTTATTTGACGAGCGAGTTGATGTTCTGAAAGCAGTGACGGAGACTTTATGAAGAAGATATCTTAGTATGAGCCTGATGTATGTGTGAGGCTTTGTGGTTTGTATGGCATTGTGAATATTGTAAATAGATAATGATTCGCCTATTTCGGATGCTCATCTCACCGGTTATTCTTTTCTGGTTAAAAACGTGCACATTGTGCAAAGTGCATATGGATAAATTCGAAGTCTTTTAAATGCCATGTCTGCTGCAAATCCTGAGGGTTTCAATCCACGACCGTATCACTAATCCATCCGGTGTCGCTGTCAGGATCAACTTACCGTCGGGCATCAACAAGGTAGCCTAAGATTTTTTGGACACTGGTACCGCATGAATGCGTGATTCCTTACCATTTTCTTTCAAGAATTAAACCTGATCAGGAAAGTTAAATAACGTGGAAGTTATCAGTGGAAAATCTTGTGAAGCAATAATTAAAATTTAGTTGAAATAAATCAAGCAGACCTGAAAAATCATCGACTTGATTTACATATAGGAAAAAAACACGGCTTTTGACCGAAGTAATGGAGAGAAGCAGTAGAAAAAGTCTGTGAACAGGAGACACCTGCACCAGCATAGTGACCCGGAAGTTCACCCTGAACTGGGTTCCTAAAAACCATTCATTAATTTAATGTGACAATTATACTTAAACTATCAATCCTCTCAAATGCCTTAATAAACACATCGATCCTTGAATCGAATACAAGAAAAAAAATTGTGTTTTTAAAAAGGACATTCATGCTTTTAAGTTTGTAATAAAAAGATATTAAATTGTATTTATTTCAAAAGTTTTGTCGCAAAACAAGGAATTTTAATAAGAAGGAATTATTATAATACCAGCTTTAGAATTCCAATAGAAATTTTCATTAGTATGTAGCAAAGTATAAAAATGAAATTTAATATACCATTCCCTTTCCATGGAAAACAAAGACGAGTCCTTTATTCCATAACACCAACAAAAAGGCGGTCTTGGACAAATCTTTTTAAATGAAGTGAATAGAACCTATTAACTATTTATCCTTTTTTAATCCCTCTGACATAATGTTAAGCTACAAAGTGATGTGCAATATCACTACAAAGAGATGTGTGATGTACAATGATAATTTTCATCAACAATTTCAACTCTGTGCAAATTTATGTGCAATGTCACTCCAAAGAAATGTGTGACGTGCAATGATAGTTTTTATACACGATTTCAACTACAAAGTGATGTGTAATGTCCCTACAAAGGGATGTATGATGTATAATGTTAATTTTCATCAACATTTTTAACCACAAATTAAGTGTAATATTACTACAAAGAGATGTGTGATGTACAATGATCGTTTTCATCAACAATTTCAACTGTAAAGTGATTTGAAATGTCACTACAAAGGGATATGTGATGTGCGATGCTAATTTTCATCAACAATTTCAACTACAAGGTGATGTGTAATATCACTTCAAAAGGTTGTATGGTGTATAATGATAAGTTTCATCAACAATTTCAACCACAAATTTATGTGTAATATCACTACTATCACAAAATTTAAGTTATTGATAACTACAGACTATAGTCTAAGAATCAATCAGTCCTACAATATTTAATCTATTGTACATGGGACTTATTTCTATGTTAGGTTACTTGCATGGAGCGTCAATAGCTATTGTCCATTTTATAAATAAATTATATCACGTATGTTTTGGTACACAAAAGAGAAAAAATATCAAAAAATCTCAAATTTTCACACATTTAATCTCACTCAATTTTTTTTGCACGAGTATTGATTGTGGATACAATATACTTGAGCCAGTTTCAACGACCGAAATAAGCTCCATCTGCAAGAGATATAAATAATAAGGGACTAATTTCTGTTTATCCGTATCAATATTAAAATATGCAGTGACATCATTTATCTGATCAATATTGCCATCAAAACACTTGATGAAAAATGCAGCGACAAGCAAGTGACATGATATAGAAATAAACTCCAACTGCTACAGACATAAATAATACGGGTCTGATTTCTGCTGTAGCTACAATTTGATTAGCTAGTCAATTAGTGCATAGAGACTTCTGATTCTCGCTTTTAAAATAGAGGCTATCATTAATATCTGTTCAGCTGGTTGTTAATGTGTATTTGATAACTTTTTCTGTTACTTTTAAAAGAGACACATGACATATTATCAATATTTTACCAAATTATCAATACCAAAATATAAGGTGATATCTTTTACATGCACAATACTATTGTCATAAAAATATGTGATGTAAAAATAAAGCGACAGTAACCTGGGATACAAGTCAGCTCCATCTCTAATAGATATAAATAATATAGAACCGATTTCTGCTTTGGCTACAATTTGATTAGATAATCGACTCGTGCATAGGGACTTTTCATTCTTACTTTTAAAATAGAAGCTGTCATTAATAGTAAACAAATATTCCACAGAAAATATGCATCGCCTATCTGCTCACTGGTCATTAATGTGTATTTGTTACCTTTTTCTTCTACTGTTAAAAGAGACACGTGACACATCATCAATATTTTGTCTGATGATCAACACCAAAATATAAAATGACATCATTTATCTGCGCGATACTATTGTCACCAAAATACCTGATACAAACGTAAAGCCACATGGAAGTGACCTGCCATAGAAATAAGCCCCACTTACAATAAATATAAATAATGAAAGACTAATTTCTGCTCAGGTTACAATTTAATTAGCTAGTCGATTAGTTCATTGGGTCTTCTGGTTAATCATTTTATATGATATAAAATGATATCATATAAAATGATTAACCAGAAGACCCTGTCCCTGCCCTGTGAAGAAGGCTGTCATTAAAATTAGTCAAATTTATTGAAAATACTTATCATCTATCTGCCCAACTGGTCGTTAAAGGTTATTTAATGTCTATTTCTTCTACTCTTAAAGGCACGTTAAACATAATCAATACTATTGATAACAATTAGTAACAAAATATGCATTGGCATCATTTACCTACGCTGTACATGTGCTATCAAAATATCTGATCTATAAATAGACCCTCGCCTACTTTCGGTCGCCGACTGCCGTAGAATGTGGATAAATCGGAGTTCCGTACCTGCGTGCGCCGCACTGGATGATGATGCGCTGTCCGCATATCGATGTCCATTGACGACTGTGTTTTGTGAGAGCGACGCTCTGGTGTAGAAATAAAGCAATCAACAGATGATCTGAGATCTAAAAAAGCAATATATTTAAACATTACAGCACTGATTTCTGCGTAGACTAATTTTGTTAGCTAATCGACTGGTACATATGATCTTGCTTATTCCTGATAAATTACATGTTGTCATAATTGATGGCCAAAATGTCCATAGAAAATATGCACAATATATTTGCCCAGCTAGTCATTGACGGCTATTTGTGCAGGTATTCTATTAAGTACCTCGTTGCAAAATTGCTAAAACTGAACGCTTATGGAATCACTTTGGAGTCTTTCCAGCCATTCATCTGTTACATTTTTTACATACATCTTTCCAGCCATTCATCTGTCACGGACGATTTTCTCGAAAATTATTCGACGTTGAAATTTAGCACAGATATAAAGTGTGGTCTAATCATTGACGTGAAGTAGAAAAAGTTTAACTTCGATTGTTGGGTTATTATCAGGGCGTAAACGGGAAAATGAAAAGAAATCAAGGGTATCGTGTAGTTTAGGTGTCAAATGAAAACTTTTCCACCGAATTCACTAATGAATTTTAATATGAATATTTTTAAACATATTTCGGGAAAAGACTTAAAAATTGTTATTCCGTATGTTTATCGCCAAAAGTATTATTGGGAAAAATCACAATATAATCATAAATATGGAAAATTAGGTATAGATTGAACCAAAATTATATTAAGATAGAAAAATGACGGCTGAACCATTGGTTTTTTCAACAAAAAATATTTCCCGCGATGTAAGGGATAACTTTTGTTCCTCCACATTTTCCTTTTTTTTTAATTTAACAAACATGAAAGATCGCTGCCATTATTTCCAAATGCTGTTTTTTTATTTTTTCTGGCACTCAAAGTTGAGACCAGCACTGCACATAGTTAAAGTGCATTGCAATTAATAATTTAAGTAGGGTGCTGATGCCATGGAACACTAATTGGGAAAGGATAGCTCGCACTTGGCCGATTTTTTGACAAGAATACGTCTTTAAATTTGCTACCATACGGGGGCAATCCAAAAAACCTAATGATAACAAAATCGGGGGATACAGTTTGGCGTTGCAGTTTTGAATCTATTCTCTACATTAAAAATTAAATTATACCACTGGACAGCTAAAGAATTAAAGAATTTATTACGATAAAAGTGCGAGAACAGTGACGTATCGCGCGTGGTGGAGGGGGAAGCGCCGCCATTTTGAGGTTATTTTGCTGCGTATCGAAATTTGCATATTAGTATAACTTTTGATTCGGAAAAGCTATGATCTTCGTTTAATCGTCAGCTGTAGTGAAAATATATCGATTGTATATAAAACATTAGTTTAAAGTAGTGACAGTGAATATAACAAGGTGTTAGAATAAAAAAATATTATCAAAAATATGTAATGTTGGCCTATACGCGTCGAAAAGGCAAAACCAAATGCAGGGATCGTATACGGCTGGAAAGGGCTTCTCAAGAACAATCGAATGTTAATAATAAAACACCATATGACCGAGTCAAGCAGTGCCGGGAACGTAAAAGAATGAATGCGGCCGAGCGGATCAACGACGGTGCCAGTACATCTGTAGCTGGGGCGGTTGAAATTATGCGTTACATAGACGTATTCACGTACAACACACGGCCATATCAATGACATAGCCACACTCCATTTTTGTGTGTGATATTTTCTCTTTGAGAAACATTTCAATGAGTAAATTAAAACTTGATCAACATTTCGATGAGTAGATTAAGAACTTAATGAAGTTAGTTCTAAGCCGAGTACTTGCCTTAAAGTAAACTCTAGAAATGCGATGTAAGATGTAGAAGTACAGATAACTGAATCAGTTTTGCACAACAACACGACACATGAGATAAAGATGGTAATACACGAAAGAGACAAATCGTTGCGGCGGAAATGGACAGAAAATAAGTTAGATATAATATAAAGCAATCATCCGCAAGTCTGCAAATAGACTTCCGCCTAGCATGCTTACTACTTTCTGCCGCCGATCGCCGTAGAATGTGGATAAATCGGAGTTCCGTGCCTGCGCGCGCCACACTGGATGATGATGCGCCCTTCGCATATTGACGTCGATGAGCGACGCTAGGGTAAAGCCATCATTTACCGCGTGCTGACTTCGTTCTTATAGAAATTGTCTAGTGTTATATTTATTATTTAATTATCGAGCCACATGCTGTTTCGAATATAGTTTTTATTATTTAGTTGTCGCCTTTTGGTAAGCCTGTACAACTACATTATAAATATACGATGATGACATCCTCAGGTCTGTGGTTACTTGAGGATGTCATCATCTCATGATACCACGTACCACGTACCACGTACCACGTAAAATGTTAACTAATCAGATTAAGAGTCTAACAAATTTTATTTCTTTTCTTCAAAATGGATCCTGACAAATATGTTCAAGCCTTCTTATGTCAAAATAAAGGCCCAGACTACTTGTAATAGATTTTAAAGATTGGCAGGTGCTCAGATTTTATGTATAATTGTTGTAAATATTTTACTATAATTATTTAGTATTTTGCTGAAGTTATTTGAACGGTTTGGGTTATAGAATTCTACAAAGGAAACATGCATATGTCAATGTACTGTCCAAGAAAATATCGTTGTGGTAGTTGGCCGGATGAATACTACAGCGAACTGGTCTAATATATGATATAAATTGGGATAATTTAAATGTGATCAATTGGAAACAAGTATGGCTAGAAGAGAAATTCTTCATCTACTTACCACATAATAGCCCAATTTTTTGAGATGACATCTGTCAACAACTATATCCCAAATCGATTAAGTTTTTAGCGACTATTATTATAGAAGGAATCATAAAGTAAAACACAAATAATGAAGCACCAGTTACTGTCAAACCGAATTTTGGTCCCAAAAAAATATTTAAATTATCTTTATGATCATCGTGGGATCTTACCAAAATAATGCAATATGGACGCATCAGCCCCTATTCGGTAAATGGTTTTCATTAAATATTTCGAAAACTTCTAGGCTTACAACATAAGCAAAAAGCAAAAATTCTCTATAAGTTTAGTGTTAACTGTTTTTTCAATGTAGTTTACGTTTAAATGTCACAAATTATTTAAAATTTTAAGAATCCTTAGGTATTATAAAACCATGGATAGCCATTCCAGCTCCCTAGTTTTGTAAAATCATGGATAGCCATGAAAGCGTATAGATGCTTGCCCGTGCCTAAAACCTTTGAAAGGTAGTTATTTCATAAATATTTATTACAGAGAACGATGTTTTACATAACACGTGTAGAGAACTTTATGTTCTAAAAAAACTATTACCAAAATAGTAATAAAAAAATATTTTCCAAAATAACAAATAAATCATAGACCCCACCCCCCATAGCGCCAATTTAAATTTATCCTCAGGGGACCCACAACCTCTTCCAAGTCCGAATATCTCATTCGAAGTCTGCGAAAAAATTCCTGACTACTAAACTAGCTATCCTTATTACACATTGTCATATATTTTTCACGCATAATTTTCCTCCTAACTCTTACTATGTTTAACGAGTTTTCCACAAAAATTACACACGAAATGGAGCCTCCATATAAAGTTAGCTAAATTGCTGTCCCTATTACGTAAGGGGAAATCCCTAAGGCACAGTGTGCTAAATTATGGATGCTGTCCCAGCTCAAAATGCGTGTAGGGCCCTTGTGGGGTAGTTGACTGTGCATATTATATTTTAAAAGTACGTGATTGGGGTCTGGCAAAAGTTTTTCCCATTTTGTTTATGGAAAGCGGTTAGAGAAGGACACTGTAGCGTTCGTAATAAGTATTAATTAGTCTCTTTATGAATTATTAGGCTTTTTGGATACGCCTGCGTTAAAGATATACAAAAAAATTAAATTTAAACTTGGTTATTTAATGCGTAAGAAAAATTTCAAAGAAATACGTGCATGTATATAAAATTTCGTGCGTGCGTTTTAGAGTATTTTACAGATATCAATTGACTTTTTTAAAAATTTTCCTGAATGCAAAATTTGGGGGTAAATATATACAAATCAATATTTTGTTTGTATGACTTCAATCGTTTAAACAAAATATTGCTTTGTTTTCTTATGAGCTACTTGAATAATTTTATTCAAACTTTCCACATTAGTATAACTTTTCTTCTACATAAGTTCAATAATTTTCAGTTTTCTCGGAAAAAAACCTAACACGGTTTTTTGTCATATATGTCTATAACTCACTACTGGCAAATGCTCACTGATGAGTTATAGTCATGTTCGCGTTCCTGTTAGGAATAATTATGATATGGATATTAGTTCGTTATATCATCAAGTTGGAATAACGTATTTGGGTGTAAGATTCACTACAGAGTTAAACTTTTATAATTTCGAAATTGTTCTGCGATATTCAAGTGATTTTATCACCTTATCCTCTATTATACTTCTGTATAACATATTAATTCGCAGCAAGAAAAACTGGAGTCTTTGTATATTATTAACCATCAAAAAGAAAGTGTACTCGTAATAACACTGTTGAGTCCCCTTTCTCTATCCACTTCTTTTATCCTTAGTCTGGTAACTTTCCATTCTCACGAATTTTAACATTATTCAAGAGAGGTTTAATATTATTCATGTCCATTTTCAAAATGTTACATGAAACAATTTTATAATCTACGGATGTAAAAAAGTCTTTAAAATAGATGCTGGTTGTGGAAAGGCTGTTTTGCTTAAATGACCAAAAGTTTCTCTCAAAGTAATTGAAAGATTCATTAATTTGACCAAAACAAAGTCGTAGTATTGCCAACTTGGCCTTGGTTTAAAGAAGAAAGATTAAATTTAAGTATATCTGGCAATTCCTGATGTAAGGATGTCGTATACTGCGCACACATAAAAAAAACCCATGGTTTTTACTTTACAGATTTAATACTTGTCTATAAATGGGATCATATCTCAGACATTTATTATCCAATGTAAGTGAACTAATTCTTAATTCTGTTTTAAAGAGGATTATATGCATTTCAATTTCTGAATTCAAAAGAGATGTGTTGATATTCTGAAATAGAAGAGTGTATGCGTAAAAACTCAAATATATGTAAAGCTGTAAATTTTAAAATTTCCTGATTTTTTTAAAAATATCATTACATATGAGTGCAAGATACAACTAAAATTATAAAAGTCGGTTATCAATGCATGAAGTACAAAATCCGAAAGAACCAAAGAAACCAAGAAACCAAAAACGCTGGACCCGAACTCAGTAACCAACAAGAGGGACTACTGCCAACATATCCAACGTAAGCGCGTTGGATTAATTAAATTTCAATTTAGTAGACGCGATTATCGTTTTCACAAAAATAACTGTGGCAGGGTCCAACATTTAAATTCCTGGTTTTTGGCTCAAACAAATATACTAGAGCCTGCGAGCTTAAATTATTCGTCGTACCTCTGTCCCGACCCGATCTATATCATGGCACCCCACTTGTAAATTGTCTCCTCACAAACTTACCTGATTGTGATATATTTATAGTGAAGAATAAATTCTTGTCATTCTTCTTTTTTGTATTTAATTGTTATTTTTTATCAACCTATAGTAATTGAATAAATAAAAAATTCGCGAACGTAACCAAAGTAAGTGCCTTGAAATTACTTTATTTTATTTTACTATACACGATTGGCGTTTTCACAAAAATAATTGTGGCAGGGTCCAACATTTAAATTCCTGGTTTTTGGCTCAAACAAAAATACTAGATCTCAATAGCATAAATTATTCGCCGTACCTCTGTCCCGACCCGATTTAAATCATGGCACCCCACTTGTAAATTGTCTCCTCACAAACTCAGGTAGTTTGTGAGGAGACAATTTACATTGTGATATATTTATAATGAAGGAGAATATATTTAAGTTTCATTGTATCAAATTCTTGTCATTCTTTTTTTTGTATTTTATTGTTATTTTTTATCAAACTATAGTAATTGAATAAATAAAAAATTCGCAAACATGACAAACGTAAGCGTCATTTTTACAAAAATAACTATAGCAGTGTGCAACATTTTAATTCTTGTTTTTTGACTCAAACAAATATACTGGAGCCTGCGACCATAAATCACTCGCCGTACCTTTGTCCCGACCCGATCTATATCATTGTACCACACTTGTAAACTAAATTGTCTCCTCACAAACTTATCTGATTGTAATATATTTATAATGAAGGAGAATATATTTAAGTTTCATTGTACTAAATTCTTGTAATTCCTCTTTTTTGGATTTGTTTTCTTTTTATCAATCTATAGTAACTGAATAAATAAAAAAATCTTTATAAGTATACAATAAATAAATTTAAAATGATAAATTTACGAGAATAAATTAAAATATTAAAATTGTATTACGACGTCACAAAAGTCATATAATAATACAGGCTTTCTTTGATAGTTGGTACAGCGTCGCTCTATAGTCTATTTTATTTGACTTGAGCTGTACCGGTTATTTTATTCGACTGGTCATGAATATTAAAATACTGAGTAACCTTGCTCACGAGACTCTCTATCTCGCTTTATATCACCTCAAATACTTTAAGGTTTCTTCGGAAAACTTCGAGATTTTCATATTTTTAATGTTTAATTTGATTTTTTTTCACAACTGAAATTCAAAATTTTTTTATTTTCACTTCAGCTGAGAAAAAAGAACAGCGAACCGGATAGAAGTAGAGTTAAGGTTACAAAGTTTTTAATCACTTATTTAAATTAACATTTCACTCAAAACGTAGAGATTTTTCCTTTTTTTTTGGATGATTTTGTATACCTTTTTAATCGAGTTGAATAATTATAGTATATTTCTAAATACAAGTTAAGTGGTGAAATATTTGAAAGTCAGTTATATCATCATCATCATCATCATCATATATATTAATACGCTAAGGTTAAGATGTTACTCTCCCTTTTTAGAAAAAACCTCACAACTAATCCACATAAATTATATATCATTTTATAGATAATTGCTTGCTCTACCGGCATCCACAACTAAAAAAATTATTATTGCTATTGTTTTTGCAAATTAATTAATTATTAAAATTATATACACAAAACAGCAATGCTGCCATCTAACGGCTCAACGTCAATATGATTGACGGTCGGTAAAATTTTTGTTTAATTTCAAATCCACTCACGTATAAATAAAGTGGCGCTTTAGCTCAATGCTTTTTATACTTGCGCCTCTATATGTCAATTTTAGTAAAATATTTGTTTGATCTGTCATCTGAGCTTCATAATGGAATAAAAACGTAATAAGCAGTGTGCAAAATTAGAAATGAATTGAATACCTGCAATCAATTTTTGTTTATTAAATTGAGTTGAATAATTTATAATGCGAAGACTTCGCACGGGTCACGCTAGTTAAATATATATTGAAAGTTTTTAGATGATTTGAATTATGCCAATAACTTCTGTCTGTTGAGCCTCAAGTATGTGGATATGCAGGTCAAATTGGAAGACTTAAGGAAAGAGATAACATAAAATAGGCTTCAAATCGACAATGAGACCCAAAAGATCTGGTTTGAAGAGCGCAACACAACTGTTGCTAAATATAGAGTAAGTGGAACACGTATATCAACTTTAATAACTCTGAAGGGTCGTATCAAAGATAGGAGTAATAAAAGAGGATGTCGCTTTATGCATCATCAAGAACAACCTTTGCGCAACTCCGTCCACGGAAAGTGACATGGGGAGTGGGACTTAAGATATCCCGGGTCACTGTCAAAACTGCACTACTCTACGTCTGTGAGACCTGGAAGGCAAAGAAATACCTCGTGCAGCGAATTCAATTCTTCGTCAATCGCTTCCATTGGTATATTCACTGAATACTCTCACTTGAGAAGATATCTAAAGAGGATTTGTTTGGGCAATGTAATAAAGTTCCTACCAAGCATAAAAAACGCCGCAAATATAACTAATTGGATTTGCACCAACTCTTGACGTGATAATCCGTTCTACTTCATCGAAAGATTCTGGATGCTCAATGGATGAAGAAGAAGGCTATTCAATATAGTTCTATTAATTGATCGTGTTGGCAGATTTAAGAGCATCGATAGAATTTAGAATAAAAGAAAAAATTATATCCAAAACTGGTTTGGACTAACTGAAAACGTAAGTATATTCGTGTTGCGTGTCCTTGGATCAAGGAGGATAAGGATACGAAAAAGGAAATGGTGAAGTATTTATCTGTAATATACAGATCGATACATGGGCGATTACATACAGTTCCTTTTGCCTTATTGGCGATGAGACCTGGTAAATGAGCTCCATATAAAGTTAACTAATTTGCAAGTCCTATTACGCAACGAGCGAAATCTCACAGGCCCAGCGCACTAAATTATGGATGCTACCCCAACTCAAAATAGTATAGGGCACTTGCGGGGTAGCGGGATTTAAATTTTAATGAACAAACGTTTGACGTAAATTGCCCGAGTATCTAAATATGGCATTCTGTGAATTAGGGTTAAATTTCCTTTATAAATTTGTGTACATGAATTTATGCTTTATAGAAAATATATTACAGAACGAAAGAGACGAGATTCTGTGATGGTAACGCGTATACCTTTTTCTTCTTGCGAGCAACATCTTTGGATGTGTGATGCTGTGAATTCAACACTGAAACCCCCACTTGAACGTTCATCAAATGATATGAAGGAATATTGATTAAATTACTGTTCATAAGACAAGAAATAAACGGCGCAACCTTATTACACATAGTTTCTCGCGAAATGCCTGGCTGTCCTGGCTACATATATTTTCTGCAATGTTGCAACAAAATTTTACCATTTTATTTTATTGAGCATATAAAATACTGGCTGTGCCCCGCGGTGTCCTCCAGGCACTTTCTTCCTAATCATGATGCTCTCCCCTCCACAGTTATTAAAACCTCCATTGGCAAAACGACATTGATCATCGGAGTCAGCGTCACTCCTTAATCCCCATATACTCACAAACTCTAAATTTTTTCAGATTATGGAGATGTTTATTCAAACTTGTCTGAAACTTATTGGTAAAACATTTGAAAAAAATATACACCTGTTTTATTTTTGACGTCAGGAAATATAAAAGGATTGCTGAATAAGGCATAATGAGGAAGAAGTTAATACTTCTTATTTTTCAGTGGCTCAAGAGGTTAGGATGGAGCCTGACCTTCTTCAGGGTATTCTTCCAGGATGGATAACCGAATGATATTGTTCCGATGACCTGTCGTTGGTAAAGCTTTTCGACATTCAATATATTGGCCTCGAATTGAACATATTGGCTCTCCCCAAAATCTCGAAATAGAAAAAAAATACTACAGAGAATATCTCATTGTAGGCACATTATTACAGAAAATATGTCACAATACTACGGAGAATATCTCTTTGTGGATACACTACTAGAGAAAAAAAGGTCACATTACTATAAAAAATATCTCATTGTAAACACACTACTACAGAAAATATGTTACAATACTACGGAGAATATCTCTTTGTAGATACAATACTACAGAAAATATATCCCATAACTACGGAGAATATCTCATTGTAGAGTCTAGAGAGAATAACTCATTGTAGAGGCAATTAGACTTCGGAATTAACTAATTCAACTTTATGCAATGTGCTCAAAGTGTCCATGTTCAAACTTAGTTTTAAATAACATTTTATATCACAGCTCGGTTCGCCAAACGATGCTGATTGTCAAGATCGTAGGAAGATATTTCGGCGGGAATACTCAGGATGATCAGTCAATAAATAAGCTGATTTCTCTCTATCTTGCAGTGTTCCTCTCGTTCTGTTACTTTTTTATCACAGTTCTGACTATACATTTTAGCACGATGATACGCAGATTTTTTGAAATCGGATATTCCAGAGATTAGCGCGTACAAACATATAAACAAACAAGTTTTTCCGCTTCAATTTTTTGGTATAGATTTTTACAGTTGATATAACAACGGACCATATAATTGTAGCCATTTATACCTCTGTATGTATGCACATGTCTCACTATCTGACACTTAAAATAATGACGTGAAATTTCTTGAGCAAATTGAGTACTCGAAAATAATTTTTTTAAATTCTGTATATATTTTAGAGGGCGGGGGGCAATTTAAATTCTCGAAAATATATTTTTTAAATTCTGTTTTTATTTAATCTATTTTCTGAATGGGCTAGTTATAAGGGTCTCAGAAATATTTTTTCCTATTATTAGATGCATTAAAATATGTCACCCGCTCCGGAACTACTCAACTTATAAATACAAAAAATAGGGTTTTTAGAAGCTTACGTAAGTGTTGTACCTTTCTTCTCTATTATATTTGTAGGATTGCGATGTTTTTTTTTGAGTCAAAAATAAATAGGTTAATACCTTTATATTCGTATCGAAATTAGTACCTTTTATTATTTTATTTTAATTAAAATAGTTAATAGATACATTTTTATAGCTACAGATATACTGTTATTACAACATGTCGATGACGCGAACTACTCACAAGATTTTATCCATTCAAAAAGCGTCTAACGCGCACATCATAGAGTCGGTTATACATAATGTATTATATATATATATCTATATATATATATATATATATATATATATATATATATATATATATATATATATGGCTTTGTAAATGGGAAATCTTTCTTCTCCACTGACATTGGAGCATGGAGTAGGTTAAAGACATTCTATGTAGTTTTTCCTTCAGGCTTTCCTTTGTATTCTTAAAGTCTAGTTTAATAGTCAAACCAATTGGCAAGATAACTTACCCTTATTTGGGTATATATTATTTTATAAAATTGTACCTCATTAGCGGGGTTTGAGTCTACAGATATAAAAATATAATAAGGCCACATAATATTGTTATGGGTGTATTGCCATTAATGAAAGTAAATATTACCCTCTAAAATAATAAAAATTAATTTATTAAATCACTAGCAGCAAGCAATAATAGCAAACAGAAAATAATGCCTCAACAGAAAATACCCGACAGAAACATCAAGCCAGTCTATATTCGAACCGCCAATACGCAACACCATAGCAGAACAACAGTAACGACAGTCGGCGTCGAATCTACCAACACTTGTTATTAAATGAAAGTAGAAGATATACTACGTATGTATTTGTTATCGAATGGACGTACCGACCAATTTCCTTAAAATCCATGAACCGTCATTTGTCGCTCAAATGTTGTCAAAGAATTTCTCAATTTGGTGCAAAATAGTAATGAAGTTAATGAAAAAAATCGTGAAATATAATTTTTTAACAATGTTTTATTAATGAAAAAATCGTGAAATATAATTTTTTAACAATGTTTCATTAATGAAAAAATCGTGAAACATAATTTTTTAACAATGTTTTATTAATGAAAAAATCGTGAAATATAATTTTTTTTAAATTAATGAAAAAATCGTGAAATGTAATTTTTTAACAATGTTTTATTAATGAAAAAATCGTGTAACATAATTTTTTAACAATGTTTTATTAATGAAAAAATCGTGAAATATAATTTTTTAACAATGTTTTATTAATGAAAAAATCGTGAAATATAATTTTTTAACAATGTTTTATTAATGAAAAAATCGTGAAATATAATTTTTTAACAATGTTTTATTAATGAAAAAATCGTGAAATATAATTTTTTAACAATGTTTTATTAATGAAAAAATCGTGAAATATAATTTTTTAACAATGTTTTATTAATGAAAAAATCGTGAAATATAATTTTTTAACAATGTTTTATTAATGAAAAAATCGTGAAATATAATTTTTTAACAATGTTTTATTAAGTATTGGATATATTTGGCGTTAATTTTGTAGAAATTCATTATTCACAATGAAATGAAACTACGTGCTGTAGTATTATTTCCACTTTCTTTAAGTTCTTTACCACGACCTAGGTTTCGTTGTATTACAACATCTTCAGGTGTGCTATTAGGAAAGATGAATTTATTACAATATCTTCAGGTGTGCTATTAGCAAAGATTCACAATTAAATGAAACTAAATGATGTAGTATTATTTCCACTTTCTTAAAGTTCTTTACCACGACCTAGGTTTCGTTGTACTACAACATCTTCAGGTGTGCTATTAGGAAAGATGAATTTATTACAATATCTTCAGGTGGGCTATTAGCAAAGATTAAATGAGTTAATCTTTGCTAATAGCCCACCTGAAGATGTTGTAATACAACGAAACCTAGGTCGCAGTAAAGAACTTAAAGAAAGTAGAAATAATACTACATCATGTAATTTCATTTAATTGCTATATAAAGTCATCAATTTTAAGTGATTGTTATTTATTTTTATGTTTTTGTCGTTGCCTTCCATATATTATTATCGCAAACAGTAAAAGATTTATTCCAACGTGTGTCGTTCGAAAATTAATAGTTTATATACACTTTTGGGTAGCCAACAAACACAGCTTTATTACAGAATGACCAAAAAACAAGCAAAACCAGCCGAATCGCAAATTTTTGAGTGCGCTTAACAAAAAATGTTCTAGAAAATTTTTCACCAAAAAATTTATTGTCGATAACCAACAAATCATATCGTTTTATCTCTCCCAAAAGGTTTTAGTAAGGAAAACACTAATCGAGTCGAAAATTTAGCTAGTTTCACATAAATTTTGAGCGAGTTTCTAAACGCATTCGTCTCCAACAATGAATAATTTACTTTAACAACTGTGATCAATTTTAACTTACACGATTTAACGTAACATTTTCGGTAGTCCGTTAATCACTTTTCTAATAGACCATCAAACCAAACTTTGATTTGCCCTGTCCCTAATAAAGCCCTGAAGGGCCAGCCCCGGAGGGCATAAAACAAACTGGCAGCGCAAAATAAAGAGGCAGGTCAACAAAAATATGCCCGCCGTCGTGCAAAATATGCCAGCGCTCTCATAAATCAAGCTGGCCTCAAGCCCTCCTTGATGGAGAGGATTAATTATGAAATTGGGCATTTAATTTAGAAGGCAATGAGCCGGTTAATGAAGGGGGACAGGTGTAAAGCTTTATTGTCCTTCCTAGTTTAAACTTCCTTGTTTGTATTGTTTATTCCTTTAAGAAGGGAGGTGTCAATGTTTTGTGTCTTTTGCCAATTTACCTCTATTGTCTTATCTTTAATAAGTCCTTTAAATTGATAAAGTCTTTATTTAGGAATAATTTATTTTTTATTTTTTAATGATTTTATTGAATCGGTGTCACAGAAAATTCATTTTTACCATAATCTTCCAAAGAAATTGATGTAAAGTGGTATAAAAATAAAACAAACAGAAATATAAACAAAAACATATTCTAAATTGGTAAGTCAGACAAATCTGGAAACGTTTTGTTTTTATTTCAAAGCAGAGCAGAGACGCTTTGATACATATTATCATAATCGGAGTTTTCTCTTCTTCATAGCTTTCTGATGAATTTTATAAGAGTTAAAGAGCTATCTATCTTAGGCTCTATCTAGGTTTTGTGAAACAAATTCTTTTTCACAGCCAAATGTTGATTTTAATAGTGAAAAAGAAATTAAGTCTCTTCGATTATTTTTTTCCAGAGCAACATTCTCCTCATTAATAACTTGAGATATGCTGATGACACTATTTTCTTAGAATTTTCGGAAGTGGAGTCACAGAAAATTGCTGACAGGGTTAACGAGTATAGTTTTAAAGCTGGTCTCAGAATGGAAGCTTCCAAGACAAAATGTATGGTCATCCCTAACCCTAATTTTCAATCAACCACATTTATGGCGGATGAAGAATTAAAACAGATGAATAAATATAAATATCTAGTGACTTGGCTATCTTAAAACTGGGACAGTGAGATGGAGATCAAAACTCGAATTGAAATTTTCCGCAATGCCTTCGGAAAAATGAAAATGGTACTACTCTACAATCATAACTATAAAATGCTATTCGAATTTACTTTCTACAGTGTTACACTTGTCCAATGTATATGGATAATGTCACATGGATAAGATACCTGGTCTATTAAGGAAAATTACAGGAAAAGTACAGAAACATTCGAAATGTGACCCTACAGACGTATGATTTCTACATTTTGGTCTCAGAAAGTCACCAATGAGGAAGTTTTGCTACAGGTTGGCCAGAAACGCTAGCTTTTGCGAACGAAGAAACAATGTAAATATACGAGTGAGATATACGAGTTCTTGCAACTAATAATGATAGAAAAACTTGCTGATGGAAGGAAAACGAATCGTAGAAGAAAGTCATGGTTGCGTAACATTCGAGAATGGACGAGAATATTACGAGTGCTGCCAAACAACTTCACCTTACTAAATACAAGACCAAAAAGATGAGCTGACTGCCAACCTTGTCTAGTTGGGAAAACACCCTTAAAATAAAAAGAACGGCCTGAATTAAATTAAGAAAAATTATAAAATCTTATTTTGACATATCCCAGATTAAGTCTGCGTTATCGGGTAGAGTTAGTTTCATGCTGCTATTGAAAAACAACTTCAGGCTTTGAGGAGAAGGTAGAAATATTTGGTTTTGCTACCCTATGAGTTAATACCTATTCAACATAAAAAAAGCTGTAGTGTGCATGAGGATACTGGGCCCTCATCGCGGCTCTAAAATCTCCGGACCACACGCTTTCCGACTATCATCTGTTTCGCTTATTGTTTAATTATTTATACACTAAACAAAATTAAACACGTTAACTATTTTATAAACTTTGCAAGGGTGGATATTAATACTACTATGGTGCTTGTGTAATCCAAGCTTAATTTTATTAATTGTAAATATTTTACTAAGCTAAAATCTATAATAAACTAGCTTCGTCTAGAACTACGAAACTTATTTTATGAATAGACGTCTACACCTTCATCTCTGGCCAAGCTCATTTCGTCAGATGGAAAAGTTTCATTGCGTGATTTAAAATACACGTGGCGCCATCTACTGATTTATATAGGTACAATATACGTTTGTGTGAATACTACGCGTCGAGTAGAAAGGTACTTCTTTGTTGTTGTTGTACTAACGCAATGTAAATACACTTTTTAAATATGGTTGAATGAACCAATGACGTAAAAACAAAATATCCCTTCAAGTTAACCGTTACTTAAAAAAAGTCATACGAACCGGGTCAGTTGTTTTTACATAATGCAGCACAAACAAACACATAAACAAACAGACATTCCAAAAATTATATTAATGCCTTCTATCACTTATCCTTCATACCGTCAATGTTTTTGGAAAAATTTACAATGTACCGATAAGTGTGTCGTCGCCGTGGTGTGTTGGGTTGATCACAAGGCATACGGCCTTTGTAGATGCGACCACCGCGGCGACCCGGGTTCGATTCCCGGCCGTTCGTCGAACGGGGCTGGACTGGTGTTGTGGTTGGCTGTAAGAGATTGCTCTTGTAGCAATAAGTCCGCCATATGTATCAATTAGATACATTAAAGTAGATAAATAAATAAATAAGTAAGGTTTACACTTTTATTACATTTACAGATGTAAATTGTACAGTGGTAAACAATGTACCGAAAATGGCAAGGTACTGGGAGTGAAATGTTACAGAACTTTCTTTCTTAATTATAAACCCTTTTTAAGGTTCTGTACCAAAAGGTACCCAATGAAATTTCATTCTTGTCTATTCGTCTACCACGAGCTTTTTATTATTAAGGAGAAATCTTCCACTTTAAACTCACATCGTTAAAAATATATAGACCAAAAATTGTATTTAAAATGCAGCATAAAATATTACATAAAATGTTTTTACTCCTATTTTACAAATACGTAAATTGTTGAAAGCGACTCTTTGAGTAGAGTGCATTTTTCAATATTTTTTTTTCGTTTGAAAATAAAAATGGGGTAAAACGCAAAGCTGCCCAAACAAATTCGTCACCATGTTCCGTAGACATAGTTGGATGTAATTTCTTTATACCGTAACGGGAATTGCTCATTCAAGAGATATCAGAAACCTTAGATATTATAAGCCACGTTAATCATAAACCATAGAAATAATAAGCCATAAAAATGAAAAGCGATAGCCATCATAAGCCATAAACATCGTAATAAACACAATAAGCCGTAGACAGTATAAACCTTAGACTTCAGTAGCCATAGACATCATAAGCCATCGACATCATATGTCATAGATATCGCAAAACATGGAAGTAAAAAGCCATATAAAATATAAACCACAGAAATGTCAAGCTATGTATAAATAATCATGACCCACAGTCATCGTAAACAAGAAACATATTAAGCCATGAATAAAACAAGCCATAGACATAATAAGCCAGGGGCAGAACGAAAAAATCAAAAGCTATAGAAATCATAAGCCATGGATATTACAAGTCATAAACTTCATAAGCCACAGACATCATTATTAAAAGCCATAAACATCATAATACATAAATGAAAATTTAATAAGATAAATGAAAATTCAGGGTTATTTTTTTATCCCTTACCTATTCCTTACCTATCCTTCCCTCCAAACTCAGAACGGGTTTGGTAACGCTTTATACCATGAACTATCATCACGTGAGAAGACGGAGTCATAATAAACTTCGTATATTTATAGACAAAACGAACGACACTCATCTGTTTATCGCATACTTACATTGGTCAACGTGGTATTGTTAAAGGTACCAACTGCTCCATTGATCGTTTTAGCAATACTATGGAGTTGGTTGATAGATTACGATTTATAATTAGTAAGTTTGACCAGTTCTTATTGGTGTTTTTTTTGTTTAGTAATTAAATTAGAACAATACGTTAGTATTTTTCAATAAATAAAAAAATATAAATAAATTATATCTATTATATAAAAGTGTATGGTATTTCAAATAATGAAATTATGGAGATGTCTTGGCGCAAATCCGCCCCGAATTCAGACAATTTTCCAAATATGTTTCAGTAACAAACGAGCCAGTAATAATTTTTATAATCCCCAAAATAACTGAGTTTTTATTTACAGTATTCCATTTATTTTACGATGTGCGATATATGTTAAAAATACAAAAAAATTGTATGGAAATGTATTATAAGTTGTTGACTTTTTCTGAATTTTGACATTAGCCAAAGGCGTCATAAAAAATATAAACAGCTCTTTTCTCTGAACTCAGTTACAGTTTTAGTAATGATTAATCCATTGTCTAATGTGGAAAATTTGTAATGGTAATATGTGATCGATTGGAAACTAAAAGTTTTAATTTTCCGAGTATTAAGGAATGCTTTTATTATCATTATATAAATAAGCGAAGGCTAAATAGTTAAGTACCATTTTCTCCTGTGTTTTTCAACCAATTTTTTGTTTTTTTTTTGGTTTGGTAGCTACTGACGAGCTTTAGTGTTCTCAATAAAAAAATTTTGGATAATTCATATATGTTTTCCTCAAATTTTCAATAATGTAATTATATAAATAAGCAAAGGCACAACCGTTAAATACCATTTTCTCCTCTGTTCATCAACCGATTTTCTTTTTTTTTGTTTGGTAGCTATTGACGAGTTTTAGCGTTACCAAGACAAAAACATTGGGAAATTCCTATATATTTTCTTCAAATTTTCAATAATAATTATTATCGAATTTGGACCACTTGACGAATAATAGCACAAATAATTTTCCCACCTGGGATTTAAATGAAACTGGTTATATGTGTTTATATAAATAAATAAAATAAATGATGAAAAAACTGCACTTGTATTTCGGAATTCCATGCAAACTAAGTCGCAAGTCATCAGCAGTTAAAAAATAAGTCACTGATCTAATCCACGTCTGTTAGCTTGCATAGACCAAAAATGTAGAAGGAGTTTATTTTAAATTCTTACAGCAGGTTCAATGATCTAACCCACATCTGTTAATACCAAAAATATATATTTATTACAAAAATGTATATTTTAAATTATTGCAGTAGGTATAGTATACCGAAATCCGACTATTGTTACAGTTATTATTCAATTACTACCAAATTACGCAGTACCCGATTACAGTCACAGAAGTACCTGATACATAATTGGTATGGCTAAGATATGTATCCATTTATTACTCACGAAACGAATGAAAAATATTATGCAGCTGGTGAGTAAATAAATACGATGCAATTTTACACAATTATTTAAATATTAAATAACATGGACGGAATAATGAGACGTTGGGTCAAAAAAGCTTATCCAAGAAAGAGAGAGTTATAATTTTGAAAGGTACTCGTACATATTTATATTATGGATAAGCGAGTACAACATAGGAATTGAGAGTGGATAGTTATTCTAAGGCTAATCGGATCCCCCTTAAATAATCAAAGAACATTATAGTTCAGTTTGGTTTTGATACACTTGCCGAATCATGTATACATAATTTTGTTATTCCAAATTTCCTGCCAGTGAAATCATGGCGCACAGTTAGTAAATATATATATATATATATATATATATATATATATATATATATATATATATATATTCACTAGCTGTGCCCCACGGTTTCACTAGCAAGAAATTTGGAATGAAAAAATTATTAGAATTTTTTTAATATGTTGCTTCTGGGTATGAACTATTACTATACCAAATTTCATCAAAATCTGTCCAGTAGATGTCGCGTAATTGAAGAACAAATTAACTGACAACCAGGCAGACGAAAATTCTAAAAACAGGTTTTCTGGCTTCTATTATCATTTCTTATGCTAAATCCCTAACTCTTTTTAAGATATTTCCTATGTACATAATTTATTCTTACAATTTTATTAACAGTATGGATATAAAAAAAGTTTAACATAAAAGATACTTTAATACTTTCAGGGATATTTTGAAACGCAAAAAATATTTTTGGGAGAAAATTCTTACGCTGGCAAAGCCGTGAGAAAAAGTTCTTATTAATTAAATTTAATGGTTCGATCAATACTTAGAGTTTATTATTTAATGTACCGCAGTGATTCTAAATCTTCTTTAAATGTTGTTACAGTTCAAGTAACTTATTTTGACGAATTTAACGATTTAGGATAACCTTTGTTCCCTTAGCCTATTTCCAACGTAGCCCAAAGGAAAATTGTTTTCGAAATTGATTTACATAATAAGAAAAGTTTTATATTAAAACCACAAATTTATGTGTTTCAAAGTATATTCTTTTATGATTGTTTACGCCCGAAACGTAATAAAAGTTAATATTTATTGTCCTGTTATGACATTGAGAAGTCGGATAGTTTTATTTTTAATTTAATGTTATAGATATTTAGGTTACATATATGTAATGAAGAGAAACAAACATTTAAATTGCGTATTTAATAATTATTTATTAATATTTTAACTCACGTAGCTGTCCGACCCGGTTTTGTCAAGTTTAACAAAATTAAATAACAGATTAAATATGCGTAACAACACTTAGAAAATTAAATTTATAATAATTTTTATCTCATTGAAGAAGAAGGGATTTTCAAAACCTAGTTTTCTTTTCTTTCAAATGCATTTTACCGTTTTGTCTAGTAAAGTTGCCGTTTTTTTTAGTTCTTCTGTATTACAAAACACTTCTTTGTACTGCAAGTAATATTTTGACATTATCGCTATAATTTTGTAATTTTATTAGAAACTGATTTAAACAACTGTTTTAAGAGTTTGCTGAACGAAAATCGACGAATTCTTTGAAAGCAGCTATCAAGATCTCTTGATATTTTAGTTTTCTTTTGCCTTTTAAATAATATAAAGAAAGTGAAATCATAACTCCAAACAATGTCAATGTTTAACATTGAGACTAATGTTTCCGGATATAATATAGGATCTATTTCTCGTAACTGATAGCAATTCTATTCAAAACATTTTCATTTTTATGTCGGTTCAAAAGAGCGATGTAATATTTTTTCGAGTTCCGATAAATAGCCCAATATTATTTTGACAATAACAACAAATGTTGCCACTAATTGAATTGCAGTTGAAAAGAAAAATGCATTTTTTAATTGTTGCCTGAGTTTTCATTGGCCGAAAAACGGAGATATTGAATTCGAAAGTTATGCTTGAATAAAATGACGTTGATTTCTGTAAAGTGGAAAGTGTCAGCAGTTTTATTCCTCCCACATTTCTGAAAGTTTTCATTGTTCTTTTACCATAATCCTAATTAATACTTTTAACAGAACAAGCAGATTCACGTCTTCGATAACTATAAAACTTTATCATAAAGAAGCCCTTCGAAAATGACAATTTTCGCTACAAAGGGAAATCTCAGCAGTTTTACCCCTCCCACATTTCTGAAAGCATTCATTGATCATCTACTGTAATACTTTTAACAAGACAAACAGATCTACGTCGTCAACATATGTAAAACTTTATCATAAAGTAGCCCTTGGAAGATGACAATTTTCACTAGAAAGGGAAATCTCAGCAGTTTTACCCCTCCCACATTTCTGAAAGTATTCAAGTATTCATTGGTCATCTACTGTAATGCTAATACTTTTAACAAGACAAACAGATCTACGTCTTCAACATATATAAAACTTTATCATAAAGTAGCCCTTGGCAGATGACAATTTTCACTACAAAGGAAAGTGTCAGCAGTTTTGCCCCTCCCACATTTCTAAAAGTATTTATTGTTTATTTACTGTAATGCAAATACTTTTAGCAAGATAAGCAGATTTACGTCTTCAACACCTATAAAACTATATCATAAAGAAGCCCTTCGAAGATGACAATTTTCACTTCAAAGAAAATGTCAGCCGTTTTACCCCTCCCACATTTATGAAAGAATTCATTGTTCCTCTGCTGTAACGCTAATACTTTTAACAGAACAAGCAGATCCATATATTCAACAGTTATAAAACTTTATCATAAAGTAACCCTTCGATTTTTTCTTATAAGATAACAATTATCCCTAGATAGTAAAGAAGGTTCTTTTATTCTCGGCTATTTAAATTATAACTTTGCCACTGAATTATCTAAAGAAAATAAGCAGGAATATAGTAAATAAGATTTATAGATAGTATATATCAAACAATTATGAAATATCAACCAACTATTAATATGTGAGATTTATAGATAGTATATATCAAACACTTATAAAATATCGACAAATTATTAGTATGTGAGATTTGGAGATAGTATATATCAAACAATTATAAAATATCAACCAATTATTAATATGTAAGATTTATAGATAGTATATATCAAACCATTATAAAATATTGACAAATTATTAATATGTAAGATTTATAGATAGTATATATCAAACAATTATGAAATATCAACCAATTATTAATATGTGAGATTTATAGATAGTATATATCAAACACTTATAAAATATCGACAAATTATTAGTATGTGAGATTTGGAGATAGTATATATCAAACAATTATAAAATATTGACAAATTATTAATATGTAAGATTTATAGATAGTATATATCAAACAATTATGAAATATCAACCAATTATTAATATGTGAGATTTATGGATAGTATATATCAAACAATTATAAAATATCAACCAATTATTAATATGTAAGATTTATAGATAGTATATATCAAACAATTATAAAATATTGACAAATTATTAATATGTAAGATTTATAGATAGTATATATCAAACAATTATGAAATATCAACCAATTATTAATATGTGAGGTTTATAGATAGTATATATCAAACAATTATAAAATATCGACAAATTATTAGTATGTGAGATTTAGAGATAGTATATATCAAACAATTATAAAATATTGACAAATTATTAATATGTAAGATTTATAGATAGTATATATCAAACAATTATGAAATATCAACCAATTATTAATATGTGAGATTTATAGATAGTATATATCAAACAATTATAAAATATCGACAAATTATTAGTATGTGAGATTTAGAGATAGTATATATCAAACAATTATAAAATATCAACCAATTATTAATATGTAAGATTTATAGATAGTATATATCAAACAATTATAAAATATCAACCCATTATTAATATGTAAGATTTATAGATAGTATATATCAAACAATTATAAAATATTGACAAATTATTAATATGTAAGATTTATAGATAGTATATATCAAACAATTATAAAATATTGACAAATTATTAATATGTAAGATTTATAGATAGTATATATCAAACAATTATAAAATATTGACAAATTATTAATATGTAAGATTTATAGATAGTATATATCAAACAATTATAAAATATTGACAAATTATTAATATGTAAGATTTATAGATAGTATATATCAAATAATTATGAAATATTGACAAATTATTAATATGTAAGATTTATAGATAGTATATATCAAACAATTATAAAATATCGACAAATTATTAGTATGTAAGATTTATAGATAGTATATATCAAACAATTATAAAATATTGACAAATTATTAATATGTAAGATTTATAGATAGTATATATCAAACAATTATAAAATATCGACAAATTATTAATATGTAAGATTTTAGATAGTATATATCAAACAATTATAAAATATCGACAAATTATTAGTATGTAAGATTTATAGATAGTATATATCAAACAATTATAAAATATCGACAAATTATTAGTATGTAAGATTTATAGATAGTATATATCAAACAATTATAAAATATTGACAAATTATTAATATCTAAGATTTATAGATAGTATATATCAAACAATTATAAAATATCAACAAATTATTAGTATGTAAGATTTATAGATAGTATATATCAAACAATTATAAAATATTGACAAATTATTAATATGTAAGATTTATAGATAGTATATATCAAACCATTATAAAATATTGACAAATTATTAATATGTAAGATTTATAGATAGTATATATCAAACAATTATAAAATATTGACAAATTATTAATATGTAAGATTTATAGATAGTATATATCAAACAATTATAAAATATCAACAAATTATTAGTATGTAAGATTTATAGATAGTATATATCAAACAATTATAAAATATTGACAAATTATTAATATGTAAGATTTATAGATAGTATATATCAAACAATTATAAAATATCAACAAATTATTAGTATGTAAGATTTATAGATAGTATATATCAAACAATTATAAAATATTGACAAATTATTAATATGTAAGATTTATAGATAGTATATATCAAACAATTATAAAATATTGACAAATTATTAGTATGTAAGATTTATAGATAGTATATATCAAACAATTATAAAATATCAACAAATTATTAGTATGTAAGATTTATAGATAGTATATATCAAACAATTATAAAATATTGACAAATTATTAATATGTAAGATTTATAGATAGTATATATCAAACAATTATAAAATATCGACAAATTATTAGTATGTAAGATTTATAGATAGTATATATCAAACAATTATAAAATATTGACAAATTATTAATATGTAAGATTTATAGATAGTATATATCAAACAATTATAAAATATCAACAAATTATTAATATTTAAGATTTATAGATAGTATATATCAAACAATTATAAAATATCAACAAATTATTAATATATAAGATTTATAGATGGTATATATTAAACAATTATAAAATACCAACTATTCCTTAGTATGAAAGATATTATTTAAAAGCACAGATATAACATAACTTACATTTATTGGATATTAATCACGTGTCGTGTATTTGCATATACCTCAATAAATATCATGAATAAACATGTGTGTAGTGACTACACACATGTTTAGTGAGCAACTTCATCCTGTCGAGTTTTGTTGCATCGTACGCGCGCATCGCAAAATTTTAATCTCATATTTTTTTCATAATGCGCCTGAAGAAGTAAAATTTATTTTTACATTTATAATTATTATAATAAATGCACTTATCTTATATTTATCTTAATAATAGTTTCGAGAGGTTCTTGCGAAAAAGTCCTGGGCACTGTTAGTTATTAATGTAGTCCTATATTTTACTGTAATAATAAAATAAATTTTATCAGAGTAGAAAGTTGGTGTTATTTTTCTTCGGTTCATCGTTTTTCCTTGTCATCTTTTTAACGATCATTCATCACAAATTCGGCTGATTCTATCACAAATTCGACAAAATTCTTTTTTTCCAACTAGAGGTTGCCATCGATTATATTGAATTAAATAAAGACTACTGCAAGTTTCTATAAAAATTTACATCGAGTACCGTAATGAGAATAAAATAAAGGATTGGAGTAAATTAAAAGTTAAAACGTGCTCCAATTTTCATAACCAGGCAAGGATCACTGATCCGTATTGTAATTTTAAACGATTTTGTTTGGTATACTTTCTTACAAAAGAACAAACTGTGTCATCAGATACTAACACCATATTCCGATACTCTTCGCAATTTTCTCTAATACAAAAATGAGAAATTATTATTAGAAACTAAAGTCATCTGTCGCTAATTTGTTAAATTTTATTACATGGATTTCAATCATAAAGCGCCTCTCTTATAAAATAACAAACTATGTCATCAGACACTAAGACGGTTTCCAGATACTCTTCGCAATTTCCTCTAATACAAAAATAAGATATTATTATTAGAAACAAAGGTCATCTCTCGCTAATTTGATAAACTTTATTACATGGGCTTCTATCATAAAGCGCTTTCAATTACTCAAATTAAAAAAGGCAATATAATTTAACGATATATATTAGTAACAAAAATTAATGTTCGATTATGAAAATTTAGAATATCATGAAAATACAAAAAAAAACATGAAAAACGATGCGAAACAACTAAAAGAAATGAAGAAATAAATTCAGTTATTTATTTTGTTTAAAAAGGCTGTGTCTAATTTTTTTTAAATACATCTTTAGCGGAGAAAAACATTTAGGCAGTATATTATTTCTTGAAGCCATTATTCGTGTTTTGCAAACGATTCTGTACAGAGGATTCTGCATTCTATTCTGTCAACATAGATGACACATTCTTTTTCTTTCTCTATAATCCCTAGATTTTTTTTCCAGGTTGAAGTGACACATTTTTGGAACCATCATTGTCCAAGCTACCGTTCTGGCCGTGTACGTTTTCTCCTCTTTTGATTATTACGAAATTTCGTTTATTTTTCACACGTAAAATTCCAAAAATGACACAAGAACGAAAATTTATGTTTATTATCTACTCCTGTATAATATGTTGCAGATTTTTAGTCGATAACTATCAACATTGGCACGATTCAATTCACACTATCCAACTACTAATGAAATTTTGACATTCGGATCTTAACGCATGGCGCATGACGTGGGAAGGTGGAAACTGAAAATTGTAAAACGCATATCAAACTTTCCTTATTACTCAATTTAACCATATCAAAATTGTGTGAATCGAACAATGCCATCGCGTAAATTTTTGTGAAACAAATTACTACCAATTTCGTAACGATTGAATTTTTGAACGTTCTATGTATTCAGTACCGAAAATGAAAAAGTATTCAGGGCAAAAATTCATATCCAATAAAGCCAAAACGACACACATATTTAGTACCGAAAATGAAAAAGTATTCAGGGCAAAGATTAATATCTAAAAAAGCCAAAGCGACACAAAAGTTCTACATTGAAAATTGTGCCCGTTCCTAACGGACGGTTTCGACATTTTTTTAGGTTTGATCTGAACTGGCCCTTATTTCATTTTCTACCATCCTGCGATTCAAATGTCTGTACGCCATAACTACTTAGCCTAGATACATTTTGGTTAAAATACTGATTCATTAATCACAACCATCATCAAAGAAATGGTATGACAGCGGAGGATCCGCGGTGGGCGAACAAAAACATCTATCTACAACGCCGAAACGTAAGAGCGGAAGAAGTGATCTTGACACAATGGACGTAAAAATGTCTAATTTGCATATCTGAAATGCCAGAATTCTGTGGAGTGATTAAGATTTTTTGGTCCATGAATAATTCAAATTTTCCGAGATAGCGGCCCGCCTACGCGGACGAGTTTGAATTGTGCGAATTTAAATGAAAATTTGGAACAATGAAAACGTATTTAGTTGAAAATTGTCTTTTGAATTCCGTTCGGGGATGAGATTCAAGTGTCTGCGCTGGAAAATTTTATACTTCAGACCCAGCTTCTTACTTGTAGATATAGTTGTAGGTGGTATTTTTAGAGGCTACTTGCTAAAATAAACGTTGGTAGATTTTTCCCTCCACTCAAACTTGGAAAATTGGAAAATTCACTTATAGATAAACGTGGGAGTTTATCTTAAAAATCACGATACATATTTAGTTGTTATTATTCAATTTTATGATGCTGAATTAATTTAATTATAATATAATCGACAATTTTAATAAACCACTTCTTGGGATAAAGTCGATGCTTAGCGACTATCGAAAAAGAAGTCTTATTACATACCCTGCAGTACGTGCTTTATTAATGATACGATGCTGGCATAACATCTCGTTTTGATAATAGAAGTAATTATAACTCGGGTAATTTTATTAACTCGGGTAAGTTTGTAAACTCTAGTAATTTTATTAACTCGGGTAAGTTTGTTAACTCGAGTAATTTTATTAACTCGGGTAATTATAGCTTTTTGAAAAGATGAAAACATTCCTTTCTTATTTTGCTTAATATTCATTAGGATCTATATTTAGCTTTGAAAAATGACACGTGTCTCCGTATATCGATCTGAGGTGTGAATGTATATAGGTATGAGTGAAGAAGAGATAAAAACCCTCGTACATTGAATAATAACTACCAGTCTCAATTTTAGACTAGCCATTAATAGAGAAAAGACTAACATTTTGTTACTTGACAGAGCAGGGCATATGAAAATAAACCCATTTAACATTGCCAGCTATGAAGTGGTACAAAATTATATTAACCTTGGTTCGTATCCAATGTTGGCGGGTGCGAAAAGAGAATTAGAATACGAGGTGCCATCACAAGATTTGCTGCCGGGAATCTGGATAAGGTTTATGAGAACAGACGAATAGCCAGAAATTTGGTATTACTGGTTATTCGTCTGTTCCTGCTAATGAAATATCGAGTTTCTCCAAATTTTCTTTACGGAGCAAAAACGTCAAATTAAAAGATCGTCGCAAAATCGATGCCCTAAAAATGTGATGCCGGAGGCGCGTCCTAAAAATTCCTTTGATCACTTTTCGTATCAATATCTTCATTATAAAGGAATAGATTGATTCAACGTAGTTTTCAGGAGACAGTGGCACAATATCACTGTCTCCTGCAAACTACGCTAAATCACAATTTACTCATAAAAATGCCCATAACAGACAGAAAAACACTGAGAATATTTGGAAGAATATTTTATACTTCCAATTTTGGTACGAAATTCTGAATATAAAAAAATAGCTTATTACCCAAACTCCATTAAAATAATAGATCGAAATCCCTTTGTGGTTGTAAATAATCGTTTTAATTGCTTATTTCAACCAAGATGATTATTATTGGATGAATCCGAAGTGATGATTAAGTCGGAAATAATTTGTGATTCCATAGGTATTACGGATTTTGCAAGTACAAATGAGTATCCTTGGACCTAATAGTCATAATTATTTTTAGATCAGTATTTAGATTAAATATTTTTTTGTTTTATTTTAGCCTAAAAAGAAAATAATATTAATTCCGAAAACCAGGATTTCCAAGTTTTAGATTCCAGTACTTTATTACTGCACCATGACACACTTAGAGAAGCAAGGAAATAAATGTACACTTGCCGTGTATTATTTCACTTGTTCAAGTGTTTTCCAAATTTCTTGTGATAATAAGGTGAAAAACTGATAATTTTTCAACGCATTTACAAATTATACCCATATATAGATTGAGAATAATATCTAAAGTCCCATTTCTCCTGGGTTTGGCCCTCCTAATACTATTTCTCCACTCAGAGAGTAGTTGTGTCAATTCTGGTTAGAGTCCCCTAGTTCTCATATCAGACCAGTGTAACATTTTCATCTCGATTACGTTAAGTCTCTGTTCGAATATTTTGCGCTATATATATATAAATATATATATATATATATATATATATATATATATATATATATATATATATATATATATATATATATATATATTCACTCTCCTAAAAGATGTTTTCCTCGAAAATAATGTTGGAGGAGAGATAATTCATACTGAAGAGTATAATATATACTTTAAATAAGTAAGTTTAAGTATTTAAATAAAATAGTTCAAATAATAAACAAACGATAAAAAATGGATCCGTCACCGAATGCCTGAGAGATGTGAAACACATATATGAAACATGTGAAACACATATATAAAACATGTGAAACACATATATAAAACATGTGAAACACATATATAAAACATGTGAAACACATATATAAAACATGTGAAACACATATATAAAACATGAGAAACACATATATAAAACATGTGAAACACATATATAAAACATGTGAAACACATATATAAAACATGTGAAACACATATATAAAACATGTGAAACACATATATGAAACATATGAAACACATATATGAAATATGTGAAACACATATATAAAACATGTGAAACACATATATAAAACATGTGAAACACATATATAAAACATGTGAAACACAAATATAAAACATGTGAAACACATATATAAAACATGTGAAACACATATATAAAACATGAGAAACACATATATAAAACATGTGAAACACATATATAAAACATGTGAAACACATATATAAAACATGTGAAACACATATATAAAACATGTGAAACACATATATGAAACATATGAAACACATATATGAAATATGTGAAACACATATATAAAACATGTGAAACACATATATGAAACATGTGAAACACATATATAAAACATGTGAAACACATATATAAAACATGTGAAACACATATATAAAACATGTGAAACACATATATAAAACATGAGAAACACATATATAAAACATGTGAAACACATATATAAAACATGTAAAACACATATATAAAACATGTGAAACACATATATAAAACATGTGAAACACATATATGAAACATATGAAACACATATATGAAATATGTGAAACACATATATAAAACATGTGAAACACATATATGAAACATGTGAAACACATATATAAAACATGTGAAACACATATATAAAACATGTGAAACTTATATATAAAACACGTGAAACACATATATGAAACACATATAATAAAAATATTTCAATATATTTTTATATTGAAATAACAATTATTATTAAAGTATATATACTTAGGTTTAACTATTAACATTATTCACAATTAAATGAAACTACGTGATGTAGTGTTATTTCTACTTTCTTTAAGTTCTTTACCAAGACCTATTATTAGCAAAGATCTTTGCTAATATCCCACCTGAAGATGGTGTAATACAACGAAACCTAGGTCGTGGTAAAGAAATTAAAGAAAGTAGAAATAATACTACATCACGTAGTTTCGTTTAATTGTGAATAATGAATTTCTACAAAATTAACGCCAAATATATTCAATATTAACATTATTATAATTATATGAACACTTTTAACGTTTTAAGACAGTTTAATGCAATATATCAACATAAACGGGTAAAGTTGTAAGTGTTAGTAAAAAAGAAACAATGCTGATTAGAATTAAGTTGGAACGAGTCGACAAGACGTGAAGTTAGCCGAATGGTACATGTACCTACGTGTTGCCATCACAACATTGTAACTCCCATGTAAACGCCCTATATTAGATATTTCACATTGATAAATAAGTAAATTACATGGATTTCGATACAAAATTTCATCCCCTATTTTAGAGATTGATTTCTTTTAAAGGAACATAGATTCCAGCTCCCTATTCCAGATCATTGTTTACATGCATGCTAAATTTCATACATTGATTGACGGTCAAACATCCAAACAAACAAACAAATACTTATACATGCATTCGCATTTATAATATCAGTAGGATCCAAACGCCAAGTTTCGAGTTCTTAGCTCAAGTAGAAATGCTAGAATATAATGATTACCAAATCACACAGAACGACTTCATAAACATGGCCACAGTTCCAGTATAATTTTAAAATCTGGAATATCGAATTATTTTTATCGTGTTATTTTATTTTTGTTCCAGGTGAGTGCAGATTGTCAAGCATAGTTTTCTCCACCGCTAAAGTACGTATGGACCATGCTATTTTTAAAGCAACAGGCATCTTCTAAAACTACTGGCTTAAATACAATACAAAAAGCTAGTACAGTAATAAAGCCGAAGGTAATATTTAATTTGTTTATCTCAAAAATAATTCTACCGTTTGATTTTGCATTATAAAACTAACGGCAACAGGTTATACTATAATACTTAGCAACATAGCCGTTAAACTCATTGTAGATGTATGTATTACCTATAATATTTTCGTCCTTTTTTTAATGTAGTTATAACTTAAACGTTGAACTCAATAATACACAAGACGCGCTTCAATTACCTTCATTAAATGTTTATTGTTTCTTACCCACACTTTCTATAAAAAAATCAAGAAAACCTCATGTCTGTCTGGGTACTTTGAGTTATATGATGCATTGTTGGCAAATTAAAAAAAGGGTAGGAACACTTGTTATCACTTCGGTATAACTGAAGACAAAAGATATTAAAAATCTAAAAAAATTACCTGTTTTTAGCTTAAATATTCTAACTACATCAGGGTACAGAGGAACAAAAAATAAGATGCTACATGATCTTTTTTACATAAAGATATATATGTTAGCTACTAAAATGTGACAAGAACGTTCGAATATGGTATTATATGGAAGTAGCTAATCATTCTGTACGATTACTTTTTTTTGGAACAAAGTTCTTTTATGCGGCTTACAGTAGAGCGAACTGACAGAAATTGTCACGTAAGGAAAAAGCGTTATTCCCCCTCCAGGCGACCTTTCCTCCTCTGTCTCTCTCTGTTATATATGATTGTATGTATGTGTTCGTTTCCCTGTCTTTCATCCCCCTCTGTTTCTTTCTATCAACTAACTCATGCTTGACTTGGAGAGATCCGAATCATATGTTATTCTTGCATGGATCCCTAGTCACTGCGGTATCACAATAAAGACATAAAGCCTTGATTCACCGACATAAGGCCTTGATTCAAATCATAATTTCATTTAGGATCTTCTTCTCGTGCTCGTTTTTGGAGGGCTTCTGTTTGGCAAAGATCATGAAAGAGGTCATCTCATATCATGGGAGGGAGGTACTTCCAGATTTTCCCACGCATTCCATCAAAACCCTGGTTAATGTGATAATTCACTGGCTAAATTCTATAAACAAAGGACGTTAACAATTTACAGTCGACAACAGTATTACGCACATCTAAAATATTTGCTTAATTATAAATACACTCAAAGGACTCCGCTATTTGCTGGTTATTACTTAGTCGAAACTTTTGAAAACCAAACTGAACATTTAGAAAAATAATGAAACGTCTGGCCAGTAAAAGTGGAGAATATAATCTTTGGAAAAAGGTCTGGTATTGCAAGTCTAAGTGTGAACAAAATTTTCAATTCGATAGCTATTTTTTAAACATTTTTTACATGACAATGTCAAAAAAGTGGACTCAGTTAAAAACAACACTTGAAAGTTCAATTGATTTCGAATTAAAATTTAAGATAATTTTCATACGTGTATATTCAAAATTGTATTCATTTGACCACAAAATACAAGGAAAATTTTTTTTAGACAAGTACTGTAGTTTTTCCTTGATTTTCTTCATAAAGATCTTTGCTAATATCCCACCTGAAGATGTTGTAATACAACGAAACCTAGGTCGTGGTTAAAGAAATTAAAGAAAGTAGAAATAATACTACATCACGTAGTTTCATTTAATTGTGAATAGTGAAAAATATTGTTAAATCGCCTTTTCCATAATATAAATCGTTGGCAAATTTAGTAGTCTTATTTCGTTTAAAAAATCATAAAGTTGAAAAAACATACTTTTTACCAAATGCACTAAAATGTATTTTTGAATATCATCTATTATTTATAAAAACATCATGACGCATCGAGCGCGTAACCCAAAACAATGTCTATTGCAACATTTTTCAATAAAAAAAACAAGAAAAAACGGCGAAAATATTACTTTTCATGAAATTTCTTATCACAAACAAATTATTTTATTTTGTAGTCCATCATGAAACATCCCCAAATAACGCATCATGATTTGTTCCTTAACTGTTCTAGTAAGCCTGTTTGATTATCTGCATTACCTAAAGTAAACTCAAATATTTTACACCCAGTCTGACAAGTAATTGCAACACGGCCGCGGAATGTAAGCCGGTCATCCATAAAGACTTTAAGGTCGCCCACGGCAGAAATGCTCTCGAGAGGCGAACCAGAGATATACGGGCGTACACGAGTGTGCTTCATCATTGAGCACTTAGTGATATTAAAATATAGTTTATTGCTCAGACTCCAGAGCAGGATCGACTGTACATTACATATCATATTTACCTTGATGTTCTTTGACATCGGTATGGAGAAATATATGTACGTATAATTTTCTACAGGTACGTTTCGTATTATACGGCGATGATTTATTTATCTATTGCAAAATTTTGTAAAACAAATATTATTTGACATCGGTGCGGAGAAATGTACATACGTATAATTTTCTACAGATACGTTTCGTATTATACGGCGATGATTTATTTATCTATTGCAAATTTTGTAAAAAAAAATATTATTTGACATCGGTGCGGAGAAATGTATGTACGTATAATTTTCTACAAATACGTTTCGTATTATACGGCGATGATTTATTTATCTATTGCAAATTTTGTAAAAAAAAATATTATTTGACATCGGTGCGGAGAAATGTATGTACGTATAATTTTCTACAAATACGTTTTGTGTTATACGGCAATGATTTATTTATCTATTACAAATGTTGCATAAAAATGCACATAAGTAGAAACAGCTAAACTATTCAACTTTTTGACTAAAAGAACTCCTGACGTAGCTGAAAAGATAGATTTTGCAATTAAATTGCATTTTTGCAATTTTTCAAAAGGTCTGACCAGTCATAATAAAACTAAAATAAACTGGTTAATTGCATGTAGAAACACGCATAAATTAGAGTTTCGTAATGATTTTCGAAAATGTAAAATTATCTGCATTTTGTAAATTCTTACGTCATACTCACAGTAATCTAATACCTCGACAGTCTTTACCGCCATTAGTTTTTGTTTTTTCTTGACTAAAATTGCAAAACATTTTTTAAAAATGTTTATTTTTACACACGTTTTATATATACGTATATGCGTATATATACACTTACAATTGCAAACGTGCTTAAGGGTGGAATAAATATGTTGAGTTAAATATAAAAAAATGTACTAAGGGTAAGTCCATAGCTTGTACTAAATTAGTATAAGAAGGTTTTAATATTATATATTCAGAAAACTTATTAAAATGTCATCACAAATCAACGTAAACATCTAATAAAATATTAAAATAAATTTACATAGACAATTTTTAATTAAAAAAATGACCGGCATGCCAGTACCAGAATACGGCTAAATGCGGCTGATGCAAGTAGACATGTACTGCTCCTGTTGTAAATTAAATTTTGCGACAACTATATATGCGGGTTCATTGCCAATTTATAAATAAATTAAGTACATATGTTGTTAGTGTTGTAATGGACGAAGAACGCGCTAAATTACAATTCATACGAACGCTTGACATAATTTTGATAGTTTACTTTTGACAACATAACGTACAAAACAGCTGATGGCAATAGCGGGCGCCATTTTTATTTGTTTTCACGTATACGAACTCTTGACCAAATTTTGACAGTTTACTTTTGACAACATAACGTACAAAAAAACTGACAGCAATAGTGAGGGCCATTTTTATTTGTTTTCACGTATACGAACTCTTGACCAAATTTTGACAGTTTACTTTTGACAACATAACGTACAAAAAAGCTTATAGCAATAGTGAGCGCAATTTTTATTTGCTTCCACGCATACGAACGTTTAACAAAATTTTGACACTTTACTTTTGACACAAATGACGTACAAAAAAGCTGATAGCAATGGTGAGGGCTATTTTTATTTGTTTTCACGCATACGAACTCATGACCAAATTTTGACACAAATAACGTACAAAACAGCTGATGGAAATAGTGAGCGCCATTTTTGTTTGTTTTCGTAATAAATACGTTAAAGTCGAAAATTGTTCCTTCTTTTTTGTATTTATTAGAAAAAGAGAGGGGGCGGGGTATTACACTTATATGATACGAAACGTACTTCGCCATAGATATGCACTAAAAATCATATGTGTATGTTGCTGTTAGAGCAGGCAAAATAAAGTGAACATACACACATGGTTTTCCTATACAAAACGCTTTAATCAATTAAATGAAAGTGTTTTCGCAACGTTCGTGGCTGTGTGAGCTTAAATCCCTTTGCCAGCACTGTGCAGGAGAATATTACTACAATAAGTTGTAAAAACAAATACATAGCATTTTTTCATTTCTTTCTTTATCTTTATTTACTCGTTATGTTACTCATTTCTTTCTTTATCTTTATTTACTCGTTATGTTACTGATTTCTTTCTTTATCTTTATTTACTCGTTATGTTACTGATTTCTTTCTTTATATTTATTTACTCGTTATGTTACTGATTTCTTTCTTTATCTTTATTTACTCGTTATGTTACTCATTTCTTTCTTTATCTTTATTTACTCGTTATGTTACTCATTTCTTTCTTTATCTTTATTTACTCGTTATGTTACTGATTTCTTTCTTTATCTTTATTTACTCGTTATGTTACTCATTTCTTTCTTTATCTTTATTTACTCGTTATGTTACTGATTTCTTTCTTTATCTTTATTTACTCGTTATGTTACTGATTTCTTTCTTTATCTTTATTTACTCGTTATGTTACTCATTTCTTTCTTTATCTTTATTTACTCGTTATGTTACTCATTTCTTTCTTTATCTTTATTTACTCGTTATGTTACTGATTTCTTTCTTTATCTTTATTTACTCGTTATGTTACTCATTTCTTTCTTTATCTTTATTTACTCGTTATGTTACTGATTTCTTTCTTTATCTTTATTTACTCGTTATGTTACTGATTTCTTTCTTTATCTTTATTTACTCGTTATGTTACTGATTTCTTTCTTTATCTTTATTTACTCGTTATGTTACTCATTTCTTTCTTTATCTTTATTTACTCGTTATGTTACTGATTTCTTTCTTTATCTTTATTTACTCGTTATGTTACTCATTTCTTTCTTTATCTTTATTTACTCGTTATGTTACTCATTTCTTTCTTTATCTTTATTTACTCGTTATGTTACTGATTTCTTTCTTTATCTTTATTTACTCGTTATGTTACTGATTTCTTTCTTTATCTTTATTTACTCGTTATGTTACTCATTTCTTTCTTTATCTTTATTTACTCGTTATGTTACTCATTTCTTTCTTTATCTTTATTTACTCGTTATGTTACTGATTTCTTTCTTTATCTTTATTTACTCGTTATGTTACTCATTTCTTTCTTTATCTTTATTTACTCGTTATGTTACTGATTTCTTTCTTTATCTTTATTTACTCGTTATGTTACTGATTTCTTTCTTTATCTTTATTTACTCGTTATGTTACTGATTTCTTTCTTTATCTTTATTTACTCGTTATGTTACTCATTTCTTTCTTTATCTTTATTTACTCGTTATGTTACTGATTTCTTTCTTTATCTTTATTTACTCGTTACGTTACTCATTTCTTTCTTTATCTTTATTTACTCGTTATGTTACTCATTTCTTTCTTTATCTTTATTTACTCGTTATGTTACTGATTTCTTTCTTTATCTTTATTTACTCGTTATGTTACTCATTTCTTTCTTTATCTTTATTTACTCGTTATGTTACTCATTTCTTTCTTTATCTTTATTTACTCGTTATGTTACTCATTTCTTTCTTTATCTTTATTTACTCGTTATGTTACTGATTTCTTTCTTTATCTTTATTTACTCGTTATGTTACTCATTTCTTTCTTTATCTTTATTTACTCGTTATGTTACTGATTTCTTTCTTTATCTTTATTTACTCGTTATGTTACTGATTTCTTTCTTTATCTTTATTTACTCGTTATGTTACTGATTTCTTTCTTTATCTTTATTTACTCGTCATGTTACTGATTTCTTTCTTTATCTTTATTTACTCGTTATGTTACTCATTTCTTTCTTTATCTTTATTTACTCGTTATGTTACTCATTTCTTTATTTATCTTTATTTACTCGTTATGTTACTGATTTCTTTCTTTATCTTCATTTACTCGTTATGTTACTCATTTCTTTCTTTATCTTCATTTACTCGTTATGTTACTCAATTCTTTCTTTATCTTTATTTACTCGTAATGTTACTCATTTCTTTCTTTATCTTTATTTACTCGTAATGTTACTCATTTCTTTCTTTATCTTCATTTACTCGTTATGTTACTCAATTCTTTCTTTATCTTTATTTACTCGTAATGTTACTCATTTCTTTCTTTATCTTTATTTACTCGTTATGTTACTCATTTCTTTATTTATCTTTATTTACTCGTTATGTTACTGATTTCTTTCTTTATCTTTATTTACTCGTTATGTTAGTCATTTCTTTTTTTATCTTTATTTACTCGTTATGTTACTGATTTCTTTCTTTATCTTTATTTACTCGTTATGTTACTAATTTCTTTCTTTATCTTTATTTACTCTTTATGTTACTTATATCTTTTTTATCTTTATTTACTCGTTATATTACTGATTTCTTTCTTTATCTTTATTTACTCTTTATGTTACTTATATCTTTCTTTATATTTATTTACTCGTTATGTTACTGATTTCTTTCTTTATCTTTATTTACTCTTTATGTTACTTATATCTTTCTTTATCTTTATTTACTCGTTATGTTACTCATTTCTTTCTTTACCTTTATTTACTCGTAATGTTACTCATTTCTTTCTTTATCTTTATTTACTCGTAATGTTACTCATTTCTTTCTTTATCTTTATTTACTCGTAATGTTACTCATTTCTTTCTTTATCTTTATATACTCGTTATGTTACTCATTTCTTTCTTTATCTTTATTTACTCGTTATGTTACTCATTTCTTTCTTTATCTTTATTTACTTGTTATATTACTCATTTCTTTCTTTACTTTTATTTACTCGTTTTGTTACTCATTTTTTTCTTTATCTTTATATACTCGTTATGTTACTCATTTCTCTCTTTACCTTTATATACTCGTTATGTTACTCATTTCTCTCTTTATATTTATTTATTCGTTATCTTACTCATTTCTTTATTTACTAACAGTTGAATTATTTACTTCTAAGGATTAAAGAGTTTGCTAAATTTTAGCCATTCATTCCCTCATTCTTCCTCTTTGCCTTCTTCCTCATAGCGTCAAGGTAAGAATTAGGGATTTTCAAACAAATAATTTCTAATTATATGAAAAACAATTTGAATTATAATACCTTACAGACACAATCGTTTGAACTTCAACCACAGGCGATACTAGTTCATATTAATTTATCTTAAGCACCCTAGCAAGTTCATTCGCTCAGTAATTTTCATCTGCTTTATTTCCAAGTTTTTCTTTCAAGTTTTCTTTACTTGGAAATGGGAGGGTAAAGGGAGCACAATGCAAAACAATTTGAAAGTTAATATTTCGTAAGTTAATCTAAAAAAATAGAAAATGAACTTTGTAATTTGTAATATTATCAGTCCTCTCTTCCTTCAAAAATTTTCAGACAACTTTTCAAAGCCTTTTTACGAGGAATTTTCGATCCAGTTGGTTGTAAAGTTTTGTTACTTGATAGTATTTTATTTTTACCGCTTATATTATCAAAAAAAATCAAATTATTATGGCAATTTAAATTTATAATATTTACTAACGTTGTTAACGCCACTGTACATTTTCTTAAACTACTTTACTAACTCTAATTTTTTATGACAAAAAGTATACATAAAATTGTTAAACTATGAAATATTTATATTCTGTGTTATTAAGAAAATAGATACTTCTTACAATAATTTTGAAAAAAAGAAAGAGTAATAGCAAATAAAAAAGAAGAAAGTGTAATAACAAATAAAAAAGAAGAAAGAGTAATAACAAATAAAAAAGAAGAAAGAGTAATAACAAATAAAAAAGAAGAAAGAGTAATAACAAATAAAGAAGAAGATAGAGTAATAACAAATAAAAAAGAAGAAAGTGTAATAACAAAAATAAAAGGGGAAAGAGTAATAACAAATAAAAAAGAAGAAAGAGTAATAACAAATAAAAAAGAAGAAAGAGTAATAACAAATAAAAAAGAAGAAAGAGTAATAACAAATAAAAAAGAAGAAAGAGTAATAACAAATAAAAAAGAAGAAACAGTAATAATAAATAAAAAAGAAGAAAGAGTAATAACAAATAAAAAAGAAGAAAGAGTAATAACAAATAAAAAAGAAGAAAGAGTAATAAATAAAAAAGAAGAAAGAGTAATTAAAGAAACTAATGAAAATTATAAATGTACATTGGAAAGAAAATTGTTAAAATTTCCTACAATTGTGGTTTTATAATGAAACATGTCCGATGCAGAAATGGGAAACGCCATTATATTTACCCTTAAGAATTTGAAGCCATTTATTGTACAACTAGTAACACCCTCTTTCACTCGGGTAGTATCGGTTTTAACATAAGATAGGTTTAAGTTATGAATTTTGATAGCCCATCATCTAAAGTGTCCAATAAATTCATATTTATATGTCTTTGATTATCCTCCTGTCAGAGAAGTATAACTCATAGAATAATAACTTATGGAATAATACAAGTAACTTATAGAATAATAACTTATCATTCTTCATGCATATAGACTGACATTCAGATTGATTTATTTTTGAATTTAAGCTTAATATAAAACGACATTTCTAATGTTATGTCAGACATTAGGGTACATTACATTTTTTTCATCTCCATTACAGTATAAGAAAGGTACTTTAAGGATAATCGCTGTATTTTTGATAAAACTAAAGCATAGGTCTTTAAAAAACATTTTTTACATAATTTTAAGCTGAGAAATTATAGATACAAGAGGGGGGAAGTTAACTTATTTTTTGCATATTTTTCAATATGCCTCTAAAGGTTATAGTACCTTAAATGAAGAAAAAAAATTTGAGGTCCTTATTATTAGTACTATGAAATGATCAGAAAACTCGAATTCCACACTATATATAGAATTTAAAAAAATTCGATCACATAATTTACTCTAAAAAAAATGATATAAATGTTTTTGAGAACACTCACAAGTATTGAAATATATGCGAGTTAATATATTTAAGTATTATGTCAAATTTAAAGTTTTTGAGTAAAGCGGTTTCTGGAAAAATGACTATGACAGACAAACAGATACATATGAGCGTTATCTTGTAAAGGTTACCGTAGTTTTTTTGAGTCATAGAGCGCGAAAATGGGAAAAATATAGTTCATAAAATTTCAAATAAGATCTTTATCAGAAGCATATATTTGCACAGTTTCATGCAAAATATTACAAATTTCTGCAATTTGCAAATTTGCAATTTAAAAAAAAATTATGCAAATATATGCTTCTGATAAAGATCTTATTTAAAATGCAATGAACTATATTTGTCCCATTTTTGCGTTCTATGAAAAATACATGATAACTCTAATTGCAGAAACTAAAATGATAACTCTAATTGCAGAAACTGCAAAGATGTGATAGATGGACAGATACACATAAAATGATGATATTACAACAGGAATGGATAGGAGAAGACAACGGAAGCACCAAAACGCCGATTCAAACGACAGTTCAAAATGTGAAATAATGTAGTTTTCAATTAGCTCCACTGTTTTTATTGTAAATAACAAAGCATCTTCTTCTTCTTCAATGGCTTGACAACCCAGGATGGGCATTTTCCTTTCAAGATTTCTTTCAAGATTTCGGCAGGATTCCGCAGAATCAACTCCCAAGCGTTCCTGTTCTTAGCCAGAGACATCCAGTTCTTTACACTTATGGTTTCAAAGTCTTTTTTCCAGGCAGTCGAGCCACTTAAGTTTAGGACATCCTCTTTTCTTTTCTTCTAAAGAAAAAAGCATAATTAGAAAAATATCTCGTATTTAATTTCCTTAAAAACTTTTAAATTGCCATCTTTAATTTTTGAAAAATGCTTCCTGGAAGATATCCAGTATTTCTGCGAAATATAGAACAGCGCCATCTGATAATCAGTCGTGAATTTCTGTCATTATTTTAAACATAGATGGCGGAGTTACCTGCGCCACGTGAAATAATCATTATTAGTTAAAAGTTAACTTGATTTTATTAATTGTTGCACTTAAAATATAAAATCGAAAGTTATCAAAATTAAATGACGTTATATGGAGATGCTTTTTACAATCATATAATTTATTAAAATAATATTTCCTTTTAATATTTCTAGCAAGAAATTGGAAAAAGATTCTAGAAAAAAGTTATAATATTTTAAGAGTTATTTTAATAATATCTGGATTGTATACTTTCATCATAAGATGAACTTTGACGAATTTTTTTCTCTACATTTAACTGTCGCTATTTTGAAACTATTAAATTAATTTAGGCTATCTACGAATTTAACCTAGATTTAAACCTAAATTATTTTTAAGCCAATTTTGTTCCGATTAAATAAAAGACTTGCTTTTAGACGGTCTACAACTTTGTTATATTCTGTGTATACGCACACACGAACATTTTAACTGTCCACACAGGTTTTGGTCAAGAAAAAATTCTTGAACTGAATTTAATTTTAGTTACCTTTTTATATAATAGTAATTAACATATAGCAATTTTCCAAAAACTCTGAAGTAAGTGTTACTTTATTTCTATCTGCCCGTAACTTTAACTGTTTCGAAATTTCTGTACAATTCTCCACCCAATTTTTTCATCTTTAGAAATTCTATTCCTATCCTATCCTTCTATCCTATTTTTAGGGAGCACCTAGGAAGCAAGAAAAACATACTTCACAAATTTTAAGTTTTTGGGTTGCATAAACATCACAAATGCAATTTTTTCTCAAATAAAATTTAAAAAAACAGCTTTTTAAATATTACTAATTTTGCTAATTATATATATATACAAAAATAAATTAATCAGCTAGTAATCAAATCGGGGAAGCGGCATATAAAATAAAAAAAAACCTTTGATGTCCTGTCTTCTTGCATTCTTTTTCACTGAGCTGTCTAAATAAGACCATCTCCACTAAACATTTTTACGCTGGGAATACTCACGTTGTCTTAGTCAAACGAACTCAGATTTAAAAAGATGGTATTAACAGTCGCATTTGTAAATACGTGTAATGAATATTCGCATTTTCATTCGTATTCGCGAATGAATATGTTTTGGCTTACTTATCACTGAAAGTAAGAAAAGAGCACCGAAATGAATACCTTGTCTCATGCCAGAGTTAGTATCCTTATAGTGTAATTTAAACTTTTGTACTTCCAAAATCTGAAGTAGTAGTCGAAAAATTGGTTTCATTGGCAGGGTATCAATTCCAACTCGATAGAAAGCTTATTTAGATAAAAACAGGCCACACTTACTCTGTGTCTTCGATCCATTTTATTATAATCATAGTCGATATAAGGAAAGATTTATAACAATAGACTGGCTAGATTGGAAGCAATGTTGGAAGTCAGTGAGCTTGTCGTAATAATAGAATTAATCATAGAGATGTTTACATAGAAAGCTTGTTTAAATAAAAATAGGCCGCACTTACTCTGTGTCTTCAATCCATTTTACTATAATCATAGTCGATATATAGAAAGATTTGTAACAAAAAAATGCCTATATTAGAAACAATGTTGGAAGTCAGTGAGCTTGTTGTAATAATATAATTAATCATAGAGATGTTTACATAGAAAGCTTATTTAAATAAAAATAGACCACACTTATTCTTTGTCTTCGATCCATTTTAATATAATCATAGTCGATATATAGAAAGATTTGTAACAAAAAATGCCTATATTGGAAACAATGTTGGAAGTCAGTGAGCTTGTTGTAATAATAGAATTAATCATAGAGATGTTTACATAGAAAGCTTATTTAAATAAAAATAGACCACACTTACTCTTTGTCTTCGATCCATTTTACTATAATCATAGTCGATATATAGAAAGATTTGTAACAAAAAAACGTCTATATTGGAAACAATGTTGGAAGTCAGTGTGCTTGTTGTAATAATAGAATTAATCATAGAGATCTTTACATAGAAAGCTTATTTAAATAAAAATAGGCCACACTTACTCTGTGTCTTCGATTCATTTTACTATAATCATAGTCGATATATAGAAAGATTTGTAACAAAAAAACGTCTATGTTGGAAACAATGTTGGAAGTCAGTGTGCTTGTTGTAATAATAGAATTAATCATAGAAATCTTTACATAGAAAGCTTATTTAAATAAAAATAGACCACATTTACTCTTTGTCTTCGATCCATTTTACTATAATCATAGTCGATATATAGAAAGATTTGTAACAAAAAAATGCCTATATTGGAAACAATATTGGAAGTCAGTGTGCTTGTTGTAATAATAGAATTAATCATAGAGATGTTTACATAGAAAGCTTATATATATATATATATATATATATATATATATATATATACATATATATATATATATGTATATATATATATATATATATATATATATATGTATATATATGTATATATATATATATGTATATATATATATATATATATATATATATATATATATATATGTGCGTGTAATAAATTTTATTACTTTATTGACGCCACAGTTTTATACTATTAAAAATGTGTACACCTTTTTTTACAATATATAGATATACGTATAATATTCCACTATAACAAATTCCTATATTTTTTAGGTTAGTCCTAGATTTAATGTGAAAATATTGCATGACATCTTGAACCCAAAAGATCAATTATTTATCATACGATAATACTAACGGCCCATAAGTGTTTTCGTGGGGGGAAGACCTCAAAAGCGGTCATTTAAGGAAACATAAACATATTTCACGAGACTTGGTGTTAACTGAGGTAATGAATTTCGTAACAAAAGGTTTCAGGAGTTTCTAAACATGGTGGCACCAATGAATGAGAAAACAAGAATACAAATTTGAAGGAAGCTATACCACCTTTTCAACGGCTATCAATTTACGATATCAAGTGACTGGAAACGCTTTTGAAGATTCCCAGTGCTATTTACCCACAATGTATTTCCTTAATGATCATGGAAACCTGCACGCCATAAAACAAGTTTTAATGGAAACGTTCCTTTCTTCCTTTTTTAAGTTTTTTTATTGGTTTCTCCACCATTTTTTCTATACAAAACGTAGACCATGAAATATATGGCAATATTAATCTACAATTTCACGGTGCAACGAAAAAAAACTTATGGTCAATCATTGAGCAAACTTCAATACTAACACAAAACGTTCAAAAATATTGTGAAATTTGTAATATTATGCAATATAATTTTTAAACAATTCAATTAAACGACTCGTATCAGCAATTTAACTATTTATATGACGCGTCTTATCTAATTGGGAAAATTTGTTTGTTTGTTCGCACTTATCTCAATAACCACATATTTTATTTAAAAAATTCTTACATTTACTAAAAAATTCATACTTTGGTTAAAATAACAAATAATATTTTATTAGGTCATCACTATCAGAAGTAGAGTAGTGACAAAATTATTACAGAGTACCACTGTTTGAACAGTGCAAAGTAGAGAGAAAGAGACCGGCATTTGTCTGTTGACTGATTATCCCGAGTACTTCTGCTAATATACTATCGATTGCAACGACCGATGTTGTTTGGCGAATGGAGCGAAGGTGTTTAGTGTCCGCGGAAGGAGAGCAACATAATTATGACAATTCTACGTGGTGGAACTGCGAGGCGCGACTCGTTCATTATTATCAAACTGGCTTCAATCGATCTAACCCCCGCCCCCCTTCAAACGATTGTATAAAAAGGAAAGTGTTGTCTCTATTTCTGGGCTATTTTATAATGTTGTTTCTATTATTAGGTACATTATTTATGCGAATAAGTAAATACGGTGTATCACTTATTTTGCTACTTCGTCTTAAGGCCATCTAAATATAAGTTCAATGAAAACAACAGTGTTCTTACATTAACTTATATAACGGAAAACAATTTGGTTATTGGATCTCATTTTGTTTGGAGAATAAATGACAATGGAAAATTAGCCTTGTTTGCGAAAAATGTTTCTGTTATATTTTCATATAAACGGAAGTTGAACGTATACAATGTAAATAAGTGGCTCGAAGCCAACAATCTCTTAGTAAATATTATTGAAACAAACAGCACATGCGAGTATCTCACTCCTAATGCTAAGAACCGATCCTACAATTTCTGTGCGACATTATCTGCTGATTTAGATATATTCCGCAGCGGGCCAAGCTTGTTGACTTATCAACATCCGAAACATCTGTCAACATTTGAATAAGTGTAGTTAACTCTATATATATATATATATATATATATATATATATATATATATATATATAAACATAAATGGATATCTACGTAAATATAATAAACATATTATACTAGCGTAATAGATGAACAAATGTAAGAGTGAGCGTGATGATACATAAGAACGATGTTATATATTAGAAAGAGATAGCGCCATAAAAACTGTTAGAACTCTTTTTTGCAACGCAGTCGGCACTTATCGTCACGCAGTGAATTGAGTTCGCTCTCATTTCATTTCTGAACTTATTCATTATTATCTCATTAAAATTACTGCGATTAGAACAATTGTTTCTTATTCCGATCTTGATTGTAGCACTACACATCAAAATAATCTACACAATTGTGAACAATATGTATCATAACCTAACTTCACAGGTCCATTAAGATATTTTTGAGGTTCTATACGTAGGAACTTGAGATATAATTTTTTGCTTTCCCCATCAATTGAGGTATCAATGAAAAGGTCTTTCCAAAATGTCCCGGAAAATTTTTAATTTAATTCTGTATTCCGAAGTAATTTTCCCCGTTCCCCTTCATCTTTTTATTCAATCGTACGTTTTAAAGATTTGAAAAAAATCATAATAATATACCTTAACAATTATTTCAATTCAATATTGTTTTAGTTTAGCTATATTTACAAATTTACAAGATTAAAAATTGGATATATTAAAAAAATAAAAAGATTACCGACTTCCTTGTCGATATTGTTGAATAACACTAAAGTAACACTATAGTAAATTTACGTACACACAAACAATACGATTTAGAAATTGCCTAATACAATAAGGCAGTGGTAGGGATAGTAGTGCCGATAATTTTGTACTCGATACCTTTTAATAGATACTTTTGCTCATTTGAATACTTCACAGCAAGTATCGTATTGAATCTCTCTCGAATTCTGTCCTTAATATAATACTTCAAAAACTGCTTTTGTTTTACAGCTGAATGGTGGCAATACAATACTAACAAAGTTTGTTAAATTGGTCACACTTTGTAATTTATAATTTGAGAATTCAATATTGTTTTAGTTTAGCTGTATTTATAAATTTATAAGATTAAAAATTGGATACGTCGCAAAAATTCAAAGGTTCCCGACTTCCTTGTCGATATTGTTGAACAACACTAAAGTTACACTATAGTAAATTTACGTACACACAAACAATACGATGTAGAAGTTGTCTAATACAATAAGGCAGTGGTAGGGACGCGGTAATAGTACCGATAATTTTGTACTCGATACCTTTTAATAAATACTTTCGCTCATTTGAATACTTCAAAGCAGGTATCGTATTCAATCTTTCTCGAATTCTGTCCTTAATATAATATTTTAAAAACTGCTTTCGTATTACAGTTGAATGGTGGCAATACAATACTAACAATGTTTTTTTAAATTGGTCACCTTTTTTGTAATTTGTAATTTAAGAAATTTGAGCAAAGACTTCGTTCACAGACATGGCGACAAATATAATAAGACATTCATTAATGTTTCTTTTCATCTTAGGATTTCTTAATTTTTAAATCATTCTTTCAGCAAGGAATGCTTTTATTTGACTTTGTTTACGTAAAAGTCAAACTATGAAATAGTGGCCGTAGCCTATTGTAGACAACATCTGAGTAGACCTGGTCAGAGCCAGGAGTAACTTTATGGTTGTTTGATTATGTATTTTAAGCAATATTAAAAGGAAAATAAATATAGACAACGTGTGTGTCTAATTTTTTAAAGATTAATGTGTTTATATTGTCATGAAATAGAGTTCCATGAATTTTGGGATTTTTTGTTGCGAAATCCGAGAAACAACTGGTTTTTAATTTGAGAAAAGACTTAGTTCGTTTGTTCCATTCCAAGCAAGACAACTAACTCATAGCTAAAACACGTTTCATAACCTAACACCGAGCAAAACGTTTGATCCAAAAGTTACCTTTTTTGGAAGTGTGTAGAGGAAGGGAGAAAAATTTAGAACTTTGTTTACGGTCTCTCTATCTCTCCTCTCTCAACACTTCGTTGGTAAGAATCATATCGTTTTTCTTATCACACATGGATTTTTACTCCTTATATTTGTTAAAGTAACATTTCTTTGGGCGTAATTGGAGTAAAATGTCAGGGTTAAATTTCTCGCAAGGTTTTTTATGCAATGTTTAGAATGTAACGAATCTGCTATAGATTCGGTACATTCTAATCGAAGGACGGAAATAGGGACTTAGCTAACAATCGAGAGAGATAGATGGAGACGATAGGATTAGACAAGAAATGTACGCTTGCGAGAAACAAACAAAATGGCACTCACTACTGCTGTCAGCTGTTTTGTACATTATGTGTGACAAAAGTAAACTGTCAAAATGTCATCAATTGATTTATTTATGATTGGTTTATTATTAATTTGTTGTGTACTTCATCCATTACAAGACTAACGTATGGACGTAAGATATGTACTTAATTTATTTGTAAATTCCCAATGAACCCGCACACATAGTTATCGTATATATAATTTACAACAGGAGCAAAATAACTTGATTTTTTCACATCATTTAGCCGTGTTCCGGTACTGGAATTTGACTCATTTCGCTGTGTTCTGGTACTGGAATTTGACTCATTTCGCCATGTTCTGGTACTGGAATTTGACTCATTTCGCCGTGTTCTGGTACTGGAATTTGACTCATATTGCCGTGTTCAGGTACTGGAATTTGACTCATTTCGCCGTGTTCTGGTACTGGAATTTGACTCATTCCGCCGTGTTCTGGTACTGGAATTTGACTCATTTCGCCATGTTCTGGTAATGGCATCGCGGCTGTTCTTTAATTGATAATTGTCTATGTAAATTAATATATCGCGGCTCTTTATTAATTAACAATTGTCTACGTAAATTTATATGAAGATTTTGTTAGTTGTTTATGTCAGTTTGTAATGGCATTTTATTAATTTTTCCGAATGTATAGTGTTAAAATCTTCTTATACGAATTTAGTATAATCTATGGATTTAAACTTAGTATATTTTTAATATTGGACTTAATGTACATATCCTGACTTTAAGCAAATTTGATACCTTCAAGCGTACGCATGTACATGCGCTGTATGTATTTCAAGAGTGAGTAAATTTTATATTTAATTAATATTTATTTCCTGTCTCTTTCTCTCTCTGTTGTTTTACCCCTTACCACATATATACAAATCGAGGTTTAGATCACAAAAGAAGTTTCACTTCTGTCAAGCGTGCTGAGTTGTACAAGAATTTTTTTTTTAATTATTTACATATATTGAATATATTTGGCGTTAATTTTTTAGAAATACATAGTTCAAAATTTAATGAAACTACGTGATGTAGTATTATTTCAACTTTCTTTAAATTCTTTACCACGACCTAGGTTTCGTTGTATTACATCTTCAGGTGAGCTGTTACAAATATCTTTGCTAACAGCCCACCTGAAGATGTTGTAATGCCACCAAAATCTAAATTGTGGTAAAGAACTTAAAGAAAGTAGAAATAATAATACGTCATCTAGTTTCATTTAATTGTAAATATATATAATTATAGAAACATTACAGTTATTACACATATGTGTTTCAATAACAATAACAAAAACAAAATAAAAAACGACGACCCATTTCAGGAAGTTAATTCTCACTCGTCGCAAATATATCATACTATGATGTAACCGCAGTCATGTGGTTGAGCAATTATATATTTCAGTTAAGTGTATAATTTGTTTCTACGATATTCTACGTTTTCAAAAGTATATAATTTGGTTCTACGATGTCTACGATATTCTACGTTTGCTTTGATGCCTACGATGTTCTAGATACAGGTATGGCAAAAAGATGACGGCTACGCAATCGCAGGTAGGTAGTAGATAGGTTATCATACACAAAGAGCTGGGAGAAACCCGGTAGGAAAGAGAACAGTAAATTAAGTATATTTTCTCATGTACAAATATCGAAGGAAAATTTTCTGGACATAGTTCTGACATCATCTGTTATATAGTTTCCTCTGCTACTTCATCATCATGAACAACGGCTTAAAGGCTTATCAATATTCTATAGGTTTCATCTTGACTTAAATACAAACATTTATTAACTAAATATTTGATCAACCGTCTTTGTATAAATGAAGAAGTCCTGCAATAATGACAGACCGAGGACACCAGCGCAAGTCAAGATGTTGCAGAAGAGCTACAAAGAGAAGCTACAGAGTATCAGGTATGTGGAGCTGGCGAGTGGAATTAACCATGTCTGTGAGATTGGAATAGATGGTTCAAAAAGCATATATGATTAATTCGCATGTAAATATTAAATTAAAAGACAAACTAATTAAAAAGTTAATAATTAAGAGATAAAGAAATATTAAGAAATAATAATCAAAATTGTCCAAATTCAGTATGCCTTATTCAGGATCACGTATTACAAGTATTGTAGTTTGGAATATTTTTTTAAGAACAGCAAATCTATAATAATCTATATATATATATATATATGTATATATATATATATATATATATATATATAACAAAATTGTAACCCTGTGAATTCTGTACTTCTGTACTAAGAAAATATTCTAAAAATAGTGATTGATTTAACATAATAGAAAATAGAAGCCCGAAAACCCATTTTTAGAATTTTTGTTCATTTGTCCGTCTGTTAATTAGTTCTTCAATCAAGTGAGATATAGCGGACGGATTTTGATGAAATTTGGTAAGGTAATAGTGTATAGCCTTGAGTAACATATAGCATACTTATTATGTAAATATTACAGATTTTTAAAAAACCCTGACAAAATATTACAACACTGCTACTGTCAACGCCATCTATTAGCCTTTTTAGTGAACTTTATTCTCATAGATATTGTTAAAATAAGCACAAAATAAAAAAAAACTAATTAATAGTGATGATTATAATAATAATATTAGTTTCAACAGGTCAGTCGGATTAGCCATGGTTTAATAGTTAGGACGTTGGCACGGTACGCTAAGGACGTGGGTTTAGTGTCCATCACTCGATCGACTTTTTCTTTGCGTGGTCTATAATAGTGGTTACAGCGGTGATGTTATTTTTTTATTAAATGTGAATCTTTTTTTAACCTAGTTATTGAGTTATAATATTATTTAAATAAACATATAACTATTATATATACATACGCCACTTATTAGCAATATTTTAAAATTTTAACTCATGGAAAATCTATGTTTTGATTTTTTAAACAAATCTGGATTGTATCGATATTTATTCATCCATCTTTTACCAATGTCAATATTTTCAAGTGTGCTGGTTATTCTAAACAGTAATTATCAAGTTGTTTTACCTTTCATATCCGTCATACATTAATTAATAACATTTCACGATAGATGGCACTGTTAGTAAATCAAATATTGGTAACATTGCTCTGATAACTTTTTTATTCCGAATTTCACGCGAACGAACTTCTAGGGATATCTACTTAGTAAATAAAATCTCAGCTACAGATTTTAAACTGCGCCTTGCATGAAGAATCACAATTCTTAATTTATCCATAGATATATTAGTCGGTGATATTTTTCTATAATATATAGTTCCAATTTTACAATGTAGAACAACAAGTGACAGTCGATGTAAATCTTAGATATTTTTTTAAAAAAGAAATGTTTTTTTTAATTTAAAAAAACGATGAAGAAATATTAACGTCTAAAAGAATATGAGTCAGAAAAGAAATAGCTTTAAAAGAGAGGTGTTAGGTTTGGTAAATGGACATGCGCAGACCTACATAGATTTAATGACGGGTACTATTATGAACTGATTGTCGAAAATAAGTAAAGTGACCAGATGTGGAATGACTACAGACTGTGTTCAATAAGTAAATCTAGCAAACTTGACTTATAAGGAGACAACCGGATGTTGAGTTCATAGATTTAGCTCAAACTTTGCAGAATTTTATGGGGAAATATTTTTAATTGACTCAACATAGATCAGACCGTATATTGATACGGCTTCCGGACCATGATAAAGCCCGCAAAGGCCCTGAATCCGGCCCGCGAACTAGTTAAAACTTTAAAACCATCAATAGGATATCGTGCACATATCTATTAAAAAATACAAGTATGCCTATGTAAGTTGCACTACACTAGTCGATAAATGATAGGATATTGTGCAAATATCCATTAAATATATGCCTATGTCAGTTGCACTACATTAGCCGATAAATGAACCAATAACTGATAGTCAAAATGAATAATGTGTACATATTGGTAGGTAAGTATGTTACGGAACCCGGCATCGCGAATCGGAACCCAACAAAACACGCCAGTCTAATTGTCTTGCTCCCGCGAACATACTAGTATTGTAGTTATAAGGAATAATCAACTTTACAGTCTCCGTTATAGAGCCTGTATTAGCTTGTCCATGTACTCACACGTAGTGTTGGTACGTGCACAAGCTAATACAATTTCGATAGCGGAGCGCATAGCCACTTCTAAAATATATAGTTGACATAAATGCACTGTTCAAACAAAGAAAAATGTCAGTCTTCTCATTAATGCGACAATTTGTAAACCTGAGGCTTTCTTTTTTTAATAAATGACTCATGTTGACACATTAAAATTACTGTTTTCTTTACATTTAAAGTTCGCTATGCTATTGACCCACTACGGTTCCAAAAATGATAAACCTGGCTCTTCACATAATTTATGTTGGACACACCTGGTCTACACTATTTTAGAAAAAGGTTCGAGTGAATTTTAATACCGACGGCAGATTTTCCAGATTCGAAACGAATAGTTTTTGGATTATATCTATTTTAGGTTCGCTGGCAAAATGTTCTAAAGATAAGTTTTTGCGTCTTGTGATAATTTACATGTCCGTCATACTAATACTCAAAATGTTCCTGCGTATTGCACTGAAATATTTAATATTTGCGATGGAATTTTAACTTCTGGTGGAAGCCTCTATCTTCTTGAAGACTTGCTGATTTTATCCCAATAATCCTCCAACCGATCACTTGCTGATTGTGGGAATATCTCCTTTTAGAAGTGATAATATGCAGCACGAGAGTTTTTGGGTATGATATACTCACTCCTTGGAGTCGCCTATCGTAGTCATCTGGGTACCCTTATTGACAGTTTTATCCCACTATATGTTTATTGGTTTATTTCTTTACAGCGATGGTAAGTTTTATTGTTTATAAAACTCAAGGGATGGAAGAAGATAATAGATTATATGTGGGTTTGGAACATGGAGGTAATTTGTAAAAGGAATGCATGTAATATAATATTCTGAAAAAGTATCGACAACTTGGGGTATTGATAATTTTCTTCGGTACTATTCATGAATTTCATCGTAATTCAGAGAATAAAATGGGCAGAGCACTTGAGCAGAATGGACGACAGTCGGGCAAAAAAAAGGTCTTCTCAGCCAGACCATTGAGCTCCCGAAAAAGAAGAAGACCTAAACTTAGGTGGCTCGACTGCTTGGAAAAAGACTTTAAAGTCCTAAGTGTAACGAACTGGATTTCTCTGACCAATAACAGGAAAGCTTAGGAGTTGATTTTGCGGAAGGCAGAGTCCTATCCTAGGCTGTCAAGACATTGAAGAGAGGAGAGACTATTCATGAATGTAGTATCGAGATTTTTTATTCAAAGTCGTCAAATGCTAACTCTGTGGGTAAGCTACTGCTAATCAACTTATTTTTGTAGTAAAGCGAAACGACTTTGTTATATTTCCAGGGTTCTAGAACTCAAAAGGAGAAGAGGAACTTTTATATGATCACTTCGTTGTCCGTCTGTCGATCTGTCAAACCCCTCTCCGGAACGCGTGAAGATTTCACACTGAAAGTAATATCAAATACTTAGGTCTATTGTTCCTTGGAGCTGTAAATTAAGCTTCTAAATTAATGAAATCAAAAAGAATCCTTAAAAATAGCCATGCCGCATATTTTAACACTCGCAAATAAATCAAAACCATTGGGTACTTCCCGTTGACCCAGAAGCATGAAATTAGGCAAGAAGCAAAGTCCCATAGTACACGTAAAGAAAAAATCCAAAAAATGTAAATTTTTGGATATATCATATAAAAAATATTTTCTAAAAATAAGCCTGTGAAAGATATAGTAGACAATATATTTTCTTTCTGTAAAATTAAAATTTTGTAAATAGTTTAATGGGAATATTATGTACTATTAAATGTTTATGAATGTCTAAATGTGTACCAAACTCTCGTAGTGCGAGTTCCACTTATGCTAGACAGTTGGTTTTTTATTTGAAGATCTAATTTTCTACTTTCAATTTCCTGAGATGTTGTCACATACTTCATTCAGATTGAGTGTTTACACTGGAAAAGTTATAAATTTGTTTTTGATTCAAAATTTCGTGAATGGTTTATAAAGAATATGAAGTAAGTGCTAAAATATAATCGTACTTAAACAAAAGTGGAGCAAGCGCGGAGATCAGGTTATGTGAAGGAAACTTGATTATTTTGAACCTACTCTGCCCGCTGGTTCATAACTTAAAATATCATAATGAAAAAAATATAACACATAGCGCCATCTACTCATATATATAGGTACACTAAACATTCGTGCAATTACTGCGCGAGTAGCTAGGCGCTTCTTTGTTTTCGTTGTGATAATACAATGTAAACTATTTATTGAAAACACTAAATTAGCATATATTTTGATTGAGTAACCCGATTGCGATGAAATGAAAACGAAATATTAGTCAAACTTAACCGCTATGATTTTGTGGAACACCATATTCAAATTAAGGTAATAGTTTTTACGTGATGCGTGCACAAACAAATACACACATGAAAAAAAATTCTAAAAAATAAAGTATTGTATTCTGCAACTTATTTTTTATCCACCCAGTTATTTTGCAAATATTTTAAATTACTATATGCGTAAGTTATATATTTACAACTAATTTGATTACACAAATATTAGTTTGTGAACTCTATGTAAAATAATGTTTATTGCCAATTTTATGTAATGTGAACTTTACTTACACGGTCATGTAATTAAGTTTGAAGGCTATTTATACAAAATGAATTTTAAAAAAAATTGTATTATTTCAAAATAATGAACTGCACTGAACTTTGAATCTCAATATTTATTTCAATAAATATCACAAACAGTGCATTTATTGATCAATTTCCAGAAGTATATCAAAAAAGGTATAGAAATTGATCGATAGACGGAGATAGAGTATAGTATAGAATTGAATATATAAAATATTTGGAAAATATACTTCGTGCTTATCTATTTTTACCGATAAAAAAAGTTAACTTCATAAATACCAAATTACAAGATAAAAAAACCACACTTAAATAGAGCAAATGAAAAAATAAACGCCTCAAAATTTTGATTTAAATCGTCAATCAACAAGTGAGAAAACTCGATTTGTTTTGTGAAAAGTCAATTTATTTCTCAATAGAACTTTAGTATGATGATTTTTATTGTTATTTTTATGTCTTAATATCAAATATTGATATATTAAAAACATAATATATGTCCGTTTGTGAAGATGCTTGTTTTTTGCTGTTATGGTTACAAATTGTATCTCGTTTAGTGCTCTTTTTCGATAGTTAATCGCTGATTTTTAAAATTTTTTTTTATTCTAAAGAATATTGGTTTTTTTTAAAGATTTTGAACTAATATTTGTAACTTGTACGATAATGAGATGTTGACACTTCGTATCCTTGCAAGTCCACAGCCCCTGTTTATTTCAGACTTCTTGAAACTTATGCACAGGGGATAAATGAGTGATTGTAGTTTTCATTTCATGTTATTTTTGTTTGTCCGAGTTAATTAAATGGAGATCCTCAAATAGTTAACTAATAATATATAATTTAAACTTTATTGATAAGTTAATTACATGTGTTTTCCGTATTGATAAGTTTATTACACGTGTTTTCCATGTTGACAAGTTAATTATATGTGTTTTCCGTATTGATAAGTTAGTCACACGTGTTTTCCGTGTTGATAAGTTAATTATATGTGTTTTCCGTGTTGATAAACTAATTACATGTGTTTTCCATATTGATAAGTTAATTACATATGTTTTTCGTATTAATTGTATATCCTCTTCAAACAAAATATTGTTTCACTTAATTATGTTAACAATGTCGCATTTATAATTATATTTAAATAATTTATAATTATGTTTCCTAAATGTATTTATTTTTTTCGTTGTGCAAATGTTAGAACACGAGTTTATTTCTTGTTTAGAATTCACAGAATATTGTAAATAGTTTGTCTTTGTTTTTTTACTTTTACTTATAATATAAAAAAAATTATTTTATTTCTCTAACCTCAGACCCGTTTTCAACTGTATCCTTGCCGAAATTAGATCATTTTTGTTATCAGGACTTTCTGATGTCCACGGTATGGATGCATCTACCTTTTCTAACCTATATGCGAAATATATCGTTTTTTAACAACGAATACCAAGGTTATATTTAACTATACTAGTTTGTAAACTACGATTGACAGAAAGACAAGATCATCTTTCTGTATATAAATTCAGTATCGAGCATGTCAAAAAGTCAAATCACGTTTTTAAATATAAAAAAAAAATAATGTAACAAAGTTCTTGTAATTATAATGATAGTGGTAAGAAACTCCCGAAACGCGAGTCCGACTGATGCTGATTGCTGCTTCGAACTCGGTTACAAAAATTGGAATCGAAAATAGACGTGGATATTACAATTATGTGTATAATTTTTATTTGATCCAAAACCTTGGTCCAGAACTGATATTTATTGTTTGTCTTTCCTTCATAAACTTATTCACAATGCAGTTGATAGTAGTCCACTTCTTCAGCAGTTACAATTTAGTATTCCACGCAATGACTGTATCGTCCCTTCTTTTTATCCAAGTTTCGTACCAATATAGGGTTTTTGCTCCAACAAACTTGATCCAACAAATGGACTAAATATGTATTGTTTGTCTTTCCTTCATATACTCATCCACAATGCAGTTGATAGTAGTCCACTTTTTCAGCAGTTACAATTTAGTATTCAACGCAATGACTGTATCGTCCCTTCTTTTTATCCAAGTTTCGTACCAATATAGGGTTTTTGCTCCAACAAACTTGATCCAACAAATGGACTAAATATGTATTGTTTGTCTTTCCTTCATAAACTTATCCACAATGCAGTTGATAGTAGTCCACTTCTTCAGCCGTTACAATTTAGTATTCCACGCAATGACTGTATCGTCCATTCTTTTTATCCAAGTTTCGCACCAATATAGAGTTTTTGCTCCAACAAATGGACTAAACTGGATCCAACAAATGGACTAAGTATATCCAAGTGTCACACCAATATAGGGTTTTACTCCAATAAATGTGCTAAGCCGGATCCAACAAATTGATTAAGTGTATCCAAGTGTTGCACCAATATAGGGTTTTTGCTACAACAAACGGATTAAGCCTGATCCAACAAATGGACTAAGTATGTCCAAGTGTCGTACCAATACAGGGTTTTTGCTCCAACAAATGGACTAAACTGAATCCAACAAATGGACTAAGTATATCCAAGTGTCGTACCAATATAGGGTTTTTGCTCCAACAAATGGACTAAGCCGGATCCTACATGAACTTCCTCCGACTGTGGATTTCTTTGGGTCCTCACTTCACCATTTAAAAATAAACTTATTGAGAGTGACAGAAATAGTAACGTTTATATTGAACAATAGTCATATTTAGTGTATTTTTATTTTGAACAATGTCATATTTAGTATATTTTTATTTTGACCAATGTCATATTTAGTGTATTTTTATATCGAACAATGTCATATTTAGTATATTTTTATTTTGAACAATGTCATATTTAGTGTATTTTTACGCGTATATTTGTAATAATTAAACATAGTTCATTTATTAACTTCAATTGTTAGTTTTAAATTTATTTGACTGTATGTTTCATTGTCAAATTTTAAACTAATTATAGTGAACTAATTGAATAATCAATTAAGGAATGAATCAATAAAACATGCAGTCAAACAAATTTAAAACTAGTTTTCACGAGTTTTCACCAAAAAAATATAATTTCTGTTTAATTTTGTTTTTTTTTAAATTTATTTTTTAAAATTGTGACCTAATTTTTGTATACCAGTAATTAGTAAATATATAAATAAATATTGACTTACCTCTTAATGAAGAAGAGAGAAATATGGTGATGTACAAAAAAGCAAATTTACGGATCAAACATATAATTTATTTTTGTTTCGTGTTGCAGGATACATATCTGTTCTTGATGCTAATTTGGTTTAATTTATATTAAACAATATTTCTACGATTATTATTTGTTTACTTAAGGGTAATTTTTCTTTAACGTAACTACATACAATTATTTGAAATTTATAACGATTGACCATTTTATTATCTACTTTAACCCTATTTTTAAATAACATGGATTAAACCGAATTTTCTTCCACATTCTTTGTTATTTTAAAGCCATAAATAATAACACGAATCTTTAAATCATCGTCGAAGCCGGATATAAGTCTCAGGTATACTTTATTGGAAGGAAATTCCTCTTGAATTTCTGTCACTATTCCCTCTTGAGATGGCGAAAGGTCGTAGGCCACCCATCTGGTTACGACGTAGCCTGGGAGACGGAAGTTAAGAGTACGTTCCGCCCTACCACCAGGAACCGATTTTGCGTCGTATGTTTCATCAAAAATTAGAATTTTTTTGTCTGATTCCCAACTGAAATTGGATTCTGATATTTTTCTGAAAAATGCACTATTGCTTACATTGAAAAATGAATATACTAGAGCTGATACAATAATTAACTTAGAAAACATTTTAACTAATGATACACAATAGTTACGACTTTAAAGTAAGTTTTAACAGTTAATTTTTCTTTTATAATCAACGAGAAGTATGTAATCGATTCGTTTCAAATTTTGTTGTTTTTCATGGTAATTAATATTTGAGTACTGTAAAGCAATTCCCAAAACAAAAGCGAGCATATTTTTCTAAAATTACGTATTGTTTGTTTAATGTTTGCGAATTGTTTTTGTTATGCTTCGCTATTGGAACAAACAATTTAATGAAATTCGTTAGGTGCACATTACCATTACTTTGCTCGCTTTAAGTGGGAGTGTGTTCTGTAAGTAATCTGAGAAATCTAATGTGGACAAAAATATTTTCCATTTTACACAAATTTTAGAGAATTATTAAAAATTAAAATGCACTTGAAGGGTTTATTTAATATTTTTGATTTTAATTATCTTTATTTTTGAAATAGAATTAATTCGTTACAAGATGAGACATCATCAGGGACATGGTTTCGAATCAAAAGTACTGATAGAATATATTGATACCTCAATATATCGACATGTTTCCTAAATGTTATGTATATTTTTTACAAGTTTCTATTAATATTTCAAATTAATACATATTTGTTAGTGCCTTTGTGATATTTTATCAATTTTTATAGATCAACAATATTATAGACACACTGTGATACAAATTACGCTCAAGTGAACAAGAAACTTAATGCAAATGGTAGAAAAGCTTTCAGGTGTAAAGGAAAAAAACAAGAATCTATTTAATGAAAGTCTTTTATTGAATAAATTTGGCTTTAATTTTGTAGAAATTCATTATTCACAATTAAATGAAACTACTTGATGTAGTATTATTCTTACTTTCTTTAATTTCTTTACCACGACCTAGGTTTCATTGTATTATAATATCTTCAGGTAGGTTATTAAAATCTTTGCTAATATCCCACCTGAAGATATTGTATTACAACGAAACCTAGGTTGTGGTAAAGAACTCAAAGAAAGTTGAAATAATACCACATCACGTAGTTTCATTTAATTGTAAAAGTCTTTTTCTAAATGAAGATAAACACCGAGATATGAAAATGAAAACATGAAACTAGCCAACCAAATGTTTAGAGAAGAGAGTGACATGAATAAAGTCCTGAACGTTCCTTCTTCCTTTGTGTTTGGTGTTAGGCTCTGAAACTTTAGGGTAAAGTTGCCTTGCTTGGAATGAATGATAACTTATCTCAAATCTTAAATACCACTAAGTGTCACCAACATGACAATACGTTTGTACTATAAATTAATATCGCTACCATTCAGGTGCAATTCAAAAGGAACTTTTGGAGTATATATTACTATTTCGCGAAAAATAGCCATTGACAACACTAAAAAATAAAGGTATTTAAATATTATGTTCTGGAGTCGTAGTTAAACTACTGGGAATATGTAAAATTTGCATTTACATTTCTTCCATTATTTTAACAGTTATACCATACAGCAAATTTCGTGATTTTTTTATTTAGAAAGATTATTTTGTTTACAAAGGAAGAAACGTATTTGACAGAAGAGCCGATATTTTTTCCCTCTTTAACCGCAGCGAGCGCTGTAGTCGATTTGGTTAGCCTTATACTATAACTTGCAAGTATTAAGTCCGTCATTTTGTAGCTACGTGCCCATACTGTGGCTTAGTGTACTCTCGATTTCGTAATATATTAGGTTGACAACTTATAAACCAGTCACTTTTTTCGGCCGATTTCTGGAATTTTATAAAAGCTTCTAGAATATTTCTTGTAGGGTAAATAATATTTTTTGTATTATAGATAAAGAGTGCGGCGTTCGAACTTCTCTTCAGTTGAGTAATCGGCGAGTAAAGAATTAATTAAAAATGGAAGTATTTCGAAGTGAACTTAAAGGACTCTTTCTTCATGAATATCATTTAAGGAGCGAAGCATCACGCAATATATACACAACGATGGGTGAAGGTATGCCCTCTTATGATACAACCAAGTCCTGATTCGAAAGATTCAAAGAAGGGAATTGGGTCCTGTCCGATAACTTCTACAATTGATTTAGAAAAATTGAAAAACTTTATTGAAACCGATCTTCGATTAAGTTCGTATTGTTTGGCAGAGCTATTTTTATGCATAATACAATGGAAAAAACAACATCATGCTTTAAAGAAGTGGAAACATTTCATTTGGCTAACACATGAGCTAACACCCTTTCAACTTCCGAGGAGAGCTAATGTGTGCTTGGAATTACTGAGTTCCCATCGTACCAACGAGAAGCTAAAGTATTGGTTACAGGAGATGGCAAGTAGATGACTTATGTTAATTTTTAGTATAAAAGCCAAATAGACCAAAATTTAATATTTGACGAAAGATAATTTTGAATGCATGGTGCGATATAAATGGAATTATTCATTGGTAATTCTTTCAAGCTAACAGTGCAATTACCGCAAAGATTTATTGTGAACAATGAGCAAAATCACCACTTTTCACAATTTTTTACATGACAATACTCGACCCCACGTAGCAAAAGTAACGCATGAAAATTTACTTTCACTTTTATGAAGTAAGGTACTTCAGCCACCATATTCTCCAGATCTTTCGCAATCTGATTGCCATTTGTTTTTCTCTCTGGCTAATAATGTAGCTAATAGAAAATTTAAAGGCGAAAATCATTAAAAGATCGAACTTCACTGGTTTTACAATGAAAGACCAAAAATTTCCACCAGGACGGAACCTTAGCTCTGCCTACACATTGGCGACAAGTGTTAGATACCGATGGTGTTTATATAATTAACGATTGATTATATTAACTACATATAACAAGTTGAAAAGTTTTTGTACAGAGATGGCGGGTTTACATGTTGTCAACTTAATAGAATAGATTGTATTTCAAGTACTGGTAATGCGAAGACAACACCAACTAGGTCTTGCGTATTAGAAACCTCACATACATCATGTATTAAAAATAAAATTATATTTTCGATTACGGACTACATCTCAAATGGTTAACGATTGCAATTGACGCCAAATTCACGTACTTACACTTTTATGAAAATAAATCCTCAGAAGCCAATTTATCAGAATGACAGTTTAAAGGCATTGTCTGCTCATGGACTTGGATTATGCTCTGTAAGCTTACCCGCCGCACTTATTCGCAAACATATCTTCACTTCTTACAAAAAATCCTTTACTCTCCAAAAAATTAGGGAATCAACAGGACCTTAACACCGAAAAAATAACCTCGATAATTGTTTTTAAATTCAAACATTGACTTCCTTACTAAGGTTGGGGAGACACAGGATTTATTGTTCTGCGCTCTTGTTTTTATCCCTTTATTTTAACTCTGTCAATATATGTATTCTATTTTTTTTCCTTTTTAGGGTTCTTTACTTCAAGAGAAAATAAGGAAGTCTCATGAGATCACTCACATGTCTGTCCGTCCATCCGTCACCGCCGTTTTTCTCGGAAGCTCTTAGACGTAAAACCTTGATATTTGGCACAATAATAAAACGCATTAAACCGTGCAACACAATAGCTATAACAAAAACATTTGGAAATTTTGGAAGGGCGTGTTAAGTAGCCGAATTTTTTTTATTTTCATATCTAGTAAGGGATTTGAAAGGGTTAGTTACAAGCATCTTAAAATATGTTTTTTATAATTTTTGGTTTTATATATTTAAAAAGGAGAGGGGAGAGGAAGACCCCTTTTACTTATTTCTGAACCTACTCAAATTAAAATTAAAGAAAAAAATATGAATTTTTAGAAGGACACGCAAAGTTTGTAAGAAAAATATAGCGACAATTCAAATGTCATATTTTTTTTTCAATATGCATCAAATTTGTGAAAAATGCAGTTGGCAATATTATATAATTAACATTTTAAGTTTTTCCATATTCACATCCGATTTCCACAGAAACCGTGCTACGTAAGAACTTGAAATTTGACATAATATTTATTATTAACCCACACATTTTTTACCAAATAACCTTTCAACAATATTCATATATAAATTAACAAGGGAAGTAAATAAAAGACTCAAATTTTTTTTTTAGTATTTTGTATATATGGGATATTATTTTTAAGGGTTAATTAATAAATAGTACAAATGTATTTTATCATAATTTTAAATTGCATATTTAAAAAAATATTCCCAGAAATATCCGAAAATACAGCAAACCTCCTTATTTCTGAAACTACTGAGTTAAAAATCATAAAGAAAAGAGTGTTGGTAAAATCTGACCAGGAGATTACAGGGAAACTATATCTTATCCTAGATCTTATAATTTTTTAAATTTGCACCATGTTTTACGTTGGTGAAATATATTGTAGATAGATTTGCTTTGTGGAGAATTAATATTTTAAGTTTAATTTCAAATACTATGCACACTTAAATGTTTATAAATATCTAAGTTTGTGCTGAATCCTCGTAGTATGGGTTCTATTCAGGCTTGACAGGTTTTTTAATTGCATATTGCAGCATCTTTTACAGTCTTCCAAACAAGCAATGGTTAATTCCATATGGTAAACTGTAAGAGACTGTTTCTGTAGCAATAAGTCTGCCATATGTACTCTGCTTTAAACTTGGTAAATAATTGAATAAAAGCCCTCCAATCCTTCAGGTTACTAGAGTGAATAAACACTCAAACATATCTACGTATACCCAAAAACATTATCCGCCTTTTAATTTTACGCAGGTCGGTAAAAAGACATAATTATTAACATTTTCCACATAATATCAACTTTAACTCATCGACATCACGTTTTTGAAAGTAAAAGCAAAATCTCGCTTCACATTTTAACTCGTTAATGTCCATCATTAGCGTGTTGAACATTAAAAACACATTGAAAGCTCTTTATGACGATAAGTAAAAGAGAATATTTGGTTAAAAATCGTGTCTATGTTGCCAAATTATTTGCAGTATAATAAAATCGACGTTGCTGGTGGTAAATTGCCTATTTACGTACGTTTATTGACATCACTTTTATAGAATTTTTTATGCCAAATTATTTGCAGTGTAATAAAATATGTGTTGCTATTTGCGAATGGCGTATTTAAATATATTTATTGACAGCATTTTTTTAGAATTTTTCCGAAGTTATGTTGTGTTTTTTGAAGCGACGCAAATATTTTAAGATACGAAAGTTAGAAGTTACAAACACATTTAAATAAAATTTACATTTTCGTTTGCGATTTTCGAATTTTTTGCTTTATGGAATTTTTCCGATTTACTATTTGGTGACTAAAATAAATATATCGTTAAAAAAATTTCTTTGTCTTTTTGTGTATTTGTGTGAACAAATTTAACTCCAAAATTACAGAAGTTGTTATTAAGCATTCTACAAAAAATATAGAAACAATACCTTGGAGTGATTTTGTTTTATGGTGATTACTCAAACTTTTTCTAAATTATGATTGTATTTGTATGGGATTACGTGAATCACGTCACACTCTTACTTATATGTGTCACATACATATTCACGTAGCGTAGCCGTATGGTAAAGGTCTCTTATGCTTTCATATACAGTGGAATATAGAAATCTTTCTGTATGGAACCATATAATAACTCTTTCATCAGTACCTAGTATTTTTAGACGATGTCAACATTTTATTCCATAGAGCGCCATCTATGGTATAGTATAAGAACAAATAAAGTATTTCAAAAATAATTAAAAAAACTTCTGTTTCGTTTTTATTCTTAGTTTTATTTAATATTGAAATTCAAATTTTGAAAAAAAAATTCGACGTCGCAATTTTTTTTTGCAAAATTGTAAAATGGCTGATCTACCAAAATTTACTTTCCCCTTTTTTTCAAAATTTACTTTCGCCCAAATTTATTTTCAAATCATGAATAGTTGAGGGCATCTCTGGCAATTCAAAATCGGGTGTGAGGGACAGATGGACAATAAACTCCTGGCATTGAATTGGTGACACGCAAGTATAAAAATAGATTTGTTTTTAATCAAATAGTTAACTGGATGCTGCCTTCAGAAGTAGGATTTTAAAAAGATTTTTTTTCTTAAATTATTACCATTTTCGAAATTAAAAGGAAGTTTTCATGATAAATTCAATTAAAGTAATAAAAAAACGCAATTTTAAAAAGAAATTCAGCATTGAATTTTACTTTCTAAAAAAAAAATAAATTTCACTTCTAGCATAAAAAAACAATAACTCTGGTGTACAAACATTTTCAGCAATAAAATTTCCCTTCCAACATAAAAAAACAATAACACCAGTGTTATGTTATAAATATTTTCAGCGATATCAAAATAATACTTATCCATGGACCTACAGTAGAGTTTTCCATTTTATATTAACTTATCCTTGATGGTGGTTTCGATGGCAGAACTAGGATGACAATGTCTTCTACTGGCGATCGTAACTATGTTTTTTCCTTGAACCGTAAGAAAAATAACCTGTTCTTGAGGTTTCGTGCAAAAATTTGACAAAGGTGATTACTGGCCTTATTACCGTTAGTCTACAATAGTATTTTTTCTCCTAAATCAATTGATGTATAAATTGGTCAAGTTATTATTAATAAAAACGAAATGGACTCAATCGTGTTCCAATCGTAGGATTTTACATGTAAACGTCATGTTCTCCTATTTCTTTGCATCTTTGCGGGAATGTAGTCAATCAAAGTACAAGTTTTTTATTTAGATAAAATGCATTTTTGTTATAAATACCACGAAGGTTTATCACTATTATCTTCTACAACAATATTGGAATAAACATAAATGTAAACATATATAGATCGATATTCCAGGAAAAATATTAGGTTGGCTAGTAAGTTTCTGGCCACAATTTCAGGACTTTTCGAGAAATATTCTAGAAATTTCTAGGTTTTATTGTAGGGTATAAATAGGCCATAGTAAAGTCAGTTGACAACAGTCAGCGCCGAAGCTTTAAGTGACTTATATAAAAGATAATTGATTTAAATCGATTTCAAATACGGATTCTATTTCGTTACGAATTTCGTCTGTGTCACGATGCGAAGACTGCCACAAATAATATATGTCATACGATGGGCGAGTTTACGGTGTCTTACGTGACGGTAAAGATTTGGTTCAAAAAGTTCAGAAATGAAATTACGATCTTGAAAACGAACCCCGTACCACACGTCCTGTTGAATTGGACATTCAACGATTACGACGCCTAATTGAGGAGGATCCTCGACTGACGACTCTTCAATTGGCAGATGAGCTACGCTGCAGTCATAGAAATACATACACCATAGAAATACATTTGCACGAATTGGGAAAAGTTTCAAAATACAGGATGTGGTCATAGATCACGAGTTGTCATCATATCACCTTCAGTGTACTTGTATAGCGGCCGTAACGTGTCGTAATGCGGCAAGTGTATAAAGAGTGGGAATGCTGAAATAGCACACTATTAATACATATGAAAAATGAAAAATTGTCGGAGGATGAAAAGTATCGTTCGGAGGAAAGTAAGTTCTGAAAGTTAATTTTGAAGTATAATCCTGATTTAAAGCCAAAGGTTTTTTTTCAGCTGCTGTTATTGCTCTCCACGTTACATATAACTTTATAATTCCTTAGAAAATCTAAGTAGTTTTTCTTCTATTTATTAATAAAACATTTATTACTTTATTCTCAAATACGTTGCTAAACTCTTGACATTGCTATGACGGCCGTCATGCAAATGGCGGCACCGCTATTTGACATAAGAGTGGCAGAGACCGCTTTCCAGAAGATCACGCTATGTAGTTTGTATACTCGTCGTAACGTTTTAATGACATCATTCACAGTCATTGCTGACGTTAAATGCTACATTAGCTGTCCGCTACTACATTAGAGATCGGTAGTTTTACATACTTAATGATGACTTCAAGAGTATTAATTATAATTTAAGAAAGATTTCGAAATTTGTGTAGACATTAAAATATAGTTTTAAATAAATTCAAAATATTTTTAACAAAATAAGTCTACTGGAGACATTTATTTTCAAGAAAATTACGTATTTTTCAAAATGAGTTTTTTAAAAAAGTTTAAAAATATCTTATCTTTTTCCGCGAATTGAAGCTTTCATGCGATAAATTTTAAATTCTGCGTATATTTCGCACATAGACATATTTTTTCGGTTGTTATTATTCTGATGTTACCAAAACATGATACACCCAATTCGACTTATCGAACTTGTCTTGTTTTACGTATGATTACCATATTCTTTTCAGATCGCGGTGTAATGATTTATACCCAGTGTTTCTTCGGAATTTTTATTGAGGTTTATTTATAATTGGTCAATTAGTTCTTGAGTTAAATATATATTAACGCGTATACAACGTATCCGTAGTATCTGTAAGCGGGGTACGCATTTTTTAATATTAAATTGTGGCGTATTGTTCAGACTCCATTGAAATATTTAGTTGATGTTCCTTCATAACAGCTCTCATACATATTTGTTTTCTACCCCCAAGAATAGTTTCAAATCATCACAAACAGAAGGCAATGAATATTACTAACAACTGAGGGCAAATCATTAATCAAGATGAAAAACAAAAGAGGACCTCAATTTATTTATTTATTTATCTACTTTATTGTATCTAATTGATACATATGGCGGACTTATTGCCACAAGAGCAATTAATTACAGCCAACCATAACATCTGTCCAGCCCCGTTCACGAACGGCCGAGAATTGACCCCGGGTCCCCGCGGTGCGCCCCATCGTCAAAGGCCCTACACCTTATAATCAACCCAACACACCACAGCGATGACTCATTCTAGAGTCAGCCAAGATAGCCAAGTCGGAAGAATGTGCCTATACCAAGATCTAATAATATTTCACCATTTTACGTGAAAACATATGAAGCAACACGTGAAGCATATATTTAAAGACATTTTGCATTCTTAGAGTAAATATGTATTGTGACATTTGTGGTGCCATACCGTCACATGTATTTTCTTCATTTTCAATGTAAATATTCAATTTCTATTCTGGCTCGCACAGCGCAGTGGTAACAGCACAAAGCAACTAAAATATGGACGTGACCTTTTCAGAAAAACCTACCTCAGTCTTCTTTCTTTTGTGTCACGTCTACCTCCTTTCTCCTTTGCTTTTTATTCTGAAACATTATTTTTCGTTGACCCAGATGGATAAGAATGGGTCTAACATTTCGTCTGCACAAACATTTTAACCTTTGACTTTTCCCACTGTATTAAAGTGCTTTTTTTGGTAGTTATCGTTTGATGGACAAAAACATTCCACCTTTGTCAAGTGTTCCTTTTTAAATTCTTTACATCTGGTTAGATTCTCAATTGTTTTAATTTCTTTTCCGTTTACTTGTAAATTATCCATTATATTTTCTCATATAATTGTCGGCAAAACAGTACCATTGTGGAGTTTTCTTGATTCATGTAATTTTTTACCACTTAGATAAGAGAATTAGTCATTACATGAGTCAAAACATATTTTCCTAATTAACATATTTATTTTAATATCCTGATACTCCATTAGAGTCTTCGTATATTTATCTTAAAAAGAGTTGAGTTTTGTTGGTTGTATTCTAGGGTTTGGCACAATCTATACAATAGATATTACACTTGTCTCATCTAATATTTTATAGTATCCAGATAGACATAGTATACATGGAATATGTGCGTAGTTTAAACCTAGATTAAATGTCATCTAAACACAGCCTAGATTTAACATAAAGCAGTTGATATACGTGCTTTGGGAAAAAATTAAAGTTGTGGAAAGCTGCAACAGACTATACATTACAATAAAGTAATCAGTATTATAACTATACAGTATAGAATAACTATCCAATAACTAAATTAGCAAATAATTTAGGTACTAATGTAAATAAGGAAAAGGGATATGATAGAAGAAATAGAATAAGGCAGGGATAGGGCATAAAGATCGGAATAATAGATCACAGGCGGCTGCGTAAATTATTTTTATAACTTGTAAAAATAATTTTTTTGTACTAATATCCTGAATTGAAATAATGTATGTGCTGTAGACACATACAAAGCAGAAAAATGTGTTTGTTCGTATTAATATCTGGGACCACTCGTCCAATTTTATAAGTTTGTTTTGTGTTAGAAAACTCATACTTTGAGAAAGGTTCTAAGTTATATCTTATCATGCTACAGTTTACAGGATTGGAGAACTCTTGGTTCTAGAGGTTGTTAGGGAGTATTTCTACGATCATTTCCGAATAGACAAAAATAAAGAGAAGAACCCAGAATGCCAAGACTGCAATGAGTTAACTGACACGTTTGTGGTAGGACAGGAACATCTCCAATATCACCAAAGTGAGAGTAGCCTGGACTCAGATTTTATCAATATGTCTATATAGCCCGGAATTATGGAGGATTGGGTTAATAGAAAGAAAGAAGATTGAGGACTTCGAGACGCTGTGCTGGAGAAGAATATTCCGCATACCAAGTACTGCCAAAACAACGAACAAGTTATGTTCAGCATTCGTTACAACAATGGCATAAGAATGTGCGAGCAATAGCAAGTCATGAGAATTACGGTAAGTGGTCGTATACTACCGAAAAATGTCTTATCTTGAAAAGCATAGACAAAAATAAAAAAACAAGAGACACCGATGACACCGATCGATATGTTTGTGGTTGATGCTGAAAAAGTTAAAGCTAAGCTGATCTGGCAATAGATTGATCATAGCACCTCCATATTAGATATAAGAAAACAATTCAATTTACATGGCAGCATTCGGAAACACTCTTAGATGATACAGGAATCCCACATAAGGTCAATTAGTTACAAGATCTGATATCGATTCAATTAGAACATTGCCAGTCTATGACCACCTTACATAGATGGTCATGAACCCGAATAGACGATACGTAGCAGAAATTTCGTGGAACAGGATTCAACGCAATCATGGATTGGGTCATTACAATAGGGTATTTATCTATATTTTTTATTACAAAAATAGAATAAGTAATAACATTAAAGACAGTTAAAATAGATGTATCGTACCTTTTTTTGTTACAATGTTACAATGACTTAAAACTGACAAACTACGATTCGTGCGAAAACGCCTCATACAATACACTGCAAAACGCCCCATACAACTGGCTTATGACGTCACTGGCCAGTTATTTAGCATTCATTATAAGGGAGTTTATTAAATAATTTGAGTATCCCGTTAAAGATTTCGTGCGATCGCGAAACTGAATTCGTAATAACTTTTTCAATTTAATGAATAAAAAAATTTACACTTTTGCCTATTTAGAAATTTTAATTAATTGTTAATTATATGTATTATTTTTCATCACAAGGTTTTTTTAAACCTACTCCACAGTTTTGAAACATTTTTACAAAAAATATCAACGTCAGTCTAATACCCTATTGTCGCGATTAACATATAATGACTGTAAAACATTCAAAAACGACAGTACAGACGCCATCAAAGCAAAATTATTGGATATGTGTAGAGAGGTTGGTAATACTGCAACGAATAGTCTGTTTTGCCAAAAGATTGGCAGCACCAAATTATTCGTATAGTAAAGAAAATGAAACTCTTTAGTACATTTTTCTTAAGCATAACATTTCAAAAAATTAATTGAAATATTGTTTCAGGTATCAGGGCTCATATGATCATAATCACTCGTTTCCAACTTTAATAATCGTGAAAACTATAATTTTCTTATTTGGTCTACGAGATAGAGAATAATTTTTCCAACTGTTTTCCGAAATATAATAATAATACTTCAATCCTTTTATTTAGCACCGCATATTTTTGTTCTACAATACGTACCAAGATTTTCTTATTAACCTTTAACATCAACTCTCTTGATATGTTTTAAGATTTCGAAATAAATATTAACTTTGGTGCAGATAAGTCCAAATTTTTCCAATAGCAAATTTTTCCTCCTGCTTTTGTTTTAAACTGATGTATAGTAATCGGCGTTGCTCGAATTTATTGGAAATCGGTATTAAACAACCGGGGTACATACTACCCATCTTCTATAACCAGTAAAGAGAGACGACGCTTTAAAAGAAAGTTTGTTTTTTTCTGATGGCGACGTCTCTTTCTGCTGGCCGTGCATGATGGATGGCGCGTAAAGGCTTTTATTAAAAGTAGGTAATAAACAATAAGTAGAATGTTGAAGTTAAGTTTATTGTTTTTCGTCGAAAACATACTCTCTTATTGTTGAAACCAAACTGGTTCCCCTCCTCAGTTCCAATTACCAATGTCAGTTCCTCAACCACTTCAACGACTTTTTAATTAGTAAAAGGATTTTTTCATAGGTTAATATTTATAATTAGATCTACAGTACACGGACTTTGATTAGATGTACAGTATAGTGGACTTCGATGCTAACTAACTGCTACTGTGTAAAATTTCAGATGTTTATTTAGTAATCAGGAAGAGGACTAAAGTGCAGAATACACTAACTAACTGCTACTATATAAAATTTCTGGTGGTTATTTAGGAATTAGGATGAAAGAGGAAGAGGGCTAGAGTGAAGAAAAGATAGATTAAGGCAGGTAGAAGTTTTCCAAGTTGATCCTTAAAGACATTGACCGAGGCTATTTTCCTGGTGTCAAGATCCAGTTAATTCCAAAGTTTTGCTTCATATACAATAAGATATTTTTCATAATAGAAGAATGTTAGGGAATAAGAAGAGTGAAAAAGCTTTCAGAGTGTAACCCAAGGCTGTGGACAGATCAGTCTTTAAATCTGCCAATGTGATAAATCTGAGAATTTTTAACGTATTAAATAGATAAGTAATAGTTACGTTGTTTACAATCTTCACTTTCAGCTCTCTTGTATTTATCATGATAACGCTAACAGCCTTTCTAAAGGATCAAGATTTTCTACAATGAAAGTTTGATCAAAATCAGTCTAGTAATTTTTTAAATTAACATTTCTATACGGACAAGCATACAAACAAATTATCCCCTTTAACTAATAGTGGATTTTACTGTGTACAACAGTGAAAACATGGCATGTCATTGATGTGATTAGTTATATTTTTTTTATGAGAAATGGAGCATGCGTATATTGTCAGCTTAGCTTCAAACAAATGTATCCATAAATTGTGTAAGAATTACAAACGGCGCAAGCGTATTTCCGTCAGTTCGTTGAACTCGGTTACTACACTGTGTCTACTAATGTAACAGCCCTATTAATAATTTCACTATTTGTACTCTGTAATCGCGTATTTCTTAACGATCACATTTCCGCAGCATTAACTTTATTTGACATCTGTCAATAATAGACTGCCTATTGGGCGAGAGCGACGAAATTCTATGTCAGTGGTTTGAAACCTTCATGCCCTATTTTTTTTAAACATAATTTTTTCAGGGTTCAACTGAATATAATTTCTTTATATTTTAATAAACAATTATATTCAATATAAGTGTTATAACATTAAATATTTATGATATCTATAGTTAAATTAAGCGATATTACCTCAGTTGACGATTCAGTTAATAAATCTATTGTTTTATTTTCAACTTAGATTTAGGAAAACTCCCATAAGTATAAAAGTATTCTTACATTAACATTTTTCACGTTTCAAGACGGTGTCTCAATTAAGTACTTCAGGTTTATAGATGACACTTTTTTCCATATAAATTTTTACACGTCTTTTTTTAGTAATTCTCTACTTTCCAGAGTTTGTAGTTCTAGCCCAACGTCAGTAGTTTTTGCTTCGCTTCGATGAATAAGTCAGATTTTGACGTTCATTTTTACCCTCATGAGGGTTAAAGTTAGACAATCAGTAAATTATCTGCTTAATTTGTTCAATAGATTCTTTATACAACATTTCTGGTTAATGCTTGTGTTATATTATTTTTGCCATAGGAATTTTTGTTTTGTTTTTTCTTCTCCTTAATTTTTGAAATCTTTCCTCTATTAATGCGTGTTTCTAACTTTAGCAGTATCATTTCTGCCTTGATGAGTCAGTCTGTCTATCCCTGTCCTTGTATATATTAAAAGAGTTTAAAAATATGAAATGAAATATGTCTTAGCCTTTCACCTAAAACAATGAACTGATGTTGACAAAATTTGATGTTTGACATTTCTTTATAAATGCTGTCAGTTATTTTTCTAATTGTATTCTTATCTTATATTTTGGGGCAGGTATTTATATGATAAGAAAGAAGTATGAAATTTCGATTTTCTCGAAGGGAGGCCTGGTTTTTTTAAACAATTTTCTTTATTAGTTCTTTATAAGCCAAATAATATACCATAGCTCGTTTTTCGAGAAAATGTAGTTAGTCTCTTGTGAAAAACTACAATAAAATGCGCGCATTCGTAGATCGACTATTTATAGTCGCAAGCAGTCCTATGCGATTTGGTTATACCAATGCATATACATTATATTATATTCTAACCCCTAAAACTATATAAAATACTTACTAAACCATTTAATAAAAAGGTTGTGTACCCCCAATTCTTTCGTCCAGAACGTGACAGCGACAGTTGGCAAGGAATTTTCGCGCGTAATCCGTAGTGATGTATCCTCGCCGTTTCCTCCTTGTTCTCGTCTCACTTTTGTCGTATTTATCTTGTCTGCATTTGTTTCGTCCTTTTTTCGCCTTCCAGCCGTCCGCGCCATCCAGTTTCATCTGAATCTTTGATAAGTTAATTTTCTTTTTGTCTCTCTACATGTAACATTTGTTCGCTTCGCTGATGTTTTATTTTCATGAGCTTAAAGCGTGTTATATTTTTTTACAATGTGTCTGAGCACTATTGTGATATTTATTTGTCAATTTACTTTTTCAAATGAAAACTTTTTTTGGCTCGCTTTTACCAATTTTCTTTATGGGAAACAATTAGCTAATTTATGTCATATTGAGAGCATGCCGCGCTTCATATATACTTGGTGATAAGCCGAGTATACCTGAATAAGAGAGTAGTCGGGCGAGTGATATATATATATATATATATATATATATATATATATATATATATATTATCTCTCTTCCGCGGTCGAGGTATACTCAATATATAAAGTCCATGTTTATTTTAGCACACAAATGTATTTATTTATTACGACACTATCTGGTGTAAAAGGAGATAAAATGTGGTCAGTTGAACGTGCATTATATTGTTTTACCTACCGTTTGGTGTTAAGTCCGTCCATTTTTTTAACAACTATTAGCCGTTCCCTGTGGTTTCGCCCACGTAAAATTATCTTAATAATGTTGTTCTCTCCCCGCGGTCACTAAACGCCTCTGTTCCGTTCGTTAAATGACATCGGTCATCGTATTGGGGAGCATATCAGCGGAAACACTCGTGATTATCAGTAAATAAATAAAGTGGTTCCCCACCTTGTACAGTTTAAGTGGTGTCCCCCAAATTATGTATCCTTTTTAGGGGTTTGTAGCCAAATTAAGAATTAAAACAGTTTCGCCGTGTTAAATTGATACAGTAAAATGCTAAATCTATCAAATTAATTGAATTAAAAACATTGATGACAGATCCAAATTATTAAAAAAATTGAGAAAAAGAAATAAATTTTTCTTTGATACATGCAAAATAGAAACATTTTAAGTGCAGTAGACGACCTACAAAGACGTTTATCCTCATGCGTCTACCCGCGTGTTTACGGATTGTTTACTCAAGCACCTAATCTTCCCGCACCACTCCATACTTGAGCTTGGCCCATTTGGCTGATATATCACCAGGTGAAAAACTACATTGCGCGATTTAAAATACTCGTAGCGCCATCTAGTGACTAGACACTTATTTGATGTTGTTGTGCTAATGCAATTAAATTAATTCTTGAAAATATTAAATTCGTATATCTTCTAATTGACTGAAGCAATTGCAATGAAATAAAAACTTAATTTTACTTCAAGTTCATGCCTTATGTTTTTTTTTCTAAAAACTGCAGCCGAATTGGATTAGTAGTTTTTAGATAATATTTACGCACAAGCATACAAACTGACAAATAGATTTATGCACATTTTTATACATTATTTTGTTCATTTACAACGGAGTTGTATTTTTGTCCACCTGTACCTGAGCAATCTCAATCATTCTACTTTTATTTTTAACTCTTGCAACCGCGTCTTTTTTTCATATAATATTTCCTCCTCGAGTATATTCGTAATAATATACTATTATATTTCGCAAAGTGCAATAGATTCAAAAAGTTACTGTGCAGTAACTAAAGGTACTGCACAGTAACGTGGTGTGTTGGGTTGATCACAAGACATACGGCCTGTGACGACGCGGCGCACCGCGGAGACCCGGGTTCGATTCCCGGCCGTTCGTCGAGCGGGGCTGGACGGGTGTTATGGTTGGCTGTAAGAGATTGCTCACGTAGCAATAAGTCCGCCATATGTATCAATTAGATACATTAAAGTAGATAAAATAAATTTAGTTTAATTCATTGAGTGCGTTTGTTTGTTTTTAATGGTTTTCACAGTAGAATACTGTGTTACAAAACTTTTCTTCTATGGCTCTGTGACATGCATATCTTTCTTCAGGTTGTCATAATAATTTAATAATAAAAAACACGTGAGTAACTATTTATATACATATGTGTACAATTAACAATTATACACGCCCTTTGTGTGTGAAAACGAAGCCCAATAAAAAAAAGAAAAGGCTGCTGTTGTATGAGGGTCTTTGGTGTATCTCTGCTGATGAAAGTTAGACCAGTTTTATTTTTTTTTCACTATTTAGAAATAATATCAAACTCATAGTAGTTGGATTACTAAGCTCTCATAAAAGTTTGTGTGTACACGACAAATAACTAAAATCCTCGTGTTCTTCAATCTGAGTAATACGTGACCTTAATTGAATTATCAGTAACATTCGTGTGAATTTTTTTTTAATCTATTTATTCGTTGAAGCGTGTGTAATAAACAAACAAACTCAAGCAGGGAACGGATCAATTTTTTATATAAGTAAACACAAATAAAACACATAAAGCTATTGACAATTATAAAAATATTGATTTATAATAGCAGAAATATTTATAGTATGTTGCTTATCCAACCTAAAGGGTGACCAGTTTCAAAAAATTTTCTTTTTTTTGTCTCATTTGTAAACATTTAGTTTTGAAGAAATTACTAATTAAAATTTCATCGAAAAATTATAAGAAATCATAACAATAAATTCAGAATAAGCACGGACAATCGGTCGAGAGAAATCGTGCACTGCGAAGGTCGCAGGTCTGCTGTTGATGGAAATCTGGAGCTTATTCTTTTGTTCAGTCTTTTACAATAGATAGTATCAGATGATGCTGAGGAAAATGGGAAACCTTTATAATGGGATCAGAATTAACGAAATTAACAGGTAAAAAAAATTAGAAAACCTCTTATAAAAGGGAACGCTTCTATTTTCAATCCGTTTTTTTAAATGGGAGGTTCCAAAACTTGCTTTTTTGCTGCGTGATTATCATTGGTTTCAGAATGAATTACGTGAACATCTAGGTTATTATTCCACATAATGGTTTTTTTATAATCTATTCTATTATATACTTTGAATTTCGATAATTTTGAAAAAAAACAGATATTTAAAAAAAACAATAAGAAAATTTATTGTTTTTTTTCATCATAATAATACAATTGTGTAGAAGTTTTCGAACCAAAGAGCGATGCTACGCCTTCTAAGGTTTCTCTGAAGTTTGATAATTATTTTGTCTTTTTTAAATATTTTTTTTAATTACACAATGTTATTAAATATTCTTATTTTCAATTGTCTCCAAATTCGTTAATTGAAATAAAAGAAAATGTGAAACCTCTTTTTTTCGAACCATCACATTAGTGGTTCCCTTAAACAACAATTTAATTCACATTATTTTTTCCCCATTATAGCAGATTGCTCCCACGACACTTTCTGATTTTCATGATCCTCAATTTTCCTTACATACACGATGACTTCCATATCCAACTTATTACCAGGACCATTCGATAGCAATATGGTGACGGAATTCTTGAAAAGCGGTGAACCGAGGACGGCTTTGCCTTTACCGTCATGTGAATAATCTCTAACCTCGACGCATGATACCACAAAGTTTTTCATAAATAGCCCTGGCCCAGGAATTTGGATCGTCAGGATGGTGTTCTCGTAACGAGTATATCTGTGTTTTAATATCAATATATCCCACACTTTTATCTCGCCTGCTTTAAAATTTTCACATGAAGCACCGTAAAAACAAAGTACTAACAAGATTGAGAAACAAGACGTGAAAATCTTTTTAAACATTCTGTTTTAATTCGTTTAATACTAGACGTGAGTTGGAAAACGCAGACGGGTTGAAAATAGAGTTTACTTTGAAATTACTAACTTTATATTGGTTTAACCGTCGCGTAACCAAATTGTAATTAAAATCTTAATTAATGTTTCGGTATTGACACGAATTCTCATTTGTTTTATGAAAATGAGTACAAACCGTTCCTTGAAATTAATTGGAAGACGTGCTCCAATAGGCGTTTAGTAATCGCACATTAACTGGTAAATTATAGATTATTGATGCGTAACGGTATAAAGGTTAAAACTTAAACGTACGACATAATAAACTGGAATATGTAAAGAAACTATATGTCTTTAATTGGTACAGCCATCTTCTGTCGGTAAACAGTGACCATGTATTTATGTACTTCATAGATGGCGCTGTGAGTAATGGCGGCCCACACGAGCAGCAAAGCAGATTATTTTTAATTGAGAGAACTCACGATTTTTATTCAGATTGTTTGGTTATATCAAAAGAATTGTATAAAAAAGATTGTTTGGTTATATTAAAAGAATTGTATAAAAAGGTTATATCAAAAGAATTGTATAAAAAAGATTGTTTGGTTATATTAAAAGAATTGTATAAAAAGGTTATATTAAAAGAATTGTATAAAAAAGATTGTTTGGTTATATTAAAAGAATTGTATAAAAAGGTTATATCAAAAGAATTGTATAAAAAGGTTATATTAAAAGAATTGTATAAAAAAGATTGTTTGGTTATATTAAAAGAATTGTATAAAAAGGTTAAACCAAAAGAATTGTATAAAAAAGATTGTTTGGTTATATTAAAAGAATTGTATAAAAAGGTTATATCAAAAGAATTGTATAAAAATATTGTTTGGTTATATTAAAAGAATTGTACAAAAAGGTTATATCAAAAGAATTGTATAAAAAAGGTTGTTTGGTTATATTAAAAGAATTGTATAAAAAGGTTATATCAAAATAATTGTATAAAAAAGATTGTTTGGTTATATTAAAAGAATTGTATAAAAAGGTTATATTAAAAGAATTGTATAAAAAGACAATTGACAATTTAATAAGCTTTAAATGTCGTTTCTTTGTTTTCGTGTACTTAAGTTAAACTGGGTAATTATTATCGTGTACATGTTAGCACTAAAATAAACAAACTTTGTTTTAAAACCAACACAATTGTTTAATTGAATTTTGCAATTCCTAATGAGTTAGAAATAATTGTCTTGCATATACTAAAGACAGATATAAATATGCATACCGAAACGTAGTAAATAATATCCTAACTAATATCGTAAATGTGCAAGTATGGTTGTCCTTCTTTCACGTTGCAACAGAGCCAAGGAATGATAAGGCTACTATTTATTCCTTAATATATCCTAACTATCTAAATATATTATTTCTAAAAGGTGTTTTTTGGTCGAGCGGCTCGATCTCTTTAACTACTGCACCAAAAAAAATTAAAAAAATACCCACTTAAAGCTTATGTTTTCTACTTTGGGGGAAAAATATAAAAAAATTCGAAAAAAATCTTTTTGTTAATAAAAAAATTAATTTTAATAACAATTGGCATGAGCGCCACCTGTGGGCGACACATCAAATATCTTAGCCAAATTGTATACTTGGAACACGCTAGATGGCGATATAGTGCGAAGACTAGCAGCTAGTCCTAATTAAAACTATAACTTTTAACTGTCCGCTGTTAGCTGTTAACTATTAGCTTTTAGTTATTAGCTATTAACTATTTAATTATATTTACCTTTTAACTATTAATATAATAATAATTTTCTATATTTAATTTCCCCTAATCATTCTAGATGTCTTTGCTTGCTTTAATGTCTCCATTCAACTTTGTAGCTATAAGTTTTGGTTTAAAATCACTCATTTTTAAATTTATTTGAATGCAGCATAATTATTCTCTTGACGCAGATGTAAAGTTTTCTGAATTTCATTTATTTTACTAGAAGTTTCCTAAAATATCAAGTGTAATTCAAAATTTAAGCTAATAATTGAATAATTTAAAAAACTAGAAAAAAAACACGCTAAATACTGCACTAAACTTGAAAAATAATTATCGAACATGTTTTCTCTATCTATTCTATTAAACTTTAGCGTAAGCCATGTTTATTATTGATTGTAAAAGCCTGGGGCACTTTTTCTTTAAACTTAACTATTTCAGTTAAGTTTAGAGAAAAAGCGTTTTAGGAAATGTTAAGCATTTTCATTCACATAATGTTAATTTAAGAAGCAAAATCGCGTATTTTTTAGACAAAGCGCTCCAAACTTTTATACTCAAATATTATACTCAATACCAAACATGGCTTACACTAAAGTCCTTATTGAGTAGACAGAGAATAAGTTCGATAATTATATTTAATTTTAGTGCAGTATTAAGAAAAGCGTATTTTTTTAAGTTTTTCACGCAGTTCACTTATTTTTACTTTTTTTAATCATATATTAAAAGAGGGAATATTTTTTTAACTTAATTTGTATTATATTTAGAAATATTTTTATAAATATAAACACTTTATTAAAAAAACTTCTACAGAATTCCAATTAGCAGAACAGCATAGTTGATAAGGTTGAGGTGTCTCTTTTTGATTCTGTTTGTGTGGACAGTGTGAGTATTGTAGGGTGTTTTTCCGGTAAGCTTGGAACAATCCAATTCTTTGATCTCACTTCCGCTTCTATTTAATTGAATCATGTCATCAGAACTACATATAACTGTTAAGTTTAATGATGATAAAACAATTGGATGCCCAAACATGGTAACGATACATTCATTCGTTATCGAGTTCAGTGCCAACTTTCGGTTGAATTTCATTGAATCAGTCCTTTGGTGCCATTTTGTTTTCCGTGTATTTCTTTATTTCTGTATATTCTTTATCAGTGTATTCTTTGTGTTATTTTTATTTTGTATTGTGTGTATTCTTTATGTAAGTAATATAACTTAAACATTTACCAACTTTACTCTTGAACATGTGTAATAAAGAAAGACACCTATTGTGTCTTACCTAGTCTCAACGTAAAACTGGTTGTAAATTTTATTTTTAGTCTCGGGATAACATCAATACGTATATTGAAGAGATAATATCCAAAGAAACTGAAGCTGTATTCCGTGTATTCTTTATTTCTATTTTTATGGTACCTAGATGGTGATCGGTCTTGGGTCGTCTCTGGTTACAAGAATATCCTATCTTTGTAACCAATACGATTTTTAACTCGTTTGGTACACATTTTTTCAGACCGTTGTGTTAGATTCTAGCATAGACAGGTTTTTTAAAGAGAATTAGCTAAGTTTTAATTTGTCTTATATATCTCTATCCTGCTGGATAGATGTGATTTAAGGACGATTCCACTATTCAGTGAGTTTGATCGACAGATATTTTTATCATTTTCAGTTTTATCAAATTATCTTCCCAATTTGCAAGTTTCTATATACTTAGATTTCCGGAATATCTCTTTTAAACCTCATTTTGAAAAAAAAGGAGTATTTTGAAAAAAAAGATGACATTATTTAAATTAAACCTGGATTTAAAAAGTATTCTTTTTAGTGTTCCGTCCTTCAAAAGAAAAAATACAATCCTTATAAGATCATTCACATTTCTGTTATTTTGTCCATCAGAGTCGTTTTTTTCTTGAAACCATCTGACATAGAAACTGTAAATAAATAAAACAAATTAACCTGCACTTATATGAATACCTAAAATGTAAAATATTCATTTGAATTTTTTACGGGGGTATCAAATACCTATTTCTTGTTTAAAATTCCATTTGTAGTGTGGGGTATCGTTTGAAAGGTTTAATTATAAGGGTTTCAAAAATATTTGTCATCATTAACCCGCCGATATAAACCATAGGAATGATTCTGAATATCATAATTTTTTAAATATGCCCCAAGTTTTTACACTTATGAAATTATAATAGGCAATGTATTTACGATTGATCTATATTCACAACCGATTATAATAGGCAATATATTTACGATTTATGTCTATTCACAGCCGATTATAATAGGCAACATATTTACGATTTATCTATATTCAAAGCCGATTATAATAGGCAATATATTTACGATTTATCCATATTCACAGCCGACTACAATAGGAAATATAATTACGATTTATCTATATTCACAGCCGATTATAATAGGCAATATATTTACGATTTATCTATATTCAAAGTCGATTATAATAGGCAATATATTTACGATTTATCTATATTCACTGCCGATTATAACAGGTAATATGTTTACGATTCATATATATTTACAGCCGATTATAATAGGCAATATATTTACGATATATCTATATTCACAGCCGATTATAATAGGCAACATATTTACGATTTATCTATATTCAAAGCCGATTATAATAGGCAAAATATTTACGATATATTTATATTCACAGAGGATTATAATAGGCAATATATTTACGATTTATCTATATTCAAAGCCGATTATAATAGGCAATATATTTACGATTTATCTATATTAATGCATCTTATCAACTTACATGTTTTAATTTTTTTTCGCTTTGTAAATTATGTGAGCTTCATATGAAATCGCTTGTTGTGAGGAAGACAAAAATATCTTTTTATAATATTAAATTTTTTATTTAAAAAAAATTTTAAAAAAATATACAAAAATAGAGCACTCATAGCAAAAATAGAGTTTCGGAATTTAGGGACCCCCCCTTGTTTATTCAAAATAAATCTTCTAAAAAATATGCAAAAATGAACACCCGTCCCCCTTTATTTCCAAAGCTGCTAATCCAAAAACCTTGAAAAAATAAGGTTCGTAAAATCTTGCTTGAAAATTTGATAGAGATGTTCGAATTTTTGAAATATGCATAATGTTTTTATGCCTACGAATTTTTTAAATATGCATAATGTTTTTATGCCTACGAATTTTTGAAATATGCATAATGTTTTTATGCCTACGAATTTTTGAAATATGCATAATGTTTTTATGCCTACGAATTTTTGAAATATGCATAATGTTTTTATGCATATGAAAAATGCGATAGGCAATATATTTACCTTGTGAAAGTTCATGTTTGTAAATAGTTTGATAAAAATATTATGTATAATTAAATGTATATAATTGCCTGGAAGTGTACTGAAACCTCATAGTTGAAATTTTTACGTTGTGAAAAGTTCATGTTTATAAATAGTTTGATAAAAATATTATGTAAAATTAAATATATATAAGTGTCTACATATGTACTGAAACCTCGTAGTTGAAGTTTTTACGTTGTGAAAAGTTCATGTTTGTAAATAGTTTGATAAAAATATTATGTATAATTAAATGTATATAAGTGCTTAGATGCGTACGGAAACCTCGTAGCTGAAGTTCTACTCGAAAATATAATGGATTCTAGTTGGTGTCATAATGGTTTTTTTTCATGTTGACTAAATGTCAATTCTTTATTAATGTAAATCGATTTTTATTACAACTTTTCTAGGTGTAAGTTGATTTAATTTGTTTTTACTTTGTTTTTTATTTTCCAATTTAAAATTTTAGACTTCCAATGGTCTTATCAATCCCATTTTACAATTTACAATATTAGACTTCCAATGGTCTCATCAAAACCACACTAATTAATTTTAAAAGTAGAAAATTATAAAATATGTTGTCGAACTCTGGAAAAAGTATGTAAGATCCGAATTGTTTGAATGGATAATAATTTATTTACAATATTAGACTTTCAATGGTCTCATCGATCCCACACTAATTAATCTTAAAGGTAGAAAATTAGACAGTGTGTTGTGAATTCTGGAGAAATTATGGAAAATCCGAATTACTGGTTACCGCAATAATAATTTTCACCCCTCAAATGGGGGCAAGGACGATGGGGTGAGTATCACCGCCCACTTAGGAATATTTGTTGAGGGTAAATATGGGAATGGTAACGTAAATCACTTGAAAATTGTAAGAGCCTTAAGTAATATACACACATACATACATAGAGTTTTATATATAACTAACTGTGCGTGCAACTTCGTTCGCGTGAAATTCGGAATAAAAAATTTTATTAGGAATAGTGAACATTACAATTTCTCTGTTTTCTTTTGTTCATTTTTACAATATCTACGAGTATAAAGTTTACTAAAAACGCTAATAGATGGTGTTGGTGGTACCACTTTTTTACTATTCACCAAGTATTTTTTTTAATTTGTAATATTCAGATAAAAAGTATGCTGTATGTTTCCAAGTGATATAAACTATTTCTATGCCAAATTTAATCAAAATCCTTTTAAGATTTGCATGGTTGAAGAACAAATTAACAAACAAATAGTCTCAAAAAATTTTAAAGCTGGTTTTCTGGCTTCTGTTATCATTCTACATGCTAAACCAATCACTCTTTTAAAATCATTTTCCATGTACAGAATTGACTTTGTTACAGTCATATTATACGTACAGATGATATATAAGAAGTTCGGTGCGTCTTTTAGTACCGAATATAAATTTATTGAAGTTGAAATTCACGACTCATTTACAGAGCTAGTTTTCCAATTATCAGAACCACCACGCATGCGATTCCAATGTTGTAATCTTACGGTTCTAGTGCGAAGTGAACCAAATTTCACTAGAAATTAACTTTAGCTTGTATTTCCATTTAGTCTGTATTCGTGCGTACTTAATTAGATAAATTGTGTTATTAAGATCCAATCAAAACCGTCTGTTTTATCGATTCAAATATTTTTTACTTTTTTCTCGATTCATACATACGTTTAGTCCAGTATGCAGTTCTGATACAGTGTTTAAATGAGGATGCTTATTTTGGATTTTACTACTTAACTTGTCAATTTCAACTCACGGTAAAAACTATCTATGTAGCTTAATGCAACCCTATGACATGCTAATTATCCAAAGTTCATTGTTCTGTATGAAATACCTCAGTACAGTTATAGGAAGTTTAGAAAAACAAATTTGTCAAAAGAGCAATTCAAATGAGTGTTTTTGATTAACTAAAATACAAAATATATTTTTCTATGCATGCACGTATTAAATATATAGGAATAGGTCTATTTTTCTTTACGACACCTTTTCACAGGACACGCTAACCATCCAAAGTTTATCCTCAAGTATGAAATACCTCAATATAGTTATAGGAAGTTTAGAAAAACAAATTTGTCAAAAGAGAAATCCAAATGAGTGTTTTTGATTAACTAAAATGCAAAATATATTTTTCTGTGCATGCATGTATTAAATATATAGGAACAGGTGTGTTTTTCTTTACGACACCTTTTTGCAGGACACGCTAACCATCCAAAGTTTATCGTCAAGTATGAAATACCTCAGTACAGTTATAGGGAGTTTAGAAAAACAAATTTGTCAAAAGAGCAATTCAAATGAGCGTTTTTGATTAACTAAAACGCAAGATATCTTTTCTGTGCATGCACGTATTAAAGATATAGCAATAGGTGTGTTTTTCTTTTCGACACCTTTTCACGGGTGTGACCTAAAAAAATTAATAAACTGATTTTTATTTTAGTTTTTTCTATTCATAATAATGTGACGTGGTGATATTTCAGTATAAAAAAATGTTTTTTATTAGTTTTTATTTTTTTTTCAGAGTAATAGGATTTCATGTGATAAACCAAAATTATTTTACGACAAAAAATTAATTTTTTTCGAATTTTGAAGACGATTATCTCGTAAAAGGTTTGGATTTTTCCAGTCAGCAATAAAAAATTACTTTTACAAGTTCAACAGGAACTATTTCTGTGAGGAAACGCCATACGGAAAATACAACTTGGATATTGGGTAAGGAATATCAGATGCAGCGATATGTGCTAAAATCTTGGCTTTTATGGATACTTATTTTTCAGGAAGGAATATCGCTTTTATGGGTACTTATTTTTCAGAAAGGAATATGGGTACTTATTTTTCAGAAAGGAATATTGGGTAAGGAATATCAGATGCAGCGATATGTGCTAAAATCTTGGTTTTTATGGGTACTTATTTTTCAGAAAGGAATATGGGTACTTATTTTTCAGAAAGGAATATGGGTACTTATTTTTCAGAAAGGAATATTGGGTAAGGAACATCAGATACAGCGATATGTGCTAAAATCTTGGTTTTTATGGGTACTTATTTTTCAGAAAGTATCAGAAGCTTCTGTATTTTTTTTTAATACAGGATTAATCTAATTGTTTAATACAGGATTAATCTAAATACAAATTTTTTTTAATACAGGTTAGTGGGATAATATATTTAAGTAAGACTTAATTTTAGCCTTAAAAAGGACCAGAACCTTCACCAAGACCCTTCTCTGCTCTTCTCTTCTGTCTCTCTGAATTATTCTTCTTCAATCAATAAAAGCTTGCAAGAACTATAAAAATTTAAGCCATTTGGTGATCGTTTTAATATAATTATACAACACTTTTAATAGGTATTGGATTCAAAACAAAACGTAAATAATGTATTACGAACGACGTAGTAATAAATAATCACAGTGGGAAAAAAATTATGAAGATTCATAGCTGATTGTAAAATATTAAGAAAAAAAATGAAGGCTTTGAGTGGAGTTAAAACTTTAAACCTACATGTAAATTTGAGATAGGATAGACTGAAAAGAAGATCAATCCAGTAAAAATGTCATTTAAATTCAGATGTATAATCCATTCGTGCGAACTTTTGGATGTATTTAAATGGGTTGTTTAAAAAAAAGTATGAACATTTGTAATTGATTAAGGGGTTAATATTGCACTGTAGATTGTATCCTACAGTATTTCATCGATAAAGCTTTTAACAATCTAGGGTTCCGCTACTCTCCCATAGATGGTGGAGTACAGACTTGACTTTGCTACTGTGCCATAGATGGCGTCCTACAGTAATTCATCGATAAAGCTTTTGACAAAATGTGGTTCCGCTACTACCCCACAGATGGCGCACGATGGGCTTGTCTTTGCTACTGCACCATAGATGGCGTCTTAAGTAATATAGTTGATTGCGCAGAAATGGTCCAAAAATATACTAAGCATGATCAAAAAATAACCATATAGTTCTACCTATGAATATTTTTGATTCTGCTGCATTTGAGTGCATGTTTGACCTTGATTAGGTATACACATATGGCCACAGTAGAAGCAATACCAACAAACAGATCAGCTCGAAAAATTTTAAGGCCAACCAGCTTAGCCAGAACAAACCACAGCATCAAAAGGAAAGTATGTAAACGTGCTTCATGGAATACAATCCATCATCTTAACTTCAGAACCATATAAGATATCACGATGAAACCAAAACTAGGTTGGTCCTAGGGTTATTGTCTATAATTTTTTTTTAATTAACCTCAATACCAGTAGTAGTTTTCTGGTGAAATTCGTTCGTATAGACAGACCGATCATTTTTATTTAACGTTAGATTCTTTTTTATAATCGATATTCGATTATTGAACGCAAACGGGGAATCTATTTGAAAGCTGATAATTCAAAAATAACAACGAGATATTTTTATTTTTATCTGACTACGGTCGAGAAAGGGTTATGAATTTCATAGGCTATTTATGTATGGATGTATATTTGTATGGATGCATGTGAGTAGGTTTGTTCCCTTGTACAGACTAAACTACTAAAGTAATTTCAACAAATGAGGTGTCCTTGGATTCTTCTTGATCCAGATAGTGACCTAGGGTATATAACGTTAGTAATTTCATAGGCTATATATGCATGTTTGTATGTGAGTAAGTTTGTTCCCTTGTACAGTTTAACCTAGTTAGGTGATCTCCACAAACAAGGTATTCTTCGATTCATTATGGTACAGAGAGTGTCCTAGGATACATAACGTTATGAATTTCATAGGCTATATATGCATGTTTGTATGTGAGTAAGGTTGTTCCCTTGTACAGTTTAAACTAGTTAAGTGATCTCCACAAACAAGGTATTCTTCGATTCATCATGATATAGAGAGTGTCCTAGGATACGTTATGAATTTCATAGGCTATATATCTATATATGTACGCATGTTTGTATGTGAGTAAGTTTGTTCCCTTGTACAGTTTAAACTAGTTAGGTGATCTCCACAAACAAGGTATTCTTCGATTCATCATGATATAGAGAGTGTCCTAGGATACGTTATGAATTTCATAGGCTATATATCTATATATGTACGCATGTTTGTATGTGAGTAAGTTTGTTCCCTTGTACAGTTTAAACTAGTTAGGTGATCTCCACAAACAAGGTATTCTTCGATTCATCATGATATAGAGAGTGTCCTAGGATACGTTATGAATTTCATAGGCTATATATCTATATATGTACGCATGTTTGTATGTGAGTAAGTTTGTTCCCTTGTACAGTTTAAACTAGTTAGGTGATCTCCACAAACAAGGTATTCTTCGATTCGTCATGATATAGAGAGTGTCCTAGGATACGTTATGAATTTCATAGGCTATATGTGTATATATGTACGCATGTTTGTATGTGAGTAAGTTTGTTCCCTTGTACAGTTTAAACTAGTTAGGTGATCTCCACAAACAAGGTATTCTTCGATTCGTCATGATATAGAGAGTGTCCTAGGATACGTTATGAATTTCATAGGCTATATGTGTATATATGTACGCATGTTTGTATGTGAGTAAGTTTGTTCCTTCGCACAGACTAAACTACTCAAGCGATTTCAACAAATGAGGTGTCATTAGATTCGTTATGATTCAGGGAGTGTCCTATATAACGTTATAAATTCCAAAGGCTATGTATGTATATATGTATGTATGTATGTGAGTAAGTTTATTTCCTCGTACAGACTAAACTTCTAAAATGATTTCAACAAATGAGGTATCCTTAGATTCATTGTGATCCAGAGTCCTAGGTTATTCATATAGTGTTATGAATTTTACAGGATACGTACGAATTTCGTGCTTTACAGTTGTTTTATTACCGAACTCGTGTTTTAGTTTTTCCTCTTGTGTTTTCCTCTTGTATATCGATGCATGAATTTTTAAGATATTCTAATCGGTTTAATCGATCTTCTGTAATTTCAAGATGTAATTCACCATCTTAAATAATACACGTTTTCATAATCAATCAACTCCTGAACGTTTGATGAAAATGGTTTTAAATAACGGAAAATTTCTGAACAAGATTTAGTTTTATAAACAGACTATTTAGAATACAGAGTTTATAGAAAATTCTTAAGAAATTTGTTACAATTTAATATCCACAGAACCCTGAAATTTTCATTTAAACATTCATCACAAGGCTAGATGTCAACAAAATGCTAATTTCCTGCCGTCAACCCGTCTAATCACAGGATCTGTCTACGCCGAGAAGGCAATAAAGCGTTATGTCTCAAGACTTTCCCGGCTTTCTGATATGTCATTAGCGAGACGGGAAATTGTGAGGGAAAACCTTGAGGTAACATGATTTATATTACCTCGGCTATTAGTTGCGATTCGCGCGTGAAATATGTCTGCAGGAAATATGTGGAAATGGTAAAATATTAAGAGAACGAGCAGGAAATGAGAAAGTAAGGGTGGAATTTCGTTTTCAAAAGGAAAATATGTGTATATATATATATATATATATATATATATATATATATATATATATATATATATATATATATATATATATATGCACGTTGTCCGGGAATAACAGTCGAACAAAGAAAGACGTTATTCGTTGACTGAAAAATAGTCGTCGATTGTCGTTAAAATAAAATTTAACGTTTATGACTTTTTTTCAGAAAATCGATAATATTCATAATTATTTGTCATCATTTTCGTACACTTGATACTTGCGCACATTATTCAGCACCGCTCAGGAGAATAACCCGCGAACAACTGCGAAGACATCTAGCTGCCCCCGTAAGCATCGCGCTTCAAACATGTATTGAATGTGTTAAAAAATGTTGTGTAATATATTTTTTGCACTTAATTAGAAAAAGGGCGCGTTTTACGTTTTATTTCAACGACAATTTATTGCTATACAGCCAACGACTGGCGTCTTTCTTTTTCCGACACACGTTCCCGGACGCCGTGTTCATATCATTGTATATTTACAGGTATTTTTATATTGGTATAGCAAGTCAGCTGCTATTGGTTCTTAAATGTAAAACAAGATTAGTATGCGCAATAAATTATATATTTTCGAATATCAACCGTTATTAAAATTACTATTTCAATAATGAAAGGGTTGAACGTCCTTCAGTGTACGCGGACCGGGTGCCGCTCTATATTATCGTAGCGGTGTGATACGACGTGGCGAACCCCCTACCCGATTTGAATACTGAACGTTACCAGAAAGAAAAATTAATTCTACTGATAACACAGAGTTTTCCTTAAGTTCATTTTCATGTAGATCGTGCTAATAATAATGAAACGTTTAAATGCAGTTATGACTGGGAAAATAAAGGAAATACAAAATATTTTTTATTGAAAAATGAATTATTCCCCCCTAATAAAGATTTAAATAAAAAAAAGTTTCAGATGATTTCCGCCTTACATTTTTCATTTTGTCACAAAGTATCTTGAATACATTTATGGTATCAAATCATATTCCTCCCAGAATAATAAACCTACAAAAATTATTAGAAAAACCTTTTTCAAAATTATGCGCCCTAATAATATCAGGTTATGATTCACAAATAACAGGCAATATATTTTCTTTCACATTTCTCATTACAGGCGTGATTCATCATATTATTTTGAACGGGAAAATGTAAGAAAATTAGTTTAGTAATTTTTTTTCATGATTGTTTATTTTTTCTCATTTTTATTAATCGGGATAATGGTCCGTACCATCCCTGGGAAATATGTCGAAGGAATAATATATATAAATACACACACACACACACACACACACACACACACATATATATATATATATATATATATATATATATATATATCATATATGTATATTTACATACAAACATATCATAATGAATGATTATATGAAGCGAAAATCACATTGTTAAATAATTCGCAGCTCCATCTATTGACAACGCTTTTGATCATAATTTTATTAATATAATTTCATTATAAAATTAAATTAGAATGACTAAAAAAAATAGGGGAAAGTTTAGTCCCTTTAATCATATTTTTTTTATTAGAAAATATAATCATTAAAATATAAGATAATCTAAAACAATTAGAATATAAATCACCTGCGATACTTAAGTTTAACAACTCAGATAGTACTTTTTTAAGCAAATCAAAATAAAAGTTTTTCTTTAACCTATTCGTTTGATAAAATGGTAAAGAAGCCTTATATAATTATCAAGATTATTATTCCCATTCTAATATTACTTAATTAGTTAACAAATTACTACTTAATTAATCGTTAGCGACATCTATTACTTTTATAATTAACCATCAAATATGTGTAGTTTTATAATTTTTCAATAGATGGCGGTATTAATTTTGTTTTTAATAAAATTCATTTTTAAATCGTTTGAATCTAAAAGTAGACTAAATTTTTAAGTATGCACCAACTATTATTCCATTGCAAATCCTATTCAAATTGATCCAGTACTTTTTTGGGTGCTGATCTAACACATAAATAATAATTTATAAACAGACAATGATACTAAAAAAAGTTGTTATGGCTTTTATACAGTCTAAGAGATAACCCAGATACGTACCTTCTCAAATGTATTCAATGTGAAAATCAAAATCCATCGGTTCTCCCCTTCATGTCCCATTTACGGGACTGTAAAATTTGATTTTGTAACGCTCGAAAAGAACAAGTTTGGACAATCAAATCTTATCTGAAGCAAGCTTGACATTAACTTTTTAATTAAGAATCCATTTCTTAATTAAAGTTTAATGAAAATTTAACGCTTGACTTAACATTAATTTAACAATGATTTATTCCATTATGAAATAACTACTAGCTTTCAAATAAAGATGAGCGAAAAGTATAAATTCGAGTCGGACTCACGGTGCTTATATGAAATTGGCAGTACCAAAGTATATAAAAAATATTTGCATAATTCTGTTACTGATTTTACAGTTTTCGACGCAAAGTAGTAAAATGAATTGTATCGATATCGGCATAGGGAAAATCGAAGTCAGAAGTTTTCCGGTGTATAACCAAGATTATATTTTCAATAGCCTTCATCATGAAGCCCAGCATTTGGTAAAGAAGAAAATTGCATTATATTGACTCCATTCACTCATTAGACCGGTCGTCAATGAAAGAAGAATAGGTTGAAATAGCTTCAGGATTATACGGAGGCAGTGGAAGACGCAATTTCTGCTCAAATAAGTCTGGAATTGGCTGATAGGATCAGCTAGGGGCAGGCCCGCCAGGATTAAGTTGGAAAATTCAATTAAGTCCAGGTTAACCTACATGTATCTGGGCAAGTCATCCAGGGGTACATCAACCAGGGTCAAATTGCGTATGTATTACATCTCATCCAGGGGTAGAACATTCATTATTATGGTCTTCATATCGAACAGCCTGGGTACCGGGCCAGTCTGGATCTGAGGGTTCGGGATCGTATTAGCCAAGCCAAGCAGAGTCTATTCCTATAGGATGGTTTTTTCACTTCTGTCCAAGTCAGCATTTATAAATTGCCTAAGTCAACCAGGGTTAGCTGGGTCGACCAAAAGTCGGTCCGATTGAACATGCAATATATTATTTAGATCTACCAGGACTGGTCAGCGGATTACTACTACAAGTTTTAAACTACCAGTTTTATATTATTCATAACTACCTGGACTGCTCAGCGGGGAGTAGACTAACCAGGTTCTGGTTTTTTGGATCGACTATATACAGGTTAGCTAAGTGGGTAAAAGTGACTCAAAGTGCGAACACCAAACAGAACCCCATTACCCAAGACCTCCCAGACCAAGTCGTCTGGAGGCAGATAATCCGGAATCAGATATGTCAAAAGGTTGGAAACCGCCTGTGAGCAGAATCAAATAATCTGCGCCATTCCGGCCACGGCAAATAAAATGATCATCAGCCAAGAGCAAGTACGCCAAGAAAATATGAATAATCTGAGAACTATTTTGACAGCGACTGTGATTCAAGTCCAGATGATTAAGAGTCATTCAAAATGGATCAGTCAATAGTAGGGTTTTCAAACATCCCGTATTTCCGGGAATAACCCGTATTTTAATTATATTTTAAGTGTCCTGCTGAGATATCAACCTCCCGTATTTCTGGGAGTAACTCGTATTTTTAGTTATATTTTAGGTGTCCTGCTGAGACATCAACCGTTCCGTATTTCTAGGTATCACCCGTATTTTTAGTTTTATTTTAGGTGTCCTGCTGAGACATCAACCCTCCCGTATTTCAGGCATTTTAATGAATCAGATTGTACACGCACACCAAGTATATGGCGATAATTTATTAACGATAATTAAATAAAAGCGACAAGTGAACGTCGCGATTGACACCATTCCTCATTAAAATATTAACAAAAACAATAACATAAATTACACTATGTAACAAGTAAATGAAACTACATGATATAGTTTCGGTATTTCTGGAATTATTAGTGAATCAGATTGTACACGCGCACCAAGTATATGGCATTAGTTTGTTAAAGACAATCAAGTGAAAGCGACAAGCTATTAATAGCTTCGCTATTAACACCGTTCTTCATTAAAATATTAACAAAAACAATAACATAGATTACACTATTATGTTTAAATTCTTGACCACTACTTAGGTTTCGTTGCATGACGACATCTTCAGGTCAAACGACGAAACCTAGGTCGTGGTTAAGAATTTAAATACAGCAGGTATAATACTATATCACGTAGTTACATTTACTTGTTAAGTAATGTAACTATAACAGTAACATATACTGTTTTTGTTAATATTAAATTAGTTGTGAATAAAAATTAAGTAATAATGAATTTTTACAAAATTAACACCAAATATATTCAATGGTATGTATTTTAATCTTAAGCAGAGACTCTGTCATTAAAATTTTAGATCCAATTCCGTAGTACTGATGCAGCGGGGATACTGTCTGCTCTTAACTATGCAGCAGAGGGAAACTGATGTAGTCGGGATACTGTCTGCTCTTAACCGTGAGACTTGAGGATCTGATATTTTTAAATGGATATTGTGGGTCCCAAAAAGAGACTCTGACATTGTACTCCGGGATTCAACTCCTTGATCCTTATATTGTAGGGGTACTGCCTATCAAAACTGTTAACAAAAATGTAGAATTATATTTCTATAATTCACTTGTTAACAAAAATTAAGTGATGAATGAATTTCTTAAAACTTAGCCCCTAATATATTCAATAAACTATGTAACACAAAAAATAATGTTTAAATATAAAAAAAATACTTTTCTTGTTTTCTTCTTATTCCGTATAAAATTAGAAAATCCTGTATTTTCTTTATGTTTTCACTATTTCAGGACACCACCCTCAGAGTCTAAAATAAAATCTGAATGCACTGTCAACAATCCCCCGTAAGACATATTAAAAGGTAGACACAACAACACGTTACCCGCGCACGATAAGACATTATTATGCAAATACTAATCCACCTTACAGTTTGTTATAAAAAAAACGACAAATGTTTAAGACGAAAAACACTAACAAACAATAAACAAGTAACTAATATATTGAGTGCCAAACGTAACCAGAAAAAATGAGCACGAATCCTGACATAACTTATAGGTTGTTGTTAAAACAAACAACTAAATGTTTAAGATAAAAGCAATAACAGACAATATACAAAGACAATGACTGAAACAAATATTATAGCACTCATTATATTTGCTTCTTTGTTGTATTACGGCCACGGTCTCCTTGCATATGAAGCAATAAAACCCATTTCGTATAGTAATGTACACGTTGGCTACGCGCTATCGATAAAAAGAATACCTGGTTCCGGAATACCGCATTCTACTATTACTAGTCCACTAAAACAATTGAACATAGTGGTGTCACGTTTGCCAGATGTCTGATTGGGTATCTGACTGATGTCTATATTTTTTGTAAAAATATTTTAAAACTGTAGAGTAGGTTTAAAAAAACCTTGGGATGAAAAAACAATGCATACAATAAATTATTTATCAAAACTTCTAAATAGGAAAATGTGTAAATTTTTTGTCATTAAATAGAAACAGTTATTATGAATTTAGTTTCCACATAAAAAAAATGAGAAAATTATTATAATACGCAATATATAATTTAAACGCGATATTAAAGATATTTAATAAACTCCCTTGTAATGAATGCTAAATACTGGCCAGTGACGTCATAATCTAGTTGTGTTTTGTATGGGGCGTTTTCGCCCGAATCGTAGTTCTTCAGTCAACTTTGTAATGAAAAGTCCTAGGTACGATATATATATTTTAAACCGTTTTTAATATTGTTATTTATTCTGTTTTAGTAATAAAAAAATATAGTCAAATACCCTATTGCGTGGTGGAGTAATAATTACGCTACTCTTTTAAGAAATAACGTTATTCAAGTTATTCAGCTCCCATAATGAGTACAGACGTGTTGTTTACTTATTCGTGGAAATGTGATCTGACTAGTAAATGGACCCTGATATCTTCTGACCCTGCTTATTAACTGGAATTGTTTTTTTTTAATATTTATATACTTTTATTATTTAATTAATTAAATGGAAGCTGTGTTGAGAGTTGTATTAATTTGTTTGGCGTCAATATTAATAAACAAACACGCATCGTTATCTACAATGTTTTGATTCTTTCGAATTAAATTAACTTAATGTGTAAATTTAAGAATACTAGATAACATCAACAAAGAGTGTGCAAATGATGAATCGAGTTGTCGCCGTGAAGAAATTAATAAGCTTCATCCAGTAACCAATCTAAATAATTTTTAAAAAATTATTATTAAACATCGCTTTAATCTAATGGTAAGACTTGTAATCCTTACTGTGGGCGATATTCATCAATGACAGTAATAATTAGGAATTAATTAATTAAAAGTAAATATTTATCACTTAATTTTTTAGATATAATTAACGAATTAGTTAATAATATTTTCTTAGTATAATGTTAACTAAAACATTTATAATTTTGTTTTTAAATGAGTATTATGATGATTATTATTACCGATTTAAAACTCTATTTTATACAAACCCGAAGATTTAATATATTTAAATGATATATTTTGAGTTTAATTTTATACGTGGCTTGTTGATAAGATTACAACACGAGAATCAGCATCAATAACCGTTGACATAAGATCTGTAAGTGCGAGTGATCGCGCAATATGTTCCGCATTGCTCACACGATTTATTGCCTCGCATGCAAGGAGACCGCGGCCGTAGTATAAAACATAATTGGAAAAGTAAGCGGACTGTAAACCCCATCTCAATTATAAAATGGTAGGTTGAAAAGTCAAAGTGAGAGCGTCCCTTCAATAATGGGTTAAGCGAACTCAACACGTGTCATATCGGGCAGTGCAATCGGATGTTAATACAGTATTTCATAATTACAAGTGTTTACTTGTTTCAATAGGTCGGGTGGTTTGCCAATATGAACAAATAACATTTTTAACAAGTTCAGAGCCAACTATCTTACTTGCTATATTCGAGCATGTCCAAAATGAAAAGCGAAGGAAACGTATGGGTAATGCACACAGACCTTATGGAAATCGTATGTGTTATTGTTTATATTTTCTTTAATGTAAGGAATATTTTCTTCACCGTGTGAAAATAGGAAAAAATAACACACTAAAATGTATTAGCCGTCGGTATTTTTTTCAAAATCGTTTTGATTAAATATTTATTCAACCCCTAAAACTTTGCAGTTGTTGTATTATATATATATATATATATATATATATATATATATATATATATATATATATATATATATATATATATATATATATATATATATATATATACTATAAGTTACGAATCTTTTATATTGCTATACATACCCTAAATTACTTTGTGTTTCTGACAGATACTCGTACATTCTGTGCGAATACTGATTTTCCAGAACAGTGGAAAAATTTAAAGAAAAGATTATGAAAGATAAACAGGGTTTCGCCGCTTCATCTTTCTTTCAATTAACCTGCGTAATATTTTATCGACCCTGAAAATTGGAGACGCATCAGAAGCCTTAATATGAGGTAGAATATTGCAAAGCCACTTTCTGTCATTAAAATCATATATTTGTGTCAGATTTCAATTTTTTTTCAGAAACTTTCTCTCCATGTATGTCTATATTGAAGATTTGATTGATTTTTTTTATCTTTTGACCAGAGTATCGGCACCATGAGGCTCTGAGCGGCAGCGTGCGGGCCACGCTGCCGGCAACGGGCCCGCGCGAACATGTCATGCAACTCTATCGAGTCCAGGGAGTACTTCAGGTGAGACAAATTTGAGGGTAGATGTTTCATCTGCCCCCTCATTTCTGTTACGATTGTATGTGACCGTGTTGCGCGCGTACTCTGTACTCAGGATTATTTGAATGATTTTTGTATATAACGAGATTTTTAGCAATCAATATTGTGTTTCATCTATAATTTGTAATAAATACAATACAAAAATTAGAATTCTTTTTGAGTAAATTGAAAACATGGTATCAATTAGTTTATAAGTTCCATGAATATAATAGAAGTTCAGTAACTTTTTCTGTGTATAATGTTTTCTGCTCACAATGACATATGGCGTTGAAACATGGACACTTACAGCAGACCTGATTTGTAAATTTCAAGTCGCTCAGCAAGCGAAGGAAATTTGTTATGCTTGGAGTTTCTCTTCAGAGTAAACTCAAAAATAAAGAAGTTTCGGACTTCTTTATTGTTTATATCTGCAGGTGAGACAAAATTTGAGGGTAAATTTTTCTCCTAGCAACCTCTTTTTATTTATTATATCTTTCTCGGAGAACCGAATTAGTTGGTACAACACTTAACATAAGCCAACTGAAATGGCAATGTACAGGTCATATTTATCAAGGAATCAACAATCGATTGGGTAGACGAGTTCTCGAGTGGTGACCACAAACCTTAAAATGCAATGTTGGACGCCCCTTAACTAAATGGACTGACCATCTAAAGAAGTCGGCGGGAATCGGAGGAATACAAAAGGCGGGTGACGTGTTTTGGAGAAGGTTTTTGTCCAGAAGACTTCTGATGAATACTGATGATGACAATGATGATAATATAGGGTTTTTAAAAGCAATACATCTTTATTTTAAAAAGGAAGAAATGTTCACATAAAATTATCGTGTCCTTTTTATATTAGAAAATTTCTTACATATTATTTTTAAGTTAACCACAATAAATAATCTTAAATAGTTTAATTACATATTTTCAATTAAGAAATTGTAAAAATAAAGGATAAATGGATTACGTTCTGTATTTCAGCGGAGTACCAGCTCATCAGCTGTCTGCCACTCGACTGCTCTCATCTCCTGATACATCCAGACACCACATCGAAGAGACATCCGGTAAAGATAATGAATTGATTAATCGTATTAGAGAATGGCAACATATACGGCTGATTAATTATCTATTAAATCGTTAAGGAACTGAAGATTAAATATCTTGTCTCATTCAACTACTACGTGTCAAGATTCATGGTCTTTGACTAATCTGATCTCCGATAGGAATTACCTCAGAAGGTTGTTATATGCCTGAAAAATTATTAGTATTTAAATCAACCAAGTGGAAATTTGTCTCCCCTTCGAAGACTCTGTACCAAGTTTTATGTGAAAATATCTTATTTATCATAGCTTATCATCAATAAAAACTTCGTATTGCAATGTTTATATATTTAATAATACGTAATTAAATGCAGTAGGGTGGAGAATATTTATCACTAGGAATATCTCAGGAACTATCACGCACAGAGTAACTATAGTTTTCCTTAAATATCACCGTAGGCTTTGGAAAGTCTTGTCTTTTTAGAGTACGCAACCTTAAATGGAGAAACTGGACACTGATTCACTCTTATGTCTCTTCTTGTCTGTCTGTCACTGCCGTTTTTCTCAGAAATCGCTTGACGTGGAAACTTGAAATTTGGTATAATAGTAAATATTAACCCGCACATATCACATAACATTATAAAAAAACGTGGGTTTTTAGAGACCTACGCAAATATTATAGGAAAACTATACCATACCCCGAAAGGATGACTCACTTGTCTGTCCATCCGTATGTCACAACTATTTTTTTGAGAAGTCGCTTGACGCTATATATATATATATATATTTATATATATATATATATATATATATATATATATATATATATATATATATAAATATATATATATATATATAAAGATATATATATATATATATATATATATATATATATATATATATATATATATATAATATGAAGTATTATTTGGAAGGGCGAATTATAACGGCCTTAAAACATTTTTTTTCATAATTTTAGATATATTTCAGTATATATTTGGAGGTATTCTGAAAAATACGTGAACAAAAAGATGTTCCCCCACTTATTTTCGAAACTACTCGACCTAAAATTATAAAAATATACTAGATTTTAGAATCCCACATGAAGGTGATAGAAAAACCATAGTTATGATTGTAGATATAATAATTTTTAAAGTTATGCACCACGTTCTTACGCCTGTGGAAGATGTAGTAGGCAATATATTTACTCTTTCCCATGTTTACATACAATTTTTTCAGAAACCATGCAACGTAGGAATTTGAAATTTATTATAGTAATATATCTTATTATTAATATATCTATTTTTTTTAGTAATATATCTTATTATTAATATATCTATTTTTTTATTGTAGTAATATATCTTAGTAATATAATTTATTGTAAAAATATAGCTTATTTATTCACCAATTTTTACTATCTAATTTTTTTTTAAAAATCATTAAAGAGGTAGTAACTGAGTCTTCATTTTTTTTACTTCATAAGTGGGGTATCTTTTAAAAAGCATTATTATGAATTTTTATTAAATTGTTTTTTACTTTATAAGTGGTGTATCATTTGAAAAGCATTATTAGGAAAAATACAAAAATATTTTTTTTTATATTGTATATTTAGAATGAGGTCATAAAAGGATACGCGAAAAACATACATTTTAATCCGAACTCACTTATTTTCGAAACTACCAAGCCAAAAATCGTAAAAGAAATGAAACGGGAAAACTAAAGAAATTACCCTAGATCTTATTAATTTTTCAAATATGCACCCTGTTTTTACTGTAAAAGCTATAGTATCCAATATATTTCCAATGTGAAAAATTAATATTTTAAAATAATTTAATGGAAATATTTTTAAATAAACATTAACCTTAAATGTTTATATGTGGCCAAATGTATACAGGACCCTCGCGATGCGAATTTTTTCTATAAAGTATTAGTTTAAAAAATAACTTGACTTTTTTAATACTAAATAGGAAGTGAAATAGAGGAGAAAAAAATATTTAAAAAAATTATTAAAAGAATTGAAAAATCCCTAATATATTTGTATTATATTTAAATAAAAAATTGGACAAGAAGAAGCAATAGAAATAAAAATTAACGTAAAATAAAAACAAAAATTTTATATTTAAATTTTTCAAAAAAATGAGTTTACAAAAGATTGTTCTTGTTTGCGTGAAGCAAGGGAATATCGAAAACAAAGACTTCCTATTTTGTTTATTTAACTTCCGACACTTATGTTAGTTATCCTGATTTTTGAAAATGGTTGACATACGCGATTAAACAATTATGCGGGAGAATTGGGAGCACAGCAAATCATTTTGGATACTCATATCTTGGAAAGGAAAATTTGTATCAAAAGGTATTGAACAATATTTTTATTGCATTTTAAAACTCTCTTCAGTCTGAAACTTCCAGCACTTAGATTGACTAGCCAACAAACCACGTAAATAACAAAACCTAATTTATTTTCTCCAAAATAACGCCAAATCCCTTAAACATGTCGAAACCAGAGTCATAATAATAAACTCCATAACTATACTAGAGTCTACTGTTGCAGAAAAAATCGACTTTATCGGAAATTTTATGGTTATCGACTTTTTGATGACCAACAATGGCTAATACGAACCAGACACGCAGAATCAAACCTAGTACAAGAATCAAGAACGTAAGACGCAAAAATGTAAAGTAGTGACTATCATCGTATTTTATACTTCCGACATGGCTTCAAAACTTGAATCATGCTGAAAGACTTGTTCGTAAAGATCCTTGGAATTCTAAGGATACCGTGTTATATCATTAGTTTCCCTGGAAATAAATTAATAGTCTTTTTGCCACATATCTCTGCAGGATCTTTGAATATTTCAGTTACATTGAGGGAACAGAGATGATAACCTTAAAAATCCACTGGCAAAGTGGAAGGTCAGAGTGGGGGAACATAGTAGGGAACATATTCCTGAACTGGGATCGGAATGAAGAGTTCTGAACCTGAAACATAATTGGATTCATAAGCACCCCGCCTATGAATAAATTTCATATATATATATATATATATATATATATATATATATATATATATATATATATATATATATATATATATATATATGATATAAATAATATAATGTTTTGGTAAAAATCGTCAAAATAGGTTCAAAGATCTGACCAACAAACCCGTTTTTCTGTAGTGAATTTGCCAGTGACTTTTGAGTCACTAGCAAGCTCATTAGTGCTTTAGAGAAAGATAACTGCCGAATTAATGTCGTTGTTATAGTTTCTTTGTTTGACAGCGCAGATTTTGGAGGCTCTTATTTTTGTTTTGTATTACAAAATTAGTCAACAAGATTGGTGACATACTACGCGGTTGGTGGATTTAGTACGCGTTAAATTCTGGCTATAATATTATTAGTGCGATTCACGCATTGCTTCATTAAGATGAAAGTTTGAATCGGCAGAATTTTTGCCAGACATAAAAATAAAAGCGTTGTAAACAGTTCAGCTAGTTATCAATCGGTTTACATAAAAAGGCTTTCAACAAACAATCTACTATAATTAACCACATAGATCCTGGAAGTTTTTGGAACTTTTTGTAAATGTCGTTTATTTTTTTTAAAATATTATTTAAATGTAGCTATAAAGGTATTGTTAGTATAAAAATATTTCTATTGAATTTAGGGTTCCACCTCTCAAAAGGAAAAATGAACCCCTGTAGGATCACTTCGTTGTCCATCTGTCGACTTTGTCAAGACACTTTTTATCAGGAACACGAGGAGTTATGAGTTGAAGTATCAAATACAAAGTCTAAGGCCCCTTGGTCCCTTGATCCGCATATTTTGACATTTGCAAACAAACCAAAACTTATTGAGTACTTTCCGTTGACCGAGAATTATGAAATTTGACAAAAACAATGTCTCATAGCACAAGTAACGGAAAACTATCAGAAAATCAATAATATGTACCTATATGATATAAAAACATATTTTTTTTAAATATGCGCCTGTTGAAAGGCATGGTAGTCGATATATTTCCGTTCTAAAAAAATAAAATTTTGTAAAATGTATAGCATGAATATTGTGTACCAGTAAATGTTTATAAATGCCTAAATGTGCATGGACTATCATAGTGCGAGATCCACTCGTGCTTAACATATTTTTTTAAGAGGTCTGAACAAAAATCTGTAGCAATTAGCAATAAAAATAGATGGTGTCTACAACACATTCTTAGATAGTATATGGTATACACCTAACACACTGCAATTAGCTCCAATTAATCGTTAATGCTCAATATAATAAAATATGATGCAGTTAATGTCCATCTAGATGCTATTAAATTGCACGATGGTGGAAATTTAATTTATGAACACGGTTTTTTTCTTCTAAGGGTGCCTCTCCAACTAGTGAAGATTGGCAGTCATCTTTGCGTACTTGGTCTTTAGCAAGGCGTAAGAGTTCGACGGTATCGTAATTCGGGTCCATTTTCCGATGTTGCACAAACATGACTTTTTTTCTACGACCGATGATGGACCTTTAAAATCAATTATATAAGCCGTTTTTATGTCAAACCCCGTAATAACAATATGAAGTGGGACAGTTTATGGTAATATTTAGTGAGACAGTTTATTTTGCCGCAGAGAGCACCCAACCGCAACCCAAGCCATTAAAAATACGAAGTATCGAAAATATTTACGAGATTTTTTTAAGAAGGCAAATAAAAACCTATGTTATGGTCTTTGAGGTCCATGAAAACCTATTTTATGTTTAAAAATCTAAATTCTTTTGTAAAAAGTGTGATTCCATGCTCATAATACAAGAAATAGGAGCAAAATTAATAATTTCAAATATGGTTTACAATAACTAATGAGTCTTTAATCAAAAACAAAGCAACTCATGACCTGACTAATTTCCGATGGTGAAATTGAAATCACATAGTAATCGTCTATTTATTTTAAAGGTATTTTACAGCATTGATTAATGGCAAAGATGTTTGGAAGCAAATTTAGTTCTGCACAAACTGGTCCTAATTAACAATGGTTGAGAGGTTTAGTAACATATAGGTTAAAAGGATGATCGATTATGATTTTAAAGTAGTGTATAACGATTTTTCGATAGATTTAAATAGCTAAAGTTGATTAAATAAATTAACATAAAGAAAAAAAAGTATACAGGCAAAGTTTTTTTTCTCACAAAATATATTATGATAATTTGCAGACTGTGAAAAAAAATAAGCGCACGATGAAAACCAGTTAAATTTTAAAAAAATTAACTTCCATTGTGAAAAGTGTGATTCCATGTTCTCATTACAAGAAATGGGGTTAAAAATAATAATCTCAATTATGGTTTACAATAACTAACGAGTCTTTCATGGGTAATGGTGTCCGCTTGTATAACGAAATACTTGATTCCATGACGAAATTTTCCATAGTGAAATTTGAATCACATATTATACGTGTACTTATTTCAAAGGCTTATTACAATATTAATGATTAGGTTGATGGTAAAGATGTTTGGAGATCAGCTCTGCCCAAACTGGCCCTGATTAAGAATGGTTAAGGGATTTAATTATATAGTACATAAGTTATATGGTTTTGTCAATAGATTTAGGTAGCCCGACTTGATTAAATAAATTAACATAAAAAACAACTGAACAAAGATTTTCTTCTCAATAAATATATTAAGACATTTTGCAGACTGTGATAATAATATTCATGAGAAGAGGTAATATGTTTAAGAACTGAGGAGGGAAATAGATTTTTCGGCCGTTGACACAAATATGGAGAAAATAAAGTTGTAAATCTAAGAACAAGATAAGAGGAATTATATGAATTAATTAAGATGTTCCAGCAAATAGAAAGAATATTCCAGTTTGCCTTTGTCATGGATATTCATCTAGTTTAGTCGTTACTCACTTGTACTTAGAAATATGTGTTTGTTTTTCGAGGCATTTAGTCTCAGTACATTTTAATACGAAAAGTCTGCCAAAAAATCTGACAATCCAAATTTTTACCAAAATGAGACTACGTGTGAACCATGCTGATAAAAATATGGCTCAGTCATAATTTAATACTAAATCAACTGACGTCCTATTATGTCACAAACACTGTTAGATGATTTCACATAAGAAGTAGCAGACTCGTTCATGCTGGAACAGAAAAGGGTAACCTCTAGAATCAAAACTGTTTAATGGTGTAACCATAATAACGACACTAACGCAGCTTTCACCATTCTCTACTGCACGTGCGTGACCTACTAGCATCTCCCTTCCTCTTCTTTCAGCAGTGCTACAACCCCTTGTAGGTTTTGGTCTCTTCCACTATTTCTGCCACTTGACTTGATTATTCACCTCTCTTCTCCAGTTGGTGAGCTGTCCCGTGCTTCTGATATCTTCCTCCACACAATCGATCCATCGTTTCCTGGGCCTTCCTCTTGGTCACTTTTGTTGCCAACATTTTCGTTGCGGCATCCATCTGTTTACAGATTTTGCAGTTTTGTTGTCCGGCATTCTTTTCAGATGACCCGTTCTTTTTAGACGCTGTGATTCACAGAATCTAACAATGGTTTCTTGCCCTATCGGTACTCCCAATTCGTGGTTCCTAATAATGGTTTTTTGCCCCATCAGTAGTTTCAGTTTATAATATGTGTCATACATCTCTTGGGGCACCAAACATTTTTCCGAGTACCTTACTTTTAAAAATGACAGGCTTTTTTATTTGGGTTAAAGCATATCCCTTATGAATAGAAAAAAACGAGTGTGCTTTAGACCACACGACTGAAGTAAAACTTCAAATTCACAAAATATGAACTTTGAAATGAATTTACAATTTTATTCACTTTAAACGTAGAATATTTAATATATTGAACAAAATAATAATTTATCAAATTGTTCAAGAACGAAATGAAATTACAAAATAATAAAAAAATTACCGTTCGCGTAACGCTAGCAAACTTGCATATATATATATATATATATATACATATATATATATATATATATATATATATATATATATATATATTTCATGCACTGGCTATGAGAGGAAGAGAGAAAGAAAATGTGTGCTCGCATCTCTCTCTCTTGTACCTACAGTGTGATACAGACAATAGGCTTGCACTGTGTTTTAGATATACGAAACATAACTAGCTATGAGAGAAAGAGAGAAAGAAAATGTGTGCTCGCATCTCTCTCTCTTGTCCCTACAGTAATATAAACCAAATATAAAAGTAATATTTACGAAACGTAACTCTCTCTCTAATTCTGTCTTCACTAACTTATATCCCCATCTCAACTTCCGTTCGTCTCGGCCGATCACACTTTTCGTCACGCTCTCGTCACGCATTCACCAACTTACTCCCCAAGTCAAGCGTGCGTAAAGAAATTTTACTTCAAAAAACCTATCAAGTACAGGTGGAATTCGCACTCTGAAAATTCGCACGTTTAGGCACTTAGTGCATTTTAGGGTAAACAATATTTTTATGAAATTATATAGAAACATTAATTCCTCTGTTAAATTGTTTAGGAAAGGATTAAAACATGGCGCATACTTGAAAAATTGTAATTTATAGGATAATCACTATAATTTTCCTGTAACCTTCTAGTCAGATTTTAACAACCATGTTTTTTTCTTGATTTTGGTACAAAAGTTTTGGAAATAAGCGAGGCGAAATGCCCTATTTTCGTATAGTTTTAAAAATATGATATTAAATTTGCAAATTAAAATTTAGAAAAATATTTTTATATTCTTCATGATAAAAAAAAATTATATATTTTTGTTTTCCTTCTCTTGAATGCTCAAACAAATATTTTATAAACATTAGTTAGTGCACAATTAAATGAAACTACGTGATGTAGTATTATTTCTACTTTCTTTAAGTTTTTTACCACGACCTAGGTTTCGTTGTATTACAACATCTTCAGGTGGAATATTAGCAAAGAAATTTCTTGATTCTTTGCTAATATCTTACCTGAAGATGTTGTAATACAACGAAACCTAGGTCGTGGTATAGAACTTAAAGAAAGTAGAAATAATACTACATCACGTAGGTTCATTTAATTGTGAATAATGAATTTCTACAAAATTAACGCCGAAAATATTCAATATTAGTTAGTGCATCAAAAAAATTGAGTCTCTAGGTCGCGTAATTTCTAAAGAAATCGGCTGTGACAGACGGACAGATGGACACGTAAGTGTACTTATAAAGGTTCCGTTATTTTAGATCTAAAAACGAATAGCATACTATTTGTCCAGTTTTAATACAATTATTTATTAAACGGAGCTCAGAAACTTATGTTTTTTTTCGTTCCGCTAAACACTATCAAATAAAATATAAACCAGTTAAGTGCGAGTTATACTCGCATCACAACGAAATTCCGTAAAAGCTACATATACTTTGAAACAATAAATATTTATATTTTTTTATTTATAGAACCAGATATAGGTAGAAGATGTACTTATTTTTACTATATTTTAAAGTGATAACCTAAAAGATCCGTAAAATTAAATCATTTTTCGAACGAAAATTATATTAATTACTATAGCTTTTGTTAAAAAAAAAATGTTTTTTTTATATCGTTTAACTAAAAATAAACAATTTTTGGATTCCTTACTTTACTTGTGTTGTATCAACACTGCCTCTTGCCAAATTTCATGATTCCAGGGCAACGGGAATTACCGGGGTATAATTTATTACGGGTTATAATTTATTTGCGAGTGTCGAAATAAATGTAGCATAAATAGCCGTATTTTAAGAGTTCTTCTTGATTGTTTTGACTTAGAAGCTTGGTTTTTTTACAATTCCAAGAGACCATAGATCTAAGTATTAGATATTAATTTCAATTTGATACCTCCACGTGTTCCTGAGAAAAACGGTCTTGACAAACCAACAGACGGACAACGAAATGATCCTATAAGGGTTCCTTTTTTTATTTTTGGGGTACAAAACACTAAAAATCCCGCATTCAATCGGATATGAATATCCTTCAGATTTTGTAAACGTTTTAGAAGGCATATAGGTACATACGTACTCCGTTCCAGCTCGTGCTTAACCACTAACATTTCATTTGAAAAAAACCTTTTTTTCATTACGCTAACATAATACACCCTCTACGCTATTCGTGAAGTTACCTGGACGAAGACTACACTCTCGTGCAACCTCGCGAGGAGTTCAGTTGCCGCGAGTCGCCCACACGCACCCACGTGTAAACAGTACGACGTCTATCTGCAAAATAAAGTACGCTGTGTAGTGTAGTGAGACGCTTCATACAACTTCGCGAAGTCGTTTTACTTGGATGCCAAAAAGGACAGCGATCGGAAGTCGCCCGAGGCGAGGCGAAGTTGCACAAAGTGAATCGAAGTACCTCTCTACACTATTATCTTTGCCTAACTTCGATCAACTTCGCGAGTAGTGTAGTGCAGATTTAACACTGTGATAATTTCCATGAAAGTACAAACATCTTGAAATAACTCTGGTTTGGGAACTATTCGGTAAGATCAAGATAGCACACGTCCTCATAGTCGAACAAAACTAATAAATATTTTTGATAAAATATATTTGTGAATGGAAATATAAAAAAACATACAATATTATTAGTTTTCTACCTGCGACTAAACTTGGGTAAACTGCTTTGTTTAACAATTTTTTTAGCGACAAAAGTCAATAATTAGCAGTTAGCTAATCTAATCTAATCTCTAATATATATTATTTCTAAAAGTTGTTTTTTGGTCGAGCGGCTCGATCTCTTTAACTATTGCACCAAAAAAAATAAAAAAAATACCCACTTAAAGCTTATGTTTTCTACTTTGGGCGAAAAATATAAAAAAATTCGACAAAAATCTTTTTGTTAATAAAAACAATTATTTTTATAACAATTGGCATGAGCGCCATCTGTGGGCGACACATCAAATATCTTAGCCAAATTGTATATTTGGAACACGCTAGATGGCGATATAGTGCGAAGACTTCGCACGGGTCAGCTAGTATTTCTTATTATATTATTCACTTTTTTAATGTTTGATCAAAATATAATTAATTTGGTACATTTTAATTTCATATCGCTCATGGAAATAGGAAAATAAAAAAATTCGGTCCAGCAGATGAACAACCACTGCGGCAGTCACATCCACACATGGTCACCTATAATATTGTATTCAATTATTTACAAATACCAAATAAAATTACATCACATAAATATATTGCCTTGTTTATCTTTCACTGGGGTGAAAATATGTTGAATATCTATACAAATACGAAATTTAGAACCATCCCTACGATTTCCTGTAATCTACTAATCCTGTTTTGTCACGGTTCAAGGGCTTCGAAAATAGAACTGTGTACGTTCGCTTAGTTTTGAATTTATTATAATCAGCCTTTTCAAACCGTACCCACATAATACATAAAATTAAGATTAATTATGTCTTTTAAGTGTCTGCATTAATCAGTTTCTGGAAAAATCAGCTGACAGGCAGATAGACGGAACTCTTAGAGTAAGGAACCATAAAATGCATATATTTATATACATATACATATATATATATATATATATATATATATATATATCTATATATATATATATACACACACACACATATATCTAATATTAAAAATAATCATCGAAATATGCAGTCACAAGAGAAAAAACATTACAAAAAAAAAGGGGTGTGGCTGTGTCATGGACATGGTCATGTGTTGTACGTGAATACGTCTATGTAACGCATAATTTCAACCGCCCCAGCTGCAGATGTACTGGCACCGTCGTTGATGCGCTCGGTCGCATTCATTCTTTTACGTTCCCGGCACTGCTTGACTCGGTCATGTGGTGTTTTATTATTAACATGCGATTGTTCTTGAGAAACCTTTTCCAGCCGTATGCGATTTCTGTATTTGGTTTTGGCTTTTCGATGCTTATAGGCCGACATTATATACTTTTGATAATATTTTTTATTCTAACACCTTATTATATTCACTGTCACTACTTTGAACTAATGTTTTATATACAATCGATAGATTTTGACGACAGCTCACGATTAAAACTTAAAGGAACATCGTAGCTTTTCCGAATCAAAAGTTATACTAATTGCAAATCTCGATACGCAGCAAAATAACCTCAAAATGGCGGCGCTTCCCCCTCCACTGCGCACGATGCATCACTGTTCTCGCTTATTGTAATGAATTATTTGATCCTTTAGCTATCCAGTGGTATAATTTAATTGTTGATGTAGAGGATAGAATCGAAACTGCAACGCTAAAGTGTTTCCCCCGATTTTGTTATCATTAGGTTTTTATGGTAGCAAATTGAAAGACGTATTCACGTCAAAAACACTGTTGTTTACTATGTAAAAAGTGTGCAAAAAATAATACTAACGCTTGCTGTTTGTATACGTATAAGTATACTTGTTTGTTATATAGCATCAATATTTCTTTTACTTCTTTCTGCCTAGCTTAAGCATCACGCTAGAAAGACAGTTGAAACTCATCTATTGCAAACTGAAACTGATTTCTTGCAGATTTCACTTCAACATATTATAAAGAAAATAATGTGTAATAAACAGCATTTATAGATATGGACTTCATACTCATCGGAATATTGAACAATTTTCTAAAATATTTTATACCTCTGAGTATTTTGGGATCGACAATTAGGGTTGTCCATCATCCTGCTTTATATTAATTAATTTACATGTCAGTAAAATATCCACATAATAATGGTATTCAATATAATGTATAACATTTTTTAACATAACAGTTTATTAAGTTAATATAATAATTGTATTGCCTGGTTTAATAATATCATAGGTGAATTATAATGATTTTTGTGAATATTCGTCTAATGATTGAATTTATATTTGTACCAACCATATTTTAACTGTTAAATCGTTTTGTTTACAAACATTCTCTTTTGAAATGGAATGGAGAATAGTTGTTTTTATGTGATACAAAACAAACAGGAAAATTAACATTGTTTCTTAAATTTTCGACATGGACCGGGCACTATAGGTACTTTATTTTTCTCAGTCGAACAATGAACATTAGCTTGTTTCCTTGCGAACCTCTCATAAAAAACTGAAGTAAATTGCGCGCACTCATTCGTCTAGGGAGGGAAGGCGTGTGGGGTGTGCGTCTCTACAATTAATATAATTTTTTGAGCCTAACAATATAAATATTTATAAGTTCAACAATAACATAAAATAAAAAATAAAACATTGAAACTTTGCTGAAACGTAAACCACAGTTTCAACGAACGTAAGCGACTATTGCTATACCGCTTTTTTCAGCCCTGTTCAAACTGATTCCAGATTTCTACTAATAGTATTTTATGAGCCTAACAATATAAATATTTATAGCTTCAACAATAACATAAAATAAAAAGAAAACATTGAAAGTTTGCAGAAACGCAAACAGAAGTTTAAAGAAACGTAAGCGACTATTGCTATACCGCTTTTTTCAGCCCTGCTCAAACTAATCAGGTTTTACTAAATGATTCCAGATTTCTACCCGTTCACGGATTCATACTCGCAGCTCGGCAATCGCGGTTCGAGTCCAGACCTGCGCAATGGATCTCTACGATTCGGCGCGAGATTTGGACCAGCGCACCGGCCTTCGGGAGTCAGTGGCTGCTTTGCAGGCTGCCGCGCGCGTCTCCACCAATATTGGGCGCGGCGTAAGGTAAGGTTTATTTATCATTAAAATATTATGTCCAACTTGCAGGTTACCCGAAAGCGCTGGACATGTGCAAACATTAAAAGTACGAGTATTTACATTACAGAAAAAAATATCAAGTTTTGGCGCCTCTTGTAATATCTCGTTGATTAACATAAATTCGTTAAAACTGGTGAATACTGGAGGATATTTGTGCGCACTCTAGGCAAATGAAATAAACTATGACTTCGTCCTCTCACGTAAGGTTCTGGAGCACAAAGCGTTACCAAACTCAAGACCGAGAAGGTATCAACATAATTATTCAATATTGTTAGAAAATGCATGATCATGAGCAATTCCCGCTGGAGTTGAATTGAATTACATCCGACCGTGCCCACTATTTAAACTGAAGTAAACAAAAGAGGACAGTACCCATAATTTTTTTATATAAAGTTCTATTAACCTGCTTTAATACTTTCTCCAATATACAGTATATATATTGCTTCATGTGGAGACCAGATGATTGCATTCTTTTCAAGGATACTGAAGAATTAGCAAATGAGGATAGTACCTGGGCGTCTTTTCATATAACACCATATTAACCTTCTTTAATACTTTCTTCAACATAAGTACGTAAGTTGCTTCATGTGGAGACCAGATGATTGCATTCTTTTCAAGGATACTGAAGAATTAGCAAATGAGGATAGTACCTGGGCGTCTTTTCATATAACACCATATTAACCTTCTTTAATACTTTCTTCAACATAAGTACGTAAGTCGCTTCATGTGGAGACCAGATGATTGCATTATTTTCAAGGATACTAAATAATTAGCAAATGAGGATAGTACCTGCGCGTTTTTTCATATAACACTATATTAACTTTCTTTAATACTTTCTCCAATATACAGTATATATATTGATTCATGTGGAGACCAGATGATTGCATTCTTTTCAAGGATACTAAAGAATTAGCAAATGAGGATAGTACCTGGGCGTTTTTTCATATAACACCATATTAACCTTCTTTAATACTTTCTCCAATATACAGTATATATATTGCTTCATGTGGAGACCAGATGATTGCATTCTTTTCAAGGATACTAAAGAATTAGCAAATGAGGATAGTACCTGGGCGTTTTTTCATATAACACTATATTAACCTACGTTAATACTTTCTTCAACATAAGTACGTAAGTTGCTTCATGTGGAGACCAGATGATTGCATTCTTTTCAAGGATACTAAAGAATTAGCAGATGAGGATAGTACCTGCGGGTTTTTTCATATAACACTATATTAACTTACTTTAATACTTTCTCCAATATACAGTATATATATTGCTTCATGTGGAGACCAGATGATTGCATTATTTTCAAGGATACTAAATAATTAGCAAATGAGGATAGTACCTGGGCGTTTTTTCATATAACACTATATTAACCTACTTTAATACTTTCTTCAACATAAGTACGTAAGTTGCTTCATGTGGAGACCAGATGATTGCATTCTTTTCAAGGACACTAAAGAATTAGCAGATGAGGATAGTACCTGGGCGTTTTTTCATATAACACTATATTAACCTACTTTAATACTTTCTTCAACATAAGTACGTAAGTTGCTTCATGTGGAGACCAGATGATTGCATTCTTTTCAAGGATATTAAAGAATTAGCAAATGAGGATAGTACCTGCGCGTTTTTTCATATAACACTATATTAACTTTCTTTAATACTTTCTCCAATATACAGTATATATATTGATTCATGTGGAGACCAGATGATTGCATTCTTTTCAAGGACACTAAAGAATTAGCAGATGAGGATAGTACCTGGGCGTTTTTTCATATAACACTATATTAACCTACTTTAATACTTTCTTCAACATAAGTACGTAAGTTGATTCATGTGGAGACCAGATGATTGCATTATTTTCAAGGATACTAAATAATTAGCAAATGAGGATAGTACCTGGGCGTTTTTTCATATAACACTATATTAACCTACTTTAATACTTTCAGCAACATAAGTATGTAAGTTGCTGATACTCCATTTAAATAAATATTGTCATATAACATTTTCAAGATTAAAAGTTCTCAAGAGTAGAATAAGGTATGGAACACCGAAATATTTCCCTTTGCGGTATTTTATAATGGACGCGCACGACATTAATAAATCTCGATTCTTTCTGAAAGAACGATACTTTTTAAAAAAAAAACTATACAAATATAAAGAATAGTTAAAGCACTTGTCGTTGCTCATTTTAAAATGAAAAAAAAATATGTTCTGTTTATTTTAGTAAAAATGACTCTTAAAAATTATACAATCAGCATTACAGTTACGTACAAAAGTAATAATTTGCCTACACATTTCATTTTATATAAAAAACGCGACAAGCGATTTGTTTAAAAGACTGCCATTGTAAAGTGTTTTTATATTAACACTTTGAAAAAAAAACAAATTATTTACGTTTAGTTTAGTTTTGGTAAAAATCACTCCCGTAAGTTATACAATTAAAATTACAGGGAAAGGAGTAATTTCATCACACGTAATTTTTTTTAAAAATACGCCGAGCGATTTTTTTAAGAAACTAAATCAATGTGAAAGTACGTTGTATTAACATTTTTCCAAAAAAATATTTACCGTTTAGTTTTGGTAAAAATTGTTTTCAAAAATCATACCATAAACATTATTAGAAAATTAGATATTTCACAACACTTCATTTTATTTAAATAAGGCAAAACTTATTTTTTTCCAAACTTTTAAAATAATTCACAATTAAATGAAACTATGTGATGTAGTACTATTTCTACTTTCTTTAATTTCTTTACCACGATCTAGGTTTCGTTGTATTACAACATATTCACTAATAGTCCACCTGAAGATGTTGTAATACAATGAAATCTAGGTCGTGATAAAGAACTTAAAGAAAGTAGAAATAATACTACATCACGTAGTTTCATTTAATTGTGAATAATGAATTTCTACAAAATTAACTCCAAATATATTCAATATTTTAAAATGATGTTGAGAGTTGTTAAAAAAACTACCTTAATCGATATAAACTTTTACTAAAATGATAGGGAAGATGGAGAAATATTAAAGATGCAGGAAGTGAAATAAACCTGCTAAATAAAAATAGTACTCGCATTACGGAGCTTCCCTACACACTAAAGGATGTGTCTCTTTCACTGAACATGATTTTGTGCTGTATTGGTGTCAAGTTAGGCTTCTTTCAGGTCTTTTTCAACCCTCGTAAATTTAGTGGAGCCTTCCAAATCCATATATAACCTTCTCTAGATATATCCGTCGTCTCGACTTCTCTGGATATGTCCAAACCATCGAATGCGTTTTTCTTTTACTCTTCCTTTTATTGGGATGACTTTAAGGCTCCTTCTTAAGTATTCATTTCTAATTTTGTATAATGGCTTAATACCTGCTGACCAGAATAATATGCATATTTCTGTTGAGGTATTGTTTGTCCATCACTCAACTTATTTTGTACATTTGACTTTAGGTGGATTCTTACATTGCATATGATGCTTGTGATCAATCTGCATTTATTCTACCGGTGGCATTTTTATCTATTTTATTTGACCTATTTTAGTTCTATATTTGACCTATTTTAATTCTATGGGTGTCATTGCTATTGGTCTTGCCATCATTATTGCGGATTTAACCTAAATCTATGCATACAATAAAATGGTAAAAAAAACAAGTCTGTACAATAAATATTTTAAGCAATACCGAACACTTCGTACTGAAGATATGCTACTAATTAGCAACAAGAAAGAAAGTAAAATTTTAAGATCGAATTTCTAGCAACGTTTTTACAAAAGGTTTTGCTTGAGAAAACAATGCCAAAATCGTCCAATTTCAAACATACTAGCCATGTTCTGATAACATGGCGATTAAGGAAGATGAAGTTTCTTTAAACTCTAGTCTGTCATTGAATTGGCAGGTCTAAGTCCTATATTTAGTTCAATGTGCTGTTAAATGCAAATATTATTAACTAAGTGTGATCGTTCATTTAAGAACATTAACTGATAATATAATAATAATAATATTACGGTAATTTAGTTAAAATAGAGTTTTCATCAGAATAACATGAAAAAAAAAGAATAGTATTATTACAAATTATTAATTAACATGAGTCTTTGAAGAAGTTTCACTTCCTTTGGGTTTACGTGGTAAAAAAAACAAGTGTGTACAATAAATATTTTAAGCAATACAAAACACTTCTTATTGAAGATATGCTACTAATTAGCAACAAGAGATGACGTTACTATGTCAACAATATTGAAACCTTTTAAAACAAATCGGTAAGGTTAAAAAGCTACTCGTTAATATATGGGATCTGTACGAATTAAACGACTGGAGAAAAAGAAGGAGAGAAATCATCTCCAAGCTTGCCTTTCTTGGCTGTGGCCGCATAAATTCGGAAAATTATTACACTAATTGGAAAACAAATGTTTTTTTGACAATCGACAATTTGATACATTGATTGAATAAAGATAAAGTGCCAAAACATATTCCGAAATCGAATATGAACAACAAAAAGGAAATTATGAGGAGCTTACAATCAAGAAGCTGAGACTGGCGAATGGACAGTAGCCAATTCTCTTGCAGGACAATGTTTGACCCTGTGCCGCAATAACAACTTTGCTCAAACTCCAGGCGTTGGACTTAGGAAAATTATGTCAGTCATTGTATTATCCATAATTTTCTCCGATTGACTACGACCCTTTCCAAGCCTTGGATCACTTCTCGCAAGAAAAAATATTTTGTTCACCACAAATTGTCGAAAATGCTCCAAGTTATTATTAAGATGGCAAAATTGTGTCGATAGTTCTAGTTAATTGTATTGCATCTTCGTAGAGACATATGGAATCGAACTTTTATCTCTAAGTCGGACATTTCATACTTGATGACCTAATGATTCATTTTTAAATTGTTAAAAATATTTATTGAAGAAGCGAGTATTCATCTGTAGATACTATTGAAGACATAAGAATATAAACGATGGCGTTTCGAATATAGTGTATTAATTCAATATCCACGTATATTTTTGTAAACATGTTCCTTTAGTGCAACTTAGAAAGCCAGTGGTACCACTTCTTGCCTCACAAATTGATTAGTTTGTACCGAAGGATGTTCCAGATAATATTTTTGAAATGAAACTTCTTTGGGTGTGATGAAAGTAAAATTTTAAGATCGAATTTCTAGCAACATTTTTACACAAGCTTTTGCTTGAGAAAATAATGCCAAAATCGTCCAATTTCAAACAAACCAGCCATGTTCTGATAACATGGCGAGTAAGGAAGACGAAGTTTCTTTAAACTCTAGTCTGTCATTACTGCATCATTTAAACTCTAGTCTGTAGTCTGTCCTACATTTAGTTCAATGTGCGGTTAAATGCAAATATTATTAACTAAGTGTGATCGTTCATTTAATAACATTAACTGATAATATAATAATAATAATATTACGGTAATTTAGTTAAAATAGAGTTTTCATCAGAATAACAAGAAAAAAAGAACGTGCTTCTAAATATCTAAGTATTATTACAAATTATTAATTAACATGAGTCTTTAAAGAAGTTTCACTTCCTTTGGGTTTACGTGGTGAGGCTCAACCTTTTTTTATTATTTTTATATTTTTGATCGAATATTTTTTCTTTAATAATTCCATTCAGTATACTGATTAAAGGCAGTATCTTTCCATTAAATTTATGGCATCCAAGCGCACCTAGTATCGAAACTAAATTCAAAAGCAATATCTCTTTTTATTGCCTTTATGCCCTTAATTGGATCAAGGGCGTTTATAATGCTTCATCATATCGATCGATTTTAGACTCACTCCAAATCTCAAAAATCAAATATTTTGATTCACTCCAAATCTTGTGATACTCTTAAATTCCCCCAGAATTATACCTCATCAAGTCTATTTCGGATAGCTAACCTCCATTTCTCCTTTCTGTTTAGAAATATAGACGTGTTCCTTTCGGAGCGTATGGGCAGTCCATTTCTAGCCAGGGTATACCATATAATACTCGATCAGATGCTCGTTGTCTCGTTCTGCATCGTTCTAACCAATTCCAGAGGCATCCAAACAGCGGAGTAACTAGTCGGATGTATTTCGGTTAAGGTGTCAAATGTATTTCGGTATTTCGGTTAAGGTGTAAAAAGTTTAATTAAACGCTAATGTCGATGAATCAGCAGATATACATATACTTAATACGATAATACTTAACATACCAATATTTATGAAATATACTATAACTCGCTTTTGCTCATTATCATGCTTTTTATGTTATATATTACTCCATGGCCGTCTTAAATTTGAACTTTACAGATAGACCGAGGTGTGCGTATGTACAGTCAGAACAAGCAACAAGCAGCAGTTAGAACTTGGCTATCAGCACTTAAGTCCATCAGGCAAAGAAATGACAAGTTCGCTTTACTCGGTTACCTTTATCAGGCGTATATGGATTTCGGAAAATACAGGTAAATTGCAAAATGGCTATATTTTCGAAATAATATTTTATATTTAGTGACAGATCGTGGTTAAGCTATTGAAAATGTTCTAAAAAAAAGCTATTAAAGCTAAAAATAAAGCTATTAAAGCTTTTTCTTGTTTATCTACTCTGACTGACCTTATAGGTCACCCGACGCCCTTATAGAAAGGAAAAGTCTTAAGACATATATTCTTTACTAGATTAAGTAACGTAGAATAACATATGATCAAATAAAAGTATATTTAGGAAATAACGGGAAACTTGAAAAATATTTTTCAAAATATTATCCAAGGTTTTCACAGGCAATTCCAATTTTTTTTATTAACATTAAAATTTTTGCAATTAATAGTAAACAACACAATTGAATAATAGACACTCTTACTAACAAGACCAACCTATTGACAGTATCTATATACTTTATCAAATGGGCAGCAAATGAGACGACTTCATAATTCCCGTGCATCCTGGGACGGTCGCGTGGGCGAACTTCAGTCTTGCGCTACAATAGTCTTAGTTTATTTTACGCGTATCTTTCTTATGAATTTTAATGTTCTTATTATATATATATATATATATATATATATATATATATATATATATATATATATAAATATAAGTAAAAAGGCGTTTAAGATATAAAATTGTTTTTATGGTAAGAAGCAACTTATTAAACAGATTTTTAAATCTTATTATATTTTGTAATTTCTAGGGAATCTCTCGAGTTTGCACATCGGCAGCTTGGCATATCCGAAGAACTTGATTCGGCGCCTATGCGAGCTGAAGCTTATTTGAACTTGGCACGAGCTCATCAGACACTGGGGGGATTAGACAGGTATATAGCCTTAATTTATATACCAGCTTTTCCCACAACTCTGCCTACGTGGAAATTATGATGTTGAACTTTATCGATAGAAGCCGTAACTCGACGCAATCTGTACCTTCGTCATTCATAGCGCTTCCGCATTGTAAGATTCACCTCTTAAATGTTAATACAGTTTCGTAATGTTAGTACCTATACTAATGTTCTATGCATAAAATTCTTATAAAATAAACAACTAGACGATGGTGGAAACAGCAGACTTTAAAATTTTCCTCTGTCTGGAAATCGTGTGAAAAATACTGAGCGGATGTTGACGGCCTTTTCAAGTTCAGGGGCAAAATTTAACTGGTTCATATTACTACGGGAAAACCTGTCTTTAACCTTTATTATATTTCATTATATTTCATTTCTTACTATGTAGACACAAGAACTGTTAAAAAATATAACTGCAATGATGTTTTCATACCATTTTTGACTATTGCCAATAGGTTGTGCTAGACGTAATAAACTCGTGCTTGTGAAGTGTTCACAATATCTTGAATATATGTGTGCTGCGGTGCAGTGCCGCATATATATGATGTGTATATAAATTTTTTTTATTTGAAATGTGTGATATACCTTATTATTATACTTGATGCACCGAAAAGAAAATATACATTTTTATTATTTATAACTTATAAACAAGTATGGTCAAACATAACTAATACTCGCTGTTAAAATACAAGACACTTTCCATATTCAAAAGAAATTCTAAATAAGTTATAAACCAGTATAGTCAAAACATGACTTAAAACTAGCTGTTAAAATACAAGATACTTTCCATATTCAAAATAAATTCTATATAATTTATAAACCAGTATAGTCAAACATGACTAACACTCCCTGTTAAAGTACAAGATACTTTCCATATTCAAAATAAATTCTGTATAATTTATAAACCAGTATAGTCAAACATGATTAATACTCCCTGTTAAAGTACAAGATACTTTCCATATTCGAAATAAATTCTATATAATTTATAAACCAGTATAGTCAAACATGACTAATACTCCCTGTTAAAGTACAAGATACTTTCCATATTCAAAATATATTCTATATAATTTATAAACCAGTATAGTCAAACACGACTAATACTCCCTGTTAAAGTACAAGATACTTTCCATATTCAAAATAAATTCTATATAATTTATAAACCAGTATAGTCAAACATGACTAATACTCCCTGTTAAAGTACAAGATACTTTCCATATTCAAAATAAATTCTATATAATTTATAAACCAGTATAGTCAAACATGACTAATACTCCCTGTTAAAGTACAAGATACTTTCCTTATTCAAAATAAATTCTATATAATTTATAAACCAGTATAGTCAAACATGACTAATACTCCCAGTTAAAGTACAAGATACTTTCCATATTCAAAATAAATTCTATATAATTTATAAACCAGTATAGTCAAACATGACTAATACTCTCTGTTAACGTACAAGATACTTTCCATATTCAAAATAAATTCTATATAATTTATAAACCAGTATAGTCAAACATGATTAATACTCCCTGTTAAAGTACAAGATACTTTCCATATTCGAAATAAATTCTATATAATTTATAAACCAGTATAGTCAAACATGACTAATACTCCCTGTTAAAGTACAAGATACTTTCCTTATTCAAAATAAATTCTATATAATTTATAAACCAGTATAGTCAAACATGACTAATACTCCCAGTTAAAGTACAAGATACTTTCCATATTCAAAATAAATTCTATATAATTTATAAACCGGTATAGTCAAACATGACTAATACTCTCTGTTAACGTACAAGATACTTTCCATATTCAAAATAAATTCTATATAATTTATAAACCAGTATAGTCAAACATGATTAATACTCCCTGTTAAAGTACAAGATACTTTCCATATTCGAAATAAATTCTATATAATTTATAAACCATTATAGTCAAACATGACTAATACTCCCTGTTAAAGTACAAGATACTTTCCATATTCAAAATTAATTCTATATAATTTATAAACCAGTATAGTCAAACATGACTAATACTCCCAGTTAAAGTACAAGATACTTTCCATATTCAAAATAAATTCTATATAATTTATAAACCAGTATAGTCAAACATGACTAACACTCCCTGTTAAAATACAAGATACTTTCCATATTCAAAATAAATTCTGTATAATTTATAAACCAGTATAGTCAAACATGACTAACACTCCCTGTTAAAATACAAGATACTTTCCACATTCAAAATAAATTCTATATAATTTATAAACCAGTATAGTCAAACATGACTAACACTCCCTGTTAAAGTACAAGCTACTTTCCATATTCAAAATATATTCTATATAATTTATAAACCAGTATAGTCAAACACGACTAATACTCCCTGTTAAAGTACAAGATACTTTCCATATTCAAAATAAATTCTATATAATTTATAAACCAGTATAGTCAAACATGACTAATACTCCCTGTTAAAGTACAAGATACTTTCCATATTCAAAATAAATTCTATATAATTTATAAACCAGTATAGTCAAACATGACTAATACTCCCTGTTAAAGTACAAGATACTTTCCTTATTCAAAATAAATTCTATATAATTTATAAACCAGTATAGTCAAACATGACTAATACTCCCAGTTAAAGTACAAGATACTTTCCATATTCAAAATAAATTCTATATAATTTATAAACCAGTATAGTCAAACATGACTAATACTCTCTGTTAACGTGCAAGATACTTTCCATATTCAAAATAAATTCTATATAATTTATAAACCAGTATAGTCAAACATGATTAATACTCCCTGTTAAAGTACAAGATACTTTCCATATTCGAAATAAATTCTATATAATTTATAAACCAGTATAGTCAAACATGACTAATACTCCCTGTTAAAGTACAAGATACTTTCCTTATTCAAAATAAATTCTATATAATTTATAAACCAGTATAGTCAAACATGACTAATACTCCCAGTTAAAGTACAAGATACTTTCCATATTCAAAATAAATTCTATATAATTTATAAACCAGTATAGTCAAACATGACTAATACTCTCTGTTAACGTACAAGATACTTTCCATATTCAAAATAAATTCTATATAATTTATAAACCAGTATAGTCAAACATGATTAATACTCCCTGTTAAAGTACAAGATACTTTCCATATTCGAAATAAATTCTATATAATTTATAAACCAATATAGTCAAACATGACTAATACTCCCTGTTAAAGTACAAGATACTTTCCATATTCAAAATTAATTCTATATAATTTATAAACCAGTATAGTCAAACATGACTAATACTCCCAGTTAAAGTACAAGATACTTTCCATATTCAAAATAAATTCTATATAATTTATAAACCAGTATAGTCAAACATGACTAACACTCCCTGTTAAAATACAAGATACTTTCCATATTCAAAATAAATTCTGTATAATTTATAAACCAGTATAGTCAAACATGACTAACACTCCCTGTTATAATACAAGATACTTTCCATATTCAAAATAAATTCTATATAATTTATAAACCAGTATAGTCAAACATGAGTAACACTCCCTGTTAAAGTACAAGATACTTTCCATATTCAAAATAAATTCTATATAATTTATAAACCAGTATAGTCAAACATGACTAACACTCCCTGTTAAAATACAAGATACTTTCCATATTCAAAATAAATTCTATATAATTTATAAACCAGTATAATCAAACATGACTAACACTCCCTGTTAAAATATAAGATATTTTCTATATTCAAAAGAAATTCCAGGGACCTATGAGTAAGGGTTATTAAATAGACCATATAAAACGGGACCTAACTTTCGCAAGGTTCCAGTCTAAATTTTAAACTAAGCAAAGTTTTAAATATATATACTTATGGTCTATTTTAGCAATATTTTCAACCATTTGTATAAAATATGTTTCCCATATCCCCTGCTGAATTAATTCAGACAACATTTTAGATACTTCATACACTTTTAGTTTTGGGTCAAAACAATACATATTACGCGTTAACTTGAAATTATTATTTGTTATTATTCTAGCGACAACAGTAGGATTCAGTTTTTGGTTATTGAATTTTAAATATTTTTTATTTAATCCGTTAATAATTATATATCCATTTATATTTTGGCTTTCATAATACCTAATTAACGAGATACCCAACCCAAACTTTCTTTATCAATCCTATGAAGACCAAATTTTATTCGCAGAGCTCTCTCGTACGCGCGACATGCTCTTTACAATGACTGCGGTGATGGTGCCACGGCAGGGCACGTCCACCTCACAGTGGCAGCCGTCTCTTTGGAACTTGGTGCATTTGCTAAGGCTATGGATGGCTTTCAGAAGGCTCTCAATGTTGCCCAGAGCACCGGAGACCAGGCTCTATTACTCCAGGTTATTTTCCAACTTAATTACTTGGACGGGGAGTCGGAAATTTTATACTATGTACTAGTATATTATTTGTTGCTAGTTTTTTATCTAGATAGACTTAACAAACTTTATGCCTAGATATGAATCTAAATAACCTAAATGTCCCTATTTGGGATGGCTAACATGTACCTATTTACTCGATTACTTGTTAGTAATCTGGATAGTCAGATTATACTTGCTTAGCCATTGCTTGACATAGATAATATAGGTACTTATGATAATCTGTATTTCATCTAAATAACCTTGAAATTTTCGATAAACTGGATTGACCTTTGGTCCGTTTAATATATACTCCCTAATCCGCTTTTCATCCGTATAAGATGTCCATATCCTATTATGAATTCATATGACTTGTATATACTCAGTCAACAATTTTTAAGGTGAGTAGCTTATATTCATAAAACATGTACGTATTTTTGTTGCGATTTAGGTAGACAGGTATATTTAATATTAGGGATGGACATTTAAGATCTTTTCTGTGACCTAGTTCCATCTAGGTCTTTGAGATTCAAGAAGTAGATCTTCTTATTCGTCCGTTGTGTCTAAAACAAAAATTTCCACTCATATTTTCCAGGCTTGAGACTGGCAGTCTTTATTCTTAAGAGATTGGCCTGATTCAAAAGCAGACAGCTTACAAAAATCAAAATCGCTATAACTAGTCAATCAGTTTATTAATCTACATAAACATAACAAAAATGAAATGTGTTTTTTAATTAAGAAAACACGTTAATAGTTTAATAAAGTTATAAATAATCTAAAAATATAAAGAATCCCAGAATAGAAACAGACTTTCAGAATATGTAAAAACAATCATAAAAAACAAATACTCAACTTGTTTTTAAAAATGTTTGAAGAGAATTCAAATTGCCCACCTGAAGATGTTGTTGTAAAATGAAACCTAGGTCGTGATTAAGAATTTATATAAAATACAACACTACATCACACAGTTTCATTTGCTTGTTAACAAAAATTAGTGACAATTAATTTGTACAAACTTAACGCCAAATGTATTCAATATAATTTAAGTATGTTTTGAATATATTTGGCGTTAATTTTATAGAAATTCATTATTCACAATTAAATGAAACTAAGTGATGTAGTATTATTTTTACTTCATTAAAGTTCTTTACCGCGACCTAGGTTTCGTTGTATTACAACATCTTCAGGTGGGCTATTAGCAAAGATTTTATCTTTGCTAATAGCCCACCTGAAGATGTTGTAATACAACGACACCTAGGTCGTGTTAAAGAACTTAAGGAAAGTAGAAATAATACTACATCACGTAGTTTCATTTAACTGTGAATAAGTATATTTGCTTCTAATACAGATAACCTGGGTAGCTTTGGTATGTAAATATACCATATACTTCTTTCCAGGTGTACGTAGGTCTTTCGCAGCTGTGGTGCCGGCTGCGCGACACGGAGCGCGGGGCAGCTTGTGCGGCGCGTGCTTGTGACCTCGGCAGGGGTCCACGCGCTGCCGACCTCAACACGCGGCATCACAGGCGAGCACTGCTGCAGATGGCCGCGGCGTTGCGAGCGCGCGGGGAGTTGGGTGATGCCGCTGATTATTGTAACGTGAGATTACAATTTTTTTTGTTATAATACAATGGTGACAGGATGATAACAGCGAAAGAATTCAACTGATTCAAATGGGCGAATCAATAAATTCCTTAGATATCTTGAAAATCTAAATGTTATTATACAGTATCTGCATATGTTGGTTGATACGAGAACGTTTTGGGAGAATATTCTTCCTGAAGTCCACGTCGTAATAATACGAGGAGATGAATCAGAGACATGTTCAGAAGACTGTTATAGTAACCAAGATAAGGTTGTAACTTCAACATCCCAGAAATATTTAGCTATCTGATAACTTGGGAAAAATCCATAATGCCGTTTATTTGTTTATCATCTTTTATGCATAGTACATATGGCGAACTTATTGCAACATGACCAATCTCTTGCAGTCAACCATAACAATTGGTGTTGAAATTTATTCTGTAAACTGTACGAGATTTTACAACAAAAATTCTTTATAGTACGTCAGACAAAAAAATTTTAGAAATACAAAAATATTATTAATACAAACTATTGACATGATTTGGGATGGGAAAGACGGGAACGGACAAGGGCACAAAAGAAAAGGTTTCAGAAGAGGCTCGGTTTTTTCACTTTTAGGTTGTAACTACAATGAACGAACTAGTAAAATGTGTCCATAAAACAAATCATTCAATAGTTCAGTGCTCGCACGTTTTGGTACTATAGTTCACTACACTTACTGTAGTTCATTTTAAGAATTCCAAAAGAGCTAACAACGTGATGCGCTACGAACTATACGAACGAAAACGAATGTGTAAGAAGTTCCATTTTAGATATTATAAATTCAGAAATAATATAAATATTAAACATATTGAAGAAAAACTCCTTCAGGCGCGTTGAGAGTAAAATTTCAGTACCGAATTTCGTACAAAGTTTTTCGTGCAACGTTTGCATGCAACGTTTAGTTGTAACGCCTGGATGTAACGAATTTATCGCGACAAGGACGATAAATACGTACTTAGCTAACGACCTAAAGAGATAGATGAACACGACAAAATAAGACAAGAAGTGTACACTTGCGCGAAAACCCAATCGCCAAAGCGCCAATACTGCTATCAGTTGTTTTGTACGTTAAGTGTGTCAAAAGTAAACTGTCAAAATTTTGTTTATCTATTTATGACTGATTCATTAATAAATACGCAATGGATCCGCATATATAATTGTCGTAAATATAAAATAAAACAAAATAAATATATCCCAACTTCCTTCGGATGCATTTAGCCGTGTTCTGGTACTGGCATCGCAGCTATGATTTTAATTGACAAATGTAAATTAATATGAAGACTTTATTCTCGTCTTCATCCTTTAAATTTAATACTATCCTTAAATTCTATATATAATATGTCTTTTAGAATATTTTCCTCTTTTCTCTCTCTCTTTCTCTCTCTCTCTCTCTTTCTCTCTCTCTGTCTCTCTCCCTCTCTCTCTCTGCCGTGTTACCCATTATTAAATATTTACAAATCGAAGTTTAGATCATCAAAGATGTTTCGCTTCCATCACATATACTGAGTTGAACAAGCTCAATTTTTTTTTGTTGCGAAGGATGCTCACATGACATGGATGATTGATGACGCAAATTGACATGGATAATTTTATATGTGTACAAAATCACACATTCGCGATTAAAATAAACTATGTTACGCATCCTGTCGAAATCACAATATGTTTAAAAAACACGAAAAACGTTAGAGACATCCATCTAAAGCATCATCAGCGCGTGAAACCTAGCTGTGACAAATGGAATTTACGGTGGCATGACAAAAAGCTGGCGACCGTGCGACTGCGGAAATTTCCATTGTCTCGCAGTGTCGTCTTAGCATCGATCTACGTAGCAACTAATGAATTATTATTCATCTTTTTCACACATATTGAATATTATCATATCAGAATGTGACAGTCAGCGGCGGAAATTTCCATTGTCTCGCAGTGTCGTCTTAGCATCGATCTACGAAGCAACTAATGAATTATTATTCATCTTTTTCACACATATTGAATATTATCATATCAGAATGTAACAGTCAGCGGCGGAAATTTCCATTGTCTCACAGTATCGTCTTAGCATCGATCTACGTAGCAACTAATGAATTATTATTCGTCTTTTTCACACATATTGAATATTATCATATAAGAATGTGACAGTCAGCGGCGGAAATTTCCATTGTCTCGCAGTGTCGTCTTAGCATCGATCTACGTAGCAACTAATGAATTATTATTCGTCTTTTTCACACATATTGAATATTATCATATCAGAATGTGACAGTCAGCGGCGGAAATTTCCATTGTCTCGCAGTGTCGTCTTAGCATCGATCTACGTAGCAACTAATGAATTATTATTCGTCTTTTTCACACATATTGAATATTATCATATAAGAATGTGACAGTCAGCGGCAAGTTATGACTCTATTATAAAGGCGCAAGAATTATGTTACTATTCGCCTGTAATTAAGAAATAAAATTGACTTTATGGAAAGGTGTCGATGTGGCAACGTATATTGCTCTAGTTAATTCTTGGTGATTGATTAGAATTCTAATTCGTGCTAGCAAATAGAGGGTTTTTGAAGTTGCAAAAGACTTAAAACTATTCCTGTAACTAAACGTCTGAATTTTTTTTAACTGATTTTTGGTGTACGGTTGAAAAACACCACCTTGTATATGAGGATTCATTTAATGTCGAACGGTAAAATTCACATTGTATAATTAACTTTGTAAAGAGTGCTATGCATCTAGCTCCGCCATTTAGCTATGCATCTAGCTCCGTCATTTTATTTATATAATGTTATAGGCCCCATACTTCCCACTCTCTGCGCTACATCTCTAAAATAGTTAGTCATACGAAAAAATGTAAATAACCAAACTTGTACACAATTTTATCATCAGAACGTGAAAAGAAAGTAATTTCTTACAAATTTTCCACTTTCCTCTTTTCATTCCAAGGTTTAGTCTTTATGTCTCTATGTTTGACTGTACTACAAGCACTAATTAATGAACGCAAGAGACGGCGTATATTAAACGCATCAAACCACGCGCGAAGCTCTATTAGTTCCTTTTTAGTACAATTGTACTATTTCATTGAACTAGTTCACTTATCTAGAACTAGTTCATTTATGAAATAAAAACTAATAGTAACTAATTGTATATTATGATTTTATATCATCCTTTTATTTCTTATTATATACATATGGAATTATGAAGAATTAAAAGAAATATCGGGTTCCGAAATTAGGGAATAGACTCTAGACCGTTGCCCCGTTGTTATATCACAATTCAGTGCGTCGAATTATAAACAACCAATGACGAAGGCTTGATAAGAAGCAACATCTTTGTTACGTATATAACTGGCTTGCACGTTAGGTCCTTCACCAAGGACCTTAAGCAGTTAATGTTTACTTTAATTAGACAATTGTCTCGTTGTGAATCTTTCGATCTTTGTCTGTCAGATAAGGTAAAAAAATTAAGGAAAGCTTAATATGGAGCGATATGTTTTTGTACATCTACAGCTTTATCGACTTGCAGGTTAGGTCCTTATCTATACGTCTTTGGTTAATAGATACAAAAATCTTTGGTTAATAAATACATAATTGCGGCTTTTGAAACTTAGGCTGAAAATTCTTTTGTTTTGAAACTTATGTTATCTCAAATATGTTATAATTTATAACTGAAAAGAAATTTGTAGTTGTACATTATCCTAAAACATTATAATTTAGAACTCAATACCTATTCTTTACATGAATATTCTTAAACATATCATAAAACTTGCGGTTTTTTTCCTAATAAAACATACAAAAGTATGTGAAATATAAAGTATATAAACATACAAAAGTATATAAACAAGATATATAAATAGAAAAAATAAATTGTTTTTTTTTCTTAAAGTTTAACCGGTTTTTAATTGGTTTCATTTCGCACAATTTCAGGAAGCACTGCGACTGGCGGCTGTAGCAGGTGATCAGGGATGCTACGCCAGGGCTGTGAGGATAGCGGGAGACGTGTACAGGAGGAAAAGCGACATTGGGAAAGCGTTAAGGTAACGAAAATATTTGTATACAATTTTTGATGTCTTTTTAACCTTCACTGTAATTCTCAGCGATAAACGATTTGGGAGACATAATATTTTCATCATATGGAGATGCCGTCCTTTAAACAAAGTGAACAAATTTCCTAAAATTACCTTATTTATAATTGTGTCCATGCATTGTTTACCTCATTATTTTGAAAATTTAGGTTGACAACAATGTTAGAGCTTTTGTTTATTTGTCTATCTTTTTGTTTGGGAAACTAAATTAAAAAAGTGATTAAACTCGTGTCAGAATGACTGACATTCGTGACTGAATTAGTCGAAACAGTCTCACTTGAAATTATTTATCAAAAGTTATCAAAGGTATTTTTTACGTAATTCTGCGTAGCCTTGTTTAGAAATGGGAGGAAAGGAAGGACATTGAAAATAACTAAATGATTTATCATCTCATTTTATCAGAAAGAGGTTGAGATATCACTTTAAAATTGCACGTAATAGTTTAGTTTCTTGATTCACACAATGAAAAGTTACGACTTCCAAAAGCGTATTTCTTCTATATTTATATTATAGTCTTATTGAATATATTTGGCGTTAATTTTGTAGAAATTCATTATTCACAATTAAATGAAACTACGTGATGTAGTATTATTTCTACTTTCTTTAAGCTCTTTACCACGACCTAGGTTTCGTTGTATTACAACATCTTCAGGTGGGATATTAGCAAAGATTGATTTAGCAAAGAAGATCTTTGCTAATATCCCACCTGAAGATGTTGTAATACAACGAAACTTAGGTCGTGGTAAAGAAATTTAAGATAGTAGAAATAATACTACATCACGTAGTTTCATTTAATTGTGAATAATAGTCTTACTTACTTGAGCATCAAAACTGACAGGGTCCTTGGGTCCTTCCATTCTACTTACAATCTGGAAATTTGGCATAAAGGGAGGTTTTACAGCACAAGTAAAGGGGAAAATCCAAAAATCGATAATTTCCAATTCTGTGAGGAATTATGCATTTTTTATACGCCCCTCTGAAAGATATGGTAGACAATATACCTACGTTTTCGTTTTTTTTATTATATAGTGTTAATTTCATATTTAATCAAGAGAATGCGTAAGTAAAGTGTACATCACATAATAGCTTCGCGGCGTAAGTTTTCGTTTAAATCAGCGGGATTTATATTTGACATAATAAGACTATTGCAACAACTCTATAAATTCTGCAAAACTTTACGTCATTTTAATATACACATAAAATCCATATATTGTCATATATTGTCATGTTATAGTACTATATTTTTATTAATTAAAGACACCTACAATTTCACCCTACGGAAGTTATCCTATTATTTCAATAAACATTAGGCCACATATTAATTTGAATCATAAACTACCTCCGTACAATATTACATGAAAACCTATCCCGTCGTTCAGGCGTAATTGAGAAACAAATCTGTTAACTCAACTTTCATCATATTAATATTACATGTTTATCATTGATATTATTCTGTTACACTAATTATAAAGTGCTAATTTTTGTAGCAATTTGCTTTTTTTTTGGTGAGTTATTAAGTAACAAACAAAATAACACTTTCACATTCGTGATGTAACTAGAAAATAGTGTTAGTTGTAATTAAGTCATTGATTAAATTACTAATAACAGGAATAAAACTAGTGATAATTAAGTCAGTCGTAATTAAATAATTTCACTTCAAAAGAGTGGATTTCAACTCATCAAATTCTATTAATTTAAATTTTTTTCTCCACCAAATGAGTTTTGCGCAGTGGTTTATCTAATAATCCACTACAACTAGTCTATTAAAACCAAAATTTCAGACATTACGAGATAGCCATGGGTGCTGGACAAGCTCTGGGAGATAGACTGGCACAGATGGAGGCAATGGATGGAGCTGCTAGGTGTTTGGAAGCCCTAAGGTAAATGTTATGTAACTCACTAGCTTTTTGTCGGGGATTAGTTACGTTAATATTCTTTACTTATATAGTTGTTGAATATTGTGGCTAATAGTTAACCATGTCATGATAATCAGTAGGTCAATAAATGTTTCTTTAGCTAATTTTTTCCCTAAGTTATAATTAATACAGTGATTTATCTAAAAGTTCTAATACATAAAGCGGAAAAGTTTATTTATTTGTCTATTCAGTCAATCTCTTGAACCACAAGTTTGATTTCGATATTAATTTTGTTAAAAAGCTCATATTTTGAGGGAGATTATATCCCGGAGCGCCGTAGTGGGGGGAGTAGCTCAGTAAGTTGGCTTACCGCGCGTTTCATTCGCACGGTCGATATCCTACACGACGGTCGTGTCCCAGCGACTGATTTTGAATTTCTAACTATTATTATAATATTTTTAGATTTTCTACGCAAGCGGATTTTGTGCAATAATAGTACAAATACACATTTATATAGGCAATATTTCTTAGTATTTTATTTAGACAACGCGTGTTTCACTTTAGTTCTGTAAACATAACCTTTTATTCTGTAAACATAATATTGAAACTTCATTAAATTCATTCAATAATAATACCTGAGAACAACCAAACAGACAGACAAAATTGACCAAGTGCTGGAGTTGGAATGTGGAAAAATATAGTCACATACCGTCCCATAGAACAAACTTATGGTTACATTCTTTTCTATCTTCAGTATTTCGTTACCCCAAATGTACGATATATATTTATAAACCGTACATTTGGGGCTTAACTAAATAAATGAGATGAACGTATTAAAAGCTGATCTAAATAAGGGACGTATCCTTAAACCTAAAGATTGCTTGACTGCCCCATGATCAACAGGTCGTGATACGTAATTTCTCAATTTTCTACATCATTGGCTCATAAGATTGCTTGACTGTCCCATAATCAATAGGCTGTGACACGTAATTTCTCAATTTTCTACATCATTACGACTCCATAGGACTCATTTTTCATGTAAATTTTCAATGCAAATCGTTATAAATAATTGTGATAACAATAATTTGCACAGAAAATTTAGTGGCTTTCAAGCATTTAATTCAGTAAAATTTTCACGTATTTAACGTTACCCTTAATCCCCAAACGGGCAAGAAATAATTTATCACACTTTTCCAAAATTTAATATCTACAAGTCGTTCATGAAGGGCAGTCGTGCTATTATGATATTCAAATTTTAGTTTCAGTAAAATTTAAATTTTTTTTATTCGACAAACGTTTATTTAGAGCTATTTGATTAAATCTTTGTAATTCGAAAATAAAATATTTATCAGCAATTTACAATAATTATGTCGAATCGAGTAAAAGATATTATATGTCCTTATCATCAATGGACACGGCATTGCCATTTTATAATTAATAATTAATAAAATTGATAATTGTCCCAGATTACAAGGAAAGATATGCAACTGTAGACCGCTGGAGTTCAACACGCGCTTACTTGAGGTGGCCACTTCTGTCGGTGCAAAGGTAAACAGCAAACTGTTTTAAATTTATTAAATAAAAAATGCAAGTAAACAACTGGTTATGGCGTCTAAGTGTTTATGGGACAAATATATTTATGGGATTTTTGGGGGGGGAAATGGATATGTGTTCCATAAGGTAGAAGTGAAACTTCTGTATGTAACTATGTCAATTAATTACCAATATTAAATACATCAGGTACAAAATCATGTTCTGTACGGTGCTGACAAGTTTTCTCCTATCCCCAGTCTCAACATAGAAGTTTCACTTTAAAATAATAAAAATGATTAATATTGAAAATTATTTTTAACCATTACTTAATTGTTATCTCTACCGCTTATTAATAAAGTTTCTAAATTACGTTCGAGTTAAATATTTTCCTTACAATAATTAAAGTAGTTTTACAAATAAAAGTGTATTTAAAAATGTATATGATCCTATAAATATTATTTGTTTTTTTTTAATATATTCAATGCAGTGAAATCCATTGCTTTTTTATTAGGATTAAAGGGACTCTTCAACAAATATGAAAATGGCGTGATTTGTGTTCATTATCCATTTGAACCATTATTATATCTCAATTTTAAAGAACTTTTGAGTTACTATGAGCTAAATTCTAATGCGATTGCGCGATATAATCTGTATTCATATTCTAGGTTATTTAGATGCAGGGTCAGATTCAGGTTTTAGAGGATGGTACTGAAAGTTTTTAGAGCTGGCATTTGAAAGAAAGGTAATAAAAAAATTAAATGAAACTAAATGAAATTCTGTATTAATACATTTTGCTTTCAATCAACAACGAAGTTTCGATCGACTTCTGTTTGGTATTTTATAACGAAGTTCTATCCTGTAATATCGTTTAGAACTGGCTTAATGAGTTCTAATGAGGTCGCAGCAATCTCAGTGACACTCTGCATGATGCTTGTGCATGAGGGATGTCCGACAACTGAACATAATAGCAATGTCACATGGCTTATCATATAGACTCATAGGAGAGTAATCTAACAGCAGATTCGGTACAAATTTAGGCATTGGTATGTATCAAGTACAGAAACTTCAACAGAATCATCATGCAAGGTGGATACCACATGATTTTTAAAAAGCTCAAAAACACTATCGTGCTGACTGGGGAATTTGAGAAAAATTGGATGTAGGTCACTCAATGATTTAATCGATTTTGTTACGGGTCATAGAAGCTGGATGTACTGTTAGAAACCCAAAACTAAGAGGAAGTCTGCTGAGTAGGTGTTTCTTTTTGACAAGTTGTCTCCGAAGATGAAGAAAGTGAAGTGCTGGAAAAAAGACGATTGCCTTGTTTTTCGGACGGATCTATTATAGATTTGAAACAACTAATGACGCATTAGGATGAGAGTTAAATATTCTTATGTCAAGACATACCTTTACATTCGACCAGATTCATGCATTGTCGACTTTTTTTTATTATTTTGGAAAATGATTATTTTGGAAAATAAAAGAATAGTTTTCGCATTATGGTACATTTGAAATTGTTTCCGGCTGTTTTGTTTGTGGAAGGTAATTCCTGTAAATTGGGTGTCTGTCTGCCATAATGTTACGATCCTGTTTGCTGGTATCCTCACTTACATATATGTTATAATATTGGTGGTAGCACTAAGCTTTCCCTAGGTAGAAAATTGCTTACACAGCCTAAAATTAACAAACAGTATAAGTTACTAAACAGTGTTTGATATCTTTTTGGACAAAATGGATCGAAATTTTGATCTATCATGTTCATATCCTCTTAAGTAATTTAATTTGATTTAATTATTTTGGTTTTAAACTCTGTTTACCGTCGATTAGCCATTACTTGCCACCAGAGATAGTTAATAATGGAGCATGGTGCAAAATATAAGGAATAACCATGAAAATATTTAAACAAAAGATTTATTCGATGCTCACTATCACCAAATCAATTTTAATCCATTTTATTTTTCGATATTTAAAATTAGACAATGTATAATAAAATTTATCAAATAAGAAACGCATGCCATTAATTTTCTGCAAATCTTTTCCATTTTCCATCGATCGTAGTACTAATAATACTGTATAGATGGCTTAAGTTTCTTTCTTATACAGTAGAATAGAGTATACAAAATCTAACAATAAGGTATCTTACGCAAAGCTAAACGTAGATGAAAGTTTGACGTAAACAATACTATCAAAAAAGCTAGATTTCTTGGCGTGCAAAATCGAAATCTTTATATGAAAAGAAAATATGGTAAAAAATTACGGATATTTAACAAATTAGAATTGAAAAATCAGAATAAAATGAATGCTCTGAACAAAGACGAAGCTTTTTTTGTTGTTTTAAAGTTTCCCACAGCTATCGAATTGTTTGTCCCTAGGGAATAAATGGACAACTATATTTTAAACTGCTTCAGCTCCACAAAATTGATGCAAATTTATTGGAAATCGAGATTTAATTTTCGAAAATGCAATGAAACTCAATATTTCTCAAGACAGAGGGATATCAATTACAAAACGTCGCCTCATGTTTATATGATGTTTACGCTATAGTACAGGTAGCCCCCTAGCGGGAGAAGTTGGCAGTAAGTTTCCCTATTGGAACTTAGTCATGATGGCTTATAAACAATTAATTAATTTTATGCAATCTCTAAGCATATTTCTATATAAATAAAAAATGGTAAAGCTTTAGTAATAGGTTTTGTACCATATTTTAACTACCTTTTTATGATTTTTCTAAAGATTCTATCTTAATAAAAATTTTATTCTTAGGAAGTAGATTACGCTCAGTTAGTTTTCAATAGTACTATATTTTTTTAAATTTAGCTCTGTTGCAAATGGTGGCTATACTACAAACAGCGACATTTAAATTTATTTATGTATTATTACAATATCTTAAAATGTTTTCTTGTCACTTGTTTCGACAAAAGATTTTAACACTGTGTTCTCAAGGAGAAAGTTACTGTAACAGATGGAAAACTTGGTCACTTTTACTAATTTTTGTTTAATAAATATTAAGGATGCTTTAAAATACACAACATATATTGAAAAATATTAAAACATTTCAAAGCAATACGGTGGGTCTTTAAACACCGTGCGGGCATCATTCATGAAATAACAATTCATCAAAAAAAAAATTAAAATATTTACGATCCGTATGGATTTAATTGCAGATGAGTGTACTCTTTTTAATTTTTGGCCAAAAGGGCGGCATTTTCAATCAAAGTTACATTTTTATTTTAAATCCACTAACGTCTTCTTCTTCATCTTCTTCTTAAGCACTACAGCCTGTAGCAGGTCAAGGCTGTCTCTCCAAGCTTTCTCCATCTAACCCTATCCGGCACAACAGCCCTCCATCGGTTTACTCCCAAAAACTTTAAGTCTATCTCAATCTCTAGCCATCTGGTGGGTGATCTTCCTACTCGTTATTTCCCTTCTATTTTTGAAAAAGTAATATTCTTTATTGCGGATGTATCATCATATCTAAATATATGACCCAACCATCTAGCACGAGATGCTTTGGCGATTTTGAGGATGTCGGGTTCACCATATTTCTCATAGATGTCATAGTTATGTGCAATACTCCGTACATTATTTTTTTACTGCACCATAGATTTTTCTTTCAAAAATTAGTATGGTCTTTTTTTGCTTTATTTAATATCCAGCATTCACTCCCATGTAGGGCAACGTGTCTTATCAATGTTTTATATAGACTAGTCTTTGTTTTAGTGCTGATAAATTTAGATTTAAATTGGCTTCGAGGCTATAGAAGCATCGATTGACCACAGATAATCAATTTTTTATTATTTTTTTTATATCATTGCAGCTTGAAATAATTGTGCACAGATATTTGAATTGTATCATAGTCTCGATTGTGTAGTTATGGATCCTCAGGAAGGACAAATACAGAGGTTTATTGCTTGCAATCAAAAATTTCGTTTTATCTTCATCAATATTGAATTTAGTTCGATCTTCCTTGCTGCATTCTCAGGAGAGACAAAAGCCTTAACAATAGCCTATTTCATTCACCCAACAATTTCGATAGCAAAAGCCAACGGATGGGTTGCTCTTTGTGAAAAAATGCTGCTTGTATTTATTACAGAATCTCTGCCGCCTTTTTCAGAGCCAAAGTAAAGGCTTTACTAACTTAAAGGCAAAAATTGTCATTTTCATAATTTTGCAAATACTGGTAAGTGTAACTTTAAGTTTGGTAATAGCGAAAATTGTGCATATTTCTAAAATTAAATGATCTATAATAATCTCTGTGTTTTCCTGTAATCATGTAAAGTATCCATGGACTGTTGGATGTGTTCCTTGACTTACAAGTTTCGAAAATAAGGAGAGCCTTTTAAAATTCGTTTTTTTTTGTATTCCTCATAACAAACCCTTTCAGATAACACCCCACATGATAAATGAAATTTAAAAAGTATTTTTTTTACTTTATGAACCCCTCTTTAATTCTTAAATATGTGGGTTAATAAAATCTATTACTACGCCAAACTTTCAAGTTTAAAGGTTTCTGAGAAAATTGACTGCGTCAGACGGACAGGCACACACTGTGCGAGTGAACTTATAAGTATTTCTTCTTCCATTCATCATCTTATAATAACGTAATGTGTAATTTTATTTTTTATCAATCCTGAATGCGTCTGACAGTTAGAGGGTTAACTGAGTATCCTCACATTGTAAAAAAACAAAGTCCCTTCGAGCGTCTCTCTGTCCCTCTATACGCTTAGATCTTTTAAACTACGCAACGGATTTTGATGCGATTTTCACTATCATTCAGATAATTTCTTTCAAATGGTTTATAGGTATAATACATACATGTTATATTTACAGAAAATTTTAAAAAGTCAATGTTTCGTAAAAAATGGAATTTTTGGCACTTATATTGCTAACGCTGACTAAACTTTACGAGATATATCAAAGTGTTGTACTATGAAATTGTGTATTTTAATAATATCTACAAAAAAGTTCAGGATGGCATATATCTATAAAGGTAAACATTTTTAAGGTAAACATTATATTTTTAAATCCTAAGGTAAACATTTTTATGCGATTGATATTTTTTTTCTAGGTTATACTTTCGAATTAACGTTTACGTTGGGCATTTAATTACGTTTACGTTGGGCATTTAATGTAGATAATATTTGCTCTTTACAGCAGATCATTATCATTAATATTTTAGAAGATATTACATATTTAAAATTACCAAAAATCAGTATTCGCGATGCCGTGCATGGACGACGGCGGCGGTACGTGCTTATAAATAGCGCGTCGCAGGCCGCGTGTCACCCTATGGCATTCTATGATTTGCAGCGATCGCACGCGTTTATCGAAACTCTCACGCAAGTAAAATAAAGAAAATAAAAACGCGCTTTTCAGTGCAACAATATAAACCGCAAAAACAGCTGTAAACATTATATATAAAGACACCCTGTAGTATATTCTAATAATGACAGTAATATTATTAATCGCTCCATAATCACACCACATTAGAATCTACATTGCACCCATGCGAAGCCCGGACGGGTCGCTAGTCAACTAATATAATGAGTAGAATATTAAATATTTTAATTATTGTTTTCATCCCAACTTCAGCTCCTGGTACGCACTGTGCGATTGCGATTGGCATCCATATACGGGGCGCTCGGCGACGAGGCTGCGCGGGCGCGCCAAGCACGCGCTGCCGCTGCGGCTCCCCCGCCCGCCTGCGCGCGCTGCGGTCGCGCCCTCGGACGGGCGGCTGAGGCTCTGGCCTCGCTGCCCTGCGCCCACATTGTGCACGCCGCGTACGTATAGAAATACATGCATATTTATACAAACAAATGAAGAAGGAAAATATTTTTTTTGTTCGCGAAAGAAGAAACAATTTTTAGGCTGTATATCATCATGTTGCAATTCACAACGGATGCCAGAGAACACTGATTATACGGTGTAAGGTAGAGAGAGGCGGGCTTATTTATGAACTGGCCATCCCAAGTATTTTCACCAAAATAGCCCGGACCCCGATGAGCGACGTCGTTTGCCGAACGGAACGGAAGTAAATAACATTATTTTAGACGAAGTTTAAGCAGAGATATTATGAGCACTTTAGGTAAAGTTGAAATAATTCATTTTTAAGCCATTAGTTAATTACAAAAATATCTCATTATGTTTGCCTGTATAACAAAACATTCTCTATGGTATTCTGTTCTGTGTTGAGATTTCGGAAGAGAATAATAGTCTTTTAAACTCAATTCAAAGTCATATGTTCAATGTCGAGGAGATCCGCCAGTGATAGACCATCATGGCCAGGACATTTCTCCGACGGTTGTGCCACTGAAGAAGAAGAGTTATAAATCCCTTTCTTGTTACTCAAAAATTCATTCATATTTCCTGAGGTCAAAAGAAAAACAAATTATATTTTTTGTAGTTTTTAAAATAAAACAATGTACAGTTGCACGAATTGGATTATATGTAGCCATTTTCTTTAAAATAATTATAAACACAAACTGACGAGTTGTTAGATATATTTATGCTAAATTTAAACTTAGATTAATATTGATATAGAGTCCGAGAGGTGGAGTTATGACGAATTTTTCATTCACTGAGTTTATTAATAGCGATTTTATCCTCAATTTATGCACGGTATGGCTTTCTGCTCCAAAATTATTAGTAACAGTTTAATAAAATTAATTTTTGATAATCTGTATTCATAAAGTTGCAGAAAAGTTCTTAACACTAATTATTTTTGCAATTTTTACCAATTTATAACACATTGAAATTATGATTTACTTGTGTAATCAAAAAGAGGTTAAATTTCCTTTAAATATCCCTTTAAGAAAAGGTGTTATACTATCGTAATATATACAATACTGTTATTGTATATCACAAGCACTATTATTGTACATAATAATAAATATCCCTTTAAAAAAAGGTGTTATACTATCGTAATATATACAATACTGTTATTATATATCACAAGCACTATTATTGTACATAATAATAAATATCCCTTTAAGAAAAGGTGTTATACTATCGTAATATATAACAATACTATTATTGTATATCACAAGCACTATTATTGTACATAATAATAAATATCCCTTTAAGAAAAGGTGTTATACTATCGTAATATATACAATACTGTTATTGTATATCACAAGCACTATTATTGTACATAATAATAAATATCCCTTTAAAAAAAGGTGTTATACTATCGTAATATATACAATACTGTTATTGTATATCACAAGCACTATTATTGTACATAATAATAAATATCCCTTTAAGAAAAGGTGTTATACTATCGTAATATATACAATACTGTTATTGTATATCACAAGCACTATTATTGTACATAATAATAATTACAACAATGAAGATATAAGCTTTTGGCGACTATATTTGACGCCAAAGTTTGAATTTTGTAAATCGGTGACGATTTAAAAATAAAAAATGTCCAAAACTTTTAAATATCTTATTCCGTTAACCAACTTGACTATTGTATAGTGAATGTTGTATCATTCAGCCCTATGTTGTATCATATTACTTTATTAATAAAGTAAATGTTATAGAATTATTAGCCTTTAAGCAAACGTCCTATATTGTATCACATTCAACCCTTGTTATGTATCATGTTACTTTATTAATAAAGTAAATGGTACGGAATTATTAATCTTTAAGCAGACGTCTGCATGTTGTATTATATTCAGCCCTGTGTTGTATCATATTACTATATTAATAAAGTAAACGGTACGGAATTATTAGTCTTTATGAATAATGTATACTTTACGGAATTATTAGTCTTTAAGCAGACGTCCGCACGTTGTATCATATTCAGTCCTATGTTGTATCATGTCACTTTATTAATAAAGTAAACGGTACGGAATGATTAGCCTTTATGAATAATGTATACTTTACGGAATTATTAGCCTTTAAGCAGACGTCCGCACGTTGTATCATATTCAGTCCTATGTTGTATCATGTCACTTTATTAATAAAGTAAACGGTACGGAATGATTAGCCTTTATGAATAATGTATACTTTACGGAATTATTAGCCTTTAAGCAGACGTCCGCATGTTGTATCATATTCAGTCCTATGTTTTATCATGTCACTTTATTGGAACGAAGTTCCTTATCGCGCGTTGCGAAAGAGGGCTAGACGGAAAAAATTAAGACCAAAAGTTGTAACGACACTTTTTGCTATAGTTGCTAGCAGGCGTGCGCGTGTTTCTCTGTCTGTCTCTCTCTCTCATAGAAAGCGAGCCAGTTATTTTCGTTTCGTCTTTCTATTTCGCATTGAACAGTGTGGTGGCGCGACGATTATTTTTGTTGAGTGTATACAGGTTTTTTGTACATAATAAATAATAAAAAATAATAACAATAATTATTGTTATTATAACTTAAAAGAAATAAAATGTTATTACAATTCCTTCACTAATTAATCGAAAGGAACTTCGTTCCATCCGGGTGTCCCTTGACACCTCTCAAGTTTTTAACAAAGTAAACGGTACGGAATTATTAGTCTTTATGAAAAATGTATACTTTACGGAATTATTAACCTTTAAGCGGACGTCCGCTTGTTGTATCATATTCAGCTCTATATTGTACCATGTCACTTTGTGTATAACATAAACGTTAGGGTATTATTAGTCTTTAAGCAGACGTTACATAACGGTAGCTAGACAAAGAACGGCTGATTTATTTTCATTTTATAATACCCGGTTATATCATCCCAATCATATCATCACCGTATCATCACCGATACACAAAATTCAAACTTATGCATCAAATAAAGCCTCCAAAAGCCTATATCTCCATTATGATAATTATTATCATATACAATAATAGTGCTTGTAATGATATGTTATGATAGTATAATAAGTTTTCTTAAAGGAAGATTTAAAAGAAATTTAACTCATTTTTCCATTATACAGGTCAAGAATGAATTTCAATATTTTGTAATTAATGATAATTCAAAATTTTAAAAATAAAAAGTGTCCATAACATTTATGTTGCATTAATAAATACAAATTATCAAAACTAAATTTCATTACACTGTTATTAATAAACTTCGAATTGAAAGTTATACCTTACGTAGATAGATAATAGAAAAAACGGTACGGTACTGATAAACTTAGTGTATGACAAGCTGGATGTAATTTTTATCTGTCCAACGTCTATCCATAATTTTGTAAAGTTAGCTTTACTAACAGAACTAAATGAGTACAATAAAAGACAAAAGGACTTATTTGTATAGTAATCTTATATTTTATAATAATCGTTTAAAAAACTTGTATAATATATATATATATATATATATATATATATATATATATATATATATATACATATATATATATATATATATATATTTGCCTTACCAAATAATAGTTTCGTAAAATACTTTCGAATATTTAGAGAAATAACAAAATTACTAATCGACAATTTAGGACCGGCTTTAAAAGTGGCTCGACGAATAAACCTTACAATTAAAATAAACTTGTAAAAATGCATTTCCTCTCATCGATAGATAAAGTAGAGAACTGTCACCGTCAACAAAGTCGCTCCGTCCTTTTCCTCCCACTCGCAAAATTACATGATGATATATTTTCTCTCACGCCACAGCACTTTAACGAAAAATAAAGACAAGTATAATACCAGTGTGATACCATATGCCGATTTGTAAAGCGAACTTTAAGGCAAACTTTATTATCTTGCGTTAGCTAACGTATGTTTTAAGTAATATCGTAGGGCTGAATATAGCTCTTCATATCCCCAAAATAATCTTCGCTCATCTTAAAAAATTACTGATAAATGTTTTCTAAGTTAATACTTTTGTATTGGGTTGGCTAATAAGTTTTTAACCCCGAATTGCTGTAACAAATTTTATTAAAAAATGTATATATTGCACTAAATTTAATTTAAGTATGCACCATTATTATCTACTACTTGTTGTCATCTAATTGGCAGTGACAATATGCCTTTCTTGTGAAATTCCGGTGACTTTTATTCAAAAAACTGTGCGAGATCGTTTTGGAGATCTTCTTTAACATCGAATGTTTTTTTTACGTAAATGGTTACTTAGAGCCCTGAATAAATAATATTCAGAGGGCGCAATGACCGACAATTATGGTGGAAGAGTGAGTAGAACCCAGCCGAGCTCCTATAATTTATCTGGAGTATGCTTTGCAACATGTAGTCCAGCATTATCATGGAGTATTTAAACTCGATCCTGTTGACTATTCAATTTATTAGCTAATCGGTCCAATTGTTCGCAGTAAATATTTGCATTAATTGTATATGCCTCTGGAAGCGACTTCCAATGAATAAAGCCCTTGACATTCCACCAGCAGCTGAACATCACCTTTTTGGCACTTATATCAGGTTTGGATACTAAAACTCCTGTTTTTCCGGCACGTAGCCATTGGACTTTTGCGTGTTGGTTAGCGTATTTAACCCACTTTACATCGCCAGTTACTAACTGATTCAGCCAGTCGAAGTTACGTTTCAATGTCAATAACTGTTGACAAGTATCAACTCTACACTGAAGGTGATATGATGACAATTCGAGGGGTATACACATACCGTATTTTGAAGCTTTTCCGAAATCGTGCAAGTGTGTTTCTATGGTGCCATGACTGCAGAGTAACTCATTTGTCAATTGACGAGGATCCTCCTCAATTAGGCATCGAATAGTTGAAAGTCCAATTCAACAGGACGTCCGAAACGGAGTTCGTTCTCAAGATCGCAGTCTTCATTTCTGAATTTTCTGAAGCAAATCTTCGCCGTGGTATAAGACACCGTGGACTCGCCCATCTCATGACATATATTATTTGTGGCAGTCTTTGCATCGTGACCCAGACGAAATTCGTAAAATAATAGAATCTGTATTTAATATCGATTGAAATCCATTATCTTTTAAGTAATTCACTTAAAGCTTCGGCGCTGACTATTGTCAACTGACTACACTTTGCCCTATTTATACCTCACAGTAAAACCTTCTAGAAGTTTTAAGAATCTTTCTAGAAAAGTCTCCAAGTTGTGGCTAAATACTTACCAGCCAACCTAATATATAAACGGAATTATTTTTAATATCGCCAGTTGCTTACCGGAGCCGAGCCGGCGCGGTCGTCCCAGCGAAGCGGGTCCCGTCTGCAACGAGTGCGCATCGCCAGCACCACATCGCGCACCCCATCCCCCGCCGCCGCCACCCCCCGCTGTCGGACAGCCGCATCCTCAGGTACAGTAGAAATAATATACTTAAATACTAGTTAAATAATATTCTGTCTCACAGACTAAACCACAAAGTGGTATTCTACGAAACTTGAATAGCGTCAAACTAAAAAAAATTACAGCAAATAGATTAGTTTTAACTAATTGTTAATTGAAGATAATCAACTTTATTAATAAAAAAAAAAATTAGCAACACTTCGGATTATTACTCCGTAAAAATTAGCAACACTTCGGATTACTACTCCATAAAAATTAGCAACACTTCGGATTACTACTCCGTAAAAATTAGCAACACTTCGGATTACCAATGGGGAAACGATAGATTTCTTTTACATTGATCCTATATTTTCAAATTAAAACAGCCCTAACTTCCTAACTAATATTATAAATGCGAATGTTACTTTGTTCGTGTTTTGTTTCATGTCGCAACGAAGCAAAGGCTAAACGCTATTTTTTGCATAGATATTTTGCGGATCGAGAAATGACGTAGGCTATATTATATTCCGGAAAATCTTGTCTTTTTGGGAAAGTCTTATTTGAATCTAAAAGAGAAGTAACAAAGTAACATCGCAACAGAGCATTGGATTGACATGATATTTTGAAAAGCTACATACGCAATATAAAATAGAAACAGAATCACTCCTCTGATCCCTAATTTAGATGAAAATATATTTGTTTTCATTTTCAATTGTTTTACGAAATCACGAAGAAGAGTTTGTATTTAATTTTTCTTAATCATTCTAAATGATTCTGCACGGTTTATATTCTCCTATAAGTTGTACCTATAGCCACGCGAGCGAAGCCGTGGACAAAACCTGGTTGTTTATACTTCTTCAAAATTGTAGATGTGACTTGTTCTTAATTTCTAATCAAATGTTAGTATCCAGAACTTCGTCAAGTTCTTCAGACCGATTATTTAAAAAATTAGACAACCAAGAACATATTGCAGCTTAATATTTCGAAAACTGGACTTTAAATTTAAAAATGGGAAATGAACATTAATTTTAAAACAATGAAATTTTTTTCAATAACATGGTATAATTTCGTATTAAACTTCGATTTGGTTAATTATAATAGACTATATAGATATATTTTACGTGCCAAATAAACAGTTCTTATAATAATCTTTTTTTTTAAATCGTGGTTACCACAATTGAGAAAAAAAAATTTGGTGTTTAGTATTATATTCTAATAAAAATACTACAAAGTAATAAATTAAGGACTCAAAACTGAGAATTTAACTTAGAAGATTTAAATTTCATGACGAAAACGCCATATCTAAAAAATCTAATTTTTATTGGATTTTGAAAGACCACTTCAATGACTGCCCACTCGATGGAGTAATTTGTAACAAAATATCATATGTAATTTCGATATATTGGGAAGTTGCTAAAAACATACGTGTATGTAATGTATTTGACGTGATAACGTCTTATAAATCGATTAACACCGGCTGTACGCATGAAAAAGTGTCACGTTCCGCCTGCGTGCAAGCGAGAGCGCGAAACAAGTGATAGAGAGGCACGATCGGCCCAAGCGTCGGAAATTATTTCTCTTCTCGCGTGACGTCAGAGCTAGCAGTTGGAATAGTTCTGCTACTGGAACGCCGCCACGCGAACTTCTTCGAGAACTTCTACAATAAGCTCCGCCCACCTCGACGGAAGCCATTATCTGCAACAAGCGTTGAATACGAGACAACGTGTTCAGGGGTAATCATTCAATTTAATTCATAAAAGTATGCAAATTTTCATCAATGTTTCTTTATGACGTTATCACGTAAAACTATCGTCCGTAAACCGACTTTACAGACAACCAATTTTTTTTATTATGTCTGTATGTTCGCATAATTGAAATATATAACAGTTTTGGTGTTTAGTATTATTATCTATTTAAAATACTATAACGTAATAAATTAGGGACTCAAAACTGAGAATTTAATTTAGGGTAATTTATAATTTATATTATAATAACAATATGTCCTTCCATTCTTTAAAAAAAATGGAGAGTTCCATTTTGGATAAAAAAACAAACCCAAAACAACTAAAAACTACAATATATAAAAAGGTTTGTGAATACAAACACAAATTTGTATTTAAAAAAAACAAACACAAAGAACCTAAAAGTTAAAACCAGTGAAAATAAATTTAGGTCATTTAGGTCCAAACATGAATGTAAAATTAAATGAAAAATAAACAAAACTAAAGAATAGAATATAATAAAAAAAACAACCCAAAAACCTAAAAGCTGAATTAAATAAAAAGACTGTACATAAGAACACGAATTTATGTTTAATTAAAAAACTAACACAAAAAAGTGAAAGTTGAAATAAAAAAAAAGGAATTCAAATGCGAATGTATAATTAATATATAAATAAATGTATAATTGATTAAAAAAGAAACTGAAAAAAACTTAAAAATTGAAATAATCCTGCTCCTGACCAGTCCGGTCTACGTCTTTAACAAGAACAATAATTTATTTTAAAACAAATCTGTAAATGGTTTTGTCACTCCAAAAGAAAATTATGAGGTCGTTTTTATTCGTGATGGTTTTTCTTTTATATTTTATTTTGTAAAAAAAAACTAATTTGTAAAATAATAGTAATATAAAAATAATAATGTACACCTATCCGAATTCACAGGACTTCCCGTTCGGGACACCATCGCTGCCGATGTCTTTGAGGGACTCCGACATAAACTCCATAACATCGGACATCAGTAGTCATCACATAACCTCCAGCGTTTAAAAAGTTAACACTGATTTATAAATTATATTATTTAAAATATTTTTGAATTTGAAGGCTGACGATTGAAATTGTCTATTTTAAAGTAATCATAAATCTGGATTGGCTTCGAAAACTAACTGGTATGTTGCTCAATAGGGTAATAAAACATGAACATAAAAAAATATAAATTTATTTATCGTCAGATATATAAAAGGGAATTTCAGCCAAATGTACAGATAATCAGAAAAAAATCTAAAAACAAAAATTTTAATGCATGTTGTAAAAGAAAAAAAGGAACGAGTTAATGAAGTATTAAAAAAACAATAGGAGGGTTGAATTTTTAGTTTGCATAACTCTGTTTTTTTTCGTCTTAATCACTAATTGATTGTCATTATATTGTCATCATTATTTGGTTTCGATTATATTGTCATCATCATATGTTACATCATCATTTGATTTCGATTATACTTGATGGTTTGTACCGGATTTTTATTTTAATACCTGGATTTCCAACCCAACCAGATATTTGTAATAATATTCATCAATTCTGAAAAAAAAATTATTAATATTTACTGGAATAATCTGATACTTCATTATATTTCAGTTTGAGTTAATAATAGAACTTATTTTTTTTTGCTTATAAAGTTTAAATATACAATTTTTTTATCGCGAGAAAAACCTGTTCGACAAATATTCTATCAAACAAAACTTTCATCAAAATGGAATAAATTGTGGATCACTTTAATAAAAATGTGTCACAGTCGCTATTTTAAACTGCATCACCCAATCTTGTGTTATGTCACAAACATGATTCGATAATTTTGCATCAGCTGTAGCAAAATTATCCGAGCTATAACAAAAAAGGATAGCCTTTAGAATCTGCCCTCTCAAAGAACGTAACCATCGCAACGCCATTAACACGACAGTTATCTTTATCTACTGCTCGCGGCGGACAGCCAATAACTTTCTAATATACAGAAAAAGGAAATCAGTTTTTTGACTTTACTCTTGGATATATTTTTCCAATTAGAACCAAAATTAATAGATACCATCCATAAACAAACGCGAAAAGCTTGCAATTTTTCCGATTCCAATCCCGTAATTTTTTCTTGGATATAGGTTTAAACTTTTCGATGATATAACTCAAGGGTGGAATAAATTTCCGAGTTTAAAAGCTTGTCGTTTTGTACCTTCCACTGTGCAACATCAAATATTATATAATCGACTGAATGTCCATTCCAGTTTTTATAAGCCTTTGGAAAGGGCATGTACGTACATACATACATTCCACGCACAAATTTTGATCTGATCCTTGCGTATCCTCCAATATTTCCTTCGAAATGATCCTTCGTCCCTCATTTTTCCTGGATGTTAATGCAAGATTTTCATTAAAGTGACCAAATTAAAACTGATCTAACGGTTTTTCCAATTATCACAACAATATTTCAAGTAGTTGACATCAGATTAAAGACAAGTTTTTCATCTGTGACTAATGCATCTTTTCACTCGGTTGATTCTTTGGAAAATACATTGGATTTCAAAATCATGTAGCTGATTTTTCTAATGTTGACTGCAGAATTTTTGTGGGTTTTTTTGGTATAATTTAATATGTTTATTTCTTTAATAAAATTGTACACTATATCAACATTTATGTTATATATGTAGCCCCACAATCTTTCTATATAACTTTAAAAACTCTCTTTTCCTACAAAAAAAAATTAGTTAGCCTTTTATAATTTTCATAAGTATTTGGTGCTCAAAATGTTTCTTTTTAGTTGCTCTACAGTTAACTTCATCTTCCTAAACTCATACTGGAATATATCATATACCGTAACATTAAAATTCATGTAGTACTTTTTAAGTTATATGTTCTAAATAATACATTTTAATCCATGTCATAAAAATAATTAAAATATCTTTAATAAAAATGCCAATTTATAGTTGATAGGAAAATATTTTTTTTTATAATTTAATTTAAATATTTTTGGGCCTGGGTTTTGTTCTATTTTTGTTTCCACGAAACCAATATTTTGATTTTATTTAAATTAAAAGCAAAACTTTTCTTAAAGTCTTCTAATGGTTTATAATGCTGCTTTTATTTAATAATACTCAATAATCACTAAAAAAAACTTTTATGTACTTCCTATCTCCCCTGGATTTTTTTACGTAATTTAATTCATTTCTAAGGCTATTTTTTTATTTCTAAATTTTCGCTTTTTATTTTCGCAATGCCAGGCCCAATTTATGTAACACACAAATCATTTTTTGTTTATTGAATAGGAAAATATGAAACAATATTTATTGTTGACTATCATATATTGTCTATTGTAAAAATTTGATTCGCGTTTGTTATACATAAATAAATATTATGTTAATAAATTTGAAAGAAATAAATAGGTAAAATGATGGTATGTATAGAATAGTACATACATTTAAATATATTAATAAGTACCATGTTGCGAAACACATTTGTATTTTTAGAATTATTTTCTGCTATATTTATTTATTTAAATGTCAGTTATTTCATCTTACTAATAAAAAAAAACTAGTTAAAAGTAGTCACGAAAATAAAATTGGAAAATAGCCGAATTATTTAATATATTAACAATTTTTAAGAACGTTGAAATAATGGTATTTGCAAAAATGTCAAATTAAAATATAAACGCAAAATAATACATAATTTTGTTTCGGCAGATAACCCCAAAAAAATGCAAAATGTCTTATCCTATTTTGTAAATGTGTTATTAAATGAAATATAAGGTACACATTTAGAATAGGTTTTAATAACAAGCAATACCCATGTTGTACTTTAAATATTTTTGAGTGTCATTTGAATTTTATGTTGAAGTAAAGACAGGGGTTATAAACTTTTTGTCCGCATCCTTTCTGATAAAAAGAGAAGTTATAAAATACTGACATATAAAATTTACTTTCATGTTAGTACGAAGTTATGTTAATGTTAAATGATAAATATGTGTTAGAATATCCAACAGCGCAGGTTTTGGACACCATTGGCTTCAGGTGCATACACCTGCAACTTACCACTTTATTTACCGGGGATAATTTATAACAATATTTAAAAACAGAAGGCATGTCAATAAAAAGGTATATTTGTTCATTACCATTTTCAAAAATTAAATAATAAGTCACTTTTTATAAAAAAAAATTTCGTTGCTGAAATACGCTTAACAAAAATTCTTACGTAATTGTTTAAAATGCAATTTTTCGCAAATTAAGTTGCTTTAAAAAAAAATTTTACAGTCATTTTTGGAATAATATTAGATGAACAAATACCCTTTTCTTTTTGAATCAACGAAACTTTTTTTTTCATGGAACAGAAGGCATTGAAATTCATGCCTTCTGTTCCATGGAAAAAAAAGAAGAAAAAGAAAAGAAAAGAAGAAAAGAAAGTGTAATAAAATTGGGCACAAAAATTAAAATTGTCTTAAAATAAAAATATTTGCGAAGAGAAAATTGCAAATCGGTTACCCTAATTAATTATAATAATACGAAATAACAACGAAATATATTCATTCAAAAATTGCGAGATTTTCCGACAAAAAATAGTTTAATTAAATATTTCGATTTTATTTTGATTTAAAGCAGGTTTTTTTCTAAAGTCGGTCCCTTGTGTTTCTATGCAAAACCTTTTTTGGGAATTTATAATTAAGTAATTAACTAATTTTTTCCCAACATTCTCAGTCATTAACAACTTATCACCAAAAAGAAAATTCTTTGTGTTACATATTTTTCCGGGATTTTTATTTTACTTAATTATACAAAAAAAAATTTTTTTTCTTAATTTAAAATTTTCATGTTTCATTGTCGCAATTCACCGTTTAATATTATAATTTTTTTTTTCTTTTTTAAATAAGAAAACTACGAAATTCTTGTTGTTGTTGATCATAATTACATATTGTCTATTGTATAAATCTAAATGTCATTTACGTTTATTATACCGAAATAACATTTACATCAGTAAATAAAAAAAAATAAATTTGTTGTCATATATCTGTTCCTCAAAAGAAAATACATTTGATTTTATGATATAATTTAATTCAATTTATATTAAAAAAACGAATAAGAATTTCGTTAATTATGTTTTATAAAAAAATATATAATAAACATGTCTCTTTTTAATTTTGTTTAATTGTCTCAATGGAGCAATGTAATTTTTTTTTTATTTAGTCGTCACTAAGAGTTAATGTGAAAATATTCATCGTTGATACACAAATATTAAAAATATTAGTATAAAAATAATCAACCTAAAATTTTGTTTTAAATCGATGTGAAATATTTTTCAAAAATTATTAAAATTTAAATTTTTTATTGAAAATTACATGCGCTTTATCGATTTTATTCTTTAGGTTATTTTATTTTTTTTATAAAGACAAGTAGCGTCACGAAAAAGTGTGACGTAGTAACGCAATGGAAGTGGGGGAAATGCACTACGCCAAAGTCAGATGCAAATATTAATACGCGAATTTGTCGCGTGGCGTTTGTAAATTATAATATGCGTTCAATACCCCAAACGCACACTATGAGAAATTATGTGAAAAATTTTAATAGTTTATATAGACTAGTGATATGAGAAAACGAAATTTATAGATAATCTTCATTTTACCGTCTTAATGTCAGCATTTGGCTAGTTAATGTCATAATCAGAATAAAGAAATTTCACTCTATTATTTATAGACTTTCTATAGAAAAATCTATATTTATCGTATAAAATTTGTATTTATGCCTAGATATTAGTCTCATTTAGCTGCGCCACAGAAACCTTGTTTATTTATCTATACATAAATCATTTAATTTCACTATTTAAAGATTTTCATATACACAATGTTGAAAAACCTATCTTAGTATAAACCTATTTTTCTTCATCTTTAGAAAATTAGTCTTAGAAAAATGCACTGATGATTATAACATTTTCGTTACACCCTGTATAAAACTATAAACTTTAAAAAATGTCATCACGGTGCTTATATAAATGTTATTATTATTATTATTGTTATTATATTGAAAAAACATTTTAAATGTTTTACTGCTTGAACATTTTTTCAATTAATTTTATTGTACTTACGTGATGGCGAATTTTCAATTCACTGTAGTCAGTCATTAATAAATTTATTTATCAATACTGAAATTGCCATATTTTCGAAAAATAATAGATGTCACAGAAAATTAATTCAATAAATGGATTAATTTAAAAAATACAAAAAAATAGTCATCGCGATATATTATGTTTTTAATTAAATTAATCTACGCACAAATTAAATATTATTTGCAAAAGTAATTAATTTTTTTCATAATATCTTAAATATATCAGTAAAATGTAAAAGTAGATAGGCATAAAAAAATAAAAAAGTTATGGCGATAGAGGCAAATAAATTTAAGAAAAAAAACACTTTTTTGGAGAGAAATTTGCACCAAGCATGTTGGTTTTAGATAAAATTTATATAATTAAATTCTACAATTTAAAGAAATGTTGTTTAATTAAAATGAAAGTTTAATTTCAACAAATAGAAAGTGGAATAATAATTTCTGTTTATTTCTTTTATCTTCCAAATGCACTAAAAAATGTACAATTTTTTAATTCAAATAAAAAAGAAGATTAAAACATTAAAATTATTGTCAAGTAAGTGTGTAAAATATTTTTCGATAAATAAGTGAAGTTAAATTTTATTATAATTATTTATGTATTGTAATAATTGTAAATATTATTTATAGAATTATATAAATTGAATCAAATTTAAATATCTATACAATGACGATGTTAATATATGAAATGTTGTGAATTTATGTAAATTGACAGAAACATTTAGAAAATAAATTATTGATGGCTGGATAATTAAATACATTATTATTATTATTACTAAAAATTATTATTAAAATTATATTGAATTTATTACATATAAATACAATTATAAATACGATTATTTGATTATGTGATCGACCGATTTTAAAATTAATAAAATTTATTTAACCCTGAAAACTGCTTATTTGATATCAATTATTGATGTTTAACAATTAAAAGTTAACACTGGCAAAAAGACTATCCCTAGTACGTATACCTATTCAAGAAAATAAAAAGACTATCGCTATTACGTATAACTATTCAAAAAAGTGAAAAGACTATCTCTATTACGTATAACTATTCAAAAAAGTAAAAAAACTATCTCTATTACGTATAACTATTGAAAAAAGTAAAAAGACTATCGCTATTACGTATAACTATTCAAAAAAGTAAAAAGACTATCTCTATTACGTATAACTACTCAAAAAAGTAAAAAGACTATCGCCATTACGTATAACTATTCAAAAAAGTAAAAAGACTATCGCTATTACGTATAACTATTCAAAAAAGTAAAAAGACTATCTCTATTACGTATAACTATTCAAAAAAGCAAAAAGACTATCTCTATTACGTATAACTATTCAAAAAAGTAAAAAGACTATCTCTATTACATATAACTATTCAAAAAAGTAAAAAGACTATCGCTATTACGTATAACTATTCAAAAAAGCAAAAAGACTATCACTAGTACGTATAACTATTCAAAAAAGTAAAAAGACTATCTCTATTACGTATAACTATTCAAAAAAGTAAAAAGACTATCTCTATTACGTATAACTATTCAAAAAAGTAAAAAGACTATCGCTATTACGTATAACTATTCAAAAAAGTAAAAAGACTATGGCTATTACGTATAACTATTCAAAAAAGCAAAAAGACTATCTCTATTACGTATAACTATTCAAAAAAGTAATAAGACTATCTCTAGTACGTATAACTATTCAAAAAAGCAAAAAGACTATCTCTATTACGTATAACTATTCAAAAAAGTAAAAAGACTATCTCTATTACGTATAACTATTCAAAAAAGTAAAAAGACTATCGCTATTACGTATAACTATTCAAAAAAGCAAAAAGACTATCACTAGTACGTATAACTATTCAAAAAAGTAAAAAGACTATCGCTATTACGTATAACTATTCAAAAAAGTAGAAAGACTATCGCTAGTACGTATAACTATTCAAAAAAGTAAAAAGACTATCGCTATTACGTATAACTATTCAAAAAAGTAAAAAGACTATCTCTATTACGTATAACTATTCAAAAAAGTAAAAAGACTATCGCTATTACGTATAACTATTCAAAAAAGTAAAAAGACTATCTCTATTACGTATAACTATTCAAAAAAGTAAAAAGACTATCGCTATTACGTATAACTATTCAAAAAAGTAAAAAGACTATCTCTATTACGTATAACTATTCAAAAAAGCAAAAAGACTATCGCTAGTATGTATAACTATTTGATATATACAGGTTAGAAATTTAATACGATAAAGCCACGGAGACATAATTCCATCCAATGGCTTTAAGACAACAGTGGAAATAGTTTTTCCAAATTTGTGGCCGTTCCGGAGTTTTTCAACTACAAAGTTGAAATTTTCTGCAAAATTATTACCATATTTTTCATTTTCATAATGTAAAATATAATTGAAGTGAAAACTTCTTTAGGCGCGTTGCGTGATTTTTGATAGGGGAAAATCTTATGGGTTCGCGTCACCGACAAGGTAATGTTATCAGTATATATATATATATATATATATATATATATATATATATATGAGTATGACGTGTTGCTCTTGGCCAGTAGTGAAAGTAAACTGTATAATGTGCGTATTGGACACTTTTTGGATGGGTAAATCTTGTGAATTCGCGTCACCGACATGCTGTAATAGCAGTATATCTGTAACTATGAGGGTGACGTGTTGTGCAATATTAGTGGTGTGTATACCTATACAAGTAAAGTTAAGTTGACAACGTGGAAAGTTCAATGTGTGTATACTGTGCGTAGTTTAAATTGTGTTTTAGTTTGTTTGTTATTTTAATTGTGTAATTGTATAATCACTGTGCAGTACAAATATTTACGTTCAAAAATTTGATATTATTAATTTTTTTAATATCTGATCTCAGCGATATATCATGCAATAAGTATTTCATAGTGACTTAGGAATTATCTCACTAGTGTGGTTATATTTTTGTGGCGGATTTTAAAATTAAAAATTCTGGACAATTTTTTTAAACCACCGTTATTTCATAGTTTTAAGTTTTCACTTTTGTCGACAGTCCCCGTGACTACCTATGTTTTTTTATTTATTCAATATTTTCAATATAAAATCAAAATTTTGTTTCTATAAAACCAAAATGATTTTAAGGTTTAGAACGGAACGTATATTTTTGTCTATTTTAAGTGGGAGACTGATTTTGTTACATTTTTCAAAGGGTCATAATTTTCTTTTTATGCAGAATTTAAAGAAAAATGGTTTTCACTTTTCCCTTCAAGACATTGAAAAAAAATATCTATCAGTGGCTTTGTCGTATTCAATTTGCACCTCTCTATACCAGGGCTATTTAACCATATCGCTGCCAAGCATAACTGAAGGATCCTATGTGATATTCTGTAAAAAGGTGCAAGTAATTATTACAAAGTGACTAAGTAACGGATGGTTACGAATTTATTACCTATGACTAGTGATGCGAATAATATTAATTTAATATCGATAATATAAATAGAATCTCTTTCGGCTCATGGAGTAATTTCCTGTATTGTGGCTGACGCTCATAAGAAATGTCATTGTTTCTCATATAATACTCTAGCAACGAAAGGGTTATACGTTTATCGATGTCGATATATTAATTACAATTACTGTTAATTATTTATTTTTATCACAAGATTCATAATTACCAGTTCATTAGTGTCAATGGTGTACCATGTAAGAATCTTTAAGTTCCACCACAGATAAGTTATTAAATTTCTGACAAAGTAAGAAAAAACTAAAACACGGTTCACGAAAAATATGGATGTCTTTTATGAACAGTCTCATTTTCGGCTCCCCCATCCTTTTTCCAGTTTTATTTATCTGTCACACATATTTTTCTCAGAGATCATTTGGTACTGAAAGTTTAAATTTGGCGTAAGTTACAAACTGGTGAGGCGGTTTACAGCCTAACCTCTTTGTGTGTAAGATATGTTTGTGATTTTATGTAGAAAAACGTTTCCAGACCATCGTGATATGTATTAAATGAAAGCTTATAAAAGGTTTTTTCAAAATATTTCGTTTCCTTTTCTAATGTAATTTTTTCTAAAAAATGTTCCTGATAATCTCTGAAAAATCGCTGTCCCCATTGAGTATTTCAAAAATTGTCGATATATCTAAAGGAAAAATTAAGGAAATTCATGAAAGTTTTAGTGTGTCAAAAATTTAATTATATTATTATAGTTTACAACCAAAGTATTAAGGCTAGCTAGAAATATGACCGATATGAATATTTTATATGAAAACAAAGAAATATATTTTCACTGCTCGCGAAGTTACTTTATAGTTAATCTAAGTTAATTTTACATGAACGCTACAAACAACTGGACAAGTTGCAAGAGCACGAGGACGAGAGACTTTAAAAAAAACTTTCATCTGCTTATCACTCTTCGTATTACAATTCTGAACGCTAATAGCAAAACTTAATTATATGCGTCTGCGAACACTTGCTTTCATAATGGAGACCTTATCGAGCTCGGGGTACAACGCTTCTTTATCGCAAGGTCGAACTTCAAAGTATAATAGTTATCTCAACCGGTGTGAGGAGACTGGTGTCACGGAAGACGCTTACGCGGGAATAGCTCTGTCATCATAGTCGCGTATTAGATGTCTATCGATTAGCTTATCAAACATGGAGTTAACGATGCCATCGAGGTTGCGTAGGTGACTTGAAACAGCTCTGTCATGGCAGTGGAATGTATTGGGTTTACCGATTATCTTATCAGGTCTGAGGTTGACAATGTCATCCAGGGTGCTTAGGCGGTTTGCAGGAGCTATGTCATCGCAGTACTGTTTCAGATAACTTCTGATCAACTTATCATGTTCGGGATTAGCAGTATTACCGAAAGTGTTTAAGCGGCTGTCATCTGGGGTGTACTGATTATGTTACCAGACGTTGGGTTAGCGGTTTTACCGAGGATGTTTAGGAAACTTGTAACATCCCTGTCAACGCAGTCACGTATCTTCGGTCTATCAATTATCTCATCAGGCAGTATTACCGAGGGTGCTAAGGTGGCTTGCAAAATCTCTATCATCGCAATAACCTATCTTGTGTCAACGGGTTATCTTATCAGGCGTGGAGTTAGCCGTGTTACCAAGGGTGTTTAGGCGATATGTAACTGCTCCGTCAACGCAGTCACGTATCTTAGGTATACGGATTATCTTATCAGGAGTGGGGTCAGCGGTGTCACAGAGGATGTTTTGGCGGCTTGTATTACCGAGGGTGCTAAGGTGGCTTGCACATTTTTATCAACGTAATAACCTATCTTGTGTCAACGGGTTATCTTATCAGGCGTGGAGTTAACCGTGTTACCAAGGGTATTTAGGCGACGTGTAACTACTCCGTCAACGCAGTCACGTATCTTAGGTCTACGAATTATTTTATCAGGAGTAGAAACAGCGGTGTCACAGAGGATGCTTAAGCAGCTTGTAACAGCTCTATTACGGCAGTCGTCTCTCTTGGGTCTAGATATTATCTTACCAGGGGTGTCACCGTACGTGCTTAGGTGCCTTACAACAGTTCTGCCATCCTCGTGAAGTATCTTAGGTCTATCGATTATCTTATCAGGCGTAAAGTCAGCGGTCTCACTTAGGCGGCTTGGAACAACTCTGTCATCGCTATCACCTAACTCGGGTCTGCAGATGATCTTATCAGGCACATTTTATCAGCTTGCAATAGCTCTGTTATCGGAGTCGCTGATCTTGTGGCCACCAATTGTATTATCCATTATGAGGTTTTGTGAGACTATCAATAGTTTCTTCAAGAGTGGTCTAAAGGTGGTGATCTAAAAATGGTGGAACAAAGGTCTATATTTTTATGTATGCATACAGTGGTAAAGAGTCCTATTTACGGATGTTCAATTTGCATTTGATGGTACCTTTTATATGTTAAAGTTTATATGGAAATCTGTCAAAAATTTCTCAAATGGTTTAAATAAAACTACCTTTTTTTGGTACTATTTTCACTTAAGCTTTTTCAAAATGAATGAAATTCACAATATAAGGTTTAATTTATAAACCTTTCAATTCTAAATTCGTCCACATTTTTAGGTTAAATTTTGGTTAAAATCGATTTTTTTCGATATATCGAAAACGATATCGATACTTTTAAAATATATCGATACGATAGATATCGATACTTTTTGGAAATTCTGACATCCCTACACTAGGTCTTATGATATTTTCGCCGTTTGAAGGTTGTCAGCTCCCGTTAAGTTCTACTGTTCTAGCAAGTTATGTGATTACTCCAGTGCATAACGAATGGAGACGATGTTCAGATGATGTACTGTTTTTAAAAAGAAAATGAGGAAACAAGTGATAGAAAAAAGATTTTCAGAGCATCCAACCTTATCCAAAAGATTTTCCATAGTGACATTTCTGACGTTAATTGGAAAATCAGGAAATGATGAAGTAAAGTTTGACTATTGATTGCTCTACTTGATTGACCTACTTGCATTACAGGAAGCCTAAAAAGAGGAAACAGAGAAAGCTTTACAGAAGCCGCGACACTTTTGCCGGAAAAACAATATGTCGTCACGATAAGTGTGTACAGCGCAATAAGAAACTAAAATCGTGACATCGTGACAAATCGCACGATATTTATTTCGTTGACGACAATTTTGTCGTGCCTGACTTTATGTGAACAATGCTAATTAAATATACAAGTTACGAAACTTTTTATTGGGGCGAATACGCGCCGTCAATTAATTATTTGGAAATAAAAAAAATATTATTGTTTATAAATAAGGGTAAAAAAAAGTATTTATAAATAATGGGTTTTTTAATAGAAATAAAAGGTTTTTTTTGCGTAAATATATTGGCTTATTTATATTTTATACCTTTTTATAAAATATAATTTATAGATAAAAGATGACCTCAATAATTTCTGACTGAACTAGTTATTAAATGTTTATTTTTCCAAATTATAACGTAAATAGTTAAAAAATTAAAAGAAAAGTGATCTTGGATTGCAAATCGCTTTGGATACCCACACCTTACGATGGAGAAAACGTGTCAAAAAGACGATTTGAAAATACCCCTTTAATTGTACCCTACTTGATTCGGTTCTTGGAAAAAAAATATTATTCATCCCCAAGCTCGACCTGTTAAGTATTTCTAAAAAAATATCATAATTTTTTTTTAATTTATATGTGTTTACGTAATTTAACTACGTCTTCCTGTGTAAATTCATCCCAGACGGTCTTAATTTAGAGCTATGACACGGGGACAGACGGACGTGATTAAATTGCGAAGGTTTTATTTCTATATTACTGTCGTCGGATATTTAGCGTTTATAAGTTTACGCGCAAGACAGACGACCAACAATAATCGGAGGAAAGAGAACACATGACATTTAGTACTTTCAAGCGCACGTCTTACAAAAGTCCGCACTGCAACAAAACCTGAGCAACTCTGACCAATTCTCGCCGGTGCGGACGTTGTGTTAGCACTTCACTCTCGTCAAGACAAAACGAGGCGACGCGACCGCGTGGGTGTACATGATGCCCTCGTGACATGTCTCCTACCCAAGCATCGTAGCCGAGATAGCCTCGTCACCTCTCCAATTAATTATCGATTTTTTGGCGCGCGTCAAAGGACCCGAGGGTGCGACGCGAGGTATACAAATTACACTCTCGCACTCGTTCAGCATGCAAACAGAGCTCGACACGGAGTTCGGTGGTGTTTAGTGGATAATGTCTTAAATATTAGTGAGGTGAATTGCAAAATAATTAATTCGGAGTTATTTTATAATTAATTACAATTAAAAAAAACCTTATTATATATATATATATATATATATATATATATATATATATATATATCAAATACCCGATATAGAAAACTTATAATCTGGATATTACTGATGAAAAAAGACCAGACTTGTTACTATTACAATAATGTTACTAGCAACGCCATCTATTATCATTTTGGTAAATTTCATGATATATGACGATATGATTCTGCCAATGCTCTTTAGCCAACTTTGTCTCATAGAGTTTTGTGAGAAAAAAATAAAAAAACACGAAATTTTCTAGTAACTTTTCTTATTCCAAAATCTATGTAAAAGAAATCGCGGCTACAGGTAATATATTAATAAGTGCGTGACACAGCTCATATATTACTGATTCTTATGATTGAAATGGATTATTATCCAATATGACATAAAGTATTCTAAAAAAATAGTAGTCCTTTATGTTATTTATAGTTTATTATATACTCAAAAGTAAGACTCTTAAAATTTAATCTGATAAATATCATCAGATACTATTTAGATAGGCTAAAGAAATAGGGTGTATATAAATTATGTCAAAATTATGTTGTGATATTCTCAAGCAAAAAGTAATAAGAAAATAAAATAAAATCCTACATTACAAAATGATAATTTTTTATTTTTTTTAATAGATTGTAAAATTATCTAAAAAAATAAATACAATAGAAATTCTGGAATGGTGCCACCTATCGACTTTAATTGAAAACATGTCTGACGTTTGTAACACGCCTGAGTTAATAAAACAAAATCTCAACCACATAATGATACACTTTATACTCTTCAAAACATTGGAAAATTATTTAAAAAATATTCCTAAATAGTGTACCATCAAAATTACCTCAAATATTATCGAGAAGTAAAAAATTCCCGTATTGTACCACCTATCGACTTTAACTGAGAAGATGTGTTATATTTGAAATACGTCTGAGTTAATAAAACGAAACCTTGACCACATAATTATACACTTTATACATCTTCAAAAGATTGTAAAATTATTTAAAAAACATTCTTAAATAGTATACCATGAAAACGACTCAAATATTATTAAAAAAAAATAAATTCTCGAACGGTGTCACTTATCGATTTTAACAGAAAACATATCCCGTGTCTAAAATACGCCCGAGTTAACAAAAACAAAAACCCTGACCACATAACGATACACTTTATAGTCGATCAAAAGAACGTAAAATAATTTTAAAAAAATTCTTAATTAATGTACTATGAAATTTTTTAAAAATATTAAGAATAAATTCTTTAATTATGCCATCTATCGGTTATACCTAAAAACTCTATCTTATGTTTCATATACATTTGTGAACCACGTGGAATGTTTTATAATGTCGCTGTTTAAATGCAATAGAGGTCGCTAAAATCTGTATGAATACTTTTTTATTTTATAATAATTTTTTTTTGTTAAAACTTATTTTTTTTATTAAGACATAATACACTTAAATTGTATACATTATATACAAAATGATATACTTTCATTAATTTTTACTATTCATAGTAAATTTCGAATTTTTACTTGTGAAAAGTACAAAATTAATTTGAAAAATTGAAAATGTTCAAATGACGTTGGACCATCCTAAATTTAGAAGTGAATGGGGGTTTAGGTACATATTGTTGAAATACACCAATTGCGCAGATCTCCGCATTTGCATTTCGAGGTGTGTTCACCATACCTTTATCAAACATAGTGCTCAAACACCAAATCCAAGGTCACCTTGAAATTATATAATTAAGGAAAAGTAATTTTAAAACATGAGGACCAAATAATTTTTTTCATTTCATAAAGTTCAAAATTTATTATTTTTTATAAATACAGAATTAATGAGACCAGCACCATGATGACACTAATTTTTTTTCGAGTAAATCGAAAGTTGTCAATATCAACGCAACATTAAAAAAAAAGAATATAGAATGTTAAATAATCATAGACACAAAGACTGCACTGCGCGCTTCGTATCCTATATAGACTCAAAAATGGGAAAGAGATAGCAATTGTTGACGATTATCGATATCTCATTCATCAGTCAGAGATGTATTGGAATTCGTTTAATAGTTTGAGTCAAACTATATTATAGACATAAAGGCTATTATTTTACCTAATGGCGTACTTTCTCTTATAGCCAGAGAACATTTCCCCATATCAACTTAAAAAGAGGAAGCTAGGCTATAATGACTAAATTATCTCAAGGATACCTGTTATTGTTGCTTGCTTATAAAAAATATAAAGTGTATGGCGCAGAACAACAATTAAATATGAAAGAAAATCAAATTATGTTTATGTGGTACATGTAGTTATTCGATGTAAACTGTGAGTGACGAAAATGGGTTATTATATTTTTCATTTCATTTAAATATATATATATATATATATATATATATATATATATATATATATATGTGTGTGTGTGTGTGTGTGTGTGTAACTAGAGACATAAAGTTATTTGTGAACATATATTGTGAAAATTTAATGAATTTCCAATACATCCCTGGCTGCTGATGAAAGGGATTTCGATAGTCGTCAACAATTGCTATCTCTCTCTTATTTTAGAGTCTACAGAATGACATGGATAACGCAATCCATTCTTCATGTATATGTAAATAGCACTATTTATAATTTTTTTGCAAAACAACGAAATTACTTCAATTGTTTTTTAATCTATTAGCGTCGGCTTCACTTTATAAGATGCATGGGAAAAATACGATCTATCGAACGTTTTATACAATAACTAGCGACCCGCCCCGGCTTCGCACGCGTGCAATGTAGGTACTAATGTATTGTTATTGTGGAGCTATTATAATATTATTGTCGTTCACGCGCCGCAGTCGCCCGCCGCTGCCGCCGTCCGTGCACGGCAAAGGCATCGTAACTACTGATTTTTGGTAATTTTAAATATGTGATATTTTCTAAAATATGATAATGATTTGCTGTGAAAATTATCTACAATAAATGCCCAATGAAACCGACTTATTTAATTAAATAAAGATTAATATATTAATGATCAAAATGACTTCGAAAATATAACGCCCAAAAAACGATTAATACAAACTAGCGTGACTCGTGCGAAGTCTTCGCATTATTTATTCCATTATGAAGCTCAGATGACAGATCAAACAAATATTTTACTAAAATTGACATATAGAGGCGCAAGTATCAAAAGCATTGAGCTAAAGCGCCACTTTATTTATACGTGAGTGGATTTGAAATTAAACAAAAATTTTACCGACCGTCAATCATATTGACGTTGAGCCGTTAGATGGCAGCATTCCTGTTTTGTGTATATAATTTTAATAATTAATTAATTTGCAAAAACAATAGCAATAATAAATTTTTTAGTTGTGGATGCCGGTAGAGCAAGCAATTATCTATAAAATGATATATAATTTATGTGGATTAGTTGTGAGGTTTTTTCTAAAAAGGGAGTGTAACATCTTAACCTTAGCGTATTAATATATATGAATGATGATGATGATGATGATGATGATAGTCACTGTGGGTTATCCGTAGGATATAGATATATGCCATCGCGGATTTTTTTTAGATATTTTTAAAATACACAATTCTATAGTACATTTTGATATATCTTGTAAAGTTTAGTCAGCGTTAGCAATGAAAGCGCCCAAAATTCTACTTTTTTACGAAATATTTACTTTTTTTATATTTCTTCTAAATATAATATACATGTATTCTACTTGTGAGCCTTCTGGAAGATATCTGAATGATAGTGAAAACCACATCAAAATCCGTTGCGTAGTTTAAAAGATCTAAGCTTACAGAAGAACGAGATGTAAGTATTAGGGTTACTTCGAGGTTAAAAAACTATAGAGTTTCTTAATTAAACGATTTTGTAAAATGTGACGTCACAATAACAGAAAAATTTTAAAAACGCAAGTTTTTAAATAATAAAAAAATTTATATTGGGACAAAAATTTAATTTAAAATTATATATAGCTTAAAAATATTAAAGAGGACAGTTTTAGCTTATTTCAAAACGAATTTCTAGAGTTATAAACTTTTAAAAATGTTTAAAAATTTGAAAAAAATAATTAAGATTATTCGCTTTCACGCGAAGATACAATTAATAGATTTTAATTTATTATTAAAATATTTTCAACGTTTTGAGATTAATGAAAATTTATGCAATTTTTTTAAATTATTCTCTCATCTCTAATTACGTGGAATTAAACAAATTAAAAAAAAAATTCAATAAATATATCAAAAACTATAATATTTGTATTTTCATAGCCTTTCATTTAATATAAATTGTATAATATTTTTTGAATATATTTGGCGTTAATTTTGTAGAAATTCATTATTCACAATTAAATGAAACTACGTGATGTAGTATTATTTCTACTTTCTTTAATTTCTCTACCACGACCTAGGTTTCGTTGTATTACAACATCTTCATGTGGGCAAAGATACCTTTGAGATATCTTTGCTAATATCCCACCTGAAGATGTTGTAATACAACGAAACCTAGGTTGTAGTAAAGAAATTAATGAAAGTAGAAATAATACTACATCACGTAGTCTCATTTAATTGTGGATAATATTTGGCAAAGTTGAAAATATTAAAAAATAATAAACAATGTTCAAAAAATTTCGATAACCACTTTTATTCATCAACAAAATTGCACTTACTTCCAATTACTTAGGCATAAGGATTCAGAGCTTTTTGATTACTGCGAGTGTATTTTTCCCCTGCATTTGATCTCTATAAATGAGAACTTTCATCCAGTTTAAGATAGCTGAAACTACAATTTTCAATTAGCAATGGAATTGGAATAAATTTCCAATTACCTAAGCATAACGATTCAAAGCTTTTTGATTACTGCAAGTGCATTTTCCCCCTGCATTTGATCCCTATAAATGAGAACTTTCATCCAGTTTAAGATAGCTGAAACTACAATTTTCAATTAGCAATGGAATTGGAATAAATTTCCAATTACCTAAGCATAACGATTCAGAGCTTTTTGATTACTGCAAGTGTATTTTTCCCCTGCATTTGACCACTAAAAATAAGAACTTTCATCCAATATAAGATAGGTAAAACTACAATTTTCAATTAACAGTGGAATTGGAACAAATTCCCAATTACCTAGGCATAACGTTTTAGAGTTTTTTGATTACTGCAACTGTATTTTCCCCCTGCATTTGACCCCTAAAAATAAGAACTTTCATCCAATATAAGATAGGTAAAACTACAATTTTCAATTAGCAATGGAATTGGAACAAACTTCCAATTACCTAGGCATAACGTTTTAGAGCTTTTTGATTACTGGAACTGTATTTTTCCCCTGCATTTGATCCCTATAAATGAGAACTTTCATCCAAAATAAAAATAAAACTACAATTTTCGATTAGTAATGGGATTGGAACAAATTTGGTTGAATAACATATAAAATATAAAATAAAATCGGTAAGTTAAAATAAAAAAAAAAAATTAACATCAAAGTAACTAACGATTAATCGTAATCTACCAATTACCTCAGTAATCACATAATTACGATTAATCGTAATCTACCAATTACCTCAGTAATCACATAATTACGATTAATCGTAATCTACCAATTACCTCAGTAATCACATAATTACGATTAATCGTAATCTACCAATTACCTCAGTAATCACATAATTACGATTAATCGTAATCTACCAATTACCTCAGTAATCACATAATTACGATTAATCGTAATCTACCAATTACCTCAGTAATCACATAATTACGATTAATCGTAATCTACAGCAATCACAAAATTACGATTAATCGTAATCTACCAATTACCTCAATGATCACATGATTAATCGTAATCTAGAGTAGATAAAATATGTCAAAGCTAGGCGCATCTCACAATACTTATCACATTTATAAGTGCAATCCTGGGAAAGATGAGCTTTGCAAGATATTATGCCTTTTCTTATAACGGTCAACCTCATAAAACACCATTCACCCCTAAAACCGGGGTGTTATCAACATAATTATAAACTGACTTAAGATACCTAAGCATGTCACAAGCAACTTCGCCAGAGTTAAAGGGGTTCATATCAGACCGTCCGTATTGTGTAATTTTAAAGATCTAGATTAAAATTAGTATCTTTTTAATATTTTCTCCATCCTGACAATTCGTGACAAAATAATTTACTTCATATTGATATTAGATACTGTAGTCGTTTCAAATATACTAAAATCTACAGAGATAAGCAATGTAAGAAAACAATAAATTTCAAAAAATCATGAAAATGTCTCTTGAAAACTTCCAGTATCCTTTCTACTTTCCTATTCATAATCATATCGAAGTCGCACATGGCTCATTCTTCTTCAAGGATAATTCAATTTGAAACGTAACTAGACAAAGAAGGAACATACATATATGTGAGAGTATATCGTCACTGCACATTATACGAATGTTATTAAAATATAGCTTCATATTTCAATAAAATACTGAGTCTTTATAACATTATAGCAGTTCAATATCAGATCGGTGCAAAATAAAATATCCCTTTAGAAATTCCAGTATCCTTTCTATCTTCTTATTCATAATCATACCGAAGTCGCACATGGCTCAGACTTCTTCAAGGTTAATTCGATTTGAAACGTAACTAGACAAAGAGGGAACATACATATATGTGAGAGTATATCGTCACTGCACATTATATGAATGTTATTAAAATATATCTTTATATTTCAATAAAATACTGAATCTTTATAACATTATAGCAGTTCAATATCAGATCGGTGGAAAATAAAATATCCCTTGAGAAATTCCAGTATCCTTTATACCTTCTTATTCATAATCATATCGAAGTCGCACATGACTCAGGCTTCCCTTTGAAAATTCCAGTATCCTTTCTACCTTCTTATTCATAATCGTATCGAAGTCGCACATGGCTCAGACTTCTACAAGGATAATTCGATTTAAAATGTAACTAGACAAAGAAGGAACGTGCATACATGTTAGAGTATATCGTCACTGCACGCTATACAAATGTTATTAAAATAGAGCTTTATATTCCAATAAAAATCTGAGTTTGTATAATTTTACAGCAGTTCAGTATCAGATCGGTGCAAAAATAGAAAAAAGGAATTTCAAATTGTTTGCAAACAAGAGGCAATGGTTAGTTCTGATGAAAGAACGATATAAAAAACTAAAGAAGAGTTGATTCATTACCTTATCTTATTCATGAGTCAACTTTCTAACCGATTAAAAAAAATTGTTAACCAATTACTAATAATCGACTCCCTAACAAATTATTAAAATTATTAACCGATTATTAAGATTCAACTCCCTAGCCGAGTATTAAAATTAATAACCGAATATTAAGATTCAACTCCCTAGCCGATTATTAAAATAATTAACCGATTATTAAGATTCAACTCCCTAAACGATTATTAACTGTTTTTAAGTAACTTTTTATTTATTAACTAATTTTTAAGTAACGATCATTAAAGTTAACCGATTATAATATTTTCACATTACTGGTTGAAATATTTAGTGGTGGAGGACTACGAACAGAAATTGTGCTGGTAATCCATCAGCTGGTAATGGAGTTACTGATAAATATGTCGGTAGAGAACAGTTTATTTTACAGTTTAGCATGTGTGTCAAAAATTGTTTTTTGGATAACATTATTTTGTCACTCTTTTTAGTAATCAAAGTTATGAGCCGAATAATTCTTATGAAAAAATGTCGTAGAATAAAATACATGCTGTACATTAAATACATATAATATAATATTTCCATTTGAACCTATCTTCCGATTTAATTTTCTTACAATAATGTTTTTCAAGTATTTAATATAGTTCTGCCTTTGTATCTACAGGTTAAAACCTCAGCACTAATTTAATTCCCACTGGGCAATTATTTCAAATTAAATGCGTTATTTATTTTAATTAATATTAAGCCTCTCCCGTATTTTCTTAAAACATAATTAAATCTGAAATTGCAATATATTTATAAAAACACCATATCACTTTATTAACGTTTATATCTCGTGGTGTGTTTTTATTATCGAAGACTATTATGGATCATCTACCTCAAATAGGCTGGGGGTAAAAATAGTTATATTTCGGGTAATTTTACAAGTAATCAACTTTTGATATAGCTTGTTGAAGAGGAGTTCCTTTTTTCAATATTTTTATGATTTAAATTTGCTTTTGAAAAATGATATGGGTCTACGTCTGTCGATCAGTACGTATGTACGTACGCACTTATATACTTATGTAAGTGTGTACGTATGTACGTACATACGTACGTACGTATATACGTACATACGTATATACGTACGTAAGTATATACGTACGTATGTATATATGTATGTACGTATATACGTATGTACGAATGAGGACACGCTACAAATTCCAACTTCTAATCGATTTTGATGATTGTTTTCTCTACATAGACTTCGGTGGCTTTCACAATGATTTGTTAAATAGATAAGTTTTATAAAAAAATTTCCACAAAAAAATACATGAGGTGTCATGTGACACCCAAAAGAAGTGAAGCGAAGAAGCTTACGCGTCGCATAAAATTCTATTTTTAATTTTAATTAATATATAATAAAACAGTAACAAATAATAAATATTTTTACAAATAAATTTGGAATTATCCATCATACAATAAAAAAATACTCAACAAGAAACGAAAATACATAAACAAGTTAAGTATACCCAACAGCTTACTATATGCGCATCCGTGTAGTACCAATACACATGCACATATATACATTTAAAGAGAACGAAGATAGAAGAGACAGCGCTCCGCGCTGCCTGTTTCATTTTGTCTCTCTTTTACTCCATCTCGCTCCGTCATATGGACAATACGCGCTGCCCAGCCAATGAGAAGCGTTTCATTGCCCCGTTCGCGACATTTCACTTTTTGTCAGTTAGCCCCCATCCAAAACGTCTGTTAAGAAGCTTCGTTTCAAGTCTCTGTTTTCGTGTTCGGAGACTGTTCTCAGTCTTGGCGACTGTTCTGTGCAGATCTTCTTGTCTCTCCTCTCTCTACCCTGCTGTTTTTATAAGTCACTTAAGGACTTTCATTTGACACAGATTACACGTTTCTATTTTTTTTTAAATTCTTCGACATATGCATTTTCTAATGTAAAAGAAAATATTTTCGCTTTTTTCATAACTATATCTTTCACAGGTTTAAAATCATGGTCCATATTTCAAAAAATTATTATATCCAAAATCATCGTTACAGTTTTCCGACAACCTTCCAATTGGTTTCGAAGAATCCATATTTTTTTATAATTTTAGGGCGAGTAGTTTCGGAAATACGGAATATTTTTTCGCATATTTTTGGGGTATCTATTACCAAAAAATATGAAAAATATACTTTTAGACCCTTATAACTAACCCTTTCAATCCATATCCTACATTACATACGGAAATTAAAAAAAATTATGTGTGTGCTAAAGATTCCAAATATATTCCACTTTTAGTTATTGAGATATGTGTCTTATTTACTATGCCAATTTTCAACTTTCCACGTAAAGCGGTTTCTGAGGAAAACGGATGTGACTGACGCACGAACAGAAATGTGAGTGATCTCGCAAGTTCCACTTATCCTCTTCAGGTATGGAAACTAAAACTTACTTCCACACAGGAAACAGAATCATCAGAACCCGGGAAGAGGTTATTAGAATCCCCCTTTTTAAGTAAAAGTCCCTAGCGTGTTAAGCGTAGGAAAATGGTCCCGAGGGATATTTTTAAAATAGTGTTTCTACTTACGGGGCCTTGTTACGAACCCTGGTAACTTACAATGGTATTTTTTATCTGTGACTCATAGTATTTTTTTTAAATCCGTAAATTAATCTCGATTATCTTACCCCTTCCAGCATCCCAAATAATCTTCCGCGCACGTGCCGTGCCGACACTAAGACGCTCCGGCCGCGACGTCAAGATGAGGGTGTACTTAATGATGTGACGTCATTGTGAACGACATACTTCCTGTTTCCTTTTTTTATGTGAACTACGGCGTTCCTGTGAGCGGTTGGGTTTTTAAAAACAATTATCAACAGTTGTAATACATTTATTCATTCATAGGAATACCTATTAACAATACAACTTCACTACTTTATAATATTTGAATATGAATTTAATTTACTTTAGAAATTTATTTAAATAATTTATAATTACAAAAATACACTGGGACTGCAGGAGCTGGGCTTGTTTCCTAAACCTGAGCCAATTAAAACCTGAGACAAGGAGTCTTGGCGAGAGCCCCTTTTATATTGGGACGAAGTGGTGCCATCTCCTAATTAGTCTTTGTTCTTCTAAATCGTTTATCATCTTTAATGGGTTTTGGATCATATAGCAGCAAGGTGTGCGATGGGGTGACGAATGAGGATGAGTAATATGTGACAAGGGGTCTTTATATTCTAGCAGAAGAACTGAAAACATTTATACTAATATATACAGTTATGTTAAGTCAATATAAATTTCAATATCTAATATCTTCGGCGGTTGGACTATGGACGGTGTCGAAAGGCTTGGCTTGCATTTACAAACAATAAAATAATTTAAGAGATAATATAAGCTTAACATATCACATAAGTATTGAATATATTTGGCGTTAATTTTGTAGAAATTCATTATTCATAATTAAATGAAACTATGTGATGTAGTATTATTTCTACTTTCTTTAAGTTTTTTATCACAACTTAGGTTTCGTTGTATTACAACATAGGCAGGTGGGCTATTAGTGAAGTTGTTGTAATACAACGAAACCTAGATCGTGGTAAAGAACTTAAAGAAAGTAGAAATAATACTAGAACATGTAGTTTTATTTCATTGCGAATATCACATAAGGTTACACACACTGATAAAAAACCATCGCCATTTTTATAATTCTTTGATGTTATACAAAATGTCAACAAGACTACATGTGTAAACCAATATATATGCGGTACAACTATTGACTCATTTCAAGGCCTTCACGGGATTTTATCCGCAGCTTTTAAATACTTAGGATGAAAGTTGGTCCACTATAGCTTATGAAAAGGTAATTAGTAAAGTGTATTGAATTCAAAGTTCCAAGTAAAGAAATTAAAAATGTTCTAGATATTAACATTTGATACATCTTTTTCTCACAATTAAATGAAACTACGTGATGTAGTATTATTTCTACTTTCTTTAATTTCTTTACCACAACCTAGGTTTCGTTGTATTACAATATCTTCAGGTGGGCTATCAGCAAAGATCTTTTGCCCACCTGAAGATGTTGTAATACAACGAAACCTAGGTCGTCGTAAAGAACTTAAAGAAAGTAGAAATAATACTACATCACGTAGTTTCATTTAATTGTGAATAATGAATTTCTACAAAATTAACGCCAAATATATTCAACATCTTTTCCTGTAAAGAAACATATAAAAGATTATCCTCAGCTAAACTATTTTTTTAGCTATACTTTCTTTTTATATTATCAAAAACGTAACCAAAAACTATGTCTAATTCTGCAATCGGAGGGTCAGATAATGTGTAAACAAATATAATAACACATTTTTGTAATATTTCGGTATTTTCGTATTTTTTCGGTATTTTGTAATATTTTGACCGACGACTTCGCTGGTGTTTTCGCACGAAAATATTCTTGGTTAAACCAAAATGTGTTTATAAATATTATTTTAATTTAGTGTGCTTTTTTGTCAAACTTATTTACCTAAGCACTATATTAAGTTTATATTCATTAATTATAACTTACATATCAGGAAAAACGTAATTATTAACCGTGCCTTTAGTAACATAACTAACAAAAAAGTTACCAAGTTTAAAAGTAAAAAACAAAAAGTAGCAAATGGAAGGGGCAAGAAAATCCGAATAAGACGTCTTCTGCCCAGAACAGTCGGGAAAAAAGTGAGTCTTTGTAGAAAATTGTTTATAAAAATTCTCAGGAAATGGAAAACAGCTTAAAAAGAAGACTTTAATATCGCCCTTTATTTGTTATCTTAACGCGTATTAATATTTATGGTGTAAGAAATTAATTGCAAGATTTACTAGTATTTCTACATATATTTAATAAATGGCTTAATTGTTAAATTGTATTTTACAACAAGCCGCTAACTATGATTATATACAGAGCAAGGGGTATAATCTTTTGAAACGAGGGAAATACGACAAAAGAAATGTGTATTATCTTCTTTGTTTGTTAACTTTGCTTGCATTATTACTTAAGACTTAAAAATAATTCTGGGGTTTACAGTTATATTTTCATCTATCCGACGACATAATATCCATTGTATACAGTTTCTTTTAAAAATTATTTAGGCTGCTATAATAATTATTATAATAAAATTAAGTGTAGCAAAATTAAATTTGCCACCTGAAGTTGTTGTCATACAACGAAACCTAGGTCGTGGTTAAGAGCTTAAGTAAAGCAGATATGATATTACATCACGTAGCTTCATGAATAAAAATTAAGGGATAATGAATTTCTACAAAATTAACGACAAATGTATTCAATATTTGGTATTTTAATCTCAAGCAGACTCTGTCGTTAAAATTTAGGATCCAATTCCGCAGTACTGATGCAGCGAGGATACTGTCTGCCCTTAACCATACAGCGGGGGGTTCTGATACAACAGGGATACTCTCTACTCTTAACCATGAGATTTGAGGATCTACTATTTTTAAATTGATATTGTGGGTCTCACAAAAGACATTCTAGTTGTAGGGTTCCAACTCCTTGGTCCTGAAGTTGTAGGGGTACTACATACTGAAACTGTGAGACCTGAGATTCTGTTCGCTTGAAATTGGTATCAGTATATATATTACAAAATTATGAGGCTCAAGTGGAGACTTTGTCGTTTAACTTCAGGTTACAAATCCCCAGCCTTAATTTTTTTTTACATTAGTATTATGAGTCTCAAGTAGAAACCCTGTCAGTCAACTCCGTGTTCCAACTCCTCAGCTCAATGCAAAGAGTTACTGCCACCTAAACCGTGAGGTTTGAGAATCTGCTGTTTTAAAATTTTTATTTTGAGCCCCAAGTGGAGACATTGCTGTAGGTTCTTACTCCGTAATCCCAATAAAGCAGGGATACTGCCGCCACTTACCCATGAGACTTGAGGAACTACTGATATTAAATTAATATTGTGGACCTCAAGAAGAGATCCTGTCGTTGAACTTTGGTTTGCAACTCCTAAGTCTTTGAGCTGCAAGCTTACTACCTGACTAAACCGTAAGACGTAAGGATCTGTTATTTTTAAGTTAGTATTTTGAGTTTCAAGCAGAAACTCTGGCATTAAACTTCAGGTTCCAACTACTCAGACTGTTTTGTGTATGTTAACTCACATTTCTGGCACTAAACAACCAATTTGGACGATTCCCTTCTTTATTTGAATGGGACCAGCATAGTATCATAAAAATTGGTTGTCATTTGACCATGGAAATTGAAGCTGCACCATAGATTTTCTCAAAAATATAAAGCACATGTACTGTGTACCGTGCTATATAAAGTTAATAAAGTTTTCATACGATTAAAGGGGCGTAAATCCCTGTATCAAAATCTGGGATCAGTAATGGAGCCGAAAAGTGGTGAAGGTCCTCATCATTGATGAGCACTAAAGCCATTGAGTTTGGTCCGTTAAATTTTCTTGATGTAAGTAAGAAAATTAGAATGTAAATGGGTAGGTAAATATATACAGACAAAATATTTATATAAAGTAAATACAAAATCTTTGGCTGTGCTAATATTTTGCAAATTAATTTATATTTGAATACGTAATTTATTGCAAAAATTCGAACTAAGGACTCGTATTTTCATTATTTTGTACTTTTCAGTGTACTTTTTACTTCATGATTATATTATTAGAAATCGGTTCAATTTTGTTGTAAAAATGTTTTTTTAACTATCTCAATCTTTTGGTCAATCATCACGCATATATCTATGGGGTATATAGAAAGAATAAAAAATACTATTAAGTTAATATTAAACTGTCGCAATCTTTTGTTAAATCATTGCGCGTGTTCAATAGGCATTATAAACGATCAAACATATTGGGCAATTAATTTTAAACTATCTTAGTTTTTTTATTCAATCGTTGGGCATATGTTAATCCGCTCCCTGATTACTTAAAAATATTGGTCAATAAATTTTAAACTGTCTCAATCTTTTGTGCAATCATTGCGCATATTTCAATGGACTCCCCAAATAATCAAAAATATTGGGCAATTCATTTTAAACTATCTCAATCTTTCGTCCATTGATTGAGCATAATTCAACGCACTTCCAAAACGATCAAAAATATTGGGAAATTAATTTTAAACTATCTCAACCTTTTGTTCAATGTTATGCATATTTTAATATGCTCCCTAATTGACAAAAAATATTGGGAAATAAATTTTAAACTCTGTCAATATTTTGTTCAATCTTTGTACATATTTTAATGCATTCCCTAACCGAATAAAAATATTGGGCAATTAATTTTAAACTGTCTCAATCTTTTCTTTACTCATTGTGCGTATTTTAATACACTGCCCAATTGATCAAAAAATTGGGTAATACATTTTAAACTTGATAGTTAATGTCTATCTTTTGTTCAATTATTGTGCGTACTACAATACGCTTCCTAAACAATCAAAAACATTGAGAAATTAATTTTAAATTGTCTCAATCTTTTCTTTACTCATTGTGCGTATTTTAATACACTGCCCAATTGATCAAAAAATTGGGTAATAAATTTTAAACTTGATAGTTAAAGTCTATTTTTTGTTAAATTATTGTGCGTACTACAATACGCTTCCTAGACAATAAAAAAAATTGAGAAATTAATTTTGAACTGTCTCAACATTTTGTTTAATGATTGTACATATTTCATTCCGCTTACTGATTGATTAAAAATATTTGTCAATAAATTTTAAAATTTCTCTATATTTTGTTCAATCAATGTGCATATTTCAATAAACTCCCTAATTGATTGAAAATATAATAAATCCCCGAAATCACCCGCTGCTTTCTAATTAATTTCCCGAAAATTCTCCGACACGGTGTAAAGAAATAAAACTTCCCTTGTTTAGCTCAAACTTTTTAATATAATTAAGAAAATTAGGGTGACACTAATAATAACGTTAAATATAATAGTAGTTGATCACTTAAGCAAAGATATATGGGGAAAATTTACTAGGTTTTTAAGTCTTTTTGTTGCACAACCATTTTTGAGAAAAGCGACTGTAAGGAATAGACTGACAGACATGCGAGCAAACTTATAAAGGTTTCGTTTTTCCCTCGGAAATGTTGAATCCTAAAAATTAATTTGGCGAACTTAAAATGGACTTTAGAAACAAATGCAATGTTTTTTTGGATTCTTATCTGTCGGTCTGGTTCCTGTGCCGATGTATTCCTCAGCGCAACTATCAGTAAAATAAAGTAACCTCATCACAATAAGCACAACCTCATCACAGTTCCTCGGAATAATAAAATGACTCACTCTCGATCAGGTTTTCCGTCTTCCATATTGATGCGGAAATTTTACAGGTCGCAAACAAAGTGTTATTTTTTTCAATTTCACGCATAATGTGGAATATTAATTGAAAAGCGACTTATAAATTAAAAATTAACTAATTTTATATTGCGTATTTCTAGAGTTATTTTTTAAAATATACACAAAATAAAATTTGTTTTTTTTTTCAGTTTCGTCTAATGTAAATCAATATTTATATTATTTAAAATGTTTAAAGCTTAAAATTGTGAAAAAAAGAAGCGAGGTGGTGTCATAGGATCGATTTTCAATTATTAATTAATATAATTTAATATCGAGTTGATAATAAATAATAGATATTTTTATAATCACACAATAAAAAAAAACATTTAGCAAAATATGAAAATATATAAACAGGTTAATTTTTCCTACCACATATGCATACGTGTAGTACCTAGCATGTTCATTCTGTCTTTGAAACCACTATACACATACACACTTGTGTATATATACATATATATATATATATATATATTTACCTCACACACACATACATTTATTAAAAGAGAACGAAGATGGGAGAGATGTTACATTTTGTCTCCCTTTTACTCTATCGCACTGGCTCCTAGGGCCAACAATACGCCCAGTTAATGAGGAGCATTTCATTGTCGCGTTCGTTCGTGACGTTTCACTTTTTTTCAATTAGCTCCCCGTTAATAAGCATCGCTTCAAAAAGACTTTACCGGTAATTTACGTAATGTTTACCGAAAAACAATGATTATGAAGAAATATGACGTCTCATAATTTTTTTTTCTTTTCAGAAATTCATAATATTTTACAGGCCCGTGAAATATATAATAAGCGACATGTTTAAATGTTGAAACATAATATTCTTAAACTAGCTATTGCCCGAGACTTCGTGTAGTTTTCAATTTAATGCCACAATATATTTAGGTCTAGTACCCGAGTCACACACGAACTGATATGTCTCTGTCAAGCGTGCATATTCATACACCAAAAATACACAAATTGACATTAACTACTTGCGAACTCGCGCGCCATCTATTGTAAAATCGTTGTACTATTTCAGAAATGTTCGTGGGCGTTCGCACAACAACACACCTAAGTTTAATTACATTCGGATGGATAGTATAGAAACGCTACGAGACAAACAAAGAAACATTTCTTTTTATTTATAAGAAGAAGAAGATAGTGTGGTAGAAATACTATTTACTTTTTAATATTTAAATAATGTGTAAGAAACCCTCATAATAGGAGTTCCACTTGTAGTTACTAAAGCTACTAACATAACTCAAGAAAGTTTTCACTTCCTTTGGTATTTAAACTTAGAAAAGAGACTAACATCATCATCATCATCATCATATCATCATCATCATATCATCATCATCATCATCATCATCATATATATTAATACACTAAGGTTAAGATGTTACTCTCCCTTTTTAGAAAAAACCTCACAACTAATCTACATAAATTATATATCATTTTATAGATAATTGCTTGCTCTACCGGCATCCATAACTAAAAAATGTATTATTGCTATTGTTTTTGCAAATTAATTAATTATTAAAATTATATACACAAAACAGCAATGCTGCCATCTAACGGCTCAACGTCAATACGATTGACGGTCGGTAAAATTTTTGTTTAATTTCAAATCCACTCACGTATAAATAAAGTGGCGCTTTAGCTCAATGCTTTTGATACTTGCGCCTCTATATGTCAATTTTAGTAAAATATTTGTTTGATCTGTCATCTGAGCTTCATAATGGAATAAAAACGTAATAAGCAGTGTGCAAAATTAGAAATGAATTGAATACCTGCAACCAATTTTGATTTATTAAATTGAGTTGAATAATTTATAATGCGAAGACTTCGCACGGGTCACGCTAGTTTTGATATAATGCCGGAAAGTGGAAAAATAAATAAAAACGTATAACACAATAACAACTGGAAAAATGAAATAGTCCATCGAAACAAAATGGCAAATAATGTCTTTTTTCAAAAGAAAACCGAACACTTATCCGAAATACCTATGAAAACGAAAAAGATTACTTGTAAAAACGAAAAGCCTATCTCATAATTTTTTAAGCTTAACTTGATATTCTATCTAGAATCAAAACCGTCCCAAAACAGTTTTTCGAATATTACAAACCATCACCCATCACATAATTCAGCCTCATTAGAAAAAGCCGTTACAATAGATACAGTACCGATCACCAACTAAACGGCAAAACACACAACGAGCGTCTGAATGCGTCATTAAACTACACCATTAGCCTATCAAAATGCCAGCCCCAAGTCCCCAGGCACCGATGAAGTCATTGGCTTACACATGTGACCTTTATCTAGCTTTGTCCCATCAGCCAAAGGTCAACGTAGCCCTCCAAAAGCGCTATTACATTGTAATCAGTGCATAACGAGGCAAGGAACTCGATAAATATTTTTGTAATCATTTTGAAAATATATTTTATGCATCATTAGCTGAATGTCTCCAGCTAAAAATTGGTGCGGCTAAAAACATGCAATAACTTTTTTTAAAAATCGACCTTAAATTTAAGAACAATAAAGTACAGTAGAACTCTTGCGATGAGTTTTCTGTGTCCAATAACTGAAATCAATCGTATATGCAGCTGATAAATATAATTCCATGTAGACTTCATCAGAAACCTTTCCGATTCTTTTCAAATACAGAGATTAAAAAACCATGTTTATTATCTTCGTTTTTTTTATAGAAGGCGTTGGTAACTTTCAGCGTTTCTATTTTACCAGTTTTAATTTGACACAAGATACGACTGGAAATAAAAATTATCCTGCTAAAAATGGATAGGATTCATGTCGCTAGATTTGCTGGTCCCTTTAGGTACAGGTAACAGTATATACAATTAACGGGTACAAAGTATTTTAACTACTCTTCTTCTCCATCGCTTCATTATTGAAGGTCATGTCCCTCTTGAAGTGCCTCGCTAGAGAAGCTGGTTAGCTGTTTTCTTGCTACCCTTTTTTCGGTTTTTCTCAGGATGATATTGACAAGGAATCTCGTGACAATTTGAATCTGATCAGACCAGCGGTTAGGATGTCGAACGTAAGGTTTTTTGCCTCTATTTTCCCTGCAACAACCAGTTTATCTAGATTATCCGGCTGTCTACGAACTATATAGCCGGAATAACCGATGGTCGATGAATTAGTCTAAATTTTTAATTGGTAAAATATGGATTTGTTGTTTCTGTTCGTGGTATACACAGAAGCGTTACTTGCAATATTATTGTTTTAATATCTGTACTGATTTTCCTAATTTGAATATATTACAATAAAACTGTTAAATTTGCAGTGAATTTTGTTATATATGATATTTTAAAAATTTAATCCAAGAGGGTAACCTGTATCGCGAAGAGTTGTTGTTATATGACGGTGTGCCAGCGAACACCTCTGATATTGTCAAAGCTACTCTCCAGGAATGTCTTTACAGAATTCGACCAGCTGCCCTGTAATCTCGACCTGGTATGGAGTAGCTGTTATTTGTTTCCTAAATTGAAATTGAATTTGAGGAAAAGGAAATCTAACAAGGATCAATTGAAGTCGGCGGTTTAAGCATATTTTGAACACAAGATTGATTTCGGGCAAATTTTTCAAAGGAATAGAAATGTTAATTGAAGGCCCTGAATGGAAAATTTATTTAATGTGAATAATATTTCAATTTTGACTTGGTACACATAGCTCAGACCAATTTTTTTAACCTCACTTATTATTTACTTGCCATCTTTCGTTCATAAAAGTCTTAATTTGACACAAGATGTGACTGGAAATAAAAATAAACCTGCTAAAAATGGATAGGATTCACGCCGCTAGATTTACTGGTACCTTTAGGTACAGGTAACAGTATTTACGATTAACGGGTACAAAGCATTTTAACCACTCTTCTTCTCCATCGTTCCCTCATTATTGAAGTGCCTTGCTAGAGAAGCTGATTAGCTATTTTCTTGCTACCCTTTTTTCGGTTTTTCTCAGGATAGTATTGACTATTGCCAGATAATTATTAACATTTATTATTATTACATAATTATTAAGAAAGCAACGTAGAAATTATTATGTTTAGGGATTCCTCCCCAAAATGAAAAAAACGAAACCCTCAGAAAATCACTTGTATGTTCGTCCGCGTCATAGCTTTTTTTTCTGAGAAACTGCTTGAGATATCAAGTTTATATTTACTTCGTGTATTGATAATATTAATATCATTTACCGAGGCTTATGGCATTATACTGTTCAAGCTTTAAGTTTTTTTTTCACGCAACACAAATTTTAATTTTTATTCATACAATAATCTTAAGTCCGACTCACATGAGACTTGTTTCGCTAATTGATTACTTGTGAAGCATTATGATAACAACCGTGTTGGCAATCATAAAGGAAATGGCATCACTATAAGGTTCATTATGAGAACGCGTAGGTACTATAATTTTGTAACTAATGGAGTCTCCTCAGTAAAGTATAATATAAAATTCTCTAATAGATAAAGAGAAGTAATATGTATCCATAAATGTTTACATGCACATACGGAACCCTCATAGTTCGTGCTTTATTCATACTCAACAGGTTTAATTACACTTAAAAATAATCGTATTTTTTTAACATTTATCTAAATTCAAAACCTGTATATATTTTAAGACATTTTCGGTATTAAAAAAATTGGTCATATATCCGAGTATCGTTCACTCCTTAAATGGTTAAAGATTCGTGATCAACGCCACTTTCATCTTCTATGTTTTGTATATAATATCCTCAATAATCCCGTTACACCTCCATACCTTAAATCTAGATTCCTATACCTGTCATCATACGATCTCGAACTACGATCCAAAAATAAGTATACCCTCCTAATCCCTCAACATGGAACGGAATTTTATGGTGAATCCTCCACCGTATATTCTACTCGATTATGGAATGAACTGACTACAAATATACAAAGTGCGCCCTCGCTGTCTGGTTCAAAAGTCGTCCGAAAATACATTATCTATCATAATTTGGAAGATCCTAATCCCTTCCATTATAACCCATCCTTATCCCTCCCTACTCCTAAAGTGTCGTTTTGCTATGGTTTTTAATTAATATTATTTTATTATCACATAATATTATATATTTTATTTTTTAAGTAGAATTAATTAATGTTTAAAAACCACTTACAGTCATGTTTAATTAAATTCATTGTGGTTGGTTGTAAGAGATTGCTCTTGCGAATTCAATGAATCATTTGAAGTCTAACATGAAACTTATTTTTTGGCTGATTATGATTTTTTCCTTAACATATTTTCATCACTTATATGATAACAATTTTTATAAATATATAAACGGAAAATCGACCAAAATTCACAATGAATATGTACAATACAAAATAGGGAATATATCAAAACGGAAAATTAATTTACGTATATCTCGTAGAAGTTTTATTAGTAAGGGATTGAAAGACAAATAAGGGTACGCTGTAACGGATTATTGCAGGGGATAAATTTAATAGAGTGTTAATGAACTTGTGGCAATACAAAAAGGGGGTGCTGATATCGACGATCAATTATTGAATTGATTCACGAATGTCGTACAGCAAAACACTGGCTGTCGGAATAGGCGTAAAGCGAAAGGTGAACGATAAAAGTCCGTAGAGTGTTGATATTTTTGAGAGTTTTGTTATGAAAATTCAGGTTATTTTTCATAATAGTTGGGAATGCTATTCCATGGGATTTTTTAAATCACCAAGATGAAACAAAGTGCAGATAGTATCCCGTTATACCCTCAATCCAAAGATGCAACATACTAATCTACGTAACTCGCAAACAAATCAGGGCCACCGAAAAAAGCCAAGCAAACCTAGAAAAGAAAACGAAAAATATATCCATTAACCGACTTCCAAAGAGGAAGAGGTTCTTAATTTGACTGTAGTATTTTCATGTGCAAGTTACTTTTCATGTGCATTAGTTAACCAATTTAGATCATTTGACTATGATGTGGCACTGACTTCAAAAATCTTTAGCAATAGCAGCATTTTGCAAATTTTCTTATATGTTCGGAAACTATATTTTACCGCAAAAGTAAAAAAAAACTATATTATAAGGAAACTATATTTAACCGCAAACTAAGTTTTCGTATTTTCATTATTTTTTTTATTTTTCAGTGCGCTTCTTATGAAGTGGTTATTTGAAACTGGTTCAATTTTTGGTAAAAAAGTTTTGTTTTGATAACACAGAACGAATTTTAATGTTAGGTAACAATTTTTAGTCAATTAATTTAGGCAATGGCTTCAAGCTGCAAAAAAGCGAAAGAAATTGACTATTTTTTACAGTCTTTAAAAAAGGCTATTACGTATTTCCTCACATTTTATTTCTTATTAAGAATTATTGATAATTAAAGATATAATATGAGCGTACTTACGAAGATTTTTGTCGTTTTATATCATTATTACAAGTTTTATTTAATTTTTCGCCCTTTTTCATTTGTGAATAGCAAAATAGTTTAGTTTTTTATTTTCTAAAAAATACCAATTTTTTTTAATCACATTTTATTTGTACATTGTCAGGTCATTTCCCCGTCTACTTTGAATATGGAACCGAAAAGTTTACGCTTCTCCATCGCGGTTTGTTTTCCTCGACAAGATATAACAATAGCAGTACAGTCAGATACGAAAATATATAATGTGAATGGAAATAGTTTTTCTCTTAAAACTACAATTTTCGACAATTCAGTACTAACTAAATATAATGAAAATGATAGATACCAATATTTTAATTACAAAAAGTCCACTTCAGTTACCGTTTCGCCCGAGAACTTAATAATGTCACTAGAACAAACAAAGCCACAAACGATATTAAAATTTATTTTAATTTTGAACTTTATTCATACTATCTTTGTTACTAACAAACTGTATGAGATATGAGGAAAAATCGAGTCTACAAGGTTTATAACAAGTTCAGGAATATTTTATATGAGTTCATCGTTAACCAGCACTGGATTTTTTGCTCCAATCAATAGACTAAATTACACCCCCTAACGGACTCCTTCGTCTGCGGGTTTCTTCAATCCTCAATCACATCCTTTAAAAATAAACTTAACTGACAACCGAATTAATAGGAAACTTCAATGCAGAATACTTAAGATTTAGTGTATTTTAAGGTTTCATAGCCAAACTAGCAAGGAACGAGAAATAAGAAACCCTTGGTTACAGTTTCGCCATGTCCATCTATCTATCCGTTTGTATATCACAACCGTTGTACTTACAGACTATTAGTGCTACAAAGGTAAAATTTAGCATGGTTATTTTTAAGACCTACAAAGTTATGAAATGAAATATTTAAAAATAAATTTAAAGTATCTCTCTGTATGTAAACTGAAGTAGTAAAGGCACCGGTTGATTTCGTTGAAACTTTTGTTAACTGTAGTTTGTAAAACCAAGATTTGAAGTTTACATGAACACAAAATTAAAAATAATACCTGGTTTTGGAAATATAGATATGTCCAGTTTAAGTTGAATTCTCATCAATATGGTCCACAAAATCCCAAAAAAAACTTAAAACTTGAACAGTACAAGGCCATAGAGGATATTTTTTATTCGAATACTCCATTATGTAAGGAATCGTTTAAGTTGTCTTTCAAAAATATTAGAGTTATATCAAGAATATTGTTCAATACAAGGATCGATTCATGAAGTATTAAGCTTGATAATTTAGGGGTTACTTATCCCCCGCCCGCCCACCCGCTACGAGCTTTTGAATATCTGAAAGTTATTTAAATAGTAGTGTATATAACGAAATTAAAAGGAAAATTATCACAGTAAGTAGTCTTAACTACTTTACGAATATTAGTCGACCAACTTATGAATGGAAGTTGGCTCTGTAAATAGTTCACAGAAACTTCGTAAAAGTGATTAAAATCAACCCAAAAAATACCTTAAAATATACGTTTATAATATGTTTGAAAGACATACTTGGCAGTATAAGTATATATTTACATGTTGGGAAACAGTATTAAAATTTGTAAATAGTATAAAAGAAATGTATGTATGTACGTACGATGTGTACGTTTAAATGGATACTTAACAAGTTTTATTTTCGATTTTATTAGATTTTAAATTATATCATTCGAATCTCTATTCCCTCTATTTCATTAATTCCAGTGTACCTGACTTCAAATACCTAATTTGGAATTTTTTTATATAATTTGTAACATCTAATTAACCATAGTGAGACCACTCCTTTTGTATTGTCACTAAAAGTATATATATATATATATATATATATATATATATATATATATATATAAATTGGTACTGAATAATACAATAATACGCGAACAGTACAATAAATCGTGAAAAAGTCCTGCCTCTCCTGAAACCTTTTCCTTTGTGCCCTTATCCTTTCCTGTCTCTCCCATCCCAAATTATGTATATTTGTATTAAGTTAATAGTTTGTATTAAGTATACTTTTGTTTTTTTTGTCTAATGTACCATAAAGAATTTTCGTTGTAAAATCTCTTGCAGTCTACCGATTAAATTTCAATACCAATTGTTATGATTGACTGGAATAGATTGCCCATGTAACAATAAGTTCGCCATTTGTACTATGGATAAAAGGTGATAAATACACACACACACACAGATATATATATATATATATATATATATATATATATATATATATATATATATAAGAGATTGCCCATGTAACAATAAGTTCTCCGTGTGTACTATGCATAAAAGGTGATAAATACACAAACACACACACACACACACACATATATATATATATATATATATATATATATATATATATATAGTCTTGTTTAATTAGAACATTAAAACTATAACGTTAGGGTTTGTGTACTAAATTGACTAATGAATAAATAAATGAATGTCATAAAATATTTAGGATATCATTGATTTTTGAGAAAAATTCTAAAGTCAACAATTTTGTTATTTTGTTTATATATATATACCTTAAGCAAGAACGATTATTGTCTGAAACCACAATATTGATTGAGAACCTAAAATATAAGGCAACAAAGCCACTAAGACAAAGAAGATACCACACCTAAAGGATCCTCCGTCAACAGCTCTGTCTAAACCGGTGGACAGACGCAGGAAACATCCTTAATTAGAGAGCTATCTAGAGTCGTTTTTCTAATATCATAAACTTATATATAATTTACAATCTGCGTCATCAATCAACTCTGCTGTACATTTCATTAGTATAAAGCTGATTAGATCCTGGCTCCATCATTTGGAGCTCATCCGAAGCCAAGTACAGCTTGATGTCTGAACGGAACCAAAGATATGAGACAGTGTGGTTATTTCCCCTTTCTATTTCCCACCGATTTCCTCTTGGATATGCTAGGTTTTCATTCCTTGCAACTCAGGAGGGATGTTGCGTTTATGAAATTTATATTCCAGCTATTAAAAGCAAAAATCCTATGCACCATGTCATTGAATAAACTTCTTTCATTCCTCGTGCCTGAAAATTTCCTGCGCTCACGCCATCATCACCTGTTTGCTTTACCACCTTCTAGAACCCAATTATGTCTGAACCCTCCATTTCATGTTCATCTGCTCAACTACCTGACCGCGTTAGCACCAGAGTGTAATTTGTTTATGATGAGTGAAAGTAAGTTAGTCGAAAGGTGTCGTCGTTATTTTTTGTAGTTCTTGTGTATATATGTATTCATATTTAATCTGATAGTTTAAATTTTTTTTAAGTCTTATTTTCATATTCTAGACCACCATAATTCTTTTTATCAACACTTATAGTACTCTCGACTCCAGTGTCTCTTTTCACTATTATAATCCCGTGTATGTCAATACGGAAAATTTAAAATAAACTAGCTGACCCGTGCAAAGTCTTCGCACTATATCGCCATCTAGCGTGTTCCAAGTATACAATTTGGCTAAGATATTTGATGTGTCGCCTACAGATGGCGCGCATGCCAATTGTTATAAAAATTAATTTTTTTATTAACAAAAAGATTTTTTTCGAATTTTTTTATATTTTTCCCCCAAAGTAGAAAACATAAGCTTTAAGTGGGTATTTTTTTTATTTTTTTTGGTGCAGTAGTTATAGAGATCGAGCCGCTCGACCAAAAAACACCTTTTAGAAATAATATATTTAGATATTATCATGTCATTTATATTTGAATAAAATATTGTAGATCAAACTTGTAGATCAATAGTTTTTATTGATACATTGATAGAATATAGATACGTTGATAGAATACAAATATATAGGCCGTAATATAATTCCGGGTTACTCCGGGACCTTAAATATATTTCTAACTTTTGAATCAATAATTGATTTTAATAAAGTATATCGGAAAATTCGAACAGGTAAATAAAAACTACATGCAAATTAAATAAGCAGTTATTGAGTTATTGGAAATGGACGGAAAATAGATGGAGAAATAGAGAAACGATATATTTAATAATATTGTCACAAAATTTGTATATCTTGGGTTATTTTCTATTTTTGTTTTGTATTTGCCTTGATTTAATTATTTTTCTATAAACATTTTTAACGTAGAATGTGAATTTTTGTGTAAATCCCGATGACAGCTTATTTTATTTATCAATTTAAAAATTATATCCGTACAGCTTTATTGCTACAGGAGCCATCTGTTCCAATCAAACACTTAGAATAAAAATATCGACATGAGTCCTAAATGTAAGAAGGAAAGACCAAGAGTACGGAAGGATGAGAGTTTAGAAGGGGTAAAACATTTTCAATCCATATTTTCCTGATTGATTCTGAACTTTTGCTGTCAGTTGATCCCGAACTTCCAATTAATTCCGAACTTTTGCTGTCAGTTGATCCCGAACTTTTGAAATCAGGATCCAGTTGATTTCGAACTTTTTCTGCTTGGAGAGTAAAAGATTTTTCGTAAGAAATGGAGGTGTATTTGAGAATAAGTAGTGTGAGTAAGCCAAGGTCGAGATTTTGGACTTTGGGGATTTATAAACACTTTTAAGGAGGACCAACCAGCTTAGACCTGACCTGTGTCCAGAAATATGATATCTTAAAGAAAAATAAATACTGGAAGGCATTCTTTAGTCATTTGATAACATTGGAAGAACTTTTCGGGGTAATCGTTAAATCGTTAAGTTCATCAAATATTTTAGAGAACTGGCCGTTGTTTAAGCGATTATGAATAAAATGATGTATCCGAAATTGCTTCTTTTTAAATACAAGTAGAAGTCTCATTTTTTTTTACCGCACGTCAAAATGTCGCAGGTTTTTTCGCACAACAAAAAATCGTAGTGTGCGCCTGCACTCACAAGATCACTCACATTTCTGTTCGTCTGTCTGTTGCAACTCTTTTTTTACCAAAAACTGCTCGACGTAAAAACTTGAGATTTGGAATAATATAAAAAAACGTGTTTTTTGACACATATCTCAATAACTGACTGTCAAAAAGATTCACATGAAAATTTTAGGGAAGGAGGGCCAATTAAGGGCACGATTTTTTGTTTATTTCATTTATATTATGTTTGAAATGTTAGACATAAGGGTTTCAAAAATATTTTTTCATAATTTTTGGGTATTATATCTTCAGAAACATACCGAAATATATGCAAAAAAAAAAACAAATTACCGGGGGGTAATTCAATACTCATCCCCTCCCCCTCATTATTTCCGAAACTACCCCCCTACAATTATTTAAAAATGGATTTTTAAAAGCCCACGCAAAATTTGTATGAAAATTATAGCGATGATTCTAGATATCATAATTTTTTAAATGTCCATCAAGTTTTTACGTCTGTAAAAGGTATATATACTTTATAAGAAATGAATATTTGTAAATAGTTCAATAAAAATATTATGTAGTATTAAAAGTTTAGAAATGTTTAAATGTGTACGGAACTTTCGTAGTGCGAGTTCTACCGCCCTGGACAGGTTTTATAAGACACTAAAGAGAAGGGAAATTTGTGTAGTTGGTGTCGATTCCGGATCTTCAACCATTTGTGACGTGGTCTGTGTTCAGAAATATGATCATACATTCTGGTGTCGAAGATGTACCAGATGCATAAATTTTCCAAGGCGTTCTAAGACGTTTCATTATTTCCTGTAAAATTATGATGGCACCGTCTCTGAAAAAAAAATAGATTTTCGTTTTGGTCGGAAAATATTTTGAAGACCCTTATTACGTAAGCCTAATTTTCTTTCTCATTTTAATATTATTACATGAAAAGATTCATTGCTCATCGATTATTTAAACAAACATTAACCCCAATTAAACATCCCAATCAATCTTGATGGAATCCTCTCAAAAGACAATTTTTTTCAAATTTAATTTTAACCGTATCCGAAAATCATGTCAAGAATTATTGAAGTCACGTCCCTATCGTAGGTTACTTTAATCTAAAAAATACAAACCGCTTCACCTCACTCCTATATAGCTAAAGAATCATTGCTCATCGACTATTTAATCAAACGTTGACCCCAATTAAACATCTCAATCGATATTGATAGAATCCTCTCTAAAGACAAATTTTTTCAAATTTAATTTTAACCGTATCCGAAAATCATGTCAAGAATTATTGAAGTCACGTCCCTATCGTAGGTTACTTTAATCTAAAAAATACAAACCGCTTCACCTCACTCCTATATAGCTAAAGAATCATTGCTCATCGATTATTTAATCAAACGTTGACCCCAATTAAACATCTCAATCGATATTGATGGAATCCTCTCAAAATACAAATTTTTTCAAATTTAATTTTAACCGAATCCGAAAATCATGTCAAGAATTATTGAAGTCACGTCTCTATTGAAGCTTAGTTCAATCTAAAAAATACAAACCGCTTCACCACCCTCCTATATAGCTACACACGTCTTGACAGCCGGCCATTTTGAAAACAAAAAACAACCATAAACACAATAAACGCTACATAATAGACAATCTATATCCCTAAATCGTGCCACGTGCCTCGAATTAGCCCGAATAGATCCGACAATAGCCGAAGGGCTCCGAAAATTATCGACGGAGGCCGAGTGGAACTTGCGTTTATAATACTGAACTTGTTATGATAGTTAATTGATCGAATAATGGCGGAAGCTGTTCACTGGTTAACGGCGCTGTGGTTTGGATTTTACAAGGGTCAGCGTTTAGTTACTTTTTGAACATTCATCAAGCATTGCGAATATGTTTTTCGTAATGTGTATTAATATATAATAATATATAAAAATAAGTTATGTACATAAGCTTAAGAGAAAAAAAAGAACTGATCGTTTAATGTTAACGATGAAAGTTACTTATAAATAAAATATTTTTCCGTCTACTTGTTTGCAAATTATTCCAGAAGTTGCTCACTATCTCAGAGCTACAGAGGAGGCCAACAAAGACTGCACAGTGTGGAGTTCAGGTGTTGCAAGAATAAAAATGACGTTCAAAAATAGAGAAAAAAAAGGTCTTTAAATATATTATTTAAATCCTCAATTATACAAATGAGAAATCTCGTATTTTTTATGTAAATTCAGGATATTTTCCATAAAAGTTCGTAAATACCATTTAAAATCATAATCCTCAATTATACAATTGAGTAATCTTGTATTTTTTATATAAAGTCAGGATATTATTCATAAAAGTTCGCAAATACCATTTAAAATCATAATCCTCAATTATACAAATGAGCAATCTTGTATTTTTTATATAAAGTCAGGATATTTTTCATAAAAGTTCGCAAATGCCATTTAAAATTATAATCCTCAATTATACAATTGAGTAATCTTGTATTTTTTATGTAAAGTCAGGATATTTTTCATAAAAGTTCGCAAATGCCATTTCTATTGAATTATTTAAGCCAGTAACATAAAATAAAGTGCATATTTTGTCTCGTTGTTTCCTTTACACACAAATGCAAGAAACTAAGTCATGCAACTAATAGTCGTCGTCGAAAAAACAACGAAAAACTCAAAAAAAGTGAAGAAGACATTGATTTTAATAAGATAAAACGAATGTCAATGTTGGCTAACAGAATATTTTTAATTAATTTAGGAAATGGCTATGAATTATAAAAAAAAAAAAACAATCGGCATTACCTTTTATTTTAATTGTTTCTGAGAAATGATAACGTACTTCACTAAATTTTTAGTACTATTTTTATTCATTATTAGCAATATTTGATGTATTTAAAATATAATATATGCGCATTTATAAACATAGCTCTTTTTGTTTATGACTTTGGTTACAAATCGTATTTTATTTGTTTCGTTTTCCTGACTTTCAATCATTGGATTGTTCGTTGTTTCATATGAAAAAAGAAAATACCGGCTTTTTAGAAAATACTTAATTTTCCTATCTTCATAATATCAGGCTCATATATAGGTAACTATCAGAATTTTGTAGATGAATATAAGACAATTTTTGAGATGAACACAATACTCTATTGTAGATGAACATAAGACATTTTCAGAGATGCGCATAAGAAACTTTTGAATATAATATAATGTCAGATCCATATATGTAACTATCAGAATTTTGTAGATGAATATACGACACTTTTCGAGATGAACACAATACTCTATTGTAGATGAACATAAGACATTTTCAGAGATGAACATAAGAAACTTTTGAATATAATATAAGACACTTTTGGAAATTAACAAGAGATACTTTTGGATATCTAAAAATATCAAAAAAATTTAAAATTAACATAAGAAACTTTTGGAGATGAGCTTAAGAAACTTTTGAAGTTGAATAAAAGAAACTTTTGGAAATGAACATGAGACACTTTTGGAGAAGAACATAAGAAATTGTTGAAGGCGAACATAAGAAACTTTTGGAGATGGACGTAATACACTTTCGAAGATGAATATAAGAAACTTTTTAAGATAAGACACTTTTTGAGATAAACGTAAGACTCTTTTGGAGATGAGCATAAGACATATTTGGAGATGAACATAAGACACTTTTTAAGATAAACGTAAGACTCTTTTGGAGATGAGCATAAGATACATTGGAAGATGAACATAAGACACTTTTTGAGATAAACGTAAGATTCTTTTGGAGATGAGCATAAGACATATTTGGAGATTCAAATATAAAGATTTTGGTCAAAAGTGAAAGAATGTAGCGGAACTCGGTATAACTTGATTTTTTTGTTAATGAACTAAAAATAAAGAATAGAGTGATTGACAAAAAAATTAACTTCAATGTAAAAATAAGTGTGGGGTACTCTCATACCTTTTTTACACTAAAATTTAGTTTTCTGCTAATTACTTTTTTCTTTTTTTAGTTTTAATTAAGGCCTTTATTCACCTTTTTTTCTAGAATTTACAATAGAAAATCGTCATAATACAGAATGTACTGATGACATAGCAACATGTTTTCTATACGTTTTCCCAGCACGAACGCAACATCCCCAATAAATTTCTGCTAAATATATTAGATGACCACGAAATCGATCAAACCGAATCTAACTCGAATCAATGATTTCAATAAGCTATCAATAGTTTATTGATAATTTAGCAATTTTAGTAATTTGCTACATCACTAGCATTAACCAGTGACCGCCAGCACGGAAAAAGGAAAAAAAAAACAGCAGAGTATTATATTCACGATCTTCGCTTTATGTACAAGTGCTTAGAAAAATATATTTCAAGATAAGAGTGTTTTATATTCATATCCATAATAAAGACTACATGTATACAAAACTGTATAAAAATAATTTAAATAGTTGAGGCGTGAAAGCAAGACGAACAAACAAATCAGTTGGCATATTCAGGATAATCAATCAATAACTAAGCCGGCCTTATTGGCTAGGTGCGTGACATCAGCGCCGCCTAGCGGCTGCAACTTTATGGGCGCTTCAATTTTATTAGTACGCTCTTCAATTTTATTAACGCCTGTGGTAAATGTTTACGTGTATAATATAAAAATAATGAAAAACATCAACGGTGACTTGTATTACAAGCATTCTTTTGTTTATTTTTTTTCTTTATATTGTGTTCCTAACTACGTATCAATTGTTCATTTGTTATTTTTGTCGAAAAAAGTAAGTATTATTAGTGTTTCGATAAAATCATGTTATATTAGATTGTTTTGTATTGTTGTTTATTGTATTACGTTATTTATTGTCAATGTATTACCCATATTATAACCTTCAAAGAATAAATAATGTCAGAAGGAATGCATTTCACAGTAGCTATCCATTTATTTTGTTTTTATTTAATTTCGATATTTGAAATCTGTAAAATTTGCAATTTATTGAAGTATTTTACAATTTACTGTACAGTAGCCATCTTGGTACATTTTGAAAAGACGCTTTTAATAGTCATATTTTTAAATTGTTTTTTGGAAGTTTTTATTAATATTTTATTTAACTTTTTTCTTACTATCACTATTCATATTTATATGTTTGTTAAATATATAGTATATAATTATAAATTTAAAGTAAAAAAACAATGAAAACAATTTTTATTCCAAAAAATGGAAGTATTATTTAGAGTAATTTTTTATTAATTTTGTTTGTAATAAATAATCGCGAAAGAGACCTATGTTTTTTTTAAATATGTCGTTTTTATGTCATTAAGACATCAGCGAAATTCGCATTTTTGCTAAACTGTACTTGTTCCAGGAGTAAACATGACAATATAGTAAATTATATTATCTATAACAATATTTAACAGGCGCCTTTAGATATTTCCATTTCTGCCACAGCGAGCGCTGCGGTTGATTTCGTTACCCCCACTCTGTAGTCCGCATCCGGTCTGTTCCCCATTTCTGTTGCATTTTTCCACTGTTTTGTCCCTTAGAATCACAATATGATGATATATAATATGGTTGTGAAATATTTTGCTTCCTCAGAATATCCGCTTTCTAACAAACAATTTTAATTTTTAAAATCGGACCTGTGGTTCCAGAGATTAACACAAACGAATAAGCAAACAAACATTTCCGCTTCATATTTTAATATGAATATTGTAATATTTAATAATATTTAATAATATATAATATTTAATAATAATATTGTAATACTTTATGATTTAATTTATTAAGCATATTATATTTTATATATTGCATGTTTTATGCAGATGTTTCAAGATGTAAATAAAAAGGAAAGTGTTTTCCAAAAAATAGCAAAATAATATAGCAAATTTGGAAAATTCGCGATTTCGAAAATTTACCATTCCAAAGAAAAATTAAATAACCTCTCTGCTTACTTTTAAATAATTTCCTGAAATACATTTTCTCAAGAGTCAATTGTTCACAAAATATACTCGTTATATATATATCTATATCAAACTAAGTGTATTTAAAGCATGTTTCTGTAAAAAATGTTATTTTTAGGGTTCCTTACCTCAAAAGAAAACAAGAAACTTTCATAGGACCACTTCGTTGTCCGTCTGTAGGTCTGTCAAGATCCCGTTTCTCAAGAACGCGTGGGGGTATCAAGTTGAAATTAATATCAAATACTTAGTTCTACGGTCCCTTAGAGTTGTAATAATTAATCAAGCTTCTTAATCAACGCAATCAAGAAGAACCCTAAAAATAGGGCCGTTTATGCCGCATATTTTGACACTCGCAAGTAAATCAAAAACGATAAGGTACTTTCTTGTTTCCTGTTGACCTAGAATCAGAAAATTTGCTCAAGAACCAAGGCCTTATAGCACAAGCAAAGAAGAAATTAAAAATTCGTTAATTTATAATTAAATCTTACATAAAAATATTTTTTTAAATACGCGCCCGTGAAAGATACAATAGGTATATATGTTCGTACTAAAAAATTAAACTTTCTTAAATAGTTTAATAAGAATATTATGTAACATTAAATGTTTTTAAATGCCGATATGTGTACGGAACCCTCGTAGTGCGAGTTCCACTCGTGTTTGACAGGTTTTTATTCTTTCTATGAAATCGCAAATTTGACAGCGATTTTTTTCAGAAATAGTTGGGAATTTTCATACAATTTGGCACTTTCTATTCATATATCGATAATAGATACTTTTTATACAACATTATTATAATAATGTGAATTTATAATTGAATTTTCGAACAAGATTTTCTTTGAATATCCAATTCAACATGCAATTATGTTTGAACTCGAACATTTTTTATGGTATATTCAGACTTACCATCTAAATGTATATTCAGACTTACCATTCGAAACTTTTTTAAATAGATCGTCTTTTGTATTCAATGATATGTAAAGTTGTCCTTACGCCGTATATCAATAGATTTATATAAGTAATAACTGTGCCGATGCGGATTCGTTCGCGTAGAATTATATGTAAGAAAAGTTATTAGGAATTTTTTTGTTTTTCTTAAATTTCTTTTCTCTCAGAACTCTATGAGCATAAAGCTTACAAAAAACACTAATAGATGGCGTTGGCAGTATCATATCGTAATATATATATATATATATATATAGCATAAAGTTTATTAAAATTCTAACAGATGGCGTTGGAAGAACGAATATCGTTATATACACCAAGTCAGGGTACAAATATGTTGCTCGAGGGTATAAATTATTACCACACTAAATTTTATCAATTTCTGTGCAGTATATTTTACGTTGAAGAACACATTAACACACAGATATATAAAAATTTCAAAAACGGGTTTTCTGGCTTCAACTATCATTCTGTACATTAAAATTATTTTTACTCGTAAAATGTTTTCCATGTACAGAATTCACTTTTTATTTTATTATGTGTACAGATTTTTGAAGTAGCCAGTTTTGTGCTTGTCCGGCTTGCACATCGACGATTCCGTTGGCTCGCGCAATTTTTGAAATCTAATTGCTTTATTTATCGTTAGTCATTCCTATGAACGTTCATTTTTAATAATTTTAATCAGATTTATTTTTTTATTAACTTTATGTATAGTACATATAGCGGACTTATTGCTACATGAGCAATATCTTACAGTCAACCATAACAATTGTAAAATGTATTGAAATTTAGTTGGTAGTCTCTTTAAAGCACATGAAACGGAAACAATTTTAAAAAAAATACAAAAGTAAAGTAAAAAAAAACTATTGACATGATTTGGGATGGGAAAGAGAGGAAAGGACAAGGACACAAAGGAAAAGGTTTCTGGAGATTCAGGACTTTTTCACTCGATCTTTGAAAATATTTAGGGACGTAATTTTCCTGATGTCAGGATCCAGGTGATTCCAAATTTTCGCTGCTTGGACAGTGAAGGATTTTTCGTAAGTGGTAGAGGTATGTTTAGGAATAAGTAGGGTGAGTGAATTTAGTAACAAGATTTAGTAGTTAATAATAATTTACCCTTTCATTTTTTTTATTTTTATAAATATCACTATAATTAAATATTTAAATATAATTAAGGGTGATATTTAGACAATAATTGTTTATTAATCAATAAATATACAACCTATAGTAGGTATCAAATTTACTTAATCATTTATTTAATTATTTAAGTGAATTAACTTGACGGTGTATATCGTAAGATGATGACATAACAATGGTTATGTTATATGAACAGCTATAACAACTGTTATATGAACAGCTTTAACAACGTGCAACAACGTTGAACGTTTGGTAGATTTTTTACATCTAATATTATTAATGAAATAAGTTGAGCCGTCCCAAGAGTTTTACTTCTGTCCTGTGGTATATGGAGAACATTTCTCTCTTAAATCCATTGCCTTATTTATTTTGGCAAGGTGAACGAAAGACTTTTGTAAGAGGTGAGCCACGGCCGACAACTGCCGACATTCGTCGTCGGATAAAAGCGGTAACCGACTTCTCATCACCTCAATTCATAAGTCGAGAGGCGCGCGTCGCGAACTAAATATCTGCCGTGGCCTTCGGCGCGTGTTAAATCCTTTTTCCTCGTTAGCTTGCTTTACCAAATAACGTTAGAATCGGTGGGAGTCGGCCAGAATCGCTCCAATTATTCGCAGGACCGATTTTTGTAGGATTTTTATATTAAATTACTAAATATCGTTTGTACTATTTTCTTCGGTTAATTTCAACCAATTATTATCGGCCGTCTATTTCATTCGCATACTTTGCACGCGCAACCACGCGTGGACAGCGCGCCGCCCAGTCCAAACTCCGACAATATCTATTAATTCCTTAATAGAAGTAATCAAAATATCACGAATACATTTACGAAGACGCGAAACCCATAATAATAGGGTTGGCACAACAAAGGAACTAAACTCTAATAAAATCAAGGCTACCTTTGATCAGCTCACCCCTACCCCCGAGCTCGTACAATGGGCCAGTCACCTTCTGTGCTAGAGATAAATGTATTACGTGGAGGTTCAGCTTTGAGGGGGTCGCGATTTAAGGGTGATAATAGAAATTATAGGGATTTGTTATTTAATAAATGTCAATTTGACATCTTGTTTAATTTTGAATCGAGTGCAAGTGTTTAGGTGATGTTGGGAAGGAGGGGTGGGTTAGTGGAAGGGGTTGGTATTTTTGATGCGGTCCTTTTATCGATATACCGTTGGACACTCGGGAAACGTGGCATTAATTTATTGTAATTGAACGCAAATTGTTATATTATAAGTTAGTAAATCAAAGCAGTGAAAAATCGTTAAAAATTAGGGGGCATTTTTATAAATTTTGGCTATTTATATTAATAATTTACACTAAAGCTAAAGAAACATTTGCTAAAATTACTTGCTCGATACCCATAGAAATAGAAAAATATATAGAAATACATTGCAAAATACTTGTCTTAAACAACATTTTTGCTACAGAGAAAAATCAAATGAGCTGAAGAAGTCCTTATTCCCGATGACAATAAATCAAAAGAGTGAAAAATCATTAAAAATTAGGGGTCATTTTCATAAATTTTGGCTATTTATATTAATAATTTACACTAAAGCTAAAGAAACATTTGCTAAAATTACTTTCTCGATACCCATAGAAATAGAAAAATACATTGCAAAAAACTTGTCTTAAACAACATTTTTGCTACAGAGAAAAATCAAATGAGCTGACGAAGTCGTTATTCCCGATGACAATAAATCAAAAGAGTGAAAAATCATTAAAAATTAGGGGGCATTTTTATAAATTTTGGCTATTTAAATTAATAATTTACACTAAAGCTAAAGAAACATTTGCTAAAATTACTTTCTCGATACCCATAGAAATAGAAAAATATATAGAAATACATTGCAAAATACTTGTCTTAAACAACATTTTTGCTACAGAGAAAAATCAAATGAGCTGAAGAAGTCCTATTTCCGATGACAACCCCCATCATGCTGCTAAAACACTGATGCTGCCTCAACGTTACAACACCGATATTTCTCGCCCCAAGAGCATTAGGTAAGTTTAAGAGGTTCAGATACTTATAATCATTATAAATAAATTAATTTTTAGGTAGTCCTTAAAATGAGGGGGATGCTTTATTTTTTCACGTTAACGACACGATTATATAATATTGGAACATAGCTATATATAGCAAATTAATAGCTGCCATTATACTGGTATATGGAAAGTAACGTTGCAAGAACAGCGTCAATCTAGGAAAAATAAATAGCTAGAAAAAACTGCAGGCGGAGGAAGTATGAAACCATTCTTCGTTACATGTGTCATGCCTTTCTATTGAGGATGGAGCATTTCTCTTGAGATTGAGCTGAAGCCTATATCTTATATTTTCAGTGATAACGTGTCTGCTGCTGCTAGAACGCTGGTGCTGCATCAGCGTTAGGATACCATTATTTTTTCCCTCAATCGTAGATAATAAATTAGCATTATATTTTTTGTACGTAATCTTAAGGGAGTTCATTACTTGTAATCATAGTAATACAACTTCTTTCTTTAAACTAATTAATTATAGTTCGACTTAGTGGATGGCACCGTAATTCTTTTTGTAATGAAACAATCTATAAAATCTCTTCTATTCGTTCTAAGGATCATTTGTCGTCAGGATAGTGTTCTGTATAATTGTATTGAATCATGTCAGAACTAACGGAAATTGAACGCAACCAAATTGTTTAGACACGTATGATTGGTGCTTTTGTAACTAAGGTAGTTAAGATTTTCTGTTTTTCAACAGACCCAAAATGTAAGATATGACTGAATATATTAATATCTGAAAAATTGCCTCTGACAAACACCAATATAGGCAGAAACAAACTGGTGAATAATTGAGCCACAAAGTTAGGCAAACAGTGTGTAGATATGTGAAGAAAAATAACAAAACAAAATCAAAATTGACAACTGAAATGAATAATATTCGAAAACTGTCAGCGTCAAAACAATGCGAAAGAAGGTCCACAACCAAGGTTTATGTGGTCATATTAGTCACGTTATAGATCTTGTTGTGTGTTTCCTTATTTTATCCATTCTCTATGTACATTTAAATAAGACTCACGGGACTAATAATAAATAAAACACAATTAAATGAAACTACGTGATGTAGTATTATTTCTACTTTCTTTAATTTCTTTACCACGACCTAGGTTTCGTTGTATTACAACATCTTCAGGTGGGCTATTAGCAAAGATTTGCTTTCTAAATCTTTGCTAATAGACCACCTAAATATATAATACAACGAAACCTAGGTCGTGGTAAAGAATTTAAAGAAAGTAGAAATACTACTACATCACATAGTTTCATTTAATTGTGAATAATGAATTTCTACAAAATTAACGCACAAATATATTCAATAAGTTCTTATTATTTAGCCATGTTCTACCAGAGAGGTGTAGGCCTTCTTTATTATATACTACTTCTCTCGATGTTGAGCTTTTTCTAAACATTTCACTCCAACTCTTCTTTCGATATCGTCGTACCAACGTATATTTGGCATTGCTTGTGGACACTTTTCACCCCATGATCTCTATTCCACAATTTCTTTGCATCACGACTCATGTTTTCTGGCGACTTGGCTAATTCATCGCCACATACCCTTCACAATACGTTTTATGACGTACGCGACGTGGTTCTCTGAATCTTTCGTTCCTTTTCCGGTCTCTCAAAGTAACCTCTACCAGTTTCCTTTCAATTGCTTTCTAAAGTAATCGGAGCTTGATGTGGATTTCTTTTGTGAACACTCAGGTTTCATCTCCGTAGCTAAGTATTAATAGAATACATTGGTTATGCATGCGAATTTTCTTGACCAAATATGTGATATCTTAATTCTAACGGTACTGTTTTAATATTAGATACCATTATAGGTTAGGACACACGATGAAAAACCTCTATTGTGACTGATCCTAATTTGCGATATCTGTCAGAACTAGTCTGATGTCCTCATAATGCAATAGAAAAATATCTTAATACTACAGGGAAAAAATGGATCCTTATGTTTGGCTACTGCATGAGCTAATACCAACGAACTGAGATGGAAAGCTAATATTTATACATTAGGATGGAGTGAGAAAAAAATTGTGCATCATGACAGAATACTTAAAAAAGATCACCCAATGTGGTGTAGTACCCCTTGTGTGGTCTACCACTAATATTGTAATTGCAAAAGTTCGGTTAGCTTTGAATCAATACCAAATTTTTCATACGCAGATTTAGCGTAGCGAAGTAATGTGTAAGCCTTTATCCGTGGCTTCGCACACGTGAAATATTAATGCCACGATAAATATATTTGAATTTTTATTACTTAACTATACCTAAACCAAATACACATTTGCATAAAACTTGGCACTGATATAATTAATGATTCGAAGTGATCATATTGGTCAGTTTTAAGGAAATGGGTCCAAGACTAAAAACTAAAATTAAGATTAGAACATGTTAATTTTAACTGTTGTTAATTAAAACTGCAACATGTTAATAGACGTTACAACATATAATATATCAAGCATTTAACATTATTTGTAGATAGATGTTGTGATGGCGTTATTGCGACCCGTCGCCACGGCAAGCGTCGCCATGCCTACGATCCGGTTTATACCTGCGCCTATAGATGTGTCATATCAAAAGAGTAGCAGAGCAAATAAGAGTTACTGAAAAAACTATGGAGCGACCAATGTAGGAAATCACCTTGATAGATAAAATTCGCATTAGTTAAATACGTTGTACGTCTATAGTAAGTGATATTATGGAGAGAATAGCGAGACTAAATTGAAAATTGACCGGTTCTTAACAAGGCAAGGTAAGGAAATATGATCAAGTAAACTAACTTTCTGAAGACAAAGAGAAATTAGGAAATACGTCGAATGATGCACAAAAAGATGATCAAGGAAGTTAAAACAAGAGCAGGCAAATAATGGACCAGAACAACTGCGAACAGGGAAGCGTAGAAAAAATCAGAAGAGGCCTGTCTCCAACATTGGATGAACGAAGGCTGAAGAAAAAGAAGAACTGAAACTTCCATATGATGCATCTATTTCTCTAAAATTTCAGGTACATGGTACTAAACCTAGAAAAACGATGAAGTTGTGACAGACGGACTAGGTGACGAAATTGCAAAGGTTCGTAGTTGCGACGGAACTATAAAACGGAGCAGCTTTATACGCATATCAGTTTACTTGTTTGCTAGCTCACTGATTACAGGCTATATTATTCTGGTAGCAAGGATACTTAACGCAACTGTTTTTAAGGTTCCAGAACTGAAAAGGAAAATACAAACACCGCTATAAAATCACTCATATACACATCTGTCCTTCAGCCTATCGCAGAGTACATCTTCAGAGGTATATTAGACAATATGAAATGAAATATGTATCTCCCTCGCCTAATTTACGAAACCATTGCTGAGTAGTACATCTTCAGAGATACATTAGACAATATGAAAGAAAATATATATCGCCCCCGCCTAATTTACGAAACTACTGCTGAGTAGTACAACTTCAGAGATATACCAGACAATATGAAAGAAAATATGTAACCCCACCGCCTAATTTACGAAACCATTGCTGAGTAGTACAACTTCAGAGATATATTAGACAATATGAAAGAAAATATGCATCCCTCCCTAATTTACGAAACTACTGCAGAGTAGTACATCTTCAGAAATATATTAGACAATATGAAATAAAATATGTTTCTCCCTCGATTAATTTACGAAATTACTGATGAGTAGTACAACTTCAGAGATATATTAGACAATATGAAAGAAAATATGCAACTCTACCTAATTTATGAAATTACTGCTGAGTATTATATCTTCAGAGATATATTAGACAATATGAAATAAAATATGCATCCCTCCCTAATTTACGAAACTACTGCTGAGTAGTACATGTTCAGGAATATATTAGACAATACGAAAAAAAAATATGTATCCACCCCAACTTTACGAAACTACTGCTGAGTAGTAGATCTTCAGAAATATATTAGCCAATGTGAAAGAAAATATGTAAATTAGGGGGATTTATGAAACTAGTGCTGGGTAGTACACCTTCAGAGATATATTAGACAATATGAAATAAAATATGTATCCGCCCCCCCCCCTAATTTAAGAAACTATACTAAACCTAAAACAATGAAAAGGTAAATTTTAGAAATCTTCACGAAAGTCATAGAAAAACTGAAACGATGATTCTAGACGTCATAATTTTGTAGATATTCACGATATTATACATGTCCTCCTTTACTTAAAACTATAAGAGAATTTAAAATATTTTCAGCCATATTGTCCAAAATATCGTTTCAATAAACCTCGTTAAACTTAATCAAAATTTAAAAGTTGCACAGAACGTAGCAAAGGTTACATTTTCAAGTAACTTCGGAAAGTACTTAATTTTCAGCTGTATTGTCCAAAATATCGTTTCAAAAAACCTCGTTAAATATAATTAAAATATAAAATAAAGTACCTACTGTTCAGCAGCGTGGTACAAAATATCGTTACAATAAATCTCATTAAACGTAATCAAAATATAAAAATTGCACGGAGCGTAGCAAAGGTTAAATTTTTAAGTAACTTCAAAAAGTACCTAATTTTCAACGGTATCGTCCAAAATATCGTTTCAATAAACCTCGTTAAAAGTAATCAATATACAAGAGTTGGATGTGGCGTAATAAAAGTTACATTTTTAAATAACTTCGGAAAGTACCTACTTTTCAGCCGTATTGTCGGAAATATCGTTTCAATAAACCTCATTAAACATAATCAAAATATAAGAGATGCACGAGACGTAAAAAATGTTACATTTTTAAGTAACTTCGGAAAGTACCTACTTTTCAGCAGCATAGTATAAAATATCGTTACAATAAATCTCATTAAACGTAATCAACATATAAAAATTGCACGGAGCGTAGCAAAGGTTAAATTTTTAAGTAACTTCAAAAAGTACCTAATTTTCAACGGTATCGTCCAAAATATCGTTTCAATAAACCTCGTTAAAAGTAATCAATATACAAGAGTTGGATGTGGCGTAATAAAAGTTACATTTTTAAATAACTTCGGAAAGTACCTACTTTTCAGCCGTATTGTCGGAAATATCGTTTCAATAAACCTCATTAAACATAATCAAAATATAAGAGATGCACGAGACGTAAAAAATGTTACATTTTTAAGTAACTTCGGAAAGTACCTACTTTTCAGCAGCATAGTATAAAATATCGTTACAATAAATATCATTAAACGTAATCAAAATATGAAAATTGCACGGAGCGTAGCAAAGGTTAAATTTTTAAGTAACTTCGAAAAGTACCTAATTTTCAACCGTATCGTCCAAAATATCGTTTCAATAAACCTCGTTAAAAGTAATCAATATACAAGAGTTGGATGTGGCGTAATAAAAGTTACATTTTTGAATAACTTCGGAAAGTACCTACTTTTCAACCGTGTTGTTGAAAATATCGTTTCAATAAACCTCATTAAACATAATCAAAATATAAGAGATGCACGAGACGTAATAAAGGTTACATTTTTAAGTAACTTCGGAACCTACTTTTCAGCCGTATTTTCGATTAAATTAATTGATATTATTATATTTTAATAAACAATAATTTTCCTTATTACGTACGGGTATTAAATATTACTGTTTTATTAATTATTTATACGCTATATCATCACAAATCATCTTAATCATTTGAGGTGTTTAGATACAAATCGATAATGTAATCTAAAAATTGGAGGCCAAGAAATTTTTAACTCAGTTATGGCCCAAATAAATAGCTTAAGATAGCATAGAAACCTTTTCAGAGATATAAAGGGTCTAAACAGTGGAAATAGCCATGTCATGACGATCGCGTGATTTTTGGGCTATGCAAAATATGATGGAGTACATGAACCTAAGCTACAAGGGGTAAAAGAAAGAAGCTTGAAAAATATAATAAAAAAAATCCAAAGGAAAACAAATCAAAAAGTACAAAAAAGAAAAAAAAACATGAAAATCAAAAAAGTATAAAAAATATAGTAAATTATAAGAATAAAAATATGGAGATGAAAAATTCTCTTTTCACAGTAACACTGTAACAAGGTGACAAGGATGATTAACTCATTATTATTTTATATAATATTACTATATTGATGATGATGTCGGATGATGTCATCAATATAATAATAATTATATTGATGATGATGTCATCAAAATAATAATAATAATATTGATGACGATGTCGGACGGCCATATCAGTAAGAATTATAAAACAGCAATAAACCAGCACATCCCAACTTTTTTTATCATTTAGCCGTGTTCTTGTACTGGCATCTCAGCTACTTTTGAAACTGACGATTGTTTATGTAAATTTATATGAAGATGTTATTAGGTGCTTACGTCGTTTTATTATTTTTCCTGAATGTATTGTATTAAAATCTTAAGTTCTTTACAACGACCAAGGTTTTGTTGTATTACATCTTCAGGTGGGCTATTAGCAAAGATCTTTGCATCGCGTAGTTTCATTTAATTGTGAATAATGAATTTCTAAAAAAATCTATGGACTTGTACTAAGTACCTCCCTCCATCTCTCTCTCTCTTTCTCTATCTCCCCCCTCCTCCTTCTCTCTCTCTGCTCTTTTACCCCTTACTATATACTTACAAATCGAGGTTTAGATCACCAAACAAGTTTCACTTCTGTCACGTCTGATCGTTGCGTTGAGTTGCAAGCGAAATTTTGTTATTAATTACTTATTATTCATTATTTTTTTGTCGACTTGACATTTTATTGGTCAACTGTTTTTATTCAATTGTATTTATAATCTATTGCAGTCTTCCACTACATGTACCATATTTTGACATGGTGCTTTATTAAAAGAGATTACTTGTTTAACCTTAAGTCTTATGTATTTATATCTTAAAGGCAAATAAATATCCTAGATCAAATATTGAACAAAATAATGCCAGTTTTTGTCATAGCTGGGATTAGAAACAAAGATTATTTTTTATAATAAGGTTAGGTTAGGTTTAATCTCTATTTAAGTAAATTTAAAAAATGGTGAAAAAGTTACAATATTTAGCAAGTTCTATAAGAGACCTATCCAAAAATTAAAAAAAAATTAAAGCTCACTTTGCCTATAGTCAGGAAGAAAATGTTTTCAGACATTAGTCTCAATAAAATTCACAAGTAAGACACACATCCAGAAACAGACTCAGAAAACTGATAACCGGTAAAACTATACAGAAAATCATATGTTTAAACCATATTAAACCTTCGTTTATGTCACTCTTGAGATCATTTCTATAAGAGACTCCAAAAGTTAGAAAAGAATTAAAGCTCACTTTGACTTTAGTCAGGAAGAAAATGTTTTCCAACAGTAGTCTCAGTAAAATTCACAAGCAAGGAAACAGACTCAGAAAACTGATAACCGATAAAACTACGCAGAAAAACATAGATATAAATTATACTAAACCTTCATTCATTTCACTCTTGAGATAATTTCTTGTTATATACTTGTGGTACAATGGACAATTTGACGACAATCAAGCAAAGAAATATTTTTAAAAAAATCCTCCCGACATCGTTTTATTACGAGCTATCATCACAAGAACGCCGTCTTACGGCGGGAAGTCCTTCAACTTTCCTCTTCCTTACACCTTCCTTTGTGCGGATCCTTCCTGTGTTTTGTTTTCCCGCGTATACTTGCATGTACTTACGCCATCTCAGCGGGATGGAGAGTCCTTGTGTTGTACTCCTTTGTTTCCGTCACCCGCGTATGCACCCTCGTACCTCCCGCCCTTGCATTTATGATTTTTACCCTCTCCTGTTTATGTGTATGGAGGGTATCTATCAATGACACTTCTATTAACCGAAGAGCCGAGAATATTAAGCTACGAACATGTAATTTATGTTTGGCTTCGATAATCATAAGTAATTTATTATTCAGAAGTCAAATAGTAAAGGTAAAATAGATAGTATATTAAAAACAATTGGTCTTGGTCTAAACCGACCACTTTTTTGAAGGGATTTCTGGAATCTTATAAAAAATTCTTCAACAAATCGGGTAGGAGAAATAGAATTAATATAATGGCCATTTTTTCAATATAATCTTCATGAATCATCAATGGAAACTTCTTGAACAAGTCGAGTAAGGTAAGTAAAAAGTGTCGCTTTTAATTTACTCCAATTAGCAACTATATTTCGACGAGTAAAGGAAAAAGGAAATATGAAAATTTCAGAAAGGAAACTTAAAGCATTAATGCTTTATGAATTCGGATGAAGATATCCTGTCCTATGGCACAGCCTAGCATTGGTTTTAAAGACTCGAAGAAGAAAACTTTCATTTCTCTGATAATCTTCATTATGGACAATTTCCCACATAAAATTATGAATTAGGAAAAAATATTAGAAACAATAAAAATTAGAAAAAATATAAATCCTAATTGAAACAGATCCCAAATTTTTCTGACAAATTTTACTGTCATACTTGCATACCTCTGTAGAAAGTCACTGATCAACTTGCTACTAATCAAAGCTAAGTAGATTTTTACGCTATAATTCTTCCTTACTCACCATCCATTCCGGGCTCTCTGAATGTCAGTTTCGGCAGCAGTGCTACTCGCACGCTTTCATACCGCAATAGAATGTCACAGCTGAATTTCCTACAAATCAAAGCTAAGTTTATTTTTGCACGACAATATTCGACCGCAGATAGCGAAAGTAATGTGTGAAGAAATATTTTTATCCGGATAGACTATATTTATTTACCCGCCTTCTCTTCAGGGCTCTTTGGATCTCAGTTTTGTTAGCAGAGCCACTCTTATGCTTTCATACTGCAATAGAACGTCACAGCTGAACTTACTGAAAATCAAAGTTAAGTTTATTTTTGCACGATTATTCTTGACCCCAGAAAGCGAAAATAATGTGTGAAGAAATAATTTCATCCGATGGACTGTGCTTCCTAACAAGCAATTCTTTCTCTCTCTCTCTCTCTCTGGAGACTCTCTGGATCTCAGTTTTGTCAGTAGAGCTACTCGCGTGCTTTCATACCACAATAGAATGTAACAGCTGAATTTCCTACAAATCAAAGCTAAGTTTACTTTTTGCACGACAAATCTCGACCTCAGATAGCAAAAATAATGTGCCAGTGAATGTGCCTGAGCCCTGAAAGGACGGCGTGTTAGAAAGCACAGTCCATTATGGTGAAAATATTTCTTCACACATTTCTTTCGTTATCTGGGGTCGAGAATTGTCGTGCAAAAATAAACTTAGCTTTGATTTGTAGAAAGTTCAGCGGTGACTTTCTACTGTAACATGATAGCATGGGTGAAAGCATGATGAAAGCATAAGTGCTCTGTATACAAAAATGTGATGCAGAGAGCACGGAAATAATGGTGGGTAAGGAAGCACAGTCCATCCTGATGAAAATATTTTTTCACACATTACTTTCGCTATCTGAGATCGAGAATCGTCGTGCAAAAATAAACATAGCTTTGATTTGTAGGAAATTCAGCTGTGACGTTCTATTGCTTATTTTATTTTTTTTATCTATTTATTTATTAACTTTTATGTATAGTACATATGGCGGACTTATTGCTTCATGAGCAATCTCTTCTAGTCAACCGTAACAATTTGTATTTAAATTTAGTTGGTAGACTGTAAGAGATTTTACTATGAAAATTATTAGATTAAGCGAAAACACATTAGGCGAAAAAAATGTAAAAAAAAAACAAGAATAAATTAAAAAAGAAAACAAAATATTGACATGTTTTGGGATGGGAAAGACAGGAAAGGGCTTTACTAAAGGAAAAGGTTTCAGGAGAGCCAGGCTTTAATAAAGAAAAAGGTTTCAGGAGAGCCAGGACTTTTTCAATCGATTTTTAAAAATATTTAGAGACGTGATTTTCCTGATGTCAGGATCCAGGTGGTTCCAAATTTTTGCTGCTTGGACAGTGAAGGATTTTTCGTATGGGGGTATGTTTAGGAAAAAGTAGGGTGAGTGAACTTTCAGATCGCAGCCCAAGGCCGTGAGCAGACAAATCTTTAAATTTGCCACTGAGATAATTTGGGCTATGAGGATTTTTTTAATATATTAAAAAGAAGTGTAAGTATGTGAAGTTGGCTTCGATCACGGATCGTCAGCCATTTGAGAAGTGACCTGTATTCCAAAATGTGATCATATTTTCTGAGACAGAAATCAGGATAGCACACGTCTCCATAATCAATTAATGGTAATAAAATTGTTGGACAAAGGTAGATTTTCGTTTCAGTCGGTAGAAAATTTTGAAGACGTTTTAAAGATCACACGAAATAATTTCGGTAAACTAGGTAGGTTTACTTTAGAAGTCAGTCTTTGACTACCCATGATGATAGCTTGTGACTTACTTGGGTTAACCAAAAGATCCATATCATGACTCCACTGACCAATTGAAACAAGATCTCGATTAAGGATATGAAATGGGGGTTCGAGTGCACATAGATTTGTAGGTCATCAGCATAGAAGTGACAATTGCTCGAAATGTTTTTAACAACATCATCAATAAATACTGAGAAAAGGAGAGGAGATAGAAATAAAACAGCTGTAAGATCAGTCCACTCAGAATACTTATCTAACGACTTAACACATTGCCTACGTCCATGAAAATATGAACTAAACCACTCAAGTGAATGTTGGGATATATTAAGATATTTCAAGTGGGCAAGAAATATATCGAAGTCAACAGAGGTAAACGCACTGCTGAAATCAAGAAGCACAAGGACAGTGACTTGTGTATTATCCATAGCCAAGCGTATATCATCAGTAACCTTAACAAGGGCAGTTGAGGTACTGTGGCTAGTTTTAAAACCATATTGAAGTGGATTTAGAGACTTCTGAGCATTGAAGAAAGTAAGGAGTTGACCATGAACAATACGTTCAAAGACTTTAGATAGAAGCGGCAGGATAGATATGGGCCGAAAATCCTTGGGTTGCATAGGTAATAAAATTTTAGGTACGGGCACAATATAGGCATTTTTCCATTCTATAGGAAAGACAGCAGTTTTCAAAGAGGTATTATAAATATCAGCGATGACCGGAGCCACGATATCTATTATTGGTTTAAGAGCACTAATATTTAAGCTGTCAATTCCCATGAGCACTAATATTTAAGCTGTCAATTCCCAAGAGCACTAATATTTAAGCTGTCAATTCCCATGGATTTCGATTTTATTGCAAGAAGCTTAGTTTTAACTTCGGACTCACAGGTATCCCTTAGCGTAAATTGATGTTCATTAGAAACGGATGAAGACGAGATACCGTTCATAGTTGCAGACTTAACAGCTGGTTCAAGTACCGTGGATGGCGTAGAAAAATGTGAATTTAATTGGTCGATATCCAATCGCCAGTTCTCCGAAATGCTAGAACATTTTCCAATGCCTAGAGTACCCAAAAACTTCCAAATATTATTAGGAATACAATCACGTAATTATGATGAAAAATAGTGTTTTTTGGCATTTCGGCACATTTGCGAACATTTATTTCTAAGCACTGTAAAATTCTCAAAGCGATTTGGGTTGGAATCAGTCCTATATTTAGTTTTAGCATGATCACGTTTGGCCATCATTTTTCTAATATAATCATTTAGCCAAGGCGCAGCTCTCCGCTTAATTTTGATGAGTTTTAGGGGAGCATGTTTATCGAGCAGTTTAGTGATATAACTATTGAAAACAGTGAGTTTTTCATCAACAGTGTGATTTATCGCAATTGTATTCCAGTTAATGGATCTGGCATCCTCAAGAAAAGATGGTAGGTCAATGCGATGAAAGTCACGGAGGATTTCACAGGATGCAGTAAAAAAGTACAGATTTTCAAATATGACGTGTTTTGAAACTATTATAACCCATTCATCAAAATCTGTAGAGGTACTTTTCATTAACATATTCATTTTTCTCATTACCGATTTAACATATTTCACAGGATGCAATAAAAGATGCAGATTTTCAAATATGATATGTTTTGAAACTATTATAACTCATTCATCGAAATCTGTAGAGGTAGTTTTCATTAACCTATTCATTTTTCTCATTACCGATTTAACATATTTCACAGGATGCAATAAAAAGGTACAGATTTTCAAATATGACGTGTTTTGAAACTATTATAACTCATTCATCGAAATCTATAGAGGTACTTTTCATTAACCTATTCATTTTTCTCATTACCGATTTAACATATTTCACAGGTTGCAATAAAAAGTACAGATTTTCAAATATGACGTATTGTAAAATTATTATAACTCATTCATCAAAATCTATAGAGGTACTTTTCATTAACCTATTCATTTTTCTCATTACCGATTTAACATATTTCACAGGATGTAATAAAAAGGTACAGATCTTCAAATATGTCGTGTTTTTCAACTACCATAACTCATTCATCAAAATCTGTAGAGGTACTTTTCATTGACCTATTCATTTTTCTCATTACCGATTTAACATATTTCACAGAATGCAATAAAAGGTACATATTTTCAAATATGACGTATTGTGAAATTATTATAATTTATTCATCAAAATCTGTAGAGGTAGTTTTCATTAACCTATTCATTTTTCTCATTACCGATTTAACATATTTCACAGGATGCAATAAAAAGGTACAGATAATCAAATATGACGTGTTTTGAAACTATTATAACCCGTTCATCAAAATCTGTAGAGGTACTTTTCATTAACCTATTCATTTTTCTCATTACCGATTTAACATATTTCACAGGATGTAATAAAAAGGTACAGATCTTCAAATATGTCGTGTTTTTCAACTACCATAACTCATTCATCAAAATCTGTAGAGGTACTTTTCATTGACCTATTCATTTTTCTCATTACCGATTTAACATATTTCACAGGATGCAATAAAAGGTACAGATTTTCAAATCTACCGTATTGTGAAATTATTATAACTCATTCATCAAAATCTGTAGAGGTACTTTTCATTAACCTATTCATTTTTCTCATTACCGATTTAACATATTTCACAGAATGCAATAAAAGGTACAGATTTTCAAATATGACGTATTGTGAAATTATTATAACTCATTCATCAAAATCTATAGAGGTACTTTTCATTAACCTATTCATTTTTCTCATTACCGATTTAACATATTTCACAGGATGTAATAAAAAGGTACAGATCTTCAAATATGTCGTGTTTTTCAACTACCATAAGTCATTCATCAAAATCTGTAGAGGTACTTTTCATTGACCTATTCATTTTTCTCATTACCGATTTAACATATTTCACAGAATGCAATAAAAGGTACAGATTTTCAAATATGACGTATTGTGAAATTATTATAATTTATTCATCAAAATCTGTAGAGGTACTTTTCATTGACCTATTCATTTTTCTCATTACCGATTTAACATATTTCACAGAATGCAATAAAAGGTACAGATTTTCAAATATGACGTATTGTGAAATTATTATAATTTATTCATCAAAATCTGTAGAGGTACTTTTCATTAACCTATTCATTTTTCTCATTACCGATTTAACATGTTTCACAGGATGCAATAAAAAGGTACAGATTTTCAAATATGACGTGTTTTGAAACTATTATAACCCGTTCATCAAAATCTGTAGAGGTACTTTTCATTAACATATTCATTTTTCTCATTACCGATTTAACATATTTCACAGGATGCAATAAAAGGTACAGATTTTCAAATATGACGTGTTTTGAAACTATTATAACCCGTTCATCAAAATCTGTAGAGGTACTTTTCATTAACATATTCATTTTTCTCATTACCGATTTAACATATTTCACAGGATGCAATAAAAGGTACAGATTTTCAAATATGACGTATTGTGAAATTATTATAACTCATTCATCAAAATCTGTAGAGGTACTTTTCATTAACCTATTCATTTTTCTCATTACCGATTTAACATATTTCACAGAATGAAATAAAAAGGTACAGATTTTCAAATATGATGTGTTTTGAAACTATTATAACTCATTCATCAAAATCTGTGGATGTACTTTTGATTAACTTATTCATTTTTCTCATTATCGATTTAACATGTTTCACAGGATGCAATAAAAAGATACAGATTTTCAAATATGATGTGTTTTGAAACTATTATAACTCATTCATCGAAATCTGTAGAGGTAATTTTCATTAACCTATTCATTTTTCTCATTACCGATTTAACATATTTCACAGGATGTAATAAAAAGGTACAGATCTTCAAATATGTCGTGTTTTTCAACTACCATAACTCATTCATCAAAATCTGAAGAGGTACTTTTCATTAACCTATTCATTTTTCTCATTACCGATTTAACATATTTCACAGAATGCAATAAAAGGTACAGATTTTCAAATATGACGTATTGTGAAATTATTATAATTTATTCATCAAAATCTGTAGAGGTACTTTTCATTAACCTATTCATTTTTCTCATTACCGATTTAACATATTTCACAGGATGCAATAAAAAGGTACAGATCTTCAAATATGACGTGTTTTTCAACTACCATAACTCATTCATCAAAATCTGTAGAGGTAGTTTTCATCAACCTATTCATTTTCTTCATTACCGATTTAACATATTTCACAGGATGCAATAAAAAGGTACAGATTTTCAAACATGACGTGTTTTGAAACTATTATAACTCATTCATCGAAGACTGCAGAGGTACTTTTCATTAACATATTCATTTTTCTCATTACTGATTTAACATATTTCACAGGATGCAATAAAAGGTACAGATTTTCAAATATGACGTGTTTTGAAACTATTATAACCCGTTCATCAAAATCTGTAGAGGTACTTTTCATTAACCTATTCATTTTCCTCATTACCGATTTAACATATTTCACAGGATGTAATAAAAAGGTACAGATCTTCAAATATGTCGTGTTTTTCAACTACCATAACTCATTCATCAAAATCTGTAGAGGTACTTTTCATTAACCTATTCATTTTTCTCATTACCGATTTAACATATTTCACAGAATGCAATAAAAGGTACAGATTTTCAAATATGACGTGTTTTGAAACTATTATAACCCGTTCATCAAAATCTGTAGAGGTACTTTTCATTAACATATTCATTTTTCTCATTACCGATTTAACATATTTCACAGGATGCAATAAAAGGTGTAGATTTTCAAATATGACGTGTTGTGAAATTATTATAACTCATTCATCAAAATCTGTAGAGGTACTTTTCATTAACCTATTCATTTTTCTCATTACCGATTTAACATATTTCACAGGATGTAATAAAAAGGTACAGATCTTCAAATATGTTGTGTTTTTCAACTACCATAACTCATTCAACAAAATCTGTAGAGGTACTTTTTATTAACCTATTCATTTTTCTCATTACCGATTTAACATATTTCACAGGATTCAATAAAAGGTACAGATTTTCAAATATGACGTGTTTTGAAACTATTATAACCCGTTCATCAAAATTTGTAGAGGTACTTTTCATTAACATATTCATTTTTCTCATTACCGATTTAACATATTTCACAGGATGCAATAAAAGGTACAGATTTTCAAATATGACGTATTGTGAAATTATTATAACTCATTCATCAAAATCTGTAGAGGTACTTTTCATTAACCTATTCATTTTTCTCATTACCGATTTAACATATTTCACAGAATGCAATAAAAGGTACAGATTTTCAAATATGACGTATTGTGAAATTATTATAACTCATTCAACAAAATCTATAGAGGTACTTTTCATTAACCTATTCATTTTTCTCATTACCGATTTAACATATTTCACAGGATGTAATAAAAAGGTACAGATCTTCAAATATGTCGTGTTTTTCAACTACCATAACTCATTCATCAAAATCTGTAGAGGTACTTTTCATTGACCTATTCATTTTTCTCATTACCGATTTAACATATTTCACAGAATACAATAAAAGGTACAGATTTTCAAATATGACGTATTGTGAAATTATTATAATTTATTCATCAAAATCTGTAGAGGTACTTTTCATTAACCTATTCATTTTTCTCATTACCGATTTAACATATTTCACAGGATGTAATAAAAAGGTACAGATTTTCAAATATGACGTGTTTTGAAACTATTATAACCCGTTCATCAAAATCTGTAGAGGTACTTTTCATTGACCTATTCATTTTTCTCATTACCGATTTAACATATTTCACAGAATACAATAAAAGGTACAGATTTTCAAATATGACGTATTGTGAAATTATTATAATTTATTCATCAAAATCTGTAGAGGTACTTTTCATTAACATATTCATTTTTCTCATTACCGATTTAACATATTTCACAGGATGCAATAAAAGGTACAGATTTTCAAATATGACGTGTTTTGAAACTATTATAACCCGTTCATCAAAATCTGTAGAGGTACTTTTCATTAACATATTCATTTTTCTCATTACCGATTTAACATATTTCACAGGATGCAATAAAAGGTACAGATTTTCAAATATGACGTATTGTGAAATTATTATAACTCATTCATCAAAATCTGTAGAGGTACTTTTCATTAACCTATTCATTTTTCTCATTACCGATTTAACATATTTCACAGAATGAAATAAAAAGGTACAGATTTTCAAATATGATGTGTTTTGAAACTATTATAACTCATTCATCGAAATCTGTAGAGGTAATTTTCATTAACCTATTCATTTTTCTCATTACCGATTTAACATATTTCACAGGATGTAATAAAAAGGTACAGATTTTCAAATATGTCGTGTTTTTCAACTACCATAACTCATTCATCAAAATCTGTAGAGGTACTTTTCATTAACCTATTCATTTTTCTCATTACCGATTTAACATATTTCACAGAATGCAATAAAAGGTACAGATTTTCAAATATGACGTATTGTGAAATTATTATAATTTATTCATCAAAATCTGTAGAGGTACTTTTCATTAACCTATTCATTTTTCTCATTACCGATTTAACATATTTCACAGGATGCAATAAAAAGGTACAGATTTTCAAACATGACGTGTTTTGAAACTATTATAACTCATTCATCGAAGACTGCAGAGGTACTTTTCATTAACATATTCATTTTTCTCATTACTGATTTAACATATTTCACAGGATGCAATAAAAGGTACAGATTTTCAAATATGACGTGTTTTGAAACTATTATAACCCGTTCATCAAAATCTGTAGAGGTACTTTTCATTAACCTATTCATTTTCCTCATTACCGATTTAACATATTTCACAGGATGTAATAAAAAGGTACAGATCTTCAAATATGTCGTGTTTTTCAACTACCATAACTCATTCATCAAAATCTGTAGAGGTACTTTTCATTAACCTATTCATTTTTCTCATTACCGATTTAACATATTTCACAGAATGAAATAAAAAGGTACAGATTTTCAAATATGATGTGTTTTGAAACTATTATAACTCATTCATCAAAATCTGTGGATGTACTTTTGATTAACTTATTCATTTTTCTCATTATCGATTTAACATGTTTCACAGGATGCAATAAAAAGATACAGATTTTCAAATATGATGTGTTTTGAAACTATTATAACTCATTCATCGAAATCTGTAGAGGTAATTTTCATTAACCTATTCATTTTTCTCATTACCGATTTAACATATTTCACAGGATGTAATAAAAAGGTACAGATTTTCAAATATGTCGTGTTTTTCAACTACCATAACTCATTCATCAAAATCTGTAGAGGTACTTTTCATTAACCTATTCATTTTTCTCATTACCGATTTAACATATTTCACAGAATGCAATAAAAGGTACAGATTTTCAAATATGACGTATTGTGAAATTATTATAATTTATTCATCAAAATCTGTAGAGGTACTTTTCATTAACCTATTCATTTTTCTCATTACCGATTTAACATATTTCACAGGATGCAATAAAAGGTACAGATTTTCAAATATGACGTGTTTTGAAACTATTATAACCCGTTCATCAAAATCTGTAGAGGTACTTTTCATTAACCTATTCATTTTCCTCATTACCGATTTAACATATTTCACAGGATGTAATAAAAAGGTACAGATCTTCAAATATGTCGTGTTTTTTAACTACCATAACTCATTCATCAAAATCTGTGGATGTACTTTTGATTAACTTATTCATTTTTCTCATTATCGATTTAACATGTTTCACAGGATGCAATAAAAAGGTACAGATTTTCAAACATGACGTGTTTTGAAACTATTATAACTCATTCATCGAAGACTGCAGAGGTACTTTTCATTAACATATTCATTTTTCTCATTACTGATTTAACATATTTCACAGGATGCAATAAAAGGTACAGATTTTCAAATATGACGTGTTTTGAAACTATTATAACCCGTTCATCAAAATCTGTAGAGGTACTTTTCATTAACCTATTCATTTTCCTCATTACCGATTTAACATATTTCACAGGATGTAATAAAAAGGTACAGATCTTCAAATATGTCGTGTTTTTTAACTACCATAACTCATTCATCAAAATCTGTGGATGTACTTTTGATTAACTTATTCATTTTTCTCATTATCGATTTAACATGTTTCACAGGATGCAATAAAAAGATACAGATTTTCAAATATGATGTGTTTTGAAACTATTATAACTCATTCATCGAAATCTGTAGAGGTAATTTTCATTAACCTATTCATTTTTCTCATTACCGATTTAACATATTTCACAGGATGTAATAAAAAGGTACAGATTTTCAAATATGTCGTGTTTTTCAACTACCATAACTCATTCATCAAAATCTGTAGAGGTACTTTTCATTAACCTATTCATTTTTCTCATTACCGATTTAACATATTTCACAGAATGCAATAAAAGGTACAGATTTTCAAATATGACGTATTGTGAAATTATTATAATTTATTCATCAAAATCTGTAGAGGTACTTTTCATTAACCTATTCATTTTTCTCATTACCGATTTAACATATTTCACAGGATGCAATAAATAGGTACAGATTTTCAAACATGACGTGTTTTGAAACTATTATAACTCATTCATCGAAGACTGCAGAGGTACTTTTCATTAACATATTCATTTTTCTCATTACTGATTTAACATATTTCACAGGATGCAATAAAAGGTACAGATTTTCAAATATGACGTGTTTTGAAACTATTATAACCCGTTCATCAAAATCTGTAGAGGTACTTTTCATTAACCTATTCATTTTCCTCATTACCGATTTAACATATTTCACAGGATGTAATAAAAAGGTACAGATCTTCAAATATGTCGTGTTTTTCAACTACCATAACTCATTCATCAAAATCTGTAGAGGTACTTTTCATTAACCTATTCATTTTTCTCATTACCGATTTAACATATTTCACAGAATGCAATAAAAGGTACAGATTTTCAAATATGACGTGTTTTGAAACTATTATAACCCGTTCATCAAAATCTGTAGAGGTACTTTTCATTAACATATTCATTTTTCTCATTACCGATTTAACATATTTCACAGGATGCAATAAAAGGTGCAGATTTTCAAATATGACGTGTTGTGAAATTATTATAACTCATTCATCAAAATCTGTAGAGGTACTTTTCATTAACCTATTCATTTTTCTCATTACCGATTTAACATATTTCACAGGATGTAATAAAAAGGTACAGATCTTCAAATATGTCGTGTTTTTCAACTACCATAACTCATTCATCAAAATCTGTAGAGGTACTTTTTATTAACCTATTCATTTTTCTCATTACCGATTTAACATATTTCACAGGATGCAATAAAAGGTACAGATTTTCAAATATGACGTGTTTTGAAACTATTATAACCCGTTCATCAAAATCTGTAGAGGTACTTTTCATTAACATATTCATTTTTCTCATTACCGATTTAACATATTTCACAGGATGCAATAAAAGGTACAGATTTTCAAATATGACGTATTGTGAAATTATTATAACTCATTCATCAAAATCTGTAGAGGTACTTTTCATTAACCTATTCACTTTTCTCATTACCGATTTAACATATTTCACAGGATGTAATAAAAAGGTACAGATCTTCAAATATGTCGTGTTTTTCAACTACCATAACTCATTCATCAAAATCTGTAGAGGTACTTTTCATTAACCTATTCATTTTTCTCATTACCGATTTAACATATTTCACAGGATGTAATAAAAAGGTACAGATCTTCAAATATGTCGTGTTTTTCAACTACCATAACTCATTCATCAAAATCTGTAGAGGTACTTTTTATTAACCTATTCATTTTTCTCATTACCGATTTAACATATTTCACAGGATGCAATAAAAGGTACAGATTTTCAAATATGACGTGTTTTGAAACTATTATAACCCGTTCATCAAAATCTGTAGAGGTACTTTTCATTAACATATTCATTTTTCTCATTACCGATTTAACATATTTCACAGGATGCAATAAAAGGTACAGATTTTCAAATATGACGTATTGTGAAATTATTATAACTCATTCATCAAAATCTGTAGAGGTACTTTTCATTAACCTATTCATTTTTCTCATTACCGATTTAACATATTTCACAGAATGCAATAAAAGATACAGATTTTCAAATATGACGTGTTTTGAAACTATTATAACTCATTCATCAAAATCTGTAGAGGTACTTTTCATTAACCTATTCATTTTTCTCATTACCGATTTAACATATTTCACAGGATGTAATAAAAAGGTACAGATTTTCAAACATGACGTGTTTTGAAACTATTATAACTCATTCATCGAAGTCTGCAGAGGTACTTTTCATTAACATATTCATTTTTCTCATTACCGATTTAAGATATTTCACAGGATGCAATAAAAGGTACAGATTTTCAAATATAACGTATTGTGAAACTATTATAACTCATTCATCAAAATCTGTAGAGGTACTTTTCATTCACATATTCATTTTTCTCATTACCGATTTAAAATATTTCACAGAATGCAATAAAAGGTACAGATTTCCAAATATGACGTGTTTTGAAACTATTATAACTCATTCGTCAAAATCTGTGGAGGTACTTTTCATTCATCAAAACCTATATAGGTACTTCTCATTCAACCTAAACACTTACACTAATAAACTTGAAATAGAAAGTTATACCTTGATAGAGAATAGATAAAAACATATAGTAATAAACTCAGTAGACGATAAGCCAGTCATAACTTTATCTGTCAAACGCTATACCAATCTTGATCTAAGTTTAACTTTGGTATAACCTAAAAAAACTAACATTTCGGCAAGGATACCTAAAAGCACGTCAGTTTTTGCAATTCGATTGTCTTAATAATTATTTTAAAGAGATCGGCTTTGTATAATTCAATTCGCACAATTGACTGTTGTTGCTGCACCAAAAGCAATATTTATTGATGACTATTTTTAAATATAATAAAATTCAATTAATATCCTCTTTTATTGATAGAAACAAGTGAGAATATTATGGCATTAATGCATAAAGCACAAAACTCTAAAGAAAATGACAACAAAAACGCCGGAACTTGAAACCAACTTGCAAAACTGCCCCGAATGTAAGCAATGCAAACAATAAATTTTACAGTTTTTGAGTTTGATACAATTTTGAAACCATTAAATAATAACGAATCAAAAATTTGTCAAAATTAAAAATAATTACAAAAAAAAATTAAATATGTAATGAAAAATATTTCAGTGAAGAAATAATATAGGGTGATTTATATAAATTTCTAATATACACAAGGCTACCTTTTCGGATCCGTCAAAACTGTATATTTAAAATTGTTATTTTGGAAAAAGCTTACCAGTCTGTTTGAATACTTGTTTGCTGTGTTATGCTGATAATTGATCCATAAATTGCTTCAAATCAAGCGGCATCTGATGATTATATATTTAATAAAATGTTTATCTGTGTATTTAAAAAGTGCAAGATATTTCAAATACTTTTAAAGCCATTTCGCATACCAATATCCTATATCCATTAAACATAAATTGCAAATGAATTACATGACTCAAAAAAAAACAATTATTTAATTACAATAAACGCGATTGATGAAACACAACACGATTGACGTTTTCACAAATATAACTTAGGTAATCAACATTAGGATTCCTTGTTTTCCAATCTACAATCTTAACCTCATCAAATAGCTCAGACTTCTATCTCTCAAAAGTCAAACGATCCACTTCTATGCTACGTGGAAAAAAAGAAAAGATTAAAGTTTCTGAGCGACAAAATTCGTTACGACAAAATTTGTTACGACAAAATTCCTACATATTATACTTCGAGTTATACCATTTTACTTTTAAACGGAGCATCCATCACCTTATACATACTCGTAAATTCCTCAGTAGTCTCTATTCCCTGGTCCATGTGAAGACGTGGTCCATGTGACAACTACAATAGACACAAAATTGAAATTTCGAAGTATTTGTAACCAAGAACAGATCTTGGTTACTCCAAAATGTAACCCTTATTGCTGAGTTGCAGGAATACTTAAGTAGTCGTGAAGCACTTCTGGTGAAGGACGTAGTATTCGGTAGCGCGGCTCTGTCCGTGTGTTATTAACCTTGAAACTATATTATTTAAATTCTGTAGAATTTTTTATGTTAAAAATCAGATTAACATACGAACTTCTTACACTGATTACAAGATTTTAAAAAAATTAGTGTAAAAAAAACTTGGTAAATGTTGACGATTTATATGAATTCTCATACAATCGTTTACGTACTATTTGTATGTAATTATTTTGTTATATGACTCTGGCAGCGGTATCTTCCAACTGTTCCAATACGTTCCAAGTTACAAGACAATTATCTCAAGGTCTACACAACTCATTGCCGGTAAGACCCTGAGAGTATCTGCCGACTAATTCAACTTTTAAATTGGAACTAGATCTAAACCACAAAATATGAACTAATATGTAATACAAGGGTACTAGTTATGTGTAACTCTTTAATGAAATAACTTTGACAGCGTCGTCCAATTATTTTTTTGGACTCAAGTCATTGATGTCGCTACAAAAGTTTCAACTGAAACTATTTGTATCTCAAGTAGAATGTACGACTTTCCGTACACGTACTTTCATCAGCTCCAATCGAACCGATTCAATAATTTCACTTCAAACGTTTCAATTGGGACTGGACTTCAAGCAGAAGGTACGAATTGTGAAACGCAGTATACAGATACTAGTCACGTGTAACTCTTAACTGAAGTGAATTGAAAACTGAATCTTCCAACTGCCACTTCAACCAGAAGGTACTAACTATGAAATACGATACACAGATACTAGTCACATGTAACTCTTAACTGATATAACTCAGAGAACTGTATCTTCCTTCTCTGAAGACTGCTGCTTCGACTCTTCCTTCTCTCGGAGAATGGTTTCAATTGATTCAAATCACTAATATCCCTGGAAACATTCAATTAGACTTTAACCAGAAGGTACTAACTATGAAATACGATATACAGATACTAGTCACATAGAACTCTTAACTGATATAACTCTGAGAACTGTATCTTCCAACTGTTTCGATTGAATCAAATCACTAATATCCCTGGAAACATTTCAATTGGACTTCAACCAGAAGGTACTAACTACGAAATACGATATACAGATAATAGTCACGTGTAACTCTTATGTGATATAACTCTGAGAACTGTATCGTCTAACTGTTTCGGTTGAATCAAATCACTAATATCCCTGGAAACATTTCAATTGGACTTCAACCAGAAGGTACTAACTATGAAATACGATATACAGATACTGGTCATGTGTATCTTTTAACAGATATGACTCTGATAACTGTATCTTCCAACTGTTTCGATTGAATCGAATCACTAATATCCCTGGAAACATTTCAATTGGACTTCAACCAGAAGGTACTAACTATGAAATACAATATACAGATACTAGTCACGTGTAACTCTCAACTGATATAACTCTGAGAACTGTATCTTCCAACTGTTTCGATTGAATGAAATCACTAATATCCCTGGAAACATTTCAATTGGACTTCAACCAGAAGGTACTAACTATGAAATACGATATACAGATACTAGTCACGTGTAACTCTTAACTGATATAACTCTGAGAACTGTATCTTCCAACTGTTTCGATTGAATCGAATCACTAATATCCCTGGAAACATTTCAATTAGACTTTAACCAGAAGGTACTAACTATGAAATACGATATACAGATACTAGTCACGTGTAACTCTTAACTGATATAACTCTGAGAATTGTATCTTCCAACTGTTTCAATTGAATCAAATCACTAATATCCCTGGAAACATTTCAATTGGACTTCAACTAGAAGGTACTAACTATGAAATACGATATACAGATACTAGTCACATGGAACTCTTAACTGATATAACTCTGAGAACTGTATCTTCCAACTGTTTCGATTGAATCAAATCACTAATATCCCTGGAAACATTTCAATTGGACTTCAACCAGAAGGTACTAACTACGAAATACGCTATACAGATACTAGTCACGTGTAACTCTTAACAGATATGACTCTGATAACTGTATCGTCTAACTGTTTCAATTGAATCAAATCACTGACATTGTTACAAATATTTCAATTGGAACTGGATCTGAACCAAAAGACACAGACTATGGAAGGCAATACACAGACACTAGCCATGTACGACTCTTTCCTTACATGACTTTTATAGTGGATCATCAAACTATTGTAATTGCCCCGAATTACTGATATGGCAACAATCAAAATATGTTGACTCTGAAACATGATACCTAGACGAAATTTCAAAAAAAATTTGCAGTACTTAATTTGTCCTAATTCCTTAAAATTTCCGTATTTAAATTTTTGAGTTTTATTTTCTAGTCACGTCTAGTGGTCTCAGAGAAAAACTCCGGTGACAGACGAACAGACGGACACAGACAGGCCGAAACGTTTCGACTGGAAATTGACCAGAAATTCAACCAGAAGATCCGAACTATTAAAAGCAATGTACAGATACTAGTTCTGTGTAGCTCTTTACTGATATGAATATGAGAACTGTATTTTCCAACTGTTTCATTCAAATCAAATCGCTGGTATTGCAGACATATATACGAGCGTATTTAACGGAAAAACCTTATAAGGATTCTGATTTTCCTATTAGGGTACGGAACCCCAAAACGCTTTATGAATTTTTCACTTCTTCTAATTTCGTTAAGTGGCATTGAAAATCGTTTAACCAAATAAGCGCAAAAGATAAAATACTGTGAAAAGGGACAAGAAAAATATGCCAGAATACATCGACATTGCGCATCATCATCACTGCTTGGACAGGCGATGCTGCACGGTTAACATAAGAACGTAATTGAAACACACAATAATTTTTTTGTTTTAATTTTAATTATTTCCAAATGAAATATTTAATCAAACTTCGATTACAATATTCACACTTACTACATAGTTTAACCCTTAAACAATTATTACAGTTAAATATAAGTTAAATGTAACATTAATTTATTTATAAATATAACATTTTATAATAATAATATTTAAAAGAAAATAACATATCCAATGATTATTCACATTAAATGAATTGGACTAGAATAATGACGCAACTATTACATATTATTTCTAAACCATAAAATAATAAAGAAATAAAAATTTGACAAAGTTAACAACAATTACAAAAAAAATTTAAGGAAAAATGCTTCAATGAAGAAATGGCGGAGGATTATTGAATATATTTGGCGTTAATTTTGTTGAAATTCATTATTCACAATTAAATGAAACTACGTGATGTAGTATTATTTCTAGTTTCTTTAATGTCTTTACCACGACCTAGGTTTCGTTGTATTACAACATCTTCAGGTGGGCTATTAGCAAAGAACTTTTGTAATCTAGAATCTTTGCTAATGGCCCACCTGAAGATGTTGTAATAGAACGAAACCTAGGTCGTGGTAAAGAACTTAAAGAAAGAAGAAATAATACTACATCACGTAGTTTTATTTAATTGTAGAGGATTATATCTATAATTACACAAGGTTACCTTTCCATATCAGTCAAAACTGTACATCAAATTCTTATCTTGGAAAAAGCTTGCCAGTCTTGTTTGTTTTCTTGCTTTATGCCGATAATTGCTCCATAAATTGCTTATCCAATTCAGAGCTTCTTGAGCTCTTAGCTCAAAAAATTTACATGGATCGTTTATTTATTAATTACCTGGACCTATTGTTCTTTTGTCACCAACGGTATCTCCTTAATCATATTATTAGCAGAACCAAAACTACATTTCCACAATAAAATCAGAATTATAATTTTAAGGTTCTGTAACCGAACGACAAAAACGTAACCCTCATAATTTCGCCTTGTCCGCCTGTCCCTCTGTCTATCTGTCTGTCTGTCTCCGTATGTCATAGCAATTTTACTCGGAGACTATTGGCACTATATAGATGAAATTTCGTTGGTAAATTTCTTCTATGAACTGCTATACAATGAAATAGCGGAATTATAAAAAAAATTATATTGGGGTGGCATTCCATACGTATAATTGAGGGATGATCAATAAAATCCAAATCAATGATAGATCAAATGAAAAATCCAGTGCACATAGGCATGTGGCATTTCGTTAGTCCAAAATTACTTTTTTATTAAGATCAATAGTTGGTGAGATATGCGATTCTAAAATCATTAAAAAAACTAAATTTTTAAGTAAGGTAAAATGCTGAAATATAATTTATATAGTAGAATATAAAATAAACTTTCAACGAAAATTGGTTTGCATAAGATATATTGTGTAGTTCTAAAGATATGGAGCATTTTTAGAACCGACCATAACAATAACTTTATATTTCAGTGTCCTTGAGTAATACAAACTTATAAGTTTAATATTATTTGGTGTTATGGAACTCGTCGTGTGTGAGTCCGACTCACACTTGACTGGTTTTTTTATCAAAAATTTTTGCGATTGTCAAGTATACGATTTAGCTGAGCGTTTCTAATACAATGAGATTACATATGAGAGAGGTATATTACTACATCTATTGTTAGGTATATTTATACTATATATGAACGTATTGCACTCAGTTAATTGCTTAGAAGTGATTGCGATGACCCTATACGAATGGGTTAATATGAGTTTTATCACATGATATCGGTAAAAAAAACTATTTAAGTAGATATTTAAAAGTCATTGTAAAAATTGTTTTAACACAAGCAAACAAACCAATTTAATTATAGATATTTTCATCGAAAGAAATTTGAATGATCGATGTGATACTTCTTTGTTGTGAAGTACAATTTTATAGATTTCTCTTATGTAAGAAGTTATTAAGAAATTATTTAAGATAACAACTCATCAAATAGCCAAGTGCGTTTCGCAACACGCATAATATTTATTTGCAGCACATTAAATTTTTACTGAAAACTACATGAAACACTGAACGATGAAGTCATGAAAATTTCTTTAAATTGTTGACACAAAATACATGAAAAACTGACCGACGAAGTTATGAGAGTTTCTTGTTTGACTGTGGAATCATGAAAATATCATTTTCTCATGATAAAAATACATAAACAGTAAAAAATTTCTGTGTTTTCTTGAAAATCATATCATAAGCTAGTGAATACTCCATTTTAATCAAATTAATATCCCTTTAGGAAGGTTAATTTTCTGCTGCAAACTACATGAAAAACTGAACGACGAACTCATGACAATTCCTTGTTTGACTGTGGAATCATAAAAATAAATATCATTTTCTAATGATAAAAATACATGATCAATCATAAAATTTCTGTGTGTTGATGAAAATCATATCATAAGCAATGAAATTAATATCCTTTCAGGAAGGTTTGAATAGAATTTCACAAGGGTGAAATTTCTAACAAGTAAGCTTACGAAAATCGGCTTGAACTATTTTCTGCTGCTAGAATAATACATTCTATTGTAACTAACCTATGTCCTTATCCAAAAAGAAAAGATAACAAATTTAAAAACAATAAGTTATGCAAGGGAAGTAACCAAATTTATAAAGTTTCCAGTCTGTTTCAATGCTTGTTTGCTTTCTGCAGGGAAAGTAACCCAAACGGTTACCCCGCCTAAAGGGAGTAAGTCTTTCAATATGTGTGTCTTAAAACCACAGTCTTAAACCCACTATAACCTCTAATTAAATCCATATACGCTTGCCGCCGACTAACTATTAAACTAATGATTACTGCAGAGATGGCTCTGCGAAACAGCGCCCTTTTCTCACAACAATGCTTTTCTAATCGTGCGAAAGGATAACTCCGTCAAATCTTTAAGGATTCGCTTGAAATTTCAACTCAGCAGAAGTACATACGTAATTATAATTTCATCATAAACTTTTTTGCTATAAGCAGTTTTATATAATTTTTCGTCCAAAAATAAAATATATTTTCATTAGTGCGCCATTTTAGTAAGTAACGAAGGAGAGAAATTTATCTACAAAATTCTGTAGAAAAATATAACTAAATTTTAAAAAGTATGGGGTTTCGATTCCAGACCAAAAATTATGCGAGGAAAACCCTTCTTCCTGTATGATGGTAGGCCGCAATAAGCGAATGCGTATCGTCACCACTTTTTACCGGAAAGTATTTAAACAATAGGAAAGGCTAGACAATAAAATGATTCATATGAATTTTTTCCATTGTTTTTCATATGTTCATAATTTCTTGTCAAAAATAGGCTTTTCTTTTTTTTCTTTGTACGTTACCTTGGCCTTATAAGAATTGGTATTAAAGAGAACGCAGAACAGTTGTACGGTGACCCGACTGTCGATCAACCAAAGGCACTCGGTTTGCTAACAGTGGGTACGCGCACTTCATGGTAAGAAAAAAATAAAGTTTTTTGCAATTTCAACAAAAAAATATTTAAAATTAATGGAATGGGATGCAGGAACTGCCCATCAAATTATTGAAGATGTAAGTACAAAGCTGGTTAGTCTCATAAATTTTTCTCTTTTAGGCACACGAGAATAACGGGTAATTCGAAAAATTTGTTTTTTTTTTGTTTTTAAATATTTTATAAAAAAAAATGTGAAGAATATCGTTTCTAACTTTAGAAACTTTATTATAGTGCCAATAGTATACTCAAAAATAACGGTTGAGTTCGCCCTTAGCCTAACTGTTTTGGGCTACTTCCCACATAAATAGAAATCTCCTCTCCCGTAAAATCATTCCACCTTGTCACTATGTAATGCGAGCAGTGGTATAACAAAAAAGAGGAGCATGAGTAATTCCTGATAAAGTGAGCGGCAATCGTATAAAATATGCATGCGAGCAACATGTACGCGAACGCAACCGCATGAACAGCTATATTATTTTAATTATGCTTGTTCAGTATAAATCTGTAACAGGTAAATATTATGTTTATTACGTTAACCTGTGGCGTGTTTAAGGTGTTTCGTACCAAAAATGCTAAAATATAACTATTACAACCAGTGACCGTGTGTCAGTCGGTCTTTGGGTTGCACCTAATTATTTTTTTAAAAAACTGAAGCTATATGTTTCAAATTTGGAACAGTTTCATAGAAAACATATTTCTAAATATTCTCTATTAAAATTTAGGCAGAGATGGTCAACATTTTTATTTCCAAAACCTTTTTGATTTTTAAAAATTATATTTTGTTACTATTCGTTTATAAAAAGAAACTTTATGAGAACCAATGTATTTTGTCTTATTTTCGAAGGATTCAATAAAAACAATATCAGATGTACGTATCAAAGCATAAAGAAAAGAAAAACACAATTCTAATTTATATTTCATTAATATATATATTGTTACGCATTGCGTAAATATTCCCAAACTTTTGTAATACCATTTTCAAACCATTTATGTCTCATAACCCCAATGTTGAAGTATTAGTTGCCCTTCCTGTATAATCGAAAAAAGTTTACGATAGAAGCTATGAAAACCGTGACTCGGTCACCATACTTCATTTTTCTACTTGGGGACATTCAGAGTTGCGGTGGCCATTTATCAAAAAGCCTTCTGAAGAAATATTTCAAGAACCCCCCCACTTGTTCTCATTAACTGAATATTGATTGAACAGGTTATGAACCCAGTAGCCCTAGCTTGTAAATAGTTCAAAATAAATATAAACAAAGAATAAATATAAACAAAAAGTTCATTCGTAAAACTAAGAGTGAAACTAAGAGTGTAATGACTTCAAATAATTCTTCAATATTAATTGAAAATTTAACTAGCTTTGAGATTCGCTGTAAAGGTTTATATCCAACATGAAGAAGCTATTGAAAGTATTTTTGAAGGACGATATAAAAGAGAGGACAGAAATCATTTTATTGATTAAACCAGTGATTTATTTGGTGTTCAGGAAACTCATACCACAAAGAAAGTCTAGAATAACTTGGCAAGTGCTTTTGATGATACAAGGTTAACATGTCGAGTAAGTTTACTTAGAGATCCGTAAATGACAACTCTTACGAAATGTTAAAATACAGAAGATTACGTCAGCAGAATAATGACTGTAGCGCATAACTTCTGAAACATCAGATTAAAAGTAGATGATGAGCTGTTTGGAACAAAGCTTCCTGATCGAGTCTGCCCAATTTATTCAAACTAATTATAATAGCAATCAAATTAAATTGCCTTATATAGCAACAAATCTATTGTCAGTATGAAAGTATAGCCAAATGGAAGTTACAAATAAAAATTGTTTTATAATAAATAGAATGATTGATTCATGGCTACTGTGAGTTTAATCATCAATTATAGAAATGCATACAACAATTTTGCATAGACGCTATTAAAACAGACACTTTTTGTACCACTTGCGTCGGGATTATCGGGATTAATTTTCATGACTCAAAAAAAAATTATGGAAAATACTGACTGGATACAATTATCCAAAAACGATAAAAAATTTGCCATTTATAAAATGTCCAAAAGGTAAAACACGCGATTGTCTATTCGTGGCTTAATGGAAACTGCATTGCTTTTCAGAGCGGAATATTTTTTTTATATTTATAGATTATTATTCGTAAAATGCATTCAATTACTTGCTACCCAGGAAGTCGGTCGCAATAAAAAATCAAGGAATTCGAGGATCAAATGGAAAACCAATTAAACTGTAATATTAAATATATCCGCTCAGAAAAAGGATTTGAGTATATTAACAAAAACTTTTTCCAATTCCTGAAAAATACTGGGACTATATATATACACATAAAATAAAACGGCAGAATGCATTAACAAAACACTTGGTGAGAAAGCAGAGTGGTTGTTATTTAACGCCTAGCTGCTAAAACAATATTGGGTAGAGATGGTGCATGCAGCCAACAATCTCAAGAACAAAGTCCCTATACGGATATTAGAATATAAAACTTCAGAAGAAGTGTGGTCGGAAAAGAAATTAATCTTTTAGCAAAGATCTTTGCTAATAAAATCTTTGCCACCTGAAGACGTTGTAAAACAACGAAACCTAGGTCGTGGTAAAGAACTTAAAGAAAGTAGAAATATGCAGTGCATTATTAACAGTTAATGCTCGAAGTATATTTATATTAATATTTAATTATAATTTTCACAGGTCATTACGTCTGTCAAATATGTCACTAATTCATGATTTGTTAATATCGTGTTAACAGATGCTAATTTTGATCAAAATGTTAAGTGTATATTAAAACTTGTGTTTTGATTATTTTAAGAAAAATTGTTATGTCAGTAAAACTAAATTTAGATAGAATTAGAAATAATCCAAGTAAAATTTAAAGTACGTGCTATTATGTAAATTTAGTATTAATAAGTGTTTTATTTTTGTGATCCACTGAATCTCCTCTCATTAATCTGATTATAATCGCCAGGTTGAAAAGTTACATTTTCCAGAGTTTGTCACATGTGTCCACAAAATGCATATAACTTAGCTTTTTGGTACTGAGGCAAACTTTTCATTTTCTCTTGTTTAAGTGAAACTCTAAAAAAACTCATTTATTTTGATGAAAAACTATATCCTATTTTATGGAGACTTTGCAATAACAAACGTTCTTTCGTATTGTCTTTTCAAACCAATTAAATTTTTCGAACACTATAATGTTTATCTTCGAGACTCTAATATATGCCAGTGGTTCAATAACATTAAACTGCATATACCGAATACCCATACATCTACCCGGTGTACTGAGGAAACGCTGGTTCTCCAATTATGTCTATGTCACTGTCGCTCTGCTCAGATTCCTCTGAATCGCTCTGCCCGTGCAGCATCCTGGAATCTGCGTCGGACTGTAAAAATTTAGAAAAATTATACGTGGAAACCCATGTGTATGAAGAAAAACTTCGTTTCGTTAATAAATAATCTATAACTACTTTAATTACACATTTTCATTGTAAACTCTATTTTTTTTTCTATATAAAATACGGTAGTTATCTCATTCTAAATTTTGGTATTTTTCGTACAATATTGTGAAGTATAAGTTAATTAAAAACCAGTCTTGAAAAAAATTCAAAAATTGAATGAAAAATAAGCCAGTTGTAGGCATCTAAATTTGAAGATACGGATAGAGTTGGGTATATCCCTGTCTCTTTTCCCCTCATAGAATATAATTTGTAATATTAAAAATGACCTCACAACACAGCATTTCCGTTCTTCTCTAAAGGTTAAATTTAAACTTTTATAACTCGGTAAATTTTTAAGATTATAAAACAATTTTTTCGCTCTTCATCAGCTTGTACCTTGAAATTATGATTAATGAAATAAAAAAAATTAGTCAAATACCCAATTACGATTATTATTAATATCACGTGCTTTATTGCTACTGGCCTTTTCTAGTCAACCAAAGCACCGAGTAATAAAATAAATTATGTGCTGTGCAAGATTAATACAGTTGCTAAATATTAATACAGTTATACAGTTGCTAAATAAAAAAAACCAAATACCATTAATACAGTTGCTAAATAAAAAAAATAGTTAAAACACTAATAACCAATAAACTGGCAAACTGACAAAAAATAGAGCATGACAAATGATTAATCAAAAATGGAGATGGAAATGTATTCACGTATACATACACACTCAAACAAAGATTTATTTTTTGAGTTATGAAGGTAATGAGTAATACTATCTGTGGTCTGTAGTATAAATTTTTAAGAATTGATTTCAATATATGTGTATCACAAATAGATCTACAGATGCCACTAGAATCGCATTATATGTTGGTGAAACTTTGAAATTATGTTTCAAAGTTTCATCTATAAATTAAAAATAATTCACTGATAAATCGATTCTTATATAGGTTCATCAACAAAAAAAACAAAGTTTCATCAACAAATTAAAAATAATTCACTGATAAATCGATTCTTATATAGGTTCATCAACAAAAAAAAACAAAGTTTCATCAACAAATTGAAAATAATTCCCTGATAAATCGATTCTTATATAGGTTCATCAACAAAAAAAAACAAAGTTTCATCGACAAATCAAAAATAATTCACTGATAAATCGATTCTTATATAGGTTCATCAACAAAAAAAACAAAGTTTCATCAACAAATTAAAAATAATTCACTGATAAATCGATTCTTATATAGGTTCATAAAAAAAAACAAAGTTTCATCAACAAATTAAAAATAATTCACTGATAAATCGATTCTTATATAGGTTAGAACAGTTCTAAATGGCAATAGAGTGATGTGAAATGTCTGATTTATGCTATAATACTGAGTGTGTGATTCTAGTGTCATTTCTTATATATAAAAAAATCGAGGAGTGGCTTATAGTATTAATTTCACTTTTCCAGTCTGTTTGTGTTTTTTTTAATTTTTATTTCAAACAAACCCATGCGTCTTATTTGTATTTAATGAGAATTGTTAAATAGTAACTTTCTCCTGAATGCACACAAATCATTTTTAAAAACGACTTTTTATATTGTATTTCTCTTAATAAATAATTTTGTGTTTTTAGTAGAAAAGAATAATAAAATTTATTACTTCATGTTGTTATTAACGGCATTTCAAAAAAACTGGATATATTTTTTAAACTCGCAATTAATAAAAGGCAGATCATATTTCGAACCAGTTTTTCTAGCTTTAAAATAAAATTCTGAGACTCTCACTGTTGGTTTTTATCGTTTTTTTTTTTATTCAATCTTATTTTATTATCAGCTGTGCCCTGTACTTAGTTCGCAATTATTTGAAAATAGCATCAGTGTAATAACCACTATTGTAAACCAAGCAAAGAAAAAAATTATCGGCCTGTAGGAATTGAATCCACGTTTTTGGCGTACCGGGCCAAAGTGCAAATCATTACACCATGTCTGATCCGATTGACCTGTCGAAACTATTACTATATTTAACACCACTATTATTTTCTTTAAATTTTTTTCTTCATTTTACAATATTTATGAGCATAAAGACTACTAAAACGTTGATAGATGACGTTGGTAGTACCAGTATCAGATAAAAATTGTCCTATATGTTGCTTGGGGGTATAAACTATTACAATACAAAAAATTTTGTTAAAATGTTTCCAGAAGATTTTGCATGATTTGAGAACAAATTTAACAGACAGACAAAAATTCTAAAAACAAGATTCCATGCTTTCATTGTCATATAGAATATATATGTTAAATCAATCGGTATAAATTTTCCATGTGTGTGTGACTTCTGTAGCCACAAATTTATTATATGTACAGATTACTTTTTTGAATTGTCAATTTAATTCTACCTTATACATAAATATCTTTTATTTTCATATTAGAAATACTAAAAATTATAAAGTTTTTAATATCAATAACTTTTTTCTTTTTAACAAGTCGAGTTTTCTGGCAAGTTTCACGTGAGGGAATCCGAAAAATTAGAATTTCAATGTTGGTCAAATTGGTCGCTTAGGCCGGCACTTAATCTTTTTTATCTATAATTTTAGTTTTATTCACAAGACGTAGACAAACCATTTAATACATTTTTTGAACATGTCGACCAAGCCACTTGGCCTTTAAAAGCATATATTACGAATATTTTCCCTAACACCATATTCCAGCTTTATATCTTCACATGGCAATACTAATAACTCCATTTTAGCAATACAAAGAATCAATATTATGACTAAAAAGGTAGAGTGAGAGAACCGCGTCGGCAATTGGAATAAAAAAAATGATGTGAGTAGCTTCTCTTTTATTATGTAAGATCCTCTGTTATGTTTGTTTTCGTAATTAATAACGGAAATGTTAAGCCGCTCCCACATAAGCTCACGGATGAAGTGAAACTTCTTTACCGGTTCATGTTAGTTAATAATTTATAATAATCATTTGTTATCTAGTAGTATTTTATTTTTCTTGCCGTTCTGATTAAAACTATATTTTTTCTACTTAATTACACTTTATTTAACAAATGTTTAATAGAACTTTCTAAAAAACTGATGATACCACACTCGCTTACAATTTTGTATTATGCCATACACAAAACTAAACGCACAACTAAAGGTGCGATAATCGGTGATGACCGGCCGATTCGTCGACCGATTGACATTTAATTAAACTTCTTAACATTCTCGACTGTCAAATTATTAACACTCGGTTAGTTTCATCACAACTAGAATACGTTCGGCGTTTATTTTCTCAAACATTACACAATTTTAACGTGACATAATAACTCAGAGGTTACTAAAGAAGTTTCACTTCAACGCAACAGAAGTCCAAATCACGGCTCAATAGTAACGATAGCTGTATAATTGTTGGTAGAATTCTAATTTCCATTATTGGTACACACTCACCTGTCTTCTAGAAGACGAAGGTAGGGTTTGCTTCGAAGTGAAATCCACAGGCACACCGTCTGAAACAATTATAATTGGAAGAATTCATCACTAGTTTTGCCTGTGTCGTAATTACACTTTTCCAATATAATTAGGTAATTTTCAGGCCAGGCCAACATCTAGTTCCGAAATATGTATTAGTCGCTTTGTCATAATTCTGAGCTGTCATCATACAACAAGCTCATATTATATAATCAAGTTCAACGTCCAGTTTGAAGTAATGGAATATAGCTATGGGGCTGCGCCAGTAATTTTAATATCCAAGTAATACAAAGACTTTAAATTAAAGTACTAGGTGCCCAGTGAATATATGACCTAAAACTTACGCACTTGGAGATCATATGTATGTCACGACAATTAACATAAAATATTGTTACTTATGCACTTGTTATAATGTCATAGGGTTTTGACATGATTGTGATATGATATTGACATAAAAAATTACTTTAAGCTTAAGATGATGTCACATGGACGTTATACTTATTTCATATTCATTATATCAGAGCCTGAAGTAAAATGTGTGAAATAATGACTCAAGTATGACATATATCTTACATAATTTGTGACCTGGCACTGATATTAGTTTTACGTCAAAGTGTTTAGTGAGTATGTACTTAACGCGCCTTAGCACGTTCCTAACTGTAACCTCCATCACGATCTTCAGAATGAAATGGTAGAGGATATTATTAGTAGATTTGCTAATTCTTCTTATAAGAGACTCCAAAATCAAATCATTGTAGGAGCGCCTAGACTTTTGAATGTGCAAAATATCACTAGATGACTCAAAAAGATAAAACCGTTTGAACTTGTCAGATATTATAAGGTTAAGTAATTCAATGGAAATAAATTAGGTTACACAGTTCTTAGTATATTATTTTAGAAACAAATGAATCGTTAGTTATGTAACTAGTTTTAAGAAAAATTGTGTAAAAAAAAATTCAAGTCTCATTTAAACGTTCTAAATTATTATTGTAATCTTCTCGGTTAAGCAAACGAAACTGTCACATTTACTTTGCATACCGGCTGACATGGCTGTTGGTGATCGTGCCACGTGGTTCATTATTTTCTTCACGTTTCTATATTCTCTTTCTTAACGAAAGTAACTCACCTGCGTAATAATCAACCACAATCATCTAGTATAGTTTTATACCTAAAATAAAAATTAACAGTGTATAATATGCAAACAACACGACAGAAGTGAAACTTCTACGATTGATTTTGCTTTATTATCAACAAAACGGTAAAGTTTGTTTGTTTGTTTGCGCTAATCTCTGGAATCATACACAGTCTGATTTCAGACGTTCCTTTTTTGTTCGAAGTTCATACTTAGAAAAAAATATAGACCACACACAATATAGCTATAATTGATAAAAGCAAAGCACTGATTAAAATGAAAGTCTGGAATCCCGGTGCGAGGTAGGGAGACAGGCATAATTCTTTTCTATTCGTCACGAGTATTCTCGCCAATATACTCCCGACCCCGACGATTGATGTCATTTGGCGAACGGAGCGGAGGCGTCTAATAACCGCTGGAGTAAGGTGGAGAGTAGCATAATTAAAATAATTTTACGCTGGTGAAACCACGGAGAACAACTAGTAACAATATATAAACGTCACTTATATCTCACATGACGGCCACACAAACTTTATGTTTATACGTTTTGAGTGAAAACTTCTTTTCGCTCACCTTAGGCCGAACAATTCGACGCTATTCGGGTATACTCGGCACTAGGCTATGTACGGTCTAAAGAGACGGACTTCAAGCGGCCGTGTTAACAAGTATATTATCACAAGCAAGTAATTGTCACTTTGATTATTTCTACTTTCTTTAATTGGCAAGTGGACAAAAAAATAATGAATAGTAAATAATTAATAACAAAATTTCGCTTGCAACTCATATGATGAGACATGACAGAAGTGAAACTTCTTTGGCGATCTAAAGCTCGATTTGTAAGCATATAGTAAGGGGTAAAATAGCAGACAGAGAAGAAGAAGGGGGAGAGAGAGAAACAGAGAGAGAGAGAGGGAGGAGGAGGTACTTAGTATAAATCCATAGATTGTGAATATATTTGGCGTTAATTTTGTAGAAATTCTTATTCACAATTAAACGAAACTATTTGATGCAAAGATCTTTGCTAATAGCCCACCTGAAAATGTTGTAATACAACGAAAGCTATGTCGTGGTAAATAAATTAAAGAAAGTAGAAATAATACTACATCACCTAGTTTCATTTAATTGTGAATAATGAATTTCTACATAATTAACGCCAAATATATACAAAAAATAATATTTTTATTTATTAACAAATTCAAATAAACTACCTTTTTTCCGTGATCTTGGTACACTCCGTATAAAAAGTATACGTGTATAAAGATTATTATTTTCTATTAGTTATATTTTGCATGTAATTGCAAAACTTTAATAAGTTAATTGAGCGTATTTGGGTGTATAAATATACTATATTTATTAGAAATTATTTGTGTCAAAATGAAAAAAATATAATCAGTTGAATGTGCACTGGATTCTTTCGATTTGTTCACATGTCTCCGTTAATGTATAGATAATATACGACAACCATTAGTGGTAATTTTTTTTATTTTTCAACCTCGTATTCAACATTTTTAACGTACACAGTACGATTAATTTTTTAAAGTGAAACTTCTTTGGGCGCAACGAAAGCATAGTGTCAAGGCCCAATTTCGTGTAACGTTTCTATGCAACACTTTCATGCAACGTTTAGTTGTAACGTCTGAAGTAACGAATCTATCGCAAGAAGGACGGTAATTAGGTACTTAGCTAACAAACAAGAGAGATAGATTTACACGATAGAGTAAGATAAGAAGAGTACGCTATCAGCTGTTTCGCACGTTATGTATGTCAAAAGTAAACTGTCAAAGTTTTATCGATTTATTTATCTGTTTATGATCGATTTATTTCTAATTATGCGTGTACTTCATACATTACAAAATTAACTATATATGTACTTCTTTATTTATAAATCCGCAATGAACCTGCACATATCGTTGTCGAAAATATAATTTCCAACGGGAACAATACATCCCGTCTTCCTTCAAGCGCATTTCGCCTTGTTCTAGTACTGGCTATTTTTTTAATTAACAATTGTCTATGTATAATATTGTTTTAATTAACAATTGTCTATGTATAATATATATGAAGATTTTATTAGATTTTAAGTCGATTTGTAATGATATTTTATCAATTTTACTGAATGCATAATATTAAAATGTTTCTATATAAATTTAGCACACACCATGGACTTACATTTAGTATATTCTCTCTCTCTCTCTCTCTCTCTGTCTCTCTCTCTATCCATATATTTCTCTGTCTTTTTTTCTTTCTCTTCCTCAATCTCACTATCTATCTATCTGTCTTTCTCTCTCTCTCTCTCTCTCTCTCTGTCTTTCTCTCTATCCATATATTTCTCTGTCTTTTTTTCTTTCTCTCCCTCAATCTCACTATCTATCTATCTGTCTTTCTCTCTCTCTCTCTCTCTCTCTGTCTTTTTCTCTGTCTTTCTTTCTCTCTGCCTCATTTATTTACAAATCGAGGTTTAGATCGACAAAGGAGTTTCACGTCTGTCATGTGTATTGTGTTGCACGCTCTTAATTTTTTTGGTTAACCTTGGTTATAGACAATAAACCATAAGGATTAAATATGTATATATATATATATATATATATATATATATATATATATATGTGTGTGTGTGTGTATATATATGTATTTAAATATGTAAATAACAAAATTATGGGACTTGCATTTTTAGCCATCATATCAACAGTTTGATAATTTAAATCCAACTATTCCTAAAACAAAAAAATAATATTCGAGTAAATTAATAATTTTTTTTGATAATTGAAGAAACATTTTAATAAAATGGACAAAGTTTATTCTCGCTAGAAATAGTTTTAATAAAAAATTTAATTACCATAATGGTTCACTATCGAAAGACATATTAAACATTTATTGTAAATTACCTACAATACTAACACCAGTACCTTTCAAAGCGCCATCCATAATAATTAACTTTTCATACTCGCATAATGAATGCGAAAAATTTGTTAATCAAGCTAAGTCTAATAACGAAAATTAACTCGACTTAAAACATCTTAAAATACTCATTTAATCTTAACGGAAAACATAATTAAAGTTAATTAAGAAATTAATTACGAACGGAGGCATATTACAAATATCCATTATTCTTGTAATTACATCAATCTCATTAAATGGATCGGGAAAATTATTTTCATTTCTCTAACGATCCGAGAGAGCTAATTCTGTATTTCAATAACGGCAGCTCTTACGTCATTTCCTTACTTAAGACTATATCTAATTATTCCTTAAGTCTACCGGAAATATGTTTAGTCGTTGGCCTCGATGGAGTCGCTTGTTATTGAGTAAGGTTTATTGAAGTCATTATTTAACGTAAAAGAATTGGCAATTGCCTTGTTATTTTGTCTTTTAATATTATAAATATAGTTAAAATATAATCCAGCCAAATAAATACAATAGCAAATATCCTAACCAATGTTATAATGACGAATGTTCTGATGGATTATTGCATGTTTGTTATTATATAACTCTGTAATTTTTAAACAGATCTACACAAAATTTGGCACATGTAGATTTTTTATATATGGTAATATGTGAAGAAAAAACGTTATACCCCTTTTTAAGAGTATTGCGTGCACATAGGAGTGTGTGATTTGGCATAATTAAAGTTTGTATGGAGAAGGAGTAAAGAATGAAGATAAATATGTTAATACGTGAAGAGAGGTATAAAAGGGGTATAAAGTTTGTACCCCTTTTTAAACCTATTGTGTGCACAGAGGAGTGTGTGATTTGGCATAATTAAAGTTTGTATGGAGAAGGAGTAAAGAGTGAGGATACATATGTTAATACGTGAAGAGAGGTATAAAAGGGGTATAAAGTTTGTACCCCTTTTTAAGCGTATTGTGTGTACGGAGGAGTGTGTGATTTGGCATAATTAAAGTTTGTATGGAGAAGGAGTAAAGAATGAAGATACATATGTTAATACGTGAAGAGAGGTATAAAAGGAGTATAAAGTTAGTACCCCTTTTTAAGCGTATTGCGTGTACGGAGGAGTGTGTGATTTGGCATAATTAAAATTTGTATGGAGAAGGTGTAAAGAATGAAGATACATATGTTCGTACGGGAAGAGAGGTATAAAAGGGGTATAAAGTTTACACCCCTATTTAAGCGTATTGCGTGCACAGAGGAGTGTGTGATTTGGCATAATTAAAGCTTGTATGGAGAAGGAGTAAAGAATGAAGATACATATGTTAATACGTGAAGAGGGGTATAAAAGGGGTATAAAGTTTGTAACCCTTTTTAAGCGTATTGCGTGCACAGAGGAGTGTGTGATTTGGCATAATTAAAGTTTATATGGAGAAGGAGTGAAGAAAACTAATTATTATATATACTATATGTTACAAATACATTGAATTATATGTTACAAATACATTAAAAGATTAATTATTTGCATTCAACAATAAAAAAGTCATTGTTTACGTTTATACTGTCAATGTTAAACCCGTGAGAGTATGTGGTCAAACATTCGCACAGAGTAGAGATTTTCATCAAATGATTTTAAAACGTCAGATTGAATGAGTTTCGAACTGTGAATTCAATATATTTTTTTATCAATAAAGTGTTTATTTTATATTTTGTGTAATAAATATCTGTGTTTTATATATAAGTGATAAACAATATATGTGTTTTATATAGTAATGAAATACAGCTTGCCTAATATACTCCTGTTGCAAAAGGAAAATTTTGTAGCGGCAATCTGAATTTACATACTCTCGCCTACCTATCAGCGTTTTCAACAAAGTGAGTAGGTAAATACATTTTATTATTTAAATAAATCCTGCGTCATAATTTCAGTTCTGAGTTTCAGTAATTTCTTTGAAAGAGAACTTCAATAAAGTTCAAACTTAAAAATTTTATGAATTACGGTAAAATTTCGTCCGCTGGGCGACCATCGGACTTTGTTAAGAAATAAATAATTTTTATCCCGAAATCTGAAGTAGTTTTTGAGAAACAGCATCTGTGTTCTATGATATTGATTAGGTCCCTACTTAATGACGGAGTCTGTGAATAATGTTCTGTTCTGTATCGCGAATTCTCAATTCCGTTGTCCTCAAGCGATATCTCATACAAGATTATCTCCCTTTTTAAATCGATCACGGTGTTACTACTGAAAGCTAACCGATCTGAAAAAAATGGGGCAGAGGTGAATCTTATCCTGGATGGAGACATATGTTGCTACAGGTCACGAGACTAAAGTCGCGGACAGAAGCTAATATTCAATAAAATTCTTAATTTAGATAAATATACTGATGGCGTTCAGTCATATTCGGCCAGCTCGTAATTTGAGCAGACGATATAAAAAGCTAGGACTTTGAAAAGCAAAAGCTTCAATAAAAATAAGCATTAATATACAGTTGTGAGTTGTTTGGTCTTATGTCATGTAAGGGTACATGTATTTACTATTCGCTAACTGTGGCCGCTACTTCCTTTACGTATATCTTTAAAAAATACTCTTAAGTTGACTGTAAGACCGAAGATTAAAACATATAACGCTATTTATAATTATCATAAAACAAACTTTCCTTCAAGTCTATGCATACAAATTTTAAATAACATTACCTCTTTTTCTAGCAGATTAATTTCAATGAAACAAAACCTACATGTTACCTTAGTTTCCGTAAAATTTTAAGGTTAAATTCTGTGAAGATCCCTTCAGTATTTATGATAGCAAATAAACAGAGTCACTGACAGAAAAGAATCCTAAATCATTTCCAAAAACCCTCAATCCCTCCTAAATCATTTGTTGTCATTTTAATATACCTTTACTAAAATATGACTATGGTAGAGGTGTATGAAAGCCGTAACTAAGTAACTGGTCATACTCCTTTACTACTTCTGCTTAAGGTCATCAAGAGATCCACAGGCTATTTGTCCGGATTCCTCATCAAGGTATATCTCAACAATCATCCACGTGGCTCCGCCAACTCAACATTAATTCAATTTATTTATTGTAGGAAAGTCATCTGTCCGCTCGTCAGGAATTTCTTACTTCTAAACAAGGTAACGCAGGGATTGAAATTCACATATAGCTTGTATTTTTAGCCCAAAAATAGAATCCTGATTTTAGAGGACTCCCATACATGGAAATGGGTATTGAAAAGAATATGGATTTTTTTCAAGGCTATCTATAAGACTAGACAAAACCTTCGACGAAAAATCGGTGAGGCGTAATAGATCATAACTACACAGTAGATATTATTAAATAATTTTTCAAGAACCACACATTACGAATAAAATACCTGCTGTAATTTTAAAAAGAACTTAACAGATATTTGCTGTCGTTGAATAGCAAAACGGTGTATGAGATCTTTCATATCACCCTCGTGCGATTTGCCACGAGTGCGATGGCGCTCGCGAAATCAGTTGCTGTTTAGCGCGCGGTAATTAGCGATGCTGTGAAGAAAGTAATAGTGGGAGTAACATTATGGCGCGCTCACAATTTGGTGTAATGAAGATTTTGAGTGATACTGATAATAGTGACGATAACAATTATTTTGCTGATACGGAGGATGTACCGGACTGCGGAAATACGATAGGACGATGATTTCAGTTTTTGTTATAATTTTTGTTCACAATATATATTTCCATAATTTTCTTTGTATTTTATTATCCTTGTACAAGTTTTTATTAAGAAAACACCGAAAAAATTATTAAAATTTGATAATTTTTGGAAGAGATGCAGTTTTTTTCGAGACAAGGGTAAATGAGATCAAAAACAAAAGATTTCTTTGGCATTTTTAAGTATATATGAGTAAAAAACCATGGCACTAAAACGGTTAAAGTAACACAGGGTAAATTTAGTGCGCATGGTGCTATCTACCCATTCTTACTCGTGAAAGAATTAATCTTCAAAGTACTTATCGCGATTTACTCATGGATGATAATTACACAGTAGATATTATTAAAGAATTTTTCAAGAAACACATATTACGAATAAAATATCTGCTTTAATTTTAAAAAGAACTTAATAGAGATTTGTCGCCATTGAATTTCAAACCGGTACACCTATAAGATCTTGCACTAATTCAAAGTAACAAAGGGATTGACATAAGAGAAGTAAACAATTCAGGCGTGTAAAGCCGCGGACAAAAGCGAGTTATTTATATGTCAAGGGTCAGGTAGAGAGTGATTTCAAAACATCACATTTAGTTCATTTACCGATACAGCACTCTAAGGTTTTTTACAATTTGTCGTAAGACGAGGTGTTTTCTCCACTAACTTAGGGACATACAACTTATTCCATTATTTATAAACTTTCAGTTTTGCCAGCAGCTCCATACGATTTTGGTCCATTTTTCCTTTTTCAATAAAGGTCTTCTTCGGAATCGAGTGTAAGTATAATCATAAGTTCTTCATACATACGCAATACGCAAAACTTTGGTGGTGCGATTAATTAAGGTTATGCAACTTAATTACCTAACCTCCTTAATTTCTTGCTTTAAAAATATTTATTCCAATGTTGTTTATTACACAGAAAATTTATATGCATTTATGGAATGATTTGTTTTTAATGAAAATTACAAAACTGATTTGACCTTTATTAGTCAATCGACCTTATCCAACCTGTCAACAAAATGTCAACTTTAAAACAGATTCGCCATCAACTTGTGTAGCAAACACATTTTATAATACAAAAGCAATATGGCGCCGCTTTACAAGCGTAATTTGACATCGCAGACAAGATGGCGGACGGTGCTCGCTGGTAATTGGCCGAAGGCCGCCATGATGTCTTGAAGACGTTCACGTTAGAGGAATTTTTGTTGCGGACAATGTGAGTGTGTTTGGTTGTGTGAGGCTATTGATATTTAATTTATTTTAATAAAACTTCTATATTATTAGGAATTGAGAAAATTCTCCATTACTCTATAATAATCAATACTAAATAGACATTATCAAAGATTAATGAGCCTAGAAAAATTAATTTTAAAAAAGGAATTTACAGCACAATCATTTTTTTATGAGAAATTATAGTATATTTTTTAGATATTGCTAAATGTAAGATGTAAGTGCTCAAAAACACACCTATATTTTATAAATTTATTTCATAAAATAAATTGTGTTCAAATTGCAAAAAGTTAAGAAAAATTAATCTTTCATAAATTTAAATTAATTTTAGAATTTCTATAATAGTATTTTGTTACATTTTTGTTCATAGATTTAATGATGCAGCAAACCACACAAGAAGATATTTTTTTGTAAAGAATTCAACTATTTTCACTGGATCTAATTAAGTAAATTTAATTAATACATCAGGTTTTGAAAATTATAATATCCATTTTTTTTAATTACTTTACTTATAGGTACCATTTTTTTGAGTTGCCAGATTGAAATGTACAGTGAAAAAAAACATAGTTGATGTGTTGAAAACTCAACATGTAAGGCCATCTTTTGCTCTAATATAAGTATAGTGGAGGCGGCTAACATGAAAAAAGATTTTTTGAAAAATCAGGTTTTTTTTACTTACGTTACTATGATTCACATAACAACATATTTCGAAATAATTATCTGTACCAGATTCATAGGACTAGAGCGGAGAAGACTAAATCTCTCACATATGCAAATTTTTGTTAGTAAATTTAAAACTCATTAGGTTTATTTTTACATATTTAGAATTATCTGTACCGGATCGGATCCATAGGAATAGAACGGAAAAGACTAAGTCTCTCACATTTGGAAATGTTTGTTTGTAAATTTAAAACTCATCAGGGTTAACTTTACATATTTAGAAATAATTCTCTGTACCCGATCTGATCCGTAGGACTAGAGCGGAGAAGACTAAATCTTTCACATATTCAATTTTTTGTTAGTTAATTTAAAATTCATTAGGGTTATTTTTACATATTTGGAAATAATTCTCTGTACAGGATATATAAAATAAAAATGGGCATAATATAAATAAAATTACCGAACAACATCTACTGAAAAACTCATTCGATAAAAAGAAACGAAAATAGTAAAACGCAGAAAATGTATTGCAAAAATTGAAGAAAAATTATTTCAGATGGTGTAAAAATAAAAAAAATGATTAGAAAACGATTATTACATAATAATGTACATTTAAACGTGAAATTAATTATTTACTCAGACAAAAATATTATAATCCGAAATAATAGTTAAAACAATAGCATTAATAAACCTTCATGTATGAAAACAAGAAACATGTAAAATTATTTTTTTTAAATATTTTATGACTCCAAAATATTGTTTTAAACCCTATCTTAATTAAAGATAGAGTGATCTTAGTGAATAATATAATATATTTATTGCTGGACACCGGAATAGCAATTATGTACATCGTCTTTTGTTTGTATCACTCGTAACTGTGTCTAACGATTTAAGTTAGTCGTAATTATTGAAAGTAAGCAAGTAATTATTACTAAAGATTGCAAGAATTTATTTCGATGTTTTTTCATAAGAAGTCTTTTATTAAAATTTTTGTTTTATTGTTGGGCTTTTATTAAATTTTTTTTTATTGTTGGACTTAACTGCAATATCGATTAACAGCCTATAGAACTGTAAGACTGTATTTTTTTAGTCATTTATTACGTCTAATAGAGTGAAGTGTTCAAAAGTTACTCGGTCAGCGAAGAAGGAATATTTTTTATCGCACAGCCGAATTGCGCAAATTGACAATTACTTTTAAAAATATTTTACATGTTTGAATAAAAAGAACTGTTCCACTCACTTTTCTCTGGAATTATAAATGAACGTGGCAGATAAAATCTTGCAGCATCCAATTTTCCTGAATGCAGAAAAAATAAATTTTCGTCCTAGTGTTATTTTATCTTTTTTTATCAAAATATTTACAAGTATTTTTAATCAACCATGGAACATAGTGTTGCTTTGTTTGGAAGTTAAAAAATAATTAGCTGTACAATTTTGTCATATTATTAATAAATTATTGATATTATATTAAGTTTATAAGTGTACTAATGACTTGCCCCATATTTGTTAAAGTCACTTAAACTTCCCTGTAATAATATCACAAGTATATTAGACGAAACTATACTTCATAAACTAGAAATAAACACTATATTTCATAAACTAGAAATTATTATTTTCGTTATAATAATTTCTCAAAAATAATGGTGCTATTTCAGTGTCTATTCATCCAATTAATACTACGTTTTCGATTAATTATATGCTAAAAGTTTTATATTTTTGTCAAATCTTTTATAACTTATAAATCTGTAAAAATAGTTTTTATATGGTAAAGCTCTTTTACCGGTCTGCATGTCCACTGTATTAGAAGAAAAAAAGTATATTTAGCCAAAAAATTATGTTGCGGTAAATTAAAACTTCAAGTGGTACTTGCTTAAAATTATTATTGCGAAAAAACACGATACTTTATTTTAAGTAATAATTTTTTCTGATATAGTTTTTTCTATTCTATTCACAGCTAAGCTTTTTAAATACTCGGATTATATTTATTAACACTTAAACTTTCAAAGAAATAAGCTACAAGATAGCAGTTTGGGTATGAAAATTAATTAAATATTTACCTTATCAAATAAGACAGTCCTTATACGACACTTTCGTTTATACTACGTGGTGAAAAACAAATAAAAACATTAAACTAAAAATTCGAAATATACAACTGGGCCCCACAATGCGTCACTTATTCCCATTGCGTCTTACGACAACTCAATAAGTTCCCTTCTTGGGGAATACTTAGACGAGTATTCCGGTATATTGGTACAACCTCTTCCGCCCCCATATGGAGGGAGGAGTTTGCTTAGTACACAAGGTTAGAGCTTTCAAAACATCCGTTTCGCTAAGATCCATGGATAATGGCTTTTATCGATAAGTTAATTGATATAATATTAAATATTTATTTATTAGAGTAAAACTGTTTTATTTATTTTATGATTCGGACAGAAATAACGTTCGGTGAAGTAAAGTTTGCTTACGCAGTTTCCTGTATTTGAAGGCATCGACTGACTCTAGTATTTCGTGAGTATATATGTTATATACACATACATATTGGAATTTATTTGTATTCTATGTTTATAAAGTTTAATACTAATGATTATTTTGTTTCAAACTATATATTAGCGAGGTGGCCCCTTATAAATATGGTGATGGTCTGATGATGAGATTCCGAAATAAAAAGGAACTGCTTAATAGGTGGTAGCAAAGCAACCGTTGTTCAAGATAATGTCTACTGGTAATTGTCATTTTGTAAAATAACTACACCATCGATTAGGTCAAAGTCTGATAATGAGTTTTGAAGATGAACAATGGAACTCCTTAACAGATGGTAGGAAATCAACCGTGATTCCAGATATTTGCTGCTGATAGCTGTTACTTTGCAAAATAACTTCACCATTAACAAGATTAGGATCTGATGATGACTTTTGGAATTGAACAATGGAACTTCTTAACAGATATAGTAAATTAACAACGATTCAAGATATTTGCTCCTGATATTTGCTATTTTTCAAAATGACTTCACCATCGACCAGGTCAGGGTTTAATAATAAGTTTTGGATTTGAATAATGGAACTCCTAATGTATTTCCACCGTGAATTCCTAATGTATGTCCGCGTATAGTAGTATATCCACCGTGATTCAAGATATTGGCTACTGATATTTGCTATTTTTCAAAATGACTTCACCATCGACCAGGTCAAGGTTTAACAATAAGTTTTGGATTTGAATAATGGAACTCCTAATGTATATCCACCGTGAATTCCTAATGTATGACCGCGTATAGTAGTAAATCCACCGTGATTCAAGATATTGGCTACTGATAATAGTTACTTTGCAAAATAGCTACACCATCGACCAGGTCAGGGTATAATAATAAATTTTGGATTTGAATAATGGAACTCCTAATGTATATCCACCGTGAATTCCTAATGTATGTCCGCGTATAGTAGTATATCCACCGTGATTCAAGATATTGGCTACTGACAATAGTTACTTTGCAAAATAGCTACACCATCGACCAGGTCAGGGTATAATAATAAATTTTGGATTTGAATAATGGAACTCCTAATGTATATCCACCGTGAATTCCTAATGTATGTCCGCGTATAGTAGTATATCCACCGTGATTAAAGATATTGGCTACTGACAATAGTTACTTTGCAAAATAGCTACACCATCGACCAGGTCAGGGTATAATAATAAATTTTGGATTTGAATAATGGAACTCCTAATGTATATCCACCGTGCATTCCTAATGTATGTCCGCGTATAGTAGTATATCCACCGTGATTCAAGATATTGGCTACTGACAATAGTTACTTTGCAAAATAGCTACACCATCGACCATGTCAGGATTTGATGATAAGTTCTGAAGATGAACAATGTAATTCCTTAACGAATGGTAGTAAATCGACCGTGATATGAGACATTTATTATCGGTAGTTGTTAGTTTGCAAAATAATCACACCATCGACCACCATAATCGTCAAGAAGTTTTACTACAACCGCGCGTAAAGGTTACTAGCACTCATTTTTCTTATATTTTTGAACAGCTAAATGTATGCACCAGTATGTGTCGGATTTATTGCTACTAAAAATGTATGCACCAGTATGTGTCGGATTTATTACTACTAAAAATATATATCTTTATATCGCGATCCAAAGATAATTTTTTTTAAACTGCAAAAGATATTTGTAAAATTAAATTCAAATATGTGAAAATTAATGAAAATAAAACTAAAATATGTGAACAATTTAGAAAAGACCAAAAGAATATAAAAATGTATAAAGACATATATACAATTTAACAAATTATTACTAAAGAATTACAAATTGCTTGTAAAGGGGTTTTTGTTTCAATTACCAGAAGTACGGCTCCTGAAAACATTTATTGAAAAGATTGGTTCTCTACAAGAAATAGTTGTTTCTACTTTTACCCCCGGCTTCGCATAGTTATAATTACAAACTTATAGAGAAAAATTAAAATATACAACGCTATCTAAAAGGATTAAAGGAAATTAAAAACGAAATATTTTCGCGACTCTTTTACATTGCGTATGTAACGTTTCAAAAATCACGTCGATCCTATGTTCCGTTATTCCGTTCTGATAATTTTTCACTTCCAAATAAGTTTCCCCATTTAATGAGATTTTCCGACATAAAAATTAGCCTATGTCATTTCCTGGTCCATCAAATATCTTTTTGCAAAAAACTACATCAATCTGTGGCTTTGTTATGATGTGATAGGAGGACAAACAAATACATTTTTGAGGTTATATATTAGTTAGGATAAGTTGTTATTGTCAGGATACAATAAAATACTATTTTCATAAAATATTATAGTGTATTTGGGAATAAATACATGGAATATAGGGCTCTTTGAACATATTTTTTTATTCATGCAATAGTCTTACTACTAATCATCAAAACCTATTGGGTACTTCCGGTCAACCTGCAATCTTAAAAATCAGTAAATTGAGAGGTGTTATAAGATAAGTAAAGGAAAAAACCCAAACATCAATTACTTCTAATTCTATGTGGAATTATAGATTTTTATAATTTTTTTCCACGTCTGTGAAATATATTTTCAACAAATATCTCCAGAAATATTTTACTTAAAAATCGGAAAATAATGTTTTGGAATTCTTTTAAATTTCCTTTTATATTGATACCCCACGCAATAAATGAAGTCGATTACTTTATTTGAGCGAGAATTAAAAAATGCATGAATCAATACACCTTCTGTGCCTCCTTTAAGTGTAATTGAAAAAATGCAGATCAATGCATGCTTTCTTTACCTCCTTTAAGTGTAATTGAAAAAATGCAGATCAATACATACTTTCTTTGCCTCCTTTAAGTGTAATTGAAAAAATGCAGATCAATACATGCTTTCTTTGCCTCCTTTAAGTGTAATTGAAAAAATGCAGATCAATACATGCTTTCTTTACCTCCTTTAATTGTAATTGAAAAAACGCAGATCAATACATGCTTTCTTTGCCTCCTTTAATTGTAATTGAAAAAACGCAGATCAATACATGCTTTCTTTACCTCAATCTTTACCAGATCAATAATATGCTTCTTTGCCTCCCTTGAGCGTAATTGAAAAATATATAAATCAATATGCTTTATTTTCCTCCTTCTAAGTGTCATTGAAAATATGGGGTCAATAATTTGCTTTATCTGATTCTTTTTGAGTATAATTGAAAATTGTGCAAGTTAGTCTGCTACGACTCTGTTTATTTTTGTCGATAAGAAAACCTAGCTTACAATGGTATACAATTGAATTAAACATTATAATGCAACCGTAGAGGTACGACCGTCTCACTGAAGCGCAGCAGGCTTACTGAAGACGTCATCCATAATAATTTGTATGGGTACCGCGTCCACATATCAAAAGGGGGGGGGGTCAGATAGTGGGGAATGAAAAAGATAATCGTCTATGTCGCTCTCGATTATTCTATTTGCAGAAGCTTGAATGAGAGAAAAAGTGACGCAAATATGATTTGTATTTCGCATAGCGAAGTGATAAAAGTATCACTTTCACTGCCCACCGTGAAAGTCACTTGTGTTTCTCTGTTAAAGGTCCATAGCTTCCTGAGTGATAATGTATTCAATCATAAAAAGTTGGAGATTTTTTTACAAATTTATTAGAATTTGAATTGTGCAAATTCGACTATATAACCTATCTAATAATATATTTTTTTAATTTATCACGATTGTTGTGTCGGACATATAGGTGTTATAATTTACATATTTATTTATTTGTCCCCGTGTTATATACTAATACTAATTATTGTACTCACTGTGATCTTACAATTAAACGTTTCACATAATAATCAAACTAAAACACAATTTAAACCATGCACAGTATACACATATCGTACTTTCCACGTTGTCTACTTAACTTTATTTGTATAGATATACACAGCACTAACGTTGCACAACACGTCACCTTTATAGCTACAGATATACTGCTATAACAGCATGTCGGTGACGCGAACTCACAAGACTTTACCCATCCAAAAAGCGTCCAACGCGCACATCATAGTCTGGTATGTACAATGTGTATATATATATACATATATATATATATATATATATATATATATACTTTTACCACTGGCCAAGCGTAACACGTCATACTCATAGCTCATAGTTAACGTTAACTTGTAGGTGATGCGAACCCATAAGATTTTCCCCTGCCAAAAACACGCGTAAAGAAGTTTTCACTTCGATATCGATAGACATACGGTTAACTATTGCTACGGTAAACATTAAAGTTTTGAAGTAGTGGACCGCTATCAATTGCATTGTGAACGAGCTTAGGAATCAGTTTTTTCGTAGCTGAGCCAGGATGCCTAAATGAATATAATTATAGGCTTTTCCTAAGTGAATATATCTAATGCCGGTTGTAGATGAAGTTCTAATTTAAAAATATTATTTCACAAAATGAGAAATACCTATTCAACATGTCGATCTTACCCACTTTCCACATTCAATAAATAAGACCTCGACAGACCATGTCTGACCGTAAAATTCATTCCTCTATAATTTAATGACATTGAAGAACTAGGTAATTGAACTCCGGACTTTGTGTTATCAATTATGTGCGGAGTTAGGGGACGGTGTCTGTGTTTGTGTGTATGTGTATATGTTTGTGCGTGAGCGTAGCTTATGGAGGGCTGGTTGTTGAGGCGTCGATATTAGGCGAGATGAAATCTCAAGGTTCGTGAGTCGATTGGGGGTTGAATAGTGTGTGAAATAAATTTGTCATTACAAAATCGGAGAGCTCGATAATTGGTCATCAATATACACTTATGAAGTTTAGTATAATGAACTTTGTGATGGGGTACGAGAATCATCATGAGAAAAAAACTGATTAGCACGGAGAGAACTGGTTAGGAAGGTTTTGCACAATTCAAAAAATAAAGTTAGTATATAATTAGTATATAAATTTTTATCAATATAATATTTCTATCAATATGGGTTGTATATGGCTAATAGGTGTTACTTTAGCGAAAGGAATTTACTAAAGTGTAAACTTTTAAAACCGGAAACTTAAATTAATATTTATACTGCTCTCATTTGACCAATAATTCGTTATGGCAATGAATGTTGGCCTTTTACAAATGCAGATGAAGATAGACTTCTTATTTTTGAAAGAAAAATACTTCGTAAAATATTTGGTTCTGCAAAGAAAATAACAAATGGAGAATTTTGTTTAATCATGAAATTTATAGAAAATTTAAACAGCCAAATATTGTTTGAGTCATTAAATAAATTCGTATCAGACTTGAGCACATTTCATCATTTCGTTACACGAGAGAGACGATAGATAAAGCGTAGAGAGAAATAGAAAGAGAGCCATATGTATTCCGACGCCATGGAAGTAGAGCAAAAGAGAGCGACGATAGAAAGCGACTGAATAAGAGAGTGTCGCGTTGTAGATGTACACCTCAGACGCTACATATGACACGAAAATATGACCAGAAACTAAAGATACGGCAATCATAGGAAAGAACCGGTCAAGAAGAACCAGAAAAACACCCAAGCGATATAGGCTTTGATAACAAAAATAAAAGTTTTATGTTTGAAAAAATTATATTTTTTCAAGGATATCGACTTATATGAGACGAAAATATGACCGGAAACCAAGTAACTTTCCAAGGTTGTGCGTGTCTTCTATTCTAGTTGACCCTAATATTGTTGTAGAAAGTAATAGTAAAAAATATTCTTGATCGGCCTATATGAGACGAAAATGTGACCAGAAACCAAGGAAGGTCCTAGGCATATACGTGCCTTCTACTCTAGTTTACTCTAATATTGTTGTAGAATGCAATAGTGACAAATGTTCTTGATCGGCCTATATGAGACGAAAATGTGACCAGAAACAAAGGAAGGTCCTAGGCGTGTACGTGCCTTCTACTCTAGTTTACTCTAACATTGTTGTAGAATATAATAGTGACAAATATTCTTGATCGGCCTATGTGAGACGAAAATGTGACTAGAAACAAAGGAAGGTCCTAGGCGTGTACGTGTCTCCTACTCTAGTTTACTTTAATATTGTTGTAGAATGTAATAGTGACAAATGTTCTTGATCGGCCTATGTGAGACGAAAATGTGACTAGAAACAAAGGAAGGTCCTAGGCGTGTACGTGCCTTCTACTCTAGTTTACTCTAATATTGTTGTAGAATGTAATAGTAACAAGTATTCTTGATGTTGGTAAAAACAATATGGGTTATCGAAATAAAGGACTTTTATTTCTTTGATTAAATCCCTGCACAGATGATATTTCCACGTCAATCCTACGGATCGGGCACAATTGGGCCTATTTCGTTTTTTTTTCATAATTTCAATACATCTTCTGGTATTTTATTACAGAATCTTACAATGTTTCCCTACTGATACTACTAATCTGCGAGTTTAAAGTTGGGAATGTGCATTTTATTTTATTTTCTAATATTGCAATTGCTGTCAATGCAAAGGAAGTTTTACTTTTAAAAAAATGCAACATCCACATGGAAAGACAACCATGGAGTTATTTCCAGATCTAAGTGTACCGTTATTTTCAATTTTGTTGCGAAACATCAGCAATAATATAAATCACGTGCGACCGTCACAGCTTCTTTCCGAAGAAACCGATTCAGTCTGACCATCAGAAATCCAACCGACTGGCATGAGGATGGACTGCCTGATCCAGCTTCCTGTAGGCTTAAAGAGTAGAGAAAGACAGCGACTGTTAACGAAAATTATCACCGCTTTCTTCCTCTAATTACCTGTTTCTTCTCTGGCTGTTGACGAAAAAGACACCAATATTTGACCACAAAGTTTTCTCTCTATCATCTGAGTAGCCAGAGAATCCATCTGAGCAAATTTGTACGGATTCCCAGTCCTTACCCATCCTTCTGTGAGCTCCAAAATAAGAAATAGACAGTCATTATCTATGAATACTGTTACCTTTTCTACTTCTTATACCTCCTTATTCCCTGACTGCTGACAAAAAAGGTATTGATATTCGAAAACAATTACTGTTTCTCTCTTTCAATTACTGTCTTTCTCTGTCTCTATCTTTGAGCCTACTTGATGATATAAATCAAGCAGTCTAGATCTCTATCCTGTCCATCCCTCTGTGGACTTAAAATTGGGAAAGTGACTGTAATTTTCTACGAATATTCTTGTCTCTTTTTTTTTCTTCTTGTCAGCAGCAAGCCCTGGCTAATCACGAAATAGATACCGATATTGCTGTGCTGAAAATTACATGAGACAAGAAAAAAATTCCAAACCTCTCGCGGTGTCCTGTGAATGCTGGTTCTGTAGGTGCTGGGCCTTACGCATTTGCTTCTTGTGCTTCATGCGACGGTTCTGAAACCAGGTCTTAACTTGGGTCTCCGAGAGATTCAGAGCTCCTGCCAGCTCCACGCGTTCGGGTGTTGAAAGGTATCGCTGCGATTCGAAGCGCTTCTCCAGGCCTGAAGAGAAAAAGATATATATTCTTTATTAGATACAATTTTTAGTAGAAGTTACAATAAAGGATACTTGCCAAATATCTGACTTGTGACCTTCCTCTATGTCACTTGGTTTTGCTTGTTTTTTATCGATCATTATTTTGACTTCTAAGAATTATTAATTTTGGTTTAAGAAAGTTTTATGAAAATCCATCCAGTAAATATATTCTGAGAAATTTAATGTGACATTTTGTCTGTCACAGAAATCCTTTACTTGACGTTTTGAGGCGCAATCTGATTTCTGTCAGACTTGGCATAGAGAACTAAAAATACATATGATATATGATAGATTAAAATACATACATATATATATATATATATATATATATATATATATATATATATATATACATATATACAATATGAAAAAATCCTTGGAATAATTTCATTTAAACCCATTCAACATATTCAGGAAAACGTATATTTTTTCTAATAAAGTAACTATACAGCTCTTAAAATTAGTAGATCGGCGGATCGGTACAAATAAAAGATTGCAGATAGTAAATCGGCGCAGATGGGCGATCGGCACAGATTGTGGATAGGTGTAAAGAGTGAAGTAAGAGCTTATCGGTGCAGATGGAATATCGATTCAGACAAAGAATCGGCGCAGACAGAATATCGGTGCAAATAGGCGAACAGCGCCGGTAGGTTTTCCGAACAAGAATACGTGGTTTTTCCTGATCAAGTTGCAAATACCAGATTCTTAATATTCCATAACCCGACACTCTTTTTACCAAATTTTGCTCTAAGGAAATAAGGCTGTTGAGGCCAGTCGAGGCCAGCCAGGCCATTCCAAAGCCAGCAATTTTCAAAAATTTCGCCGAGTTAGATTTGTAAATTTATAGACACACACATATATATATATATATATATATATATAAATATATATATATATATATATATATATATATATATATATATTTATATATATTATATTTACCTATGAACAAAAATCCTTCCAACAACAGAGATCACACTTTTTACGACTCTTTTTCAAATCTAGGTCCGGCTACGACCCATGGTTTTCGAGAAATTGGCTGACAAAATTTTATTATGGGTTCGCACACTCGCTGCTTCTAAAAAGAAATCTGCTATAAATCCACAATATTGCGTTTTTTTATTCCTTCCGTTGTAATTTTGATACCAACGTCCATGACGTTGGTATCACCAAAATACGATTTACACTCTTTATATAAATAATGAAATTGAACAAACCTGTTAACTGAGGGTCAGAGAAGACGGTTCTGGCCTTGCGTCGTCTGCAATGCTTCAACGCGGAGAGCGAGAGGTCGGCCGGACCGAAGAGGGCGTGGTAGGGAAGGCCTGAGAAGTATGATAGCTATTAACGTGCTGCAATAAATTTATTGCACACCCGCAGGTGTTTACTTTATTATCATCAGCTTCGTGTTTCGACTACAGAAATAATTACAACGGAACTAATTTTACAAATATTTAACTTTCAATAAAGCTTTTTGGAAAGAGAAGATCTTCCTCTAAAAATGATATTTTTTTTTTCATTTTTATCAAACTTATTGTATTCGAGATTTACCTTTGATGGATTATATGCATCCCCATCCGTTGATCAGTATGAGGACATGCTAAAGATCGCCAATTTTGACGGGTTTTATTAGTTCTTCTTTATATCGATTATTTAACTACCATTCAATTGTTTTTATATGTGGCGATCATTCTCTCCAGAAAGAACTTTTGCCAGTGTCAAATTTAGAATTGTTGTTTTGGCAACACTGACTAGATTACACTCCCAATATCTATCACAGTTGTTTGATAATAAAAATAAACTAAAGAGCAAAACAAAAATCAAATGGAAGTTTAGTACCATAGAATAAATTAAGCGAAAACATAAATAAATTTATGGATACAACAATATATAGACGAATAGTAAATAAGTATATACATATATAAAAACAAACATAAAAACAGATACAAAAATAACATGAATATAGAAGGTCCTAGATTTTATCTGAAAAATAAACTTGCAAAACTTCATGTACTTAGATTCAAAACTGTAATAAATACGGAGATATGATAAACGAACAGACACACACATAGACACAACGAAATAATAAGGTTTCAGTGTTTGACGTCGGAGCCTTAAAAAGTCGACAACATTAAAAAAAAGATTAAAGACAGTTCTATTACTTTAAATAAATGTGCACTCTTTTTAAATTGAAGTAATTTATAATAAAGTCGACACATTACGCATAATGAGCGTATAATAGTGCGAGCGTATAATGGTGCGCCATAGAAGACAACAAAAGACATCAGAAGATGACTCCAAGTTTTCGTCAACCGCTACCTTAGAGATATTCTCCGAATATCTTCGCCCGAGTAGATATCTAACGAATACTTGCTAGAACTATGCAAGAACGTCCCGGTTAAGCACCAAATAAAACTAGTTTGGTCATATGATCAGAACCGCCCATATCCCCAATCCAGCTTTCATTGGAGCCTTCAGGGGAAGAGGGAATGTGGAGGTACGAAGCAAACCTGGCGACGAACTGCGCTGATGAAACTAAAGTGCGTCGAAAAGACTTGTAATGAAGCAATTCGTTACTCATTAACTAGACCAGCTTGATGAAGAATAGTGAATGTTCATTGCTCCACCGAGGGATATTGAATATGTAAAGAGACATCAGTCATAAAAATTTATTACAAAACAAGTTTTTTTAATATAAATAGCACTTCTGCAGCGTCTGGGATGGTAGTCATCATCTTCATTTATTGAATCATGAACCGAATCATATTTTATACATTATTTCCAGAATCATGGACCAAAGCATACTTTACGCGTCATTTTCTGAAATATGAATCGAAGTAAGCTTTTCGCGTCATTTCCAGAATTATGAATCAAAGTATACTTTGGCGTAATTCTCAGAATCATGAATCGAAATATATTTTACATGTCATTTTCAGAATCGTGAATCAAAGTATACTTTATACGGCGTTTTCACAATCATAATTTACACATAATTTTCAGAATCATTAATCAAAGTATGCCTTACACATCATTTTCACAACCATGGATCACAGCATATGTTATACGTCATTTCTGATTTCAAAACTTACATTATATGTTATTTTCAGAATAATGAATCAATTCAGCCTTATATGTTATTTCTGGAATCATGGATCAAAGTATACTTTACACGTAATTTTCAGAATCATGGAACAAATCATAACTAACACGCCATTTTCAGAACCATGAATCAAGGTATACTCTAAATGTTACCTCTTTCTGCCATTTTATACAATCCTTATACACGCTATGCTGCGCATAATCTCTTACCGGATATCCTTAATTTATGAATCATTGACAGTTTCATTATTAAATTAATTTATGAATAATACGGTAGTATTATGAAATATAACAATATTGTGAAACAATATTGTGAAATATAACTTAATTAAAAACCAGTCTTGCAAAAAATTCAAACATTGATTGAAAAATAAGCCAGTTTCCTAAAATAAGACAGGTCTAACCGTATCTTCAAATTGAAGCTTTTCAATTTGAAGATACGGTTAGAGTTGGGTATATCTTTGTCTCTTTTCCTCTTGTAGAATATAATGTCAATATTAAAAATGACCTCACAACACAGTATTCCCGTCCTTGTCTAAAGATTAAATTTAAACTCTTTAAATTTTTAAGATTATTAAAAAAAATCACTCTTCATCAGCATGTACCTTGAAGTTAATTAATAATTAATAAAATAAAAAAAATTTAGTCATATACCCAATTGTTATTCATTTATTATTACGATAATTAAAGTATTTTGTCTCAAATTTCCCAATTAAAACATATTCACTTTTAACACCAGATTTCAAAATTACTTTGGTTAAATTTTTTAGTTTTCTCTAAAATAAACTATACATATAATGAATATTAATCAGTGTATATTTTTTGTACCCTAATAACGCAAAATCTATATATTATCCACAGCTTCAAACACGTTGAATATTATTAATATTATAGAGCAAAAGTACATTTGCATGTTTGTTACTCAATCAGATCTAAGCAGCAATGCAAATTTTCTAAGAACTTGACTTTTAACCCGAGAAATAACATTATTCCAGTAAGATGAAACTGAATGTTTTGCTTCAATAATAAAATATAATACTGGAACATGTCAATAGATGACGCAATGGGTATATATCCAGTATTTAACATTATTTAAAGAGAGATGTTGCAATGGTGTCATTGGGTTAGAAACAAATTGCACCGTCCTAATCCAAAATCTACGAGGTCGCGTGTTATTTTTAAGCTAGTCAGCAGCACCTCTAAATATCATTTGAGACCAACAATAATAAGTCTATGAAGCGATTTTAGCAAAGTATTAACACAGTAATCGAAAAAATCGTTCTCCACTCCACTTTAATGCTAATATTACATTTGTTTAATAGCTATGTTGAGAGTGTAATTTTAAAATGTTTCTATTTCATGTTTTCAAGAAGGGCACATTTTTATTATTTCATAATTATACATATGTATTCCACTAAAAGGGAAATCGATCAAATCAACTTCCAACGGACCAAAAAAGGCTTGTGATGAATCAAAAAGGCACTGTAATGGATCAAGAAGGCATTATAATAGATGAAAAATAGATTGTGATGGACCAAAAAAGGCATTGTGATGGATCAAAAAGGCCTTGTAATGGATCAAAAAGGCATTGTAATAGATGAAAAATAGATTGTGATGAACCAAAAAACGCATTGTGATGAATCAAAAAGGCATTGTAATGGATCAAGAAGGCATAGTAATAGATGAAAAATAGATTGTGATGCATCAAAAAGGCATTGTGATGGATCAAAAAAGGTATTGTGATGGATCAAAAAAGGCATTGTGATAAATCAAAAAAGGTATTGTTATAGATCAAAAAAGACATTGTGATGGATCAAAAAGGCTTGCAATGCATCAAAAAAGATAATGTAATGGATCAAAACAGGCAAAAAGGCTTTTCGACGGATCAACATAGGCACTTCTCGCTTTTACAGATTTTTTTGCAATTTATATAATTATTGAATGATTGTGTTAAAGATGTGTTATTAAAAGAGCATTATACTAATTTTAATAAAAAATTAATGTAAATTTAATTAGAAAGCTATAAATCACTTGATCGATCGATTCGATCTCCCCGGGATAATTGATGAGAAAATAGAAATTGCAATTTTTGTTAATCTCTGCAAGAGCAGTTACATTAAGGGTCTATTTTAAGGTTCCCTACCTAAAAAAGAAAAAAGTGACCCTTGTAAGATGACTAACTTGTCCGTCCTTCTTCCCCAGCTGTTTTTCTCAGAAGTTATTTGACATAGAAACATAGAATTTGGCGTAATAATGAAACATATGGACATATCTATATTTTAGTAGTTAGTACTCAAAAATATTGATATAAAAATTTAAGAGCAAATGAAACAATTTATTTTTAATTTCACAAAGTCGCAATTTGAAAGTCGCGATTTTAAAAATTTTTTTTCTCTCTCCCCCTCCAATCTCAGAAACTGTCACAATTAAAGTTATGAAAAAAAATCAGCGTTAGTAGAATTTACCTAAATGTTATAGAAAAATATAGCGAATATACTAAACCTCTTAGTTTCTGAGAAGTTTACAGTATGTTTATGCCTACGGTAGATTTGTTATACCAAATATTTACAGGGTCGAATTTAATATTAATTTTTGTGGTTAGTGATAGAAATACCGCATACCCTTAAAGGTTCAAATGTGCCTAAGTACGCCCCAACCCCCATAGGGCAAGTAACACTCGTACTTGAGGAGTTTCCTTAATTTATTACGGTATAACGAAATAAAAAATTGTTTCCTCATACCATCATTTAGCAAATAAATATTATTTTAATATTTTACTTTAATTTTAGCTCGTATAGTAATATACCAAAAATATATGCAGAATGTAAGTCCATCTCCCCCGCCTGCGAAATTCAAAAACAAAACCATGTTAAATTATTCTACAGCTTAGTCGCATATACTGTAAACAACCTTTTAAAAAAAGATAGTATGGTTTTTGACAGTAATAATGATATGGACTAAATACGGTGGCCGACTTCTATCGACTTACTGTGTTAATAAAAGATCCACGCGCCGCCGACTCAAAGTCAACCGTCTCTGTCAGGGCATATACAAACGCATATAACGGTCCGATAACGATCGAAAAAGACATATGATATATGATAGATATAAAATGTATTCTTCAATTTAATACCTTAAAGCAAACACTTCTATAAAAATTGGTCCCCCAAAAAAAATCACATTTTTAAATACGTTGCACATCTCGTATTACTATCGATTTAAATCAAGTTCAATTCAAAAATATATTTATAAAAAATATTTCAAAAATGTGATCATATTTTCAGAGATCGAATGTAAATTGCATTAAAATTTAAAATTATAATATATCGATAATTTTGCTTACGCATAAAGATTACATAATTCAATAAAGCTGACCTATTCAGGATAATTTGAGAAGCCATTTTGGTACATAAAATAAAATGTATACTAAAGTTCTAATTTCTAATTAAACTTATATTTAATAATGTTTGGAACAATGTGATCTTCAGTAACCATAAAATATTTATTTATGAAATATAGTTTAAATAATAAAATATCCAATGGATAGGCCATTGGATATTTTATCGCATTTGTGCAGATAAGATGGCCACTAAATTTAGAATAAGCTATCAATAGCGCAACCGCTAATTTGGTACTTTTTTAACCATATTAAGCTGTTCTGACATATAACGCATATGAGCCGGGGCACCATGATCTAATACTTTGCTTGTAGTTTCTCTCTAATATGCGCCAAAAGTAAGAGAGGAGTGATAAACAACTATGTTTTATAACGTGCAATAGAATCGTATTAATTTACCATTTTCTCAATATAGTTTAAATAATAAAATATCCAATGGATAGGCCATTGGATATTTTATCGGATTTGTGCAGATAAGATGGCCACTAAATTTAGAATAAGCTATCAATAGCGCAACCGGTAATTTGGTACTTTTTTAACGATATTAAGCTGTTCTGACATATAACGCATATGAGCCGGGGCACCATGATCTAATACTTTGCTTGTAGTTTCTCTCTAACATGCGCCAAAAGTAAGAGAGGATTGATAAACAACTATGTTTTATAAGGTGCAATAGAATCGTATTAATTTATCATTTTTATTTGAAAATACGGACAGAACATTTGAATATATATGACTATATTAACTTAATAAACAATTGAGCATATTATAAAAGCATAATTATGATTTGGCTACATAATTCAATATGGCGTAGCTTAGTAATCTGCGATTCGTTTTAAAGTTACATTACCGGTAGGCTTTAACTAAAAGAAAATTTTAAAATATCATTATTCTGAAAACTGAAAACATTATAAATGTTTAGTTACCATGAATATTAAAAAAAATGAAACGATTCCAATTTTTGAGTTAAAAATAGTTACTTTATCTTTTAAAAAAAACAACGTTTTTAGTAACTGATATGAACCAGAGACAAGCGGTAAATTAACACTGAAATATTTTGATTGACCATTTTATTGGACCATGTAACTGGTATGAACCAAAGACAAGCGATAAATAAACACTGAAATAATTTGATTGGCCATTTTATCGGACTGACCATTTACTTACACTAACTAAAACTTATATAGAGATATACAAATTGAAAATTTATATTTTATTAACATTTATTTTGTTTGTTCTTAAATTGCTTTCAAATATACATTAATTCGTGGAAAAAATATTTAGAAGCGAAAAAAGGGTACTTTGGCGGTAACGATAGTCCACAGGTAGTTAAGAATTAAGAATAAGATTTGAATGTGTTAAAAGTCACTAGCAGATTTGAAATTCAAGTTCGAGATTCCAGAATTTTTTTTTCGGTAAATTGTTTGCAATTGTCAAAAAATAAATGGTTATTTAAAAGAACATTACAGGTGAGGCACACACAAAACATATTGTTGCATTAATATAACAATGATAAAGGTATTATTCATATATGAATATGTGTGTTTCTTATAAATACATACATATACAGAATGAAACTCTCTTTTGTTGTCGTTTTAGTGACCCGATGCCTGTTTCTATTGCCTGTGTTATTTAATATTTGAATATCTGTGTAAAATTTCTTAGTATTTATGTACTCACTGGGTATAATCATATTTTCTAGCAAAAAATCTGTAGAAAATGACAACGGATTATTAAAAATTCTCAAAGGTTTTTGAAAATAATCACTGTCAGTACTGTCAAAATTCGAATTCAACGAAAAAATTCTATTTTTTAAAAAACAAAATAAAATATACTCAACTAAACAAAAAAGGTCTTTTATTTATGCATTTGATTATGTGCATTAAACTGAGTAGAAAGAGTCGAGGAACTATATAATATTCTAAATGATTTCTTAAAAAGCAACTGATTCCAACAAAAAGAAAATCAATATTTTTACTGAAACGCGCTTCAAATATTCCCAGAAAATATTCCCATATTAATACACAGATTTATCGCATGAATAATGGGCACATTCTTTGTTATATGTTACGGTTAATGTTAATAAGACTCCAGTAAAGTTTTAATCTTTAGACCAAGCGATAATTAGTAAAACGTCAAAAAGGATTTAATCTTTAAATCAAACGATAATTAGTAAAACGTCAATAAGGCTTTAATCTTCTGATCAAAGAATAATTAATAAAAGGTCAATAAGGCTTTAATATTTAGATCAAGCGATAATAAGTAAAACGTCAATAAGGCTTTAATCTTCAGATCAAGGGATAATTAGTACAACGTCAATAAGGCTTTAATATTTAGATCAAACGTTACAGTGCAAAATTGTATTTTATTTAATAGGTATATTCACATTACCTAATGTGTACATCAACTTGTTATAAAATGGGACGAAATCCACAATTCTCGACATTTTAACGTATGAGGAATACAGACGAGTGGGACGATGGAACGTTGGGCTATCCTCAATTTGGAAAATATCAACACCACGGACTTTAGAGGAGATAAGAGATTATTCATGTGTTTTCTTTGCTCCAAAGAAACATCATGTGCTCATAACCTGCTTTAAATTTAACTTGTTTGTTCATATGGTTTGTTATGAAACGGAACCTGGAGAGAAAGATTATGGTGAAATATATTCTTCAAAATCAATAGAAACAACGTAAATCAAAAGAGACTGCGTTGAAAAGTTCAGGAAAATTTAGAAAAACAAGCAAAGAAGATGGTCCAGATTTCTGATGCTAATCACCCAATCGTCGATGAAGAACCTACAGTAAAAATTAAAATACCTGAAGTCGACAGATCAAAAAGTGATGCCTTTTCTGTTTTAACTGTGGTCCTTAACAAGACAGATAATGGTTTTTAGAAACATTAAAACAGGGATTTTGAAACAATTATGTATAAGATCTAAATTTAGTGTTTGTTAGGAAAGATTTCTTACATAAGAAGATGTCCCTGATGTAGAAATGCCTTTACGGAGAAATACGCGAAGGCATCTTTTGGTTCTGGTCAGGGTTTCAGAAAATGTGACTGCAAATTTCAATATTTCATAAATAGGTTTGCTTGTAGCAAAAACCAATTACTTTTTAAAACTCTAAGTTCCACCTATCCCTATATTATATTAATAAATCATTCAGTTAATTAATTTCTTATTTTTTGTCTTAAATTAGTTGATTTTATTACTTGTGTCTGTCGAGTTAGTCGAAGTATAAAGGTGTATGCAAAATATTTACTATGGCATAATTTATAACAAATCGGTACTAAGTAGTACGGTAAATTAAGTAGTACTTAGTACTAACATCATATTTGGATTTACTACACCAGTTGTTGATCGACTTAGTACCATATTATACCGATTTGTTGACCTACTTAGTACTAACATTAGATTTGGATTTTGGATTAATTTTGTACATATTATAATACCCATTATTTTTTCCTTTTCAGTTAATCATATTTTCATTAATAATTTATTTAGTTATTTTAAGTGCACTTATCTATATTTTGAAATAATTTAATTTTTGACGGGAAAATTTCTTTATGCGCGTTTAGTGATTTTTGGTACGGAAAAATCTTTTGGGTTTGCATCACCGACATGGTAATGTTAACAGTACACACTTGTGTGCACGTATACACATGTATGCACCAACACATAGTAGTATATATCCGAATGTACAATGTGCGCGTTGGACGCGTCTTGGATTGGTAAAATCTTGTGAGTTCGTGTCACCGACATGCTGTAATAGCAGCGTATCTGTAGCTATAAGGGTGACGTGTTGTGCAACATTAGTGCTGTGATATCTGTTCAAGTAAAGTTAAATTAGCTGCTTTGAAAGTTCAATGTGTGTATACTGTGCATTGTTTTAATTGTATTTTGGTTTGATTATCATCTTATTTGTTAACTTGTTGGATTAATATACAGTACAACAGTGAATACTAAATATGTTAATATTTTTATATAGAAAAATTAATAACAAAAACAAGGCATTTATTTTCAGATATTTCCAATATTCGTATCAATATTTGGGATTAAAAATTTTGTATTTTTTTTTTAATATTTGACCTCTGCAATATGTCATGCAATGAGTATTTCATAGTGGTTTAGGAGTTATTTTACTAACGTGGTAAAACAGATTACTAACTTTTCGATAACATTTTTATCGAGGATTTTAATTTAAAGTTCTATAAAACTTTATAAAACCACTGTTACTTCATTGTTTTATGTTTTCACTGCTATCAGCAGTCCCTATGATTGCCCATGTCTTTTTTTATATTAAATTAGGTTTTCCATTTGAGACTGATGTTAATGTGACACATTAAAAAAATTACAATATAAATTTGTGATGTTTTGAGTTTCTGCAAGGAAATTAATTCTGCTCTCCGTTTTGCTTTGAACTTCTGCTTCGAATTTTGTCAAGGAAGACAATTTTTCTTTATAACAGGTCACCTTGAGTCACAGAAGTGTGTTAATATATTTAGAAACAAACATGATACGTACAAATAAAGATCGCTTCCTATACGGTTGATAATATTATAACTCATTATTTATTATTCAAATAGATATATTTGACTGAGTTACTACGAAAAAACAGTCAATTATGAGCAGAACTCGCACTACGAAAATTCTATTTCTATTAAACTATTTACAAATATTATTTTTAAATACGGTAAATATGTTGCCTAGCATGCCTTTCACAGAGTGATCCCTATTGTTTTCCTATCACACTTCACCTAGGCTTCTAAAAACCCTATTTTTTTATAATTTTAAATTCAGTTGATTAGGAAATAGAGGGGGTTGGTGGCGGGCATATTTCTTTTTTCATATTTTTCAGTACATTTCTAAAAATACAATACCTAAAATTATATATAAATATTTTTGAAATGTGTGGGTTATCATTTGAAAAGGTTTATTTGGATTTTCAAGATTTTTTCGAGAAAGTGCCCAATTCCCCCCTCCTCCCCTAAACTTTAATAATTCACTTAGGTAGTATTCATTCCACTAGATAGAATTCATAAATATTTTTAAATGAAAAAAAAAATTAGTGAGTTCAAAGCTTTCTTGAAGTGTTTCATTTATATTGCGAAGAGTTCTTTAAATCACATAATTTGAAAAAAATTAATTTATTATATTATAATAATAACTATTTTAAAATTAATAGTTAAAATTGTAAAAGTAAAGTTAACTAGTATTATAAAAAAATTTAATTGATTTAAAAAGTATTTTCTTTAAAATACATTTAATTTATTTTATGTTGTGTATCAGTCAGATTAATAAATAAATCTTTTAAAAATAAATATTATCAAATTTAAATTGCCAATAAATTAATTTAATTAATGTAGCCTAATAATTAAAAATAATTAATTAATAATTATATTTCAGTCGGTTTTACAAATATTTATTTTTTCAACAAATTATTTTTTTATAATTATTTATTGTATTAAATTGTAATTTAAAATGAATTATAATTATCTTATAGGATAACCTTTAAAAAACAACAAATAAGTGATATTATTTAAATTAAACATAATATTGAAATTTAATTTAAATTAATTTATTTCATTAATGTACTATTTTAAAGGTTACCCCATAAAGTATTTTGGAGAAAATATTAAGATATGTTATGTTTTATTTCGATTTTTAAAATGTACGATTGAAGAATGGAGAATAATGTCTCTAAATAAAAATATTAAATGGTCTTTTTAAATTTAATTTTAAAGACAATTAAAATATTCAATGATACAATATTCCAGTTTCCATGAATTGACTAAACGCGTAAACTTGCAAAATATGTATAATTGCAAAATGTTTTAAAATGATATAACTACTGCACTGTGATATATATATATATATATATATATATATATATATATATATATATATATATATATATATATATATATATATATATATATATATATATATATATATATATATATATATATATATATATATATATATATGATATCTCCTACAGTGTGATACAGACAATAGGCTTGCACTGTGTCTTAGATATACAAAACATAACTGGCTATGAGAGAAAGAGGGAAAGAAAATGTGTGCTCGCACCTCTCTCTTGTAGGGACAAGAGAGAGATAGGTAATATACGAAACGTAACTCTCTCTCTCTCTTTATGTCTTCACTAACTTATATCTCCCTCTCAACTTCCGTTCGCCTCGCCCGATCACACTTTTCGTAACGCTCTCATCACGCATTCACCAGCTTACTCCCCAAATCAAGCGTGCGTAAAGAAGTTTTACTTCAAAAATGGTTCTAACGGTTTTTATTTCGCTATCTCCTTCTAACACATAACATCGCTACTATACATTATTACGTTCTCTCTCACCTTTGTTTGTCTGTCTATAGCATTAGATATAGTATGAGTCTATGCTCGTGCCTAGCTGATAGCACGCGAGATCATTGCCCGCCGACTGTTGAACTTCTTATGTTTGCAAAAGCACACACTAGTAAAATTGTCTGTAGACAATCTGTGGACATTCCATTGACTCAAAAACACATCTAACTATAACTAGTGATAAACAAATGCGAAAGTGTGTTTGTTTGTCCTTCTTTCATACCACAATAGAGCAACAGATTGAAGAGATTTTTTGCATAAATATAGTTGGCAGGTCAGGAAATTATATATGTAGGTGACATAGGTTTTTTATCTCGAAGAATCTTATTGTCACTAATATTATAAATATGAAAATATGTTTATTTGCCATTATTTCACGTTGAAACGCAGCAATGAATCGACACGATTTTTGCACAGAAATAATTGGCGGATCGGGAAATAATGTAGGCCACTTTATATCCTGGAAAATTTCTTTCCTTCGGGAAAATTCTTGTTTGAAACTAAAAAAATAAACAAACGGAATAACGAAACAACGTTGCAACGGATCGATCTGATTTTTTAAACGTTACATACCATTACAAAGAATTCACTCCCTTTAATGTCTAAGTTAAAATTTTTTTTTTAATTTTGGAGGAAATTGTTTTTGCAAACTGCTTTTTGAATTTTTTTATTTCATTGTCCTTAATAAAACTAAACACTCCATATAGAAATAAAAATATGAATTCACATAAAAAAATTATTCAAAAATTTAAATAAACGGGAATGATTGCGAAAATATGGCTATAAATTTAATGTTTGATGACCCTTTCATCATAATAAAAGCCCTTTTCAGTTTTTTTTCTTAAAATCACGAGCGGAAGTTTTTGTATTAGTACCTCAATACATTTCTTAAAGATATGTAATTTAGAATTGCTTTCAGTCTACCGTTAAGAATTATATTATTTTTTTCAATAAAAGATAAATTCTAAAACCTCACCTGTCTGACAATATTCATTACACTGCTTTAAACTGTAACGACCAAAATATACAATAATAAACTGATAAAATGAATACAACCAGGAAACGGACATGACGATTAATTAAATTCACTGGCAAAATATGATAGGCGTATTTATAAAATACAAAACTAGACGTTTTTACAAAAAAATATTTCATTAAACTTGCTTTACTTATGTTAGAATTTCACATTTGACATAGCTTTACCTAGTGATTCTGTGTGTGTTGTACATTGTTTCACTCTGAATATAGCCAAAGGTAAGCTGGCAAGTTACAGTTTATTTTATCCCTAAAATCGACGTTTGGAATGACGTAATCAATTTTAGTTTCCTATAGAAAACTTCTGCAACGCGATGTACTATGTAATTTGATAGACACGAAGTTTGTACGTTTAATCTATTACGGGTAGCATTCGGTTTGTACGTTCGGGCTACATGTCATATATTAATTTGCGAACTTCGCTTGAATATCGTAAATTAAATGTTTTTAAATATTAATAAATATGTGATGTCCTCATATATAGGTCAGATGTTCAGGGCAAGTTACGTGTGATATAAGTAATTACAGGGTTAGTAGGTCAATAAGGCTTATAGGTTGTTCAGGGTTAGTTAACAATTTCATAACTCACAATTTCATCTCTTTAGAATAACGATAAGTTAACGAGTCGAATTTTGTGGAACAGCAGGGGACTGTTAATCTGGATCCAGAAAGCATAAATATAGTTTGCCAAAACTTAATGCCACCTAAAAAATTTTACTGTTTTCTTTGCATATAACACAAATTATGAACAAAGCTTTTCAATGAAGAAGGCGAAGGTTTTAAGTATTTGAAAGGATTATTCCCATCTTTGCATGAAGTTAAATCAAACAAAGGTACTTTTATTGGCCCCAATATAAGAAAACAGATGAGGGACGAAAACTTTGATGGAATACTGAAACATATAAGATTGGCGGCATGGTTATCATCTAAAAATATCAAGTTATCAATAAAAAACTTCTTAGAAAACAAGTAATTAAGAACTCCGTAGAAATTAAGACAATAAGAAACTCCTTAGAAAACCACAAAATCCCAAATTATTAAGATATAATAAGACACGCCTCGAAATTTCCAAAGATTAGCTTTTATATATATAATATAAATTTAGCTGAAATATCACTTTCTCATTCTCATTTAGTCTATTTTCCTGGTTACTTAAATCAAGGTAGAAAATTTCAAAGAATTGGATTGTAATTACCATAGAAATTGGAATTCAAGCAATATAGCAGACTAAATACACCTACTAACTATCCTTGAAGCATGGTGATTCATAGAAAGTTCACAAGAGAAAATTGCTGAACAAAAGTTCCGGCGAAAAAATAATATATTCTACAGACCTCCGTAATATTTTAAACTACTTAGGTATAAGCGACATTTTAAGTTTTTATATCGACTGGAATTGTCAGTCAGAGAGTGACTCACTTTCTGTGATCTTTCTACTAAATTTAAAATTAAAAGTGGCCTCAAATGGTTCAAGTAATTAGTACGCACTGAACGCCACGAAATCGAAATACCTAATGAAAATTTTTCGAAAACTAATTTACTACTTTTTAAATTTATTTACGTACAGTTATAGTAATATTACATTTATTACACTTATAGGTTTCAGAATTCAATAACATCACAACGCATAACGATGACACACTTCAAAAAGTTTATTATCGCACATCACAAAAACAGCAACCGCGATCAGGTGTTTGGGCAATTGTATGCCGTAGAAAAGTGGGGAACTTCGATTCAATTTTGTTCCAGATGCCGATATCGCAAAAAAATTATGGCTACGCGAATGTAGGTAGTTTTCAGATACGAAGAAAGTATGTTTCCAATAAAATCTGGCATACGTGTTTGCCATTAACAATCGGAAAATAAGTTTTATCAAATAAGCTTTTCTTCTGTGTTGCATCGCACGGTAACACAGGATATATAAAGGAAAATCGGTAGTAAATAGAAAGGAAAATAACCATCATATCCAATATCGCAAAAATATGAGCGTAGGTAGTGTTTAGATACGAAAAAAATGTGTTTTCAATAAATTATGACATGATTTTTGCCACTTAACAATCGGAAAATAAACTTCATCAAATAAGCTTTTCTTCTGTGTTAAGTAACACAGGATATCTGAGAGAAAATCGATAGTAAATAGAAAACTCATGTACGAATATCAAAAGAACATTTTTTGGACAGGTTCAATCATCAGGCCGTATTTAGTTTCATGTGTGTTTCAAGTAATATACCTGGCTTCTGAATCGCTACACGCTAAAATTATATCCAATATGTTAATTTTGCAAACAAACCAGAAATTTCTGACGCTACACAACGCAAGTTCAAACCGTCTGAATGTTTTTTAGCTCCATTCGCCAAATGACCAAGAAGAGTTAGGCGCGAGTCGAATTTAATTCCTGGATCAACTATTTCAATATGTTACCCACATATTGTAGGGCGGAAGGCCTTTCCATACTTCAATATGTTAGTACAAGGGCGGGACGTCTTTATGCCAACATATCAAAATATGGTAATAGTCGATTCCTTAACTACAAGTAGGACTCGCAATACGACGATTCCACTTCACACTTCACACTTTGACGGTTATTTACACAGATAGTTATTTTTCAGTAAAAAAGCCAATACCCCACATGTTTGTACAGAAATCTAGTCGTATTTCTCCCCTCAAAATGCATGCACACGAGCACCTTAAAATATAATTTTAAAAACCATTTAGAGTTTTTATTACATATGAATTTCAAGTCTCAGTGTTGTTTTGTTTAGAATTTAAAAACCCACATAATAGATAAACAGACTGATCGGCAAGCGGATAGACGACGTTACCACAACAATAGGACTCTACTCAGGCCCTTCCGATACAAAACTCTGAAGATAAAATATGAAAATAACCTTCAAAACAAACATTTTCAAGAGACATCATATTTCCTGTAATTCTGCCAAAATGATGAAGAGGAACGTTTTGTATTTTTGGCTTTTAGGAATTTACATAAACTGTGATCCCATTGACATACAACTAGGATCATAGTTCGTATAACTACTGATCCTATTAAAATAAAACTTAAGTATTACGATAACCTATAGTTTCCTGATTACCATAATATATAAATATACTGTACAACTTTTGAGATAAAGCTAATAATGTCAACTTGGTCAGGGAAAAAGACCGCTGGCAAAACTATTAGAGATATATCAATAATAATTACGAGAGAATTATATAAACATGACGAGAAAGCCTTGACAGTTATTATTATATTTTATGGAGAAAGCATGGTAATTATTTTTCATTTAAAGCTTTTCAGCCTTACTTGCTAAATCCACTTTAAAATGTGGAGTAATAGTTTAAAATAAATGAACAAAAATAAAGTAAATAAAATTAGAAATGTATATTTTAATGACGTTTAGATCGATGTATTAGCCATTAGAGTGAGTGGAACATACGGAGGGAGCAAGGATGCCTCAGTCACAGCACATAATTATATTTTTGTTAATTAAAATAAAGCGTAGGATTATGGTCATAAAAGTTAAAAATTAGTTAATTGTACCCGTACGAAGTCGCATTTAATTTTTCATAAAGATATATTTTAGACACTATCTTTGTCTATCCTAAAATGTTGTATACACTTGCGAAGTGAAATGTCGCGGTGTATAAAAAAATATTTCAGACACTATCTTTGTCTATCCTAAAATATACCCATACGAAGTTACACATCATGGTGTATAGAGAAATATTTTAGACATTATCTTTGTATATCCTGAAATGTACCCATATGAAGTCACATTGTATGGTATATAAAGAAATATTTTAGACAATATCTTTGTATATTCTAAAATGTACCCATACGAAGTCACATGTCATGGTGTATAAAGAAATATTTTAAACATTATCTTTATATATCCTGAAATGTACCCATATGAAGTCACATTGTATGGTATATAAATAAATATTTTAGACAATATCTTTATCTATCTTAAATGTATTCGTACGGAGTTACACAGTGCGCAGAGAAATATTTTAGATACGTCTTTATCTACTCCAAAATGTGTTCGTGTGAAGTGATATATCATATTGTATAAAGAAATATTTTAGACACTATCTTTGTATATCCTAAAATATACCCATACAAAGTCACGTGTCATGGTGTATAAAGAAATATTTTAGACAATATCTTTGTATATCCTAAAATGTACCCATACGAACTCACATGTCATGATGTATATAGAAATATTTTAGACAATATCTTTGTCTATCTTAAATGCACCCATATGAAGTTGCACATTATGGTGCACAGAGAAATATTTTAGATACGTCTTTATCTACTCTAAAATATATTCGTGTGAAGTGACATGTCATATTGTATAAAGAAATATTTTAGACACTATCTTTGTATATCCTAAAATGTACCCATACGTAGTCACATGTCATGGTGTATATAGAAATATTTTAGATACTATCTTTGTCTATTTTAAATATACCCGTACGAAGTTACACATCATGATGCGCAGAGAAATATTTTATATACCTTTTTGTCTACCTTAAAATGTATCCGTGTGAAGTGACATATCATATAGTATAAAGAAATATTTAAGACACTATATTCGTATATCCTGAAATGTACTCATACGTAGTCATATGTGATGGTGTAAATAGAAATCTTTTAGACACTATCTTTGTCTATCTCAAATGTACCCGTACGAAGTTACACATCATGGTGCACAGAGGAATATTTTATATACCTTTTTGTCTACCTTAAAATGTATCCGTGTGAAGTGACATATCATATAGTATAAATAAATATTTAAGACACTATATTCGTATATCCTGAAATGTACTCATACGTAGTCATATGTCATGGTGTAAATAGAAATCTTTTAGACACTATCTTTGTCTATCTCAAATGTACCCGTACGAAGTTACACATCATGGTGCACAGAGGAATATTTCATATACCTTTTTGTCTACCCTAAAATGTATCCATGTGAAGTGACACATCATACTGTATTAAGAAATATTTTAGACACTACCTTTATCTATCCTAAAATATACTTATAAGAAGTCACATATTACAGTATATAAGGTAATACTTTGGACAATATCTTTACCTGTCCTAAAGTATATCCGTGTGAAGTCACGTATTACACACCATATATTTTTTAAAAATATTGTTGGCACTATATTTGTGCCTAAAATATTTCTTTATACACCATGTATCTTTGCCTATTTTAAAATGTATTCGCGGGAAGACGGCGGTTCATTATATATTTGATTAGATACATCTTTTCACTCAAAAATTCTATCAAAATACCCTTTTTATAACTAATCTGAACATTACAGAAAAAGTCAATCAAAATCTTACCTTGTGATAAAAAATAAGGGGTCGTTTCCATTGCCTTGTAAGCACTTGGCGCATGTAAATAAGCTCCGAGAGCACCCATAGCCACTTGAAGATATGATCCCTCATGATGCACTGGCCCAGAACTCCTCGCCTCGGACCCCGGTGAAATTTGGTAGAATCCTGGCCTCCTTTCGCTCTCGCCACAATCAAAACCCTTACCATTAACCAGTTCCTGTCCATACCTATTAGATTCTATACTTTTGCCGTTGCTAGAATTATATAATCGGTTAGAATTGTTGGTGCTAGGATCCGATTGACCTCGAAAGAGTATATCTTCGATGAGGAATGAAGTTTTAGACGTATGCTGCTCGACCGATCTGTTGTTTTCGGTGGAGTTTTCGCATCGCATGTTATCTTGCGATGTGACTTTGTCCCGGTGTTGATTCTGCATTTTCATTATATTTATTTGTTTTGTAAAATCAGATATTTAATTAATTATTTGCACATTTTATTTATTTATAATTAAAAATAACATATCCTTTTTATATCACCCTATTTGGGAAACGAAGAATATTCAATTATTAATTTTTAATTTAATAAAACTTAATTACGTTAACAAATCATTTAATAATTCAATTGCGCAGATCAAAATTATATTCATTTTCGACACAAAGACACTAATTAATTAAACTTTAATTAAATATGTAAGTTTGTGCAATAATATTATTCACATATGCACACAAATTGTAATTTTATCACATTTAATACGTTTCGTTTAAATTTATGGAATATCACTTAAACTGTGCAGTTTGAATTAATTGATACGAACTTCATTACTCAATTAAATAATCATAATATTTGGAATATAATTTTCATAATGAACATTATTTTTTTCTGTTTGTATATTAAATAATTATATTTTTATGTTATTATTTATATGTAAATAGAATGATTATTAATTTGGCGACATAACTAATATATACGCGAGTCCCATGAACGAGAACGTTGCAAGGAAATTTGAGAAATAAGACCTTAAGCGATGGTTAAGGCCTGAACTAGCGATGATGGGTGTTAACCTTCCCCCTCCACTTGCCTCGTTTGGGGTTGAACCCACCCCCTTCCCCCTCTCCGGTTCCTGTATATAAATATGTACATGAGTGTAGACGGTTCTATGTATCTATATGATATTGTGGCGCAAAGTGATGATGCATGTGTTCTGGGGTTGTTTTAGGGCTGCGTTAGATTTGTAGTGAACATTTCGGTGGTTATAGATGGAAGGGGTTAATTTGGTTTTGGGTGCGTACTTTTTGAATTTTATTTTGAACTTATTTTTAATGGGGTTGATTTATGACAGATCTGTGCGTATACGTTTGAATTTGTAGTATTGTGGATGAAGTTGTCTATATACGTATCCTAATATATTTCTTAAGTAGACAAGCATAGGCAGAGATATTGGAATGCCGTACATCTGAAAACAAACGTTTTTATTTAAGTTTATTCTTTTAGTCCTTCAGGAATCCATTTAACACCCTCAATGTGGTGCATGTATGTTTAAGTGTTCCGTAGGAGTGTAAGTGCACTTCAGGAAATGTGAATTTTTTAATGTTTTTCTTTTTTTAAATAAAATATTATTTATATAAAACAACACATTTAATAGTGACAAAAGGCGTTCAAAATTAATTCAGCAAAAAAATAACTTTACAACTGGTTTAACCACTATATCTTTTCACTTAATTTATTTGCTTGTTTTGCTTTTCTATGTTTCTTGTTTTTTTTTGTTTTTAATAATTTGTCAATTTGCCTTTATATTCGTATATTATTCAGCCCTCATTTCAGTGTTTAATGACAAAAATTGCAAGGTGAGTTGAAAAAATTGCAACAAATAATCAGATCAAATGATGAAGTTGTATTAAAAATTGTTACGTCATTGTTTTTTATAACCATGAGTAACATGATATAAAAACAAAGTTCATGATAAATTTTCTATTAATTTAATAAAATAAAATAAACAAAAAATCACTTTTGTTAAAGTACTCGTTTCCATGGTGATTTGAAAACTGTATTGATAGAGGCACCTAACACGTCGTTTTTATTTTAAATAACCATGAGTAACAAAGTTGCTATAAAAACAAGGTTCATAATAATTTGTTTAGTAATTTAATAAAAGAAAATATTGAAAAATTCACTTTTGTCAAAATGCTCGTTCCCATAGTGATTTGACTACCGCATTGATAGATAGTAGTACTTATCTCTATCAATGCGGTAGTCAAATCGGTGTCAAAAACTTTAACACTTCTAAGGCTAAACTCGCAAAAACATTTTGGACCTCAAATGTTTTCTTAAATTTATGTTCATAATCAAAAAATAAAATACATATTATTAACTAAATGACATAGAATGTTAAAATTGTTTTAATGTTGAAGAACGGCTCGTTTTCAAAATACCCTAGCGGTGATATAAATACTTGATTGATTTATCCACAAAAATCAATATATGTACATAAGTATGTAATATTGGGAAAAAGCGCACAAGGCTAATGACATATCTAAGAATATTTATATAATTTGTTTACAGTGATGAAGTCGCATAATAACATACGTTTATTATAATGAACATCTGTGAGCTTTTAAAGTTGTAAACACACAACACATTACGTTTAGGATAATATACTCAGAGATAATATTAACCTTTTTAATATGTAAAATTGGAAAAAAGCGCACAAGGCTAATGACATATCTAATAATATTTATGTAATTTGTTTACAGTGATGAAGTCGCATAATAATATACGTTTATTATAATGAACATCTATGAGCTCTCTTAAAGTTGTAAACACACAACACATTACGTTTAAGATAATATACTTAGAGATAATGTTAACCTTTTTTATATGTAATATTGGAAAAAAACGCACAAGGCTAATGACATATCTAAGAATTATTATGTAATTTGTTTACAGTGATGAAGTCGCATAATAACATACGTTTATTATAATGAACATCTGTGAGCTTTTAAAGTTGTAAACACACAACACATTACGTTTAGGATAATATACTCAGAGATAATGTTAACCTTTTTTATATGTAATATTGGAAAAAAGCGCATAAGGCTAATGACATATCTAAGAATGTTTATGTAATTTGTTTACAGTGATGAAGTCGCATAATAACATACGTTTATTATAATGAACACCTATGAGCTCTCTTAAAGTTGTAAACACGCAACACATTACGTTTAGGATAATATACTCAGAGATAATGTTAAACTTTTTTATATGTAATATTGGGAAAAGCGCATAAGGTTTATGACATATTCAAAATATTTATGTAATTTGTTTACAGAGATGAAGTCGCATAATAACATACGTTTATTATAATGAACACCTATGAGCTCTCATAAAGTTATAAACACAACACATCACGTTTAGGATAATATACTGAGAGATAATTTGAAACTTGTTTATATGTAATATTGGAAAAAGCGCATAAGGTTAGTAGGCGCATAAGGTAAGCGCGCTGAAAATTAGTAGGTGCGAATACAAAAATATCTCAGTTAAAGTTTTCCATTAAACTAAAAGGTTTTCTTAATCTCTTTGAGTAGTTTTTTGCAAAATTATACCAGAAGGTGTCAGTTTAAAATGCTTCAGATTTTCCTGAACAATTTTTTCAATGACAGAATTTAGGACAAAATATGTCTCGTTTGTTTATTGTTTTAATATGTGAGGTACAATAGTAAAACACGAAAAAAATTAAACATATTTTATCCTAAACTCTGTCATTGAAAAAAATTGTTCGGCAAATTGCAAATTTACGTGCAAATTTCATAACCTTCAGCTCTTTCCAAGTTAATATAAATACATACCGAAACTTCTACAAAATCGAATATAAAACATAATATATGAATATAAAACTCGTGTTATGTATTTACAAATAATCTCACTATCATGAATATAGTACCTAACAGTCATTACACGCATGTTGAGTGAGGAACTTCACCCTGTTGATTTTTGTCGCGTCATGCGCGCGCATCGTAAAATATCACTCATAATTTTTTTTCATACCGCGCTTAAAAAAGTATAACTTCAAAAACTTTAAAAAACAGGGAGTAAAGTCGATCCATACAAAAAGGGGGCCGAGAAAACTCAACGAGCACGAAAAACGAAACTTTTGTAGAAAATTTATTTATAAAAATTAAACTGTTTATTATTAAAATCAACGGTCTTCGTTTGTACAATCGATGGAAAAAAGAATTGTATTGTCTGTAGCGTGTCCCCATATACAGACGTGTACAGGCCAATGGACGGTACATATATGTGTACAAACAAATAAACGGTGACGTATGCCATATTTTTCAAAGGCAAATTAAGTTCATAATAAATATTTTATAGAATAGAAAATGTTGTAATTTGTCATAAAAAGATTTTCTCTATGTGGAAAGCTGTTTTAAACTTTGATTAAATGTAAAATAAACAGAGATATTATTACTTCTATTGTCAAAACGCACGGTGGTGAGTAATTAATCACATACAGACATATCATTTTATAATAATACATAAAAATCTTACAGAGAATATATTTGGGCGAATTAACCAGGAGTCTAAGTTTGAATTAAAGTCTAGTTGATTCTATTGTTTGTAATTTCTATTATGATGTCCTTCCCGTTTATAAGGTTGTTTGTATGTTTTCGAAAAAAACATGTACCTGTATTTTTTTGTTTTGAGTTGAAAAAAATAATTTTTTTTATTAAACTATTAATACTTTTATCAACGTAATTTACAAAAAAAGGTTCTTTAGATAATGGTATTATTAAAAAAAACATGTAGATGTATTGTTTGCGACTTTAGTTTTCTTCCGGTCGGAGAGCGGGTAGAGGGAGAATAGGGGGACCTAACGACGAGCCAGGGTCATTCAAATTTCAGTTTAATTTTTCTGCATTTAAATATATATATATATATATATATATACATATATATATATATATATATATATATATGTGTATGTATATATATATATATATATAACAAATATACACTTTATTGTTAGTAATAAATTCGTGATTTACTTTTGTGAAACTTTCGACTCCTTTTTTAATGACTGACTTCTGGCAAAATAAAAAATACGGCTTTTAAAGTTTTTTTTTAATTTGTGGTTTGACTCTTGCAATTTAATTTTTAGACTTGCCTACTTCAAAAAGGAAAATTGAAGATCACTCTCGTGATCTCTTCCCTTAAAAGATCACTCACGTGTCAACTCAGAATTTTGTAAAACAATAAAGTATGTTAACCCGCTTCGTTATAAGGGTCCTAAAATATACATTTTTTTGGAATTTTAGATGTTCTGCTTTCAGGGAAAGTATGCAAAGAAATATATCTCCCGTACCTAATTCCTAGACTAGAGAAATTAAAATCATAAAGTTTTTAGAAGTCTACGCAAAGTGGCAAGAAAACTACAGCGCTGATTCTGGAGGTCATAATGCTATATCTTCCACAGGCTCCATGTTTTTACACCTATGAAAGATATAGTAGTTCACTTTGTGAAATAATAATATTTATCAATATTTTAATTGAAGTACATTTATATGTTTGTAAGAGTCAAAATGTGTACGAAACCATTGGTATAAGTACTTAACAGGTTTATACACGTATATTCATTAGTCAGTACCTACATTCATTCATAAATTATTGAAGTCCATCCGCCCTATGTATACACCATTTTTTTGTGCATTCAATTTTATAGATGTATATATATATGTGTATATATATATATATATATATATATATATATATATATATATATATATATATATATATACCTGATGTTAGTAAATCTGAATCATTTTCAAACTTGGCCCAAAAAATAACTCTTAGATAGTTGTTTAATTGTATAATTGTATAACATCTAAGAAGACGTGGATAAGCCGCATTAGCAATAATCTCCAAAATCAACACCTGACTTTGGAAGAGGCTGGAACAGTCACCAAAGGTCATCAATTAGGAAAAAAAAGCCAACGAGGCTCCGAACAGCACGGAACCTGCAGCAATGTTTTGGATGAATAATCACCTTCCTTCGCCGGTAATTATCTAGGGATGAAAGAAGATGACGGAAATTAGAAGAAGAGGTTATTGCTATTTAAAATGGGAAAAATCAGACAAAATTAAATGTCTGATTCAGGACTACAAAGCTGCAAAAAGTTCACAACTTTTGCACTCCTTCCCAGGATCATCATCATCATATATATTAATACGCTAAGGTTAAGATGTTACTCTCCCTTTTTAGAAAAAACCTCACAACTAATCCACATAAATTATATATCATTTTATAGACAATTGCTTGCTCTACCGGCATCCACAACTAAAAAATGTATTATTGCTATTGTTTTTGCAAATTAATTAATTATTAAAATTATATACACAAAACAGCAATGCTGCCATCTAACGGCTCAACGTCAATATGATTGACGGTCGGTAAAATTTTTGTTTAATTTCAAATCCACTCACGTATAAATAAAATGGCGCTTTAGCTCAATGCTTTTAATACTTGCGCCTCTATATGTCAATTTTAGTAAAATATTTGTTTGATCTGTCATCTGAGCTTCATAATGGAATAAATAATGCGAAGACTTCGCACGGGTCACGCTAGTCGGATAATAATAAATAAATTAAATAGAATATAGAATATATTGCCTCTGGTTCTAGCTCGCTACGACTAATGGTTTTCGAGAAATTGGCACTCGACTTAGGTCCAGCCCTTCGTGAGCTGAACGCCCAACCTTACCTCAATCTCTTTCAATTCCCATGATTTATTTGAAACAAACTAGTCAAACCGAAGCTGCTTACATATTTACTTATCATCATCATAAGCCAGAAGACTTTCACTACCAAAAATAAGCCTCTTTCATTGAGTCCCACAAAGACTAATCCAGCGCCACTTTCATCCAACCTTTACCAGATCATCCGTCCACCTAATATGAAGGGTCGTCCCGCCCTGCGTCTGCCAGTACGTGGTCGTCATTCAAGAACCTTTCATCACCAACGGTCATGGATTCTGTATTATCACCACAGACTGCCAACCCTATGCGGTGTGTTGATAATCTTAGATTTCCAAAAGATTTCCTCATTACGCATCATATTTTGGAGAGGAGCAAAGAACATAGTCCTTTCCGTATCACTCTATGTAAATTGGAGTTTTTTTAAGAGTTCAATAATAAGGAGCCAGGTCTTCCTTCCGTGCTTCACCATTTAGCTACATCAAAACTAATTCAAAATATAGTATTACCATAAAGTTAAAAATATTCTAATAGCAATATGCAAGTGCTTAATAAAAAAAAATAATCGCAGTCTCTTTACACGATTTCGAGAAGATAATGTTTTTGTGGGTTTGTACACTTAAGAGTAAGGCATAGCGCACACTGCGGTAAAATTTCGTGCGGATTTTTCTCAGCCAATCTGCGAGTGATAGAATCACATAAAAGTGCGCCCACTGCGAAAAAAATAGAATGCGAATTTTAATTCTATGGTTTACTGCAGAATTATTCGGGTGCTGTGCATGACAAACTGCGTGAACTGACATCTCTTCATATTTTGGAAAAATTTATAAAACCCCGCAAATTACGATATCAGCAGTCACTAGATATCATAATAACACACCGCCACAGCTAGACGACACCCAAACGGAAACGATGAGTCAGCACCAGACCACACAGCGCCTGGGAACCAGGGACACCTCAGCAATAACGATGCGAACATGAAGGAATATGAAACTCTGTATTATTTTACTTTTATTTATTTAATTATCTACTTTAATGTATCCAATTGATACATATGGCGGACTTATTGCTACAAGAGCAATCTCTTACAGCCAACCATAACACCAGTCCAGCCACGTTCGACGAACGGCCGGGAATCGAACCCGGGTCGCCGCGGTGCGTAGCATCGTCAAAGGCCGTATGCCTTGTGATCAACCCAACACACCACGGCGACGACATCGACTTTTATGTATTCATGTAATAATAAATCATTACTGTTCTGGCTTTAGCCAGTTAACAAGTATTTTTATTGTGTTTAAATTAAATTAAATTCTTTTGTTAAATACTGAAATCTCCCGAAACATATCTCGCGCGCTGAGTCAAAACACTGACATCTGCGTATCGCAGAATAGTCGATAGACTTCTCAGAGATTAAAAAGAACTCGGTTTTTTGTTTTGTAATCCATTACACTGCAAGTATTTGTACTTACATATACATCTTCAAAGAAAGTGGCGATACGATTGGTGTTATACCATATTCTACCGCTGTACGCGTGATATATAGATAATTGTGACATTATTTTCATTATGAATAAAAATAACGCAGATTATATTCGCACTCCAGTGCACGCTAGACCTAATATTTTAAACACTTCCACAGCCTAAGCAGCTAGACGTATTTTAATGTGTGTTTTATCATTTAATTTGGCATATCTTGTTCATAATAAATTAGTAGCAATAGAAGACAAAGATACATTTTCGTTTTAGTTGGAAGAAAATTTTGGAGACGCGTTAGAGGGTGTATCCTGTTATAAACTTAACGTCTAACGCCATTTACCTGAGGTTACCAATTAAGATTTTCATCGATCAGTAGACTAGAATATTTAACAATTAAATACTGTATTTTTGCGGTAATTAACCTAAATTAATCAGGTTTATTTATAAAACCAGTCATTTTATAAGTTTTGTTTTAATTCTATCTACTGCGTTTTTAGTTGGATCAATAAATTATTTCTTAGTATAACGAAACAAATATGAATAGGCATCACACATAATATAACTCGGCCCCGATACAAATATCTCGTACACACAAACTAATGGAAGATGACTATGAAATAACTCGATCAGAGTTCAACTTTTCGGATTCCCCGTGAGCTGTAACCCGCTTTCAATAGAAACGGATTCAGAAGTATGCGTGCCGTATGTTGAAACTACTGTGCGCTGTACATGTATAGTGGGATCATAACCTCTTGCCCGTTGATTTATTTTATTTTGTTTTCATTTAAACTGGCAAAAAATTATGGAATAATTCACGGTAATATGATCTATCAAAAAATATCTAAACGTTGAGTGTATTGTAATTGTATTTATTTTTATTCATGTAATTATGTTGTGGATGAATTAATTTGTTTACTATGCTATAGAAAGTAATTACTAGGATTATGAGATGTTTATAAGATAACATTCTAAACTATTACTTGTTTTTTTCAAATTTTATTTCCCGTATCCCGAGTTGTTTCGGTCAAGCATTTTCCTAAATTTTACTTTGTGATTCTGTTAGCAATTTCCAGTTCTGGATCTTATGACACCTTATGTTCTTAGCTAATGTACAACAGGATAAAGCGTTATTTATCTTCTCGTCGGAGAGTCCGTATAAATAATCCACTGTTTTTCAATTGTGTGATTATATTTCTTTAACGCAATTTAAACATTCGATTATTAAAACAACTCACTCTTGCCTTATTTTCTTTTTTTTTGACTGCATCATGGATGCATTTTTTTAAGTTGCTTGGTTGTTTAAGATTTATTATTTGTTAGTTTGTTTTGGTAATTATTTTACATTTTAATACCAGTATTATCTGTCTTTATACATATTTAATATTCTGGGTATGGGTTTAATATACATATTTAATATTCTATACATATTTAATAATCTGATGATCAGTGTATGTCAACCAAAACATTTCAATGTTCATTCACCGCATGTGTCTAGTTGAAACTGGTAAATGATAGCTACTAGTATTGATCAGCTCCTGCAAATTGACTTTTTTATTCAAACTGAGCTTTATTTGACCCGAAAGGTTGAGCTGGTTACAGATTTTTTTGTAATATTCACGTTAATCAGTTTACGGTGTAGTTTTACGAATTACACTGTTTTACCCATTTCTTCGTTAAATATACCTACTGCAATGTTCGTTAAATATACCTACTGCAATATTCGTTAAATATAACCTAATGTAATCTTAAAATTCATCCCAACTTAGTGAGTGGGATGAATTTTAGTGTCGGCTGATTTCCATATATGGCCATATCATCAGTACGATTGCATGAAATAGCCAATTTGTTTATTACCCATTAGGCCATATGGCCATATCACCGGTGATATAGCCATATCACAAAGTAAGACGGAACGGGATTCGCCCGCCGTATTCGGGATACGGGTAATAAAATTTAAAAAAACAAGTAATCGTTTCAAATGTTATCTTATAAAAATTTGATAATCCTAATAAAAAAATTGGCCATCTCATGCAATCATACTGATGTAGATAAAGATATCTTCTTAAGTATTTTGTACAAATTTTTACATAAGAATGATAAATTAATAGTGTTGTTCCACTTTACAATATGAAAACATGTAACCTCCGTCACTGTCAAAACAAAGAATCCAAAGGAATATTAAGACCTGGCTCATAGATTCATATGTCTGCTGTCAGAAAAGCTCAGTAAAGTTACAAAAAGACCCAAATAAGTAATATAATGTGGACCCAATAAGCAATGCAACTGAAAACCTATCCTTATTTAAGTCGCTATTTCAACTATACATAAGCAACATACAACCGCTAAGATGGCCAATAGCAAGATTTAACTTTTAAAATTATTATTAATAAGTAATAATTTCTATAATTACAAAAGATCTCAGTTTCTAAATAAAACTGAATGTAGGTTTATTAAGAAATGAAAACATTAATATACCTATTTATTTTAAGCTCTAAAATAGTTTCCTAAAAAATATGGCCATATTACCCTACAATTAGATGGTGGGTGCTGCGAGATGGGGAAATAAACGACACCATAGTGGCCTGTCGCTACTATTCTATCTGAAATATATTGTTTGTATTTTTAATTCTTCCTGCTATATTTGAATTAAAAGTAAAACGTATTTCAATTCGATCTTGAGGCACTCTGACATCTGAAGCAAAAAATAATATACCCACTGTCGAAGAAAGCCACCATTTGTCGATTCTTAGGTTAAACTTTACAGTAGCGTCACCTTCAGAACACAATGAAATTAACCTAAAATCTTACAACTAATCATGAAAATATTGTTTGAAACTTATGGTACTTCTTAAATAAAGTCAATATTAATAAGTTCAGGAAAACATTTTTCATTACCAAAAATTGCATAACACAAAAAACCGACGATTCATCATTACCATAATCTCACATGTAATTTTAGAAAAACTGTGAAACATTAGCACAAACTACATGAAACCACATTTTCAAGTTTCTGATATTAATTATGTTATTTAGTGTACTTTTTGGCACCTGATAAGGCTCTCTTGCTTTCCGGATACACATTTCATTATTTAGTGCTCATCAATGGTGTTGCTCTAATCTGCTTTTTTACCTCATTATCAACTATCTTTCTGCATTTGTAAGCAGGACATATAACAAAGAATAAACTCAAAATTTACGTATACTATCGGACAATATTATGACTGATAATGCACGGAGATAAACAGAAGAGAACATGAACTGCATACGTTCATTGAATACTACTATTTCTATTATGATAGTAATGTAAACATACCGGTATTAACTACATAATAATTATCTTAATAATTCATTAAATTTTAATTTTATGGCGGCAATATTTTAACAACAATACTAATTAATTTAACAAAAAGGCGCAGTTACCCATAGGTTTGCAACAAATGGAATAGACATTCATTTAAGTTAAATTAGTATCGAAAAATCTATATATTAATACGTGAAGAGAAAACTTTGTACCCGTGTGAGATTTGGCATAATTAAAGTTAGAAGAAGAATACAGAAGAAGTTCAGAAAACTAAAATTGTTATCTGTATAATATATGTTACAATTACATTGAATTATATACTTCAAATACATTAAATCAAATAATATAAATACATAAAAAGATTCGTTGTTTACGTTCATACTGTTAATGTCAAAAACATAATAGTATGTGGTCGAACAGTCGCACAGAGTAAAGATGTCGCCAAAAAAATGTTAAATTGTCAGATTGACTGAATGAGTTTCGAGCTTTGTGTGATTCTGTGTAATACATTTTGTGTAATAGAACAAAATTAAAAAAAAAAAATATATATATATATATATATATATATATATATATATATATATATGTGTGTGTGTGTGTGTGTGTGTGTATGGAATGATTATAGAGGTATACTCTTTGACAAAAGAACTTCAATAACGTTAAAACGTAAAAATTTAATGAATTATGGTAAAAGTAAAAATCGACCACTGGACAACCACTAGTTATAATAACATGATATTTTACTGTGATCGCATATTAGCAAGTGGCCGATACTTCCGCATGACCGATACAACAGATCTTCTCTACATATTGGTACTTATGAACAAGGCTGTCTATTGCGGGCTTCACATAAAAATTTTAAAGGACAGATTTAATGACAATGTAATTTTAAAACTTTAACAAGACACGTTTTGTGATTTGAATAATGTAGAAATCATTATCTGGACACTGAGTAAGAATGACATGCAAAATTATTGGTATGTTAATATAGATTTTTGGATTCTACTCATTTTTCATGGCTTTTATCCCTGTTTTTACAACGTTAATCCTGTTACCCTTTTCTGTGACGCTATTTATAAGATGATATCGTATGCAATGCTTAATATATATATATATATATATATATATATATATATATATACATATATATATATATATATATATATATATATATATATATATATATATATATACATATATATATATATATATATATATATATATACATATATATATATATATATATATATATATATATACATATATATATATATATATATATATATATAAAAACGAGTGTGCTTTAGACGACACGACTGAAGTAAAACTTCAAATTAACAAAATTTTTTACTTTAAAATGAATTTACAATTTTATTTACTTTAAACGTAGAATATTTAATGTATTGAACAAAATAATAATTTACAAAATTGTTCAAGAACGAAATGAAATTACAAAATAATCACCGTTCGCGTAACGCTAGCAAACTCGCATATATATATATATATATATATATATATATACATATTTCATGCATTGGCTATGAAAGGAAGAGAGAAAGAAAATGTGCGCGCGCACTGCTCTCTCTTGCTCCTACAGTGTGATACAGACAATAGGCTTGCACTGTGGCTTGCACAGATATACGGAACATAACTGGATATGAGAGAAAGAGAGAAAGAAAATGTGTGCTCTCACCGCTCTCTCTTGTCCCTATAGTAATATACGAAACGTAACTATCTCTCTTTCTGTCTTCACTAACTTATATCTCCCCCTCAACTTCCGTTCGCCTCACCCGATCACACTTTTCGTAACGCTCTCGTCACGCATTCACCAGCTTACTTCACAAGTCAAGCGTGCGTAAAGAAGTTTTACTTCAAAAAGTTAATATGCTCACATCAAGGCTCAAAACCCTTTACTCAAATTATACCCCGACCCACAACCGTAGACATATTTAGTTTGATCCACGCGACGCGCTCAAGCATTGATTTTTTTTCTTTTAACAACCCTCTAAGCACCCTACCGCTCCGCTCCCGCCCCTAATCCAAAGGAGTCGTGGCCTACAGCCTCACAGCCAATGACGAGCAACCACCCACCCTCACAACTCGTATCGGGTGACCAATCGGCGCCGAGGGGGTGTTTGCGAGTGCGGTTCTCGCTTGTTATTACGATTGGAATGTTACGATGGATGCGGGGAAAGTTGTTTTGTTCGCAATGTTTTTTTTTTCTTTTTATTCGAAGGCGATGTATTATTATTTTATGGCTATATATTGTATCTTAAATGGAATATGAAATTTAAATTATAAAAGTACATCAAGTTAGTAAATAGATGGATAATATTTCTATTTTCCGTTAGTTCCTTCAATACAGACTTAATAGACAAGATATCTTACAATGGGGCCACCTTAAGCTACGCCAAACTGCTACGGCGTAGCAGTACTGTAATTACCCAACACTTTGTCTACGTATAATTTCTTTAAAAGTTTCATGAAAAACAGAAATGTACTTGGAGTAAAAGTTTACAAACTCATTTTGTATTTATTTATTTACAGACAGATGTGCGTAGAACAAGGCAATTTAATAAAATAAATAAAGTTACAACACATAAATATGACACACTTCGGGAGATTGATTCTCATTCTTCTCCAGCAAGTCACACTGTCTTGTAACTGCAAACAGATAGTTAAGAAGTTGTATTTGTAGGAAAGGGGGAATTTTGATATAATTTGGTTCTAGGTGACGATATAGCAAAAAGATTATGACTACACACACATGCGAAGGTAGGTAGCTATCACGTACGAAGAGCGAGAATTTTTCCACCAAATTAGGATGCAAATTTTTGTCTTCTAGATATCGGAAATTAAATTTCACCAAAGAAACTTGTCTTCTGTGCACCACCATATTGTAAACCAGCATACACACGAGAAAATCAGCAGAAAACAGAAAAATGAAGTGACCATGTCATCTCGTGTTCAAATATAAGTAGAAATTTTCCTTTTAGCTATCGGAATTAAAATTTAACCAAAGAAACTTGTCTTCTGTGCATCAACGTATTATAAACCAGCTGATTGATGTTGATTTTCTATCCATGTTGATTTTCTCGAGAAAATGAACAGGAAATAGAAAAAGGAAGTGGCCATTTCGTCTCGTGTTCAAATATAAGAAGAAACACTTCTCCATGATAACCGACTCTCTCATACTCGGGGCATGTCGTATTGTTTCTATCTCTTAGTGTTGACGCCATTTTATAAAAAATTAAAGTATGATTTTTTTTTTCTAAAATTTAAAGGTGGAATTTTACACATTTGTTGTTATTTATATGTTTTATGACCAGTGTGGCCATTTGTTAATTATATTATAATTACGACTAATGATGAAAAACTAATGACTAACCCCTTTAACCATGACTAAAAACTAATTATCGAAAATTTTACTCGTTAGTCAAGATTAATGGATAATCTATTTTTATTCATAGTCATAAATAAAACTAAATTAGTTATAAATAAAACTAAATTTGTTTTTCGGCTATTAAGGAAAACCCATTTACGGACATAGAAACATATTACAAAAATTATGAATATATACGACTTAATATGAAGAAAATACAAAAATATTGTTAATCAACTGCTTATTTATTGGTGGTAAGAAATAAACAGAAGTACCTAATACGGTAACAGAAGTATTCTATAACAAAAAGGTTACGAACAAACCTTCACTTTGGTTTTAATATTTTTATGATGTTTAAATTAGTTTTCATCTTCGAACTTAAAATATTCCTTTAATAAATCCAAACGATGGCACGGGTTATATTTAAAAAACATATATTTTCATCATATGATATCGTTGATATGTCAGTCGCACGAGTTGCACGTAATTATAACTTAGACTAAAAATTAATTATAACTTTAAGATTGAAAAAAAAATATTCTTGACTAAGTGCTCGATAAATTAAATTATGACAAAGACATTTTTTTTAATTATGAACGACTTATTCGACTAAAACTTTCAATTTGTTAATCAATCGATTAAAAGATATAATCTATTACAACATATTTTTATAACTTTGACTAAAAATTAATTATAACTTTAAGATTGAAAAAAAAAAAATCTTAACTAAGTGCTTGATAAATTAAATTATAGCAAAGACAATTTTTTTAATCATGAATAACTTATTCGACTAAAACTTTCAATTTGTTAATCAATCGATAATTTCATAACTTAATTTAAACATATACAATTAATAAATATACCCAACGTGATGCTACAAAACCAATCCCTTGCTGCCAACTAGAATCCCAGTCCAGCGGGAATCGAACCCAGTTCCCGCAATTCAAATTGCAATTCACCGCACCGTCATAGGCCACACACCTTGTGGTCAAGCCTACATACCACGGTCAGAACTATATAAATTGCATTATAAAAATATATTTAGAAATTTATATTTAGCTGTATTGAAAAACATATAGTTGACGGTACCATATAAATATATTTAGAAATATATATTTAACTGTACTGAAAAATATATATTTAACTATACTATAAAAATATATTTAGAAATATGCTTTTAACTGTACCGAAATATATATATTTGGCGGTACTATAAAAATATATTTAGAAATATATATTTAACTTTGAGGCTGTACAAATAAAGTACCAGTATTTTTTACATAAAACTACAACCATTATTTTATCAAAAATAATATCAATATTTACTTACAGTATACGTTGTATCGTATATGTTGTATCGTACTGACGTTATCTCTGCATTTATTTTATCGTTAAAGTGCGGTGGCTGAGAGAGAAAAATAGTATTCTGTAATTTTGAGAGATGAAAGAAAAGGACGGAGTTATTACGTCGACGATTCAATCCTGTTATTTATCTGTGAATGAGAGAAGACACATTTTTAAAGGTTATTTTATTTTGTTGCATGACAAACAATGTTTATTTATGGTGTCACTTTCAACATCGGTCTCAAATTTTCAATTATAAATTTTGTTATTTCTTTAGATAATCGAAAATATTTTATGAAAATACTGTTTGGTAAAATAGATAAATGGATCCGAACCATCCCTCAATTCTCTAGTACTAATTCTAAATATGAAATAAAGTATGTATCAATGTCTCTATATATCCAAATTAACATATAACATCATTTTTACAAGATAACTATAAAAGTAACTCGTCTACTCTTTCAGTGTATTCAATTAATTCTTCTATTAGTAAGGCTAAATTTACGAAATTATCGAAAGAAATATATAGATAACTAGCTGACCCGTGCGAAGTCTTCGCACTATATCGCCATCTAGCTTGTTCCAAGTATAAGATTTGGCTAAGATATTTGATGTGTCGCCCACAGATGGCGCTCATGCCAATTGTTATAAAAATTAATTTTTTTATTAACAAAAAGATTTTTTTCGAATTTTTTTATATTTTTCGCCCAAAGTAGAAAACATAAGCTTTAAGTGGGTATTTTTTTTATTTTTTTTGGTGCAGTAGTTAAAGAGATCGAGCCGCTCGACCAAAAAACATCTTTTAGAAATAATATATTTAGATATATAATGTCAGCCGTAACGTTCACTGTTATCTTTTCGTAAAGTGAAATAAGGCACTATATTAATATACGTTTCTCTCAAAATAAAGTTATCTTGATGACACAACATACGAACGTGTGCTTAAAAGCTAACAATTCCGTAACGTTTACATAATTCGTAAACTAACATGATACAACATTGAGCTAATAAAGCCCTTATCAAAATACGTGATATTCGAAAGCTCGTATCTTTTTATTGCATTTAATTAGAAACTTTGAGTTTTACAGTATTATGGTGTCAAAAACTTGATTGCAAAAAATTTAAACTTGATGCTCCAGAAGTTGATTTAATTATAATCAGTTCATGCCTCTAGTATTCTGGAGAAAATTAACATACTATACAAATGGATAGACAGACAATAAAGTAATCTTGTAAGGGTTGCGTTTTTTGAAGCAAGAAACCCTTAAAATAATCTTTTTTAAATTTAATGAATGGTTAATTTTATTAGAATAATTTCATAAGTACAAATAACTTTTATGGCATTGTTAAATGTATAGTAACTTTAATATACAACAGAGGATAAAAACCGACTAACTGAGATGATTTGACTGACTAATTGACTCGGAGTGACTAGCTGACTCGACTGACTAGCTGACTCGGAATAAGTTTGGTCGCGTTAGCTGAACTGGTTGTTGAACTCAGTTATGTCTGGGCCGTAGTATTTTGTATGAAAACGTCATGTTTTCGTTTATATATATATATATATATATATATATATATATATATATATATATATAATATAATACAAATCGACAAAATTGACTACAGCAAAAGGTATACGAATCTGATATGTCTTCTGCTCTAGGAAATTTGTTCACTAATTACCTTTCGTGCTCAAAAATATCTCTAATTTTTGAAGTGTCAATTCACGATCAAAATGGTAATTTATGTCCCCGTGTTTCTCATTATGATAAAAGACTTGCTCTCAATTGAAAGCACTGCTTGTCGACTATTGCTCGTGATGTCAACCCGTGATGCTTTCCCTATTTTTGGACACGCGGCTAACTTCGTTTTGGCAAAGGGTAGGAATTTTAGCGCTCGCCCATTATATTTTGAGTTCTTCGCAGATGAACCCCTTATTAATAGAAAGATACGTAATGTTTGAGCCAGTTTGTGCTCATTGACAGTCTAGGTGGGCCCCCTCGAATTTTAAAAGCGAGATCTCAATATCCTTTCTATCCCATGTTTCTGAGCGTTTAAATAAAATCTGGCTCAAAAGTGACTATCACACTTCACAGTTTCTTATGGGGCATGGCACTTGACGCAGGACATGAATCACATTTTGTTCCTGCTGCAGAGTGCACGACGATGTGCGCAGAGTTTTGACAGCATATCAATAGAGCAGAACCACGCAATTATTTGGAATGTGGTGTCTTTAGTGACCCCGTGACTTAGTTGATAGTGGATCGATGTTTGAGGCATTTAGTTCGCGAAATGCTTTCTTAAAAGAATGGAGATGCTAAATGCTAAATTGATTGGGGCAGTATTTAACCCTGTTGGGTGGAAGTGCTGGATAGTAGTAATGTTATACTATTAGGGGGCTTCCAAGGTCCTCATTTTTATATAGAGGTATGTAACTGATCCCTGGTGATACCCTGAAAAGGAGAGAATAGTTAATAAATAAGTAAAAGAGCAAACAAGTTAACCAAAAGTAATTTTGTGAACCCGCGAAATTAATCAAAATCAAACAAGTTAAACTATTTCCCCCCTCAGGCGCACGTATCTGGAAAACAACACTCCCGAAGGTTCGGCATCAAAATCAAACAATGGGAGCTAACGAAGGTAACACGAGACGGGGATCACGTGGCGCACACGCGCCGCTAGATCCGTACGGCACGTCGTCATTTCGGACAATTAGGGCCGAATGAGTGGAGCGAGAAAGTGGGGGAGTAAATATTTGTTTGTTTTTGTGTGGTTATTATCAATATGTGTAAAAAGCGATCAAGTGTGACTATAAATTAACCTGTTTTAGGGTTCTGTACTTCGAATGGAAAAAAGGAACATTTATAGGATCACTTTGTTGTCCGTCTGACGGTCAAGGCCCTTTTTTTCAGAAACGCGTGGAGGTATCAGATTGAAATTAAAACTTGGGTCTACGGTCTTTTGGAACTGTATAAAAATCAAGCTTTTAAGTCAACTAAATCAAAAAATATGAGCATTTATGCCGTATATTTTGACACTCACAAATAAATCAAAACTACTTTCTGTTGACCTGGAATCAAGCAATAAGAAAAAGAAGAAAAATATTGCATTTTATATTTCTGCTTTTATAAACAAGAATTAATAACAATGAAGAGCGTATTTTTACTTATGGCATATTGATAATAAAACCTACACCGCTCCCTTACAATAAACTCACTAACGTAAGCAATGGGAAAACTTGCGCAAACCCGGCTTCCGCTATTGTTTAGTGTAATATATAAATGCTGTTGGAAGATCCTAATAGTTAATCTTTGCTAATTGCCCACCTGAAGATGTTGCAATATGACGAAACTTAGGTCGTGGTAAAGAACTTAAAGAAAGTAGAAATATAACTACATTACGTATTTTCATTTCATTGTGGATGAATGAAGTAATAACTATATTTACTTTAGTGCTTACAACAACGTACAAAAGTTACGTTTAGTACGTACAAAATTAACGTCAAATATATTGAAGACGTGAAAAAGTTAACCTACTGAAAATGATATTGAAATTTCGACATTAAAAGAAAATCAATTTTTTTACTATAAACTCACTTCAATAAATTTACTAATAAGACAAATTTTACCACTTCGAGAAAAAAAAAATTTGAAAGCAGCCAAAAAAGCCTTTTTCGAGAGTAAATATCACCTAACAGTTTGTAATGTGTTCATATGATGTTATTTTTATAACAGCCTTTACATGTAGGCTTCGTAACGTCATTCTAAATGGAATAGGATAAAAAATGTATTTATTCAAAAAAGCTATTTAAAATATTGACTTTTTCTTTCTTTATATTTTGAAAATTAAGGACTAAACCTGTGCGAAAATATCAACAATTGGCAAACCTGCCTACATGAGACAAAAAAGTAATTTTTACAAAAAAAAACAAAAAACTTAATATCAGTTTTAATACAAGTACTACAATGTTTATTTCAAATAGTAACATTACTAAAAAAATAGTGTATGTTTTTAGTAAAGTTCTGTTTTTTTTATATACATATATCATAAGTACTAAAGTAAATATAGTTATTACTTCATTGAAAAATACATCACACACTTATAATAATTCATGTTTACAACAGTATTACGACTAAATGTTTAATTTGACTAATTACTAAAGTCTTAACTACTTCAACTCAAATTTTATTTCTTACTTAGATTTGTATTAGCTATTAGTTTCTATACATATTTTCTTAGAACTTTTTGTAAATTGAAACAATACCGCCCATTATAATTAAACAATAAAATTTATAGAAAAACATTTTATATACAAGCTTTTCGTAAGTCATAATGGTAATAATAATGATTTTAAATACCATGGGCATAACTTCTCGCTTTCTTCTCAATTTGTAAATCTTTTTCTTTTGGTTTAAGTCTTCCAATTTGGTTTAAAATATAACCCATCAAGCAAACATAACAAATAAATGTTAAATTTGACAGTTGACTAGCAGCAGTGTGCGATATTTCCAGAAGTTAAATTTTCTAAAGTAACATTGTGTATCCTAACGGCCGTCCAGCATAGCCGTCTATATGCAATATTTTGGTAAAACAAATTAATAGCAGTTTATTGGTAAAACAAATTTAAATGGTGACTTAACTTCTTATGCAATGCAGTGTTAAACGGTGACTTATCAATTGCAATAAGTATACTGTTAATACCTAACTTACGTGACCTAAGTCTAAAGGTCCAATCAGCGTGAAGTATATAACTAATTTACTTATACAAAAATAAAAGAAAAAAACAATAAATTGATTCCTTAAGTGTTTATATGTTTACAAGAAAGTTCACCCCCATTAGTTAACATTCTCAAGTATTCCCGAAAACATGAGCCAAGATTTACGATCATTGGCGACATAGCTCATTAATGTTATTTTATACTTAAGTAAACATGTGTGCTTTAGTAGAATTTCAGTCAGCTTAAGTTACCTGAGTTATGTGTAAAAGTCCAATAGACCTAAAGTGCTAAAATTAATTTAATTACAAGTAAGTTTTTAGTTAATATTCTTAAGAGTTCCCTATAACACAATTCATAACGTGACGACCTAGATCAATAATGTTATTCTGTACTTAAATAGAGTTTATGCTTTAATAGAATTCTAGTCGGCTTAAGTTACATGTGCTCGTGTAAAGGTTCAATTTATTTAAAGTGGTAAAACTAATCTAATTATACAAAAACAAAAGAAAAAAGCAAAGAATTATTTCTTTAAGTGCCCACTTTTTAAGAACTTAAAAAACGTTCCACAAAATTTTATTATAAATTTTAAATCCTTTCTTTGTCTTGGTCCTCTCCAGAAGCCTTTCCAAGACGTCCTGAAAGATCAAATGGTTGAACAATTGCGTCATTTTATAGCCCCAAACTCTCTGTAAATCATATAAATTCATCTGGACTTGGGTAGGCCCCTTTTGGCCTTTTAGCTTTGGCGTACATAAAAACCCTCCAATTGTAACTTACCCCTGATCGATCCTTATAATGTGACCTACCCACTATAGTAAACTTAGTTTCATACGTATCTTTTATCTTACTCTTTAAAATTTCTGTGCATTTGAAAACTGAAGGAGAAGAAGGCTTCAGCAAATGCTAGTCTGCTGAACTTTTCCCTAGATGTTTCTAAATATCCTTCTTTCAAAATCTAGGAGAGCTTTTTTCAGTTCTAGTCATTATTCAAGTTTCGCAGTATGAATCAAAACGATGTAATAAGACGTCTTTGAGCATCATTTTCATTTTCATTTCAAGAATTGATGAGTTAAATTGGTTTCATGATATAATAGCAACACTTTGCTGCAAACATATTTTTGCCGAATTTCCGGTCCAATGTTGTGTTGAAAGCCAATGTTAGATCCTAAATATGTGAATGTTTTACCGCATTGAAGTTTGTAAATGTCAATTTCGATATAATAATAAGTTTTCTATTACAAAATATCGAAAATGTTACTATATTTCTATCCAAAAATGTTTCTATCGTAATAATGACTTAATAAATGTTTTCCAAAAAATGCATAGGAAGCGAATGTTAAAAGACCACCGTAAGCTACTGAGTTGAGTATTAAATTTATTTTATAAAACTACGAGATAATATTACTTAATTATGGTTTTATTAAAAAAAAACTACATTATTAAATAAATGAAAAATAGATTACAACAGAATAAATGAATAGAAGTCCCTCAAGAAGTGAAACCAAATTCTATGAAATAAATGTGACAAAACATTGTTGAACAGTATTTTTCTTAAGATAATATATATTTAGTAAGAAATGCTTGGCAAATATAAATAAACAATATTGAGATTCGAGAAAGAAAAAAAAAATCTACTAAATTATAAAAAATGATAAAAAAACTCCCAAATACAATATTTAATACTAACGTGTGTGCGTAAAATGTGATGAAATATTTTTTTTGTATTTTCCCACACATTAAAAAAATATTTTTAATTACTTTCCTAGATAATTATTTAAATTTCCATATAAAGCGTATACCATATTTTATTTCTATAGCTCACGTAATTTTAAATATTATCACCTGAAGCACAAATCGGATGCTGAAAGTCTTATATCATCACCTATTGTAGTATGGAATATACAGCACGATATCACGTTTTATTTGTTGTGAGTGTACCTTAAATGTAACTCCAAAATACAATAATATGAGTATATCCTAGCTATAATACTTAATCCATTAATTGGATTTCTTAGTAAAAAAATGTGTAAAACTGTAAAAACTACAATGATGTCATAAAGATTAACAGATAGACTGACGAACGATACTCTAAAAGGTATTTTTTAGGCTTGGTGATTCTAAAAACAACGAACAGTGCTGACGTCGACAGATTTATCCTGAAGCCATTCATCATAAAGAAGACAGACGTCCTGCTTAGCACTTGACTAACGTTAGATTTCAAGACCTACAGCTGGAATTTGAAACTCCTAAATTGGCCATGATGCCTTGGAGTCAAAAATATTTAGCGAAAAACTTTAGTGAAGACATACAAATTGCTTTTCAGCACTTTTCTTAAAAAAATATCATCATCACTTAAGTGTATTTTCAAAACTTAAGTGTATTTTCATCTTTAAGTGTATTTTCATCATTTTTCATCAACACTTAAGTGTATTTTCAAAATCAAAACTAAATATCTCTCTGTGATCAATATTAGTACCTTCCAACGGCATAAACTAGACCTGGATACCTACGGTAACATCTAGAAGTTGCCATTTAGTAGAATTACAGTCAGGCCTTCCCAAGCCAGTCTCCGAGTTTTCTCAGAACCCCTCATGGGACCTGTAACGACCCACCTCATACAAAATATGGGGCCTTCGAAAACCCCTAATAGTGTCCCGTATCTACAATCAAAAGCTTCTAACCAACAGGGTTGAATGCTGTCCCGGTCAAAGAGCTATTTAGCGCTTCCATTTTTTTTTCTCGAACACTTTAAAAGAACGCACCAAATACCTCAAATATCGGTCCACAAACAGCTAAGTCATAATGGCTAAAAATCCTTCATTCTAAAGGCTCGTCAGATTCTACTGGACTGCTGTACTGGCGCATGCTCTCAATCAAAACTCTACGCGCATCATTTCGCTCACTACTATAGAACAAAACACAGGTTTGTATCATATATTTCGTTTGATTACGGTCTGACCTGTGGCAATACTCCTCACAGAATCCTTCTGCCCTTTCTAAGTAACAAGTAGAAGTATAATTAAAATGAATGACATATAATAGAATCCCGCCAAAGTAATAAAGGTTTGAATAAAAGCGAGGTGGTGGACGTGTAAAGAGTAGAAAAGGGGGTGTGCAGGATCTACCTTTCGTCGGGGGTTGACACAAGATTAAGCGGAGCCCTAGCGGGGTTAAAATAAATTGTTGGCTAGTTCACTTTGGAAAAAGGGCTTACTATGTTTTTACATTTATTAATTATGCCGGATATTAAACCTAGCATCTTAACGAGTTGATTTTAGAAGTACATGTATTGTTAATAATACAAGTTATTACAGCATAGAAATATTAGGGAAAACTTAAATATTATATGAATATACGAAATTGGGAAAAAAATGTCAATATAAAAATCTTTATGTTTTGGCGAATGAAAAAGTTAAGTTAAAAATATATATTTTAGAACTAAAACCCAAAAATAGAAAAGCGTCCAAAAAATTATAAATTCGTCGACAAAAAACAATAAAAACTCAATATATTAAAAAAAAAAACAAATAAAAACTGTCTCGAAAAAATTAGATAAAGTCAGAGAGATATTAAATTTTATTCGGCTACAATCTTATATTTTTAAAATTAAAATATTTAACTACACATTTACTACAATTGTACAAAATAACAAACAATCAACGATATTAAACCTAGCATCTTAACGAGTTGATTTTAGAAGTACATGTATTGTTAATAATACAAGTTATTACAGCATAGAAATATTAGGGAAAACTTAAATATTATATGAATATACGAAATTGGGAAAAAAATGTCAATATAAAAATCTTTATGTTTCGGCGAATGAAAAAGTTAAGTTAAAAATATATATTTTAGAACTAAAACCCAAAAATAGAAAAGCGTCCAAAAAATTATAAATTCGTCGACAAAAAACAATAAAAACTCAATATATTAAAAAAAAAAACAAATAAAAACTGTCTCGAAAAAATTAGATAAAGTCAGAGAGATATTAAATTTTATTCGGCTACAATCTTATATTTTTAAAATTAAAATATTTAACTACACATTTACTACAATTGTACAAAATAACAAACAATCAACGATATTAAACCTAGCATCTTAACGAGTTGATTTTAGAAGTACATGTATTGTTAATAATACAAGTTATTACAGCATAGAAATATTAGGGAAAACTTAAATATTATATGAATATACGAAATTGGGAAAAAAATGTCAATATAAAAATCTTTATGTTTCGGCGAATGAAAAAGTTAAGTTAAAAATATATATTTTAGAACTAAAACCCAAAAATAGAAAAGCGTCCAAAAAATTATAAATTCGTCGACAAAAAACAATAAAAACTCAATATATTAAAAAAAAAAACAAATGAAAACTGTCTCGAAAAAATTAAATAAAGTCAGAGAGATATTAAATTTTATTCGGCTACAATCTTATATTTTTAAAATTAAAATATTTAACTACACATTTACTACAATTGTACAAAATAACAAACAATCAACGAGCAATATTAAAATTAAAAATATTATTTATACCATCACATACAATAAAAAAAGATTACATTCATAGCACCAATTAAATAGAAAGAGACCGACTGAAAAAAAAACAATAATTTTTAAATTTATTTTTAATAACTAACGCTTTCATACGATAAACCACACTATAAATAGAATTTAAAAAAAAGAAATTTGGTTTACTTAATTTAGCCCATCAATTTTCTATATAAATATTTTTAGTCTTAGTTATTGATGTACGTGCGGTGTAAAACGCTTAAGTTACTGTAATTAATTTATATAGTTAAGTTTTCTGTTACTTGTCTTAATACTTCTATTCGTAGACATAATACGGCTTATGTTATATTTTTTGTCCATGTCTTATTTGTGATAGATAACTGATTTCCCAAAGAGATTGATTTTTAAGATTAAGTTCAATTTAAGTGTTATTAACAAATTTTTAAACAACAATGTTTAAAAATTTAATTAAAACTCTGGGCCATTTTGTAAACGGTGTGAGGCGTATTACCTAAAGGTCGCTTTACAAAACGCCTCAACTTGAGTTAAAAAAAAATAAAATATTATGATACCTGTAGTTCCTACAATAGTTATTTGATTGCCAAAATGTTGCCAAAAACCCAAACGATGCTTCGAACTAAAGAATATGATTATATTTTGTATTTTTGTGGTTTTATTACACTTTAAAAAAAAGTGGGGCGTATTACCTAGTTTTACCCTATTGTAGCCCAAATTTCTAGTTTCTACATCAAGCCATTTCAGCTAAAAAATGGCTGTGACAGACGGACACGCGAGTTATAAGTATTCCATTTTTCCTTTTGGGATATGGTAGCTTAAAAAAACCATTGTAATTAGAGTGACTATTTTATTTATTTGGTAATTACATTCGTCTTGCTCGTTTATATAAAACAATCCAAACAAATATTTAAGATTAATAAATAACATTTTATCATAAAATAATGTGAACCTTCTACCCAATTGATTCATCCATGCGTTCATGTCCCCAGCAAACGTGCTCAATCAGCATACTTAAAATATTTCTACCTCAACGTCCGTGCCTAGGCTCCTGTTGTGACAACAGGGCACTGCACTCCGCTGAGTTTTCTCAAACAAGATAGATACTCGGACGGTCGTGCCCAAGGGGTGCTCAAACATAATATTTAGTTGGACGTGCTCAATTACGATACTGGACACGAGTATCTCTTTTTGTGAACAGAGTGTGGGAAATTTATCTCACTTTATTAAAACTGAGTAGGTGTTAAAGAGCCTAGTGAAATTTTGTTACTTGGAGCGTGGTACAATTAATTCCCACGTAATTATACTGTAGAAAAAGGTTAGATGGTCACGTTTAGAGTTTAAAATATATTTCGTGTCCAATTTCGATGCGTTTAAATGATTTCACTATTTTAAATCATAAGAAATACATTTTTAAATTTAATATCAATATGCACGGAACCCTGAAAAATTCGATATCGTTTCTGAAAAAATAGCTTTGAATGAAAAAAGTTACACTTTTTACGGAAATTGTCACTAAATATATTCAGTTTTTTTGCTCAGAATCGTCTATATGAATAAAAAGCACGTTTTTTGTTACATATGTATATATACACGGTATCCGGGAATAGTCGGACAAAGAAAGACGTCCGTAGGCCGGTGTCATGTTCGTCTCCGATCTGCTGTGTTAACTTGTTGGTAAGAATTGTCGTTGGGTTCACCATGAAGCATACATTGAGTTCTATTAATTTGTTCGATTTCGTATTCCTCTCCGATCTGCTGTACTAGTTTACTATTCGGTGTATTTTGTATAATCAGCATTGCAGCTAACCATTATCGTTAAGCATTACTCACACCGTAAGATATGCTAACTCGAACCGTAACATAGACAGATAACCGCTGAGCGAAACGGCATACGCCAAGAAACTCTGCGTCCCGTGCCATAGGCTTAATAAAAAGGTCCCCACCGCTTGCGCTCGTTCCTGCACCGCACTGTGTAATATCTGAACCGCTTGAACCGAAGCATTGCGATGCGCGGGGCTGCAGCTACGACTTTGCCTTAGAGTTCTATTATGTTGGATTGTCGTGTGTTACATTATTTAGAATTGTCTTTGTTGAGATAGTCTTACGCTTTAACGCTAGGAAGACATTGCAGTTTGATAGGTAGAGTGAATGCAGCTACGAATTCGTTTGACCTATATAGCATTTCATGGTAGAAGCAGTTTAATTTACGGCTATGCAGACTTTTCCATGTATCATTGCAAAGAGAAGTATATGCTTCACTTTTATTTTTTTTATCATAGTAGACTTCTAAGCGGTAGATTTTTATCACATAAATTGAATTTCTTATTTTGTTTGTTCAAAGTATTCACGCATAAATCAAATTTTGTTGATCTCAGTATCATAACAAAGGTATAGTTGTACCTCGCAAGACTATATTTTCAAATTATTTTTATTTTTAACACAAATTATTCGCAACCTTGTATTTTTTTTAATATCACTCGAACTAGTAAAATATTATAAACTATTATAACACTTTACCAATTTATACTATTTTTTTCACTTTTTCCTATTTTTTTATACTCAGAAATTGCTTCAAAATCAATTCCAATTGTCGCGTGAAATTAAGAAATAACTAATTTTTTTTCTTGTAAGTTTTTAACTATTAATTTTTAACTGTTACTTAATTATTAACTTTTTACTTCCTTTTGATGATTTTTATCTTCAGAATGCTGTTAAAGTACCCGTCCCTTCATAAATTACTTTTAAAACGTACAGATAAAATTTAAGTTATCACTGCTTTGAATTACTGAATATAAAAACCTCCACATAATAAATTTTACTCCAGAAGGTGTGAGTAAATAATAATGTTTGTGTATTATTAGGTTTTCCCCTTTTTATATCTTGAATTGGATAATACACTTCAAACATACGTCTGCGGTATTCCGCAGTAATTTGTAATTTAAATATGTCAGTCGCTGAGTGGTTGAAATTAAAGTACTATAAGTTGCTTACCAGTAAATTTTACTCTAGAAGGCGTGAGTACATAAATACATTTTTTGTATTTATTAAGTTTTCTCCTTTTCATGACTTGAATTTAACACTACAGCTTAAAATATACGTTTGCGATATTTCGCAGCAATTTTTATTTTAAACATGTCAATCGGTGAGTGGTTGAAATTAAAGTACTAAAAAATGCTTAGAAGTGCTTAGAAATAAAGTGGAACCCATTTCTAAGCAAATTATTTATGAAAAATTTTTACATGTTTCTATGTCTGTTTTAATTTGAAATCTATAAAATCTAGAGGTTTTTTTTATTAAAAAGCAAATATATATCTAGCTTTAGAGAATTTAAGTAGAAAAAAATTAAAATTTGTTCAAATAATCGTAATGATTAACAGGTATCATTGAATTACACAACGTTCACGAAAGACGATATCATAACGCAACTGCTGACAGTATCTATTTACATATTAAATCCTCCACAGGCGCAGACAATGACCGAATAAAAGAGCAACACAAGTTTAAGAAATTCCAATAAATGCTAACGTATTTTATTGCCATTTTACAGTATTTTATTTTATAAATAAAATAGCTACAATTTATAATGTCTTTCTGGCAACACCAGGGTTCCATCGAAACGAAAACGAATAATATTTGCCAAAATCGGTTCTTTATCAGCTTCAATTTATGACGCCTTTCTGGCAATGCTACGGTTCCTTTTACAGTAGCTTTCGCAAGTCGAAATCGAATTAAATTTTACAAATTCGGTTTTATAAAGTAGGTACATTAGTATTTACCACAAAAAATATTGTTCTTCTTGTTTACAAATGTCTTCTGTCTACGTTTTCTTTCCTTTTGCAAATAGAAAACGAATTATATTTCACAAAATTGGTTCTTTATCAGCTTCAATTTATAACGCCTTTCTGGCAACGCTACGGTTCCTTTTACAGTAGCTTTCGCAAATCGAAATTGAATTAAATTTTACAAATTCGGTTTTATAAAGTAGGTACATTAGTATTTACCACAAAAAATATTGTTCTTCTTGTTTACAAATGTCTTCTGTCTACGTTTTCTTTCCTTTTGCAAATAGAAAACGAATTATATTTTACAAAATCGGTTCTTTATCAGCTTCAATTTATAACGCCTTTTTGGCAATGCTACGGTTACTTTTACAGTAGCTCTTGCAAATCGAAATCGATTTAAATTTTACAAATTCGATTTTAGAAAGGAGTTACATTAGTAGTTATCATTGAAAACTTTGTTCTTCTTGTTTGCAAATGTCTTCTGTCTACATTTTCTTTTCTTCCAAAAAGCAAAAAATAAAGAAATAACAAAAAAACAGATAGACGGTGTATCAATTACGAGATAATTTCTGTGAAACAGTCAATAGAATAAAACAAAATGTGTAAGATCCAAGTCGAGGGTTTTTTATACTAATATTTAGCAGTTTGAAAAAAAAACAATATTTAACGACAGATCCTTTCTCACAATTATAATCGACTTTGTCTTACTAAATTTGTAGCGAAAAAATAAAAACAACAGCAATATATTTAAACATAAAAAAAAATTATTTTTTTAATCGCTTTTAGGGTTTTACATCTCAAAAACAATAAAAAGTAGAACTCTTATAAGTTTTTCTACGTATCCATTCATCTATTACAGTCATTTTTCAAAAAACAATTTGACGTAGAAACTTGAAATAGATTTAGTGATAACGCGCATTACCAGTTTATAAATATTGTAATCAGCTCCACGTTGTATCATGTTACTTTATAAATTACTTAATCGTTACCGAATTATTAGCCTTTAAGCAGACGTCCGCATATTTTATCATATTCAGCCCTGTGTTGTATCATGTTACTTTATGAATTACTTAAACGTTACCGAATTATTAGCCTTTAAGCAGACGTCCGCATGTTTTACCATATTTAACCCTGTGTTGTATCATGTTACTTTATGAATAAGGTAAACGTTACGGAATTGTTAGCCTTTAAGCTGATGTCCGCAGTTGTATCATATTCAGCCCTATGTTGTATCATGTTTCTTTATGAATAACGTAAACGTTACTTAATTATTAGCTTTTAAGCTGATGTCCGCACGTTGTATCGTATCCCGCTCTGTGTTATATCATGATACTTTGTGAATTACTTAATCTCCACCCAATTATTTGCCTTTAAGGAGACGTCCGCATGTTGTATCATATTCAGCCCTGTATTGTATCATGTTACTTTATGAATAACGTAAACGTTACGAAATTATTAGCCTTTAAGCTGATGTCTGCATGTCGTATCATAGTCAGCCCTGTGTTGTATCATGTTGCTTTATAAATTACTTAATCGTTACCTAATTATTAGCCTTTAAGCAGACGTCCGCATGTTTTATCATATTCAGCCCTGTGTTGTATCATGTTACTTTATGAATAAGGTAAACGTTACAGAATGATTAACCTTTAAGCTGTGTTCCGCGTGTTGTATCATATTCAGCACTGCGTTGTATCTTGTTACTTTATGAATTGCCTAAACGTTACCGAATTATTAGCCTGTAAGCGGATGTTCGCATGTTGTATTATCACGTAACCTTTATTTTGACAGCCACCTGTATTAAAATGGCACCTTATTTCGCTTTACGTATCCGTAAAAGTAACTAAAGCAGCATGTGATTTTATAGATTATGTAAATATTTATTTGGATAGTTTAATAAATTTAGCCTTACTGGTAGAAATTACCTTATAAAAATTTTATTGCGTTTGTGGAAACGCTAATAAATTCCTGCTCGGAAGTTGGAAAATGTTTCAGATCCATATATCAAATAATGCTTTTTACTATCTAAAGAAACAACATAATTTATAATTGATAATTTGAGACCGATCTTGAAAATGAGACGACAAATAAATCTTACTTGAGGCGCAACCGAATAAACTAACCTATAAAAATAAATTTCCACTCATCCATAGATATAGTACAGACTTATCATCGTCGACAAAATAGCTTCGTCCTTTTCCTTCTGCCCGTAAAATTATATGACACTATTCCTTTCTCCCAGGCCAACGAACTATAACAATACGTTAACGAGCAATAAAGTTTAGGATAACGCCAGTGCGATGCAACAAGCCGATTTTAAAAGCCAAGATTAATACAACTGTTATTTTCGTGAATTAGGTAATATATACGTTAAGTAATGTGAATGATACAACGTAGGGCTGAATAGTTGATACTCAAAAATATTTATGTATAATTTTATAAGAAAAAAAAGTCCCGACTTATTTGAAGGGCAAACTTCTTTAGGCGCTTTAACGATTTTTGGTAGGGGAAAATCTTATGGATTCGCGTCACCGACATGCTAATGTTAACAGTATATCTATACAAGTAAAGTTAAATTGACTACGTGGAAAGTACAGTGTTTGTGTTGTTTAAATTGTGTTTTATTTTGATTATTATTTTAATTGCGAAATTGTAGGTTCATTATGGAGCACGACAGTGAGTAATTAATATGTTAATGTTTTACATAGAAATAATACGATATAAATACGAATATTATGTAAAAATAATATAAGTATATATATATATATATATATATATATATATATATATATATATATATATATATATATATATATATATTCTTGTTACTCGGAGTGCCGATAGATATGAAAATCAGTGCCGATAGAAGTTTGAAATTTCAAAACACAGTTTTAAGTTTTCATTTCTGTCGGCAGTCCTCATGACTGCCTCCGATTTTTTTTCAAGTGTCATGTGGAATACCTATTGCAAGAGCTATTAAGGATTCCATAACTGGTTCCGTCATTATGTTTTCTATGACAGACCTGTAGATATTGGATATTGTCGGAAATTCAACCATAAGAGGTCATCTTAATCGCGGGTAATCTTGATTCACCTAAGTGTAATGACCTACAGAATCTAATTCAATAAAAAGAGTCGATTCACCTTAATAACTCAATAACGTAAATGATTCAGTAAAACTGTACTACTACCATCCACTGAAATTAATTTGATTCTTAATCGAACAGGTTTTACATTGTCGTCCTCTGCTTTACTAAAAAGGAAGTGACACGTCATCGTAATGGTACTGATGGACTAAATATTTCATGCACTCTCTGGGCAATTCTCCCTTTTTGGAATGGAAATGGATGCATCTAATAAAAAAAATGAATGAATACCAAGTTAATGCCGAGTATGTCAGTCATTAAGGAAACGTACGAGTATGTCGCAAACCATACGTTTATTATTTGCCGAAGCGAAACGTTCCTGAATCAAAAAGTCACATGAATCAATAAGATGTTTAGTTCTAAAAAAGAATCGATTCACCTTAATAACACAATGATTCAGTAAAACTATGTTATTAATGTCCACTGCAATTCATATGGTTCTGAATCAAATAGGTTTTACAGTGTTTCACTCCACTTTTTTAAGAAACGAAGTGACATACCTACGTAATACTCTCTCTCTCTTTCTCTCTCTCTCTCTCCCTTTCTCGCTCTATCTCTCTCTCTCTCTGTATGATTCTTTTTTCTGGAATAGAAATGGATACACTTAATACAAAAAATGAATGAATGAAAGAGTAAAAAATCATTTCTCAAAAGTAAATGCCGAGCGTTTCAATTAGTTATTGAGGAAACGTAAGTCGCTAACCATAAATTTATTATCTGTTATGCCGAAATGTTCCTGAATCAAAAAGGCAAATGAATCAATAAAATTTTTAGTGCTAAAAAAGAATCGATTAACCTTAATAACACAATGATTAAATAAATCAATGATTCAGTAAAACTATGTTATTAATATCCACTGCAATTCATTTGATTCTGAATCAAATAGGTTTTACAGTGTTTCACACTATTTTTTTAAGAAACGAGGTGACACACCTACGTAATACACGATGGCCTAGATGTTTCCTCTCTCTCTCCCTCTCTCTGTCTCTTTCTTTCTCTCTCTGCATGATTCTTTCTTTCTAGAATAAAAATGGATATACTTAATACAAAAAATTAATGAATGAGAAAGTAAAAAATCATTTCTCAAAAGTAAATGCCGAGCGTTTCAATTAGTTATTGAGAAAACGAAAGTCGAAAACCATAAATTTATTATTTGATATAACGAAACATTCCTGAATCAAAGAGTCAAATGAATCAATAAGATTTAAGTGAGTTATTTGGTTTAGTGAATGTATGTACTGCATTGATCATATTGATTCACTCATCCACTTGTCACCTACACTAAGGTTGTCCTCTTCCCTCGCCCTCCATTTTCGAAACTATTAAAATCAAATTAAACCATACTGGAAGTTTACTTAACATTTATCGAAAATGTTATGGTTCTAAATCTTGTAGTTTTTATAGAAATTTACTATATTATTACGCCTTTCAAAGATGTACTAGGCACAACCGAAAATAACAATATTCTTAAACAATTTAATGAAATCTAGTGGTCACCCAGTGGTTTAAATTCGACCGCAATTAAGTAAAAATTCGACCGCAATTAAGTTTTAAGTTTGAACTTTATTGAGGTTCTTTTGGCAAAGAGTGTACCTCTAGAATATTACGTGTTTGACATTGACAGTATGAACGTAAACAATGAACATTTTAATGTATTTGTGATATATAATTTAATCTATTCGTAAAACATATTATATATGAATGTTGACTTTCTGCACTTCTTCTCCATATAATCTATAACTATGCCAAATCTCACACTCCTCCGTGTGCGCAATATGTATAAAAAGAGGTACAAAGTTTTCTCTTCAAATATTATATCCTGACATCAGGAAAATCACGTCCCTAAACATTTTCAAAGATCGAGTGAAAAAGTCCTGCCTCTCCTGAAACCTTTTCCTTTGTGCCCTTTCTTTACCATCTCAAATAATGTCAATAGTTTGTATTACTTATACTTTTGTATTTTTTTTAATTTTTTTGTCTAATATAATATAAAGAATTTTCGTTGTAAAATCTCTTACGGTCTACTGAACACCAATTGTTTTGGTTGACTGGAAAATATTACTCATGTAGCAATAAGTCCGCCATATGTACTATACATAAAAGGTGATAAATAAATAAATAAACAAATAAATAATATATAGATATTACGTATGTACCGTAAAATATTTATATATAACGTAGAATTAACATAATCCTCATAGTGTGAGCTCTACTTTAAGTTAACAGTTTTTTTATATATTTTCTGTCCTGAGGATATGGTTATGGTTAACATATAATAAGTTATGGTTAACATATAATAAGGCAAATTTTACGGAAATAAAATGATTACTTTCATTTCGAGTTACAGTGCACCCAATGTCACGGATATTAAGGAAATTGTATAAAACAAATACCAGTATCCTATGTGAATTTTATCAAACTTTTATATTTATCTGTAATATGCTGGACAACTGGCCATAATTAGATACGACATACAAAAAAGAATAGAATACAAGAACATATCACCACTGCGTATTTCCTCACATTTAAATGCAGCTTAAAAATCAGACGCCATTAAAACACAAAATTGATACTAGTTTAAAGTGATCTCCTATGAAATTCGTATCAAAATGCGTTTGAAATCATTGTGGAATAAAAGTATTGAGCAGTACTGTCAACCAAAGTAACTTTGATACCAAAACACGAAATGAACCAGGACTTAAATCGCTACTAACGTCGAATATATACATCACATTTGTTTTATTTTTCATATTTAATAAACAAATGTAACACACAATGTGGACACAAAAACAAAAAGAAAACAGAAATAGCCATACAGATGAGATAAAGTCATAAACCTCTGCGGCCCCTCCGACTGAGCGCGAATGGCAAAACGTCAAACTGACATGCGACAGTAATTGGCGCGCTCTTAAACGTCACTTAACCATGACGTTTACGAACTTGTCGACTAATGGCGATGAATTCTAGTCGGATTTGCCAGTCGAGTGCGCTCTCCGCCCTAACTAGACTTTGGGGACTCGGATATTCGATCCGCTCTCGGCGAAACGGGATAAGTAGGAAGTAATTGACGTTGAATAGTGTTTTCTAGTCGATGGGATGTGCGTTACGTATTAAGAGATGTGTTGGTATATTATACATATACATTATGATAAAAATCATATCGTGAATAATTTCAGGCTATCGAAAACTGTGAAAATAAATTCCATCCATTTTTTTTATTCCATTGGGTTCCAGAGAGATTATAATGATGTCAAAGATGATCAAATATATATATATATATATATATATATATATATATATATATATGTAGATAAACTGTTTTATAAACCTTTTCGGTGTCAATATTTCAGTCGGTCCGCCGCGCAGGTTTTTGGTTATGTCTATTTAATTCACAAAAAATTAAACTAGTGACTCGAAAGAAGCACTTAAAAGAGTTTCGAAGGAAACATCTCTGATGGTATCCAGATAAATGGAAAACAGCAAAGAAGGTTAAATCTTCGACTATACGGAGACTTTGAAGAACCTGTTGTACTTAAATACATTAGATGACCAAGAACAAAGTGATCCGGATATCCACTTCGAATGACCGAAAGTAGAAATAACAAAATAATATTTCTTGCCACTCCGATATACTCCAAATCTAGAGGCAGACAAAGACTGTGATCGACTGAATTGTAAAGGGCTTACGTATTCTTTGTATGAAAAATAGGAAGTCAGAAAAATTTGCGTTGGAGGTATCTTGTTGGGAAAGCCAAGGTCCACTCCCTTCTGTCGTGGGTCTGAAGAAGAAAAATACTGGCATAAATATAAACAAGACGAACGTTTTGTTTTCCAAAGTCGTCGCGTTAGGTATCACCCCTCCCCTTTCCTTCCCCCTAACAATCTCAAAAACAATATAACCAGGGAAATTGGAAACGTCAGGAACAAGGCTTATGTTGACCAAAAAATATCAGCTTTGGATAACTTGAATCACATTTTTTGTTTAAAATAATTTTTATATTTAAATCTAAATTTCAACTAAAGTTTTAATAGCAAGCAGAAAAAACAATTGATTTATATTTCTTATGTCAAAACACTTATATAAGAATATCGTAATATGTGTTCGTAATTCTAAAGTTATTAAATTATTATCTTAATTATGCAGATTTTATTTTAGACGTGATATAGAAACTAAATAAAGTTTTCATTAAAGTTATAATGTATCTTATTATTTCCTTAGTATTAATTAAATTCATAAATTGAATTAAATATAAAGTTGCATACAATATTTTATTAAATTATACTCAAACACACGCTCGTAAAATTTAAACTACTTGTCCAAATAATTTGAATTAAAAAATAATACATGATATGCAGGAATAAATGTCGGACAAAGAAAAACGTTATTCGTTAACTGAAAAATAGTATTAAAATATGACTTTTTTTTAGAAAATTGAAAATAATATTCATAACTATTTGACATCTTTTTCGTGCACACGATACTTGCGCACATTGTTCAGTGCCTCTCGGGGAATAACCTGCTACGAACAGCGCGGGTAAACACTGCACTGCGGGCAAGTATTGGGTGCGTTATTAAGAGTTATGTGTAATATTTATTTTTTTTAAACTCAATTAGAAAAAGAGTGTTTTGTTCCGTTTTATTTCAACGATAATTTATCCCTTTACAGCCAATGAATAACATCTCTCCTTGTCCGAGATCTATTCCCAGACATCGTGTGTTTATCTAAATGATCAGCAGTTGACCAGATTTATTTTGATTAGAATTTAATTACGGATATTAAAACGACTCTCGACACACTTATTACTTGATTTAGTTTATTTATTGTATATACTTGGCGTTAATTTTGTAGAAATTCATTATTCACAATTAAATGAAACTACGTGATGTAGTATTATTTCTACTTTCTTTAAGTTCTTTGCCACGACCTAGGTATTGTTGTATTACAACATCTTCAGGTGGGCTGTTGTGTATCTTATCTTTGCTAAAAGCCCACCTGAAGATGTTGTAATACAACGAAACCTAGGTCGCAGTGAAGAACTTCAAAAAAGTAGAAATAATATCACATGTTTATGACCTGTTTTTTTAATTAACCTTAGCAGATAGACATACGTTATCGTATATATCTTTTAACTTAAAGGCAACGTTTGCCACAAATTCGCCCTCTTGACTATTTTTACAAGGAATTTTATCACTAATAATGTCACTTGCTAGCTGCCTCTTGTTACAACCCCATAAAATATAACGTATATTTATTCAGAAAAGCTGGACTACTGACTGGTGAAAGTTTTTTTTGAATCCAATTGGTAGTATCCATGATTACCTCTAACAAACGAACAAATAAATAGACACACAAAGTTGACCTCTTTTTTGATATCGACTCTCAGTTGTTTTTAACCAGCTTCAAAAAAAGGAGAAGGTTCTCAACTTGTAGGAATCTTTTTTATGTATATTCAGCGGTGATTCTTTACTGAGTGGGCCCATTTCAATGGCTGTTTTTATTGGAAAGGGGGTCTGATGATGAAGTCCGGGAATAAATAATGGAACTCCTTAACGGATGGCAGTAAAACGATCATGAATCAAGATATTTGTTACGGGTAGTGTTACTTTACAAAATAACTACAAAATTCACCATATAAATAACTGCAAAACTCACCGTAGCAAAATATCCACAACATCGATCAGATCAGGGTCTGATAATTAGTTCTCGAGATGTACAATGGTACTCCTTATCGGATGGTAGTAAATCAACCGTTATTCAAGATAGTTACTATTGGTATATTTTAGTTTGCAAAATAACGACACTATCGACCAGGTCAGGTTCTGGTGATAAGTTTTGAAGATGAACAATGGAACTCCTTAACGAATTGCAGTAAATCAATCATGATTCAAAATATTTTAGTTATTACTTTGCAAAATAACTACAAAATTCACCATATCAGGGTCTGATGATTAGTTCTCGAGATGAACAATAGAACTCCTTAACGGATGTAAGTAAATTAACCGTGGTTGAAGATATTTGCTACTAATAGTTGTTACTTTGCAAAATATCTACTGCAATTGTTACTAGTAGTTGTTACTTTGTAAAGTAATTACACCTCGACCAGGTCAGGATCTGATGATGAGTTCTGAAGATGAATATTGAAACTCCTTTACAAATGATAGTAAATTAAACATGATTAAAATATATTTGCTCATCTTCAAAACTTTGCAAAATAAATACACCTTCACCAGGTCAGAGTCTGATGATGCATTCTGGAGATGAACAATGGAACTCCTTATCGGGTGGTAGTAAATCAAACGTTATTCAAGATATTTGCTAATGGTATTTTTTATTTTACAAAATAACTACACCATCGACCAGGTCAGGTTCTGGTGATGAGTTTTGAAGATGAACAATGAAATTCCTTAAGGTGGTCAACTATCGTTCAATATGTTTGCCACTGTTAGTTGTTAATTTGTAAAATCTGGTATTGGACTTCGGATATGGAGAACGGAACTTCTGAATGGCTAGCAGCTAACCGCTGGCAGCTACTACCTTCGCTTCCCTCCTGTGTATTGTTGATAATCAACTTTAGACTAAGAGGAAATTATCCAATAATTTTCTAAGACAGAAAATAATTGAATGTTAGGTATAGTGTGATGATTATACTGTTAATAACTAAAAATGCTAAAATAAAATATGTTCTAAAAACCAGCTTCAAAAAAATAGGTACTAAAAAGTAAAAAAATAATTAACTCAAATTAGGTACTTACTTATTTGCAATAAATAACTAAGTTACTTATTTTTGAAGTCAGTGACAGCATTGTCGACCAACTTAAGCAAATTTTTAATTACATAAATAACCTTTGTGCAATTTCAAAATTCAAAGTTTGATATATCAATCAATTTCATCTCTTATATGTATAAATGATTGCCTATTTAATAATAAAATCAATTATAGAATTACTTTGATTTATTTTAAATTAATTTTTCATGATAAATACGTGTAAAGAAAACTTAATATTAAAAATACGTAAAAAAATACATATAAATGGTACCTAATAAATATATACTTATTCCGAAATAGATTAAACAGTAACGCGTAACGCAATGGAATGACTATTATAGAACAGACGGCCGACAACGGCCGACTTTTATCAGCATTGGCCGACATTCCACCGACTCAAAGCATAGATCGGCGCGCGCCGCCGACTAAATGTCTCCCATCTCTGTCAACGCGTGTTAAATCGTATTTTCTACCCCTTTTACAGTGACGTATTTTCATTCATAACTATCGTATCGGCAATAATCGGTCAGAGGTATTCCGATTTTTTCGTAGGAACAATTTTTCAGACTATAAAATATGTGATATAAAAATGTTTATGTGATGTGTATAGATATTTTTACCTAATCATTGAAGTAAAATAAATAAACCCACCAAAATACGGAACCCTTACGCGTCTCGTGGGGTCCATTTTAACGAAAGCGAATTTTTCATCAATTCTCTTTTTTGTAAATCAATTAATAATTATAAAACACAACGCATTTATTAGATATAAAAGTCGTTCATGATTAACTCAGTAAAAAAAAAACAATTTGGAAAGCCGTCAAATTTGAGATTTGAAATGACTTTTCATTTTCATATTTTTTCTTTACGTAGGAGATTAGTGCCAAAACAGTGACAATTGAATAAAAAACTACTCTTAAAGATTGTCTGAAGTTTTTTTGAGGGGCCATTTTATGTACTCGATAAAAGGTCCAGTATAAGTTTTCTTTCAAATAAATAGTGGAAACTAGGGAAAAATTAGGTGGCGTGATTTTTTTTATTTATAGTGTTAAGCGATATCGGACACAACCAGTACTTAAATGAATGAACACAAAAAAAACTAAATCTAGTTTTTTTCACAACTGTATTTTTTCACATAAACATGCGAACCACTTAAAACGAGTCTTTGAAAATGACTTTCTTAGCACATTCACGGAAATATTTAGTGATTTCTCCCATATACATTTGTTCTTCATCCTATTTTGTATAGAAAATATCCCAAGCACCAATATTACTTAGAGTTAATACGAAAAACGATGGTGGTCCATAAAGTTTATCTTAAGGAATATGATATTTTATTATGTGGATTCGTAATATTTTCCTGTGTTCAAAAATCATGGAGGAAATTAAAAAAAATTACATAAACACCATTTAATATAGAAACAAAATCTGCCACATTCAAGTGTCAAAACATAAATGCAGCGCCACTTCTGTGCGACCTTTAGTTTTCTATTTATTTCTAAAGTGTTAAATATTTGTCCGCGACTGACAATTAAAAATATATTTTTGGTCGCGCAGATTAGGGTTAAGTACAGGGTTACCCGGCTATCTAGTGACGTTTAAAAATAGACATATTTTTTTATCACACACATACGAGTTGAATACACTATTTTACACTTTCTAATACAGCAGAATAAACACGAGGATGACAACTACCTAGTTGTTTTTTACTTTTTTCTTGCTGTGAGTTTAATCAGGAAACACACTGTTTTAAATATACATTACATGTTATACTGTTGTTAAGAAAATTTATATATCTTTCATCATTGCACTTGTATAAATCAAAAATGAAAAATCAAATGAAACGTTTATGTAAACTGTTAGCAGAAATTATATATTTTAATTTTCACCAATTTTGCGACCGTTTATCGTTTCTTATAGACCCCTCCAATCCCTTTAGATAAAATTATAGGTTGTGCTTAATAAAATATAACTATATCTTTTTCTTTATTTCTTTTATTTTAAATAACTTAAAAGTTGCTTAATCAATCTATATCAAACATTTAAACATACGAAAGCTTTTCACGCTCCCACAGAAATATAAAAAATAAATACATTTTGATCAGCTCGATATTGAAAGGCCCAAATTTGTTGTAGCTGATAATTGTTATCCACAAAAATTTTAGGACACAAAATTCGATTAAAAAAAGGATAAAAATCAGGTAAAAAGTTGTTGTTGTTAAACAACATAATATTTTCTGATAAATTATGTCAAGATGTTAAAAAAAATTAAATATTTAAGCAGCGAAATTAATTTATAACCACCCTGTATACCCAGTATAATATGAAGTTGAAAATCACAGCGTGATCTAATTTCACTATCCATAAAGGCAAATATTAAACTAGGAACATTTTTGGCGATCGAATGCTTTACTTATATAGCACCTATATGAAAAACATGTATTATTGTCTAGAATAGTATAAAACTAAACAGCTATCCCTAAGAGAAGTTGAAGTCATCCGTGTTCGTTCGCTTATAGAAGGCCCTAGAGAAGTCGGCTGGTCCCCGGACGCCGCATGGGGCGAAGTATCCGCGCTTGTAAAGCAGGACAATAGTAAGGCATATGGGTACTGCTAAAAGAACACCTGGAAAAGGGGAAAAATAAAATGTTAAAATTAGAAAAATCGGTAAAATTTTAGAAGTAAAACATAGAGTTAAAAAAAGTTCATTTCATTGAAATTGTGTCTAATGGTGGTATTAGCTGTTTCGTTCTTAAAAAGTACTATTTAAATTCAAACGAAATCAAGTGTGCCATATTAATTTAATCTTATACCGCATTAATTAGACTATGGGATATGTAAGCAGTGTTAGTGATTGTGAGATATGTAGGCTATATGAGTACTGTGAGATCAGTAAGCAATATTAGTGATTGTGAGATAAGTAAGTAACGTGAGTGACGGTAACATTTATAAGCAACAGGAATGACTGTGAGATATGAAAGCAATGTGAGTCACTGTGAGATATGTAAGCAATATAAATGACTGTGAGATATGGATGCAATTCGGGTGACTGCAAGATATGTAAGCTATGTCACGTCGTTAGCAAACTGATATCATTTTTAATTCTCAGTTCAAAAAAGCTTTTAATTTAAGATAACTACAGAAAAAAATTGTTGAAACACTTAAATACATTGAAAGAGAGAATAAACACAGAAAAAAAATTTTGGAGCCTTTCCATAAATCAAAGTTCCAGACTAATTTTTTTTCCTACGAATCCAATTAAGTCCACTGTCGTTGGAGAATACTTATAACATCACTCACTCTAAACATATACTATAACATTCGTCTATCCGTCTGTGACAGCATTTTTTTTGCAGAAACCGCTTGATGTAGAGACTTAGTAAAAAAGCATATTAAACCTCACAAATCTCAATAGCTGACGCTGGAAAATATTTTCATGAAAAACTTTACTGAGGAAAATTATGTGGTATTTTTTTTAATTTCGATATACACATTGTAGCTTCACAAGGCTAGTCATAGGGGTATTGAAAATCATTTTTTTTCAATGGGTAGGCTGTATCAGAGACGCAGCCACAATGGAGTACGTGAAACAGAAACTTTACTGGGGAAAATTATGCTATCAATTTTTTTTAAATTCTGTATACATATTATAGCCCCAGAAAGTTAGTCATAGGGTATTGAAAATAATTTTTTTTTTCTTAATTTTAAGTAGTCCATCTTCAGTGACATAATGAAAAATATGCATTAAAATATTATACTCTCCCATTTTCGAAACTAGTGAAATAAAAATTAGGAAAAAACGAGCAAGCTGTATCAGGGATGCAGCTACAGTGGAGTACGTGAAACGTCTTGAGCGTGTGTACTAGAGAGTGTGTAATATAGCAAGTCTAGCACGTTCCCTGTGGAGACGACCACGTTCCACCAAGGTCAAAGTGGGTGTCATTGAGGGCCGGAATCTCTCTCTTGATACCTGAGCTCTTGCACGCCAGTTTTGTACGTTACGTACCACACGCGTTGGAGCCATAGTAAGGCAGTCGTAATTTTTTTGCAAAAACCAACAATTTTTTAAATTCTACAACTTGTAGTGGTTACAAGTACGAGTTTTTGAGTTTTATGTAACACACCTATTACAACGTCGTGAGCTCTGTCAAATGCGACCACTCCCGCTCGAATCGATCATCATACTACAGAGCAATCACTAATTAAACAGAGTGTTACGATTTCAAACGCAACGATTTAAAATGTCTCATCATACGTAAAATTTTTAATTTTTTTTCGGGTATTTAATTAACCCCTTATAAATATTTTTGAGTATTGAATATTGTATAGGTTAATAGTATAGTAACAGATAATAAAAACCTATAATACTTTTGTAACAGTGTGAATTCTGTACATCGAAAATATTTTAAAACGAGTGATTGATTTAACATATAGAATGATAGTGGAAGCCAGAAAACACGTTTTATCATGTTTGTCTATCTGTCTGCGTGTTAATTTGTTCTTCAATCACGCAAAATATATTGCCAAGTTTTTTGATGACATTTGATATAATAATACTTTATACTCTCGAGCGACATATGGGATCTAGATATTACACATATAACAAACATCTTGACTTGATGAATATTACCATATCGGTACTGCCAACGCAATCTATTAGCATTTCAATAAATATTATACTAATGGTTAGCATTCTGAAAGAAAAAAATAAGAAAAAAAACTCAAAAACATTCCTAATAACGCTTATACCGAGTTCCACGCGAACGAAGTCGCGTTGGTGCAACTAATATTTTAATATTTTAACAAATTTTAAGTCAAGCTATTGCAGAGTAAAACGGCTGTGACAGACAGACACGTGTATAATTTTATAAGAGTTCCCTTTTTCCTTCGAGGTACCAAACCCTAATAAAATTAGTTAATATATACAACATATTATAACAAATTTTAACTCAAGCGGTTTCAGAATAAAATGGTCGTGACAGACAGACACGTATATAATCTTATAAGATTTCCCTTTTTCTTTCGATGTATGCGTGTTCTAGTACATATTTGGCTTATTTTTTGCTCTTAACCACATTGAGATGATATTTTCAGTATCTTCTGTGTGATGCATATACAAACATACAGACATTCAGCTGAAAATGTATCAAAACCATTTTTTCAAAAACATATGTAATATACAAACTATTATCAATTCATTATATGCACAGAAGTAAACAGTTTCTTACCAATCAACGCCCCCATGAGCAGTACTCCGTCTTGTTCCGACCTGTGGCCGTACTTGTCTGAGCATCGCATCACAATGTGCTTCTCGTTCAGCTCTTTCATCGTCTTACCCTTCATCTCCACTGGTTCGCGGCAGCTGTCGAGCAAACAAAAAGTGTGCGTTACCTTTCAAAATTCTGAAATTTAATAATGAACACCAGCAACGGCCAGTGGTTAACCATGTATTCAGAGGACCGATATTCATTTTACAGCTCATGCCCAAGACTTCGTTCACGTGGTCCACAATAACGCCTGTGTCAGTCCAGGATATAATTTATCTCTGATGCAATTTTTTTTAAAATCCTTTCACTCCAGCAGCAACATTGTGATCAAGTTAAAAAAGAGATGGAATTTTTTTTCCTATGCCACAAGAACCACGGGGGTTTGAGATACATGATATGAATTAATATATTCTAAAGTAAAACCTTCACAATTTTCCTCACAGACAATATACCCGATCAAATAGATGTAGATATGAGGATTATAATGGCTTTTATGTATATAAATATATATATATATATATATATATATATATATATATATATATATATATATATATACATATTAAGATTTAATCTATTAGTATTCTAAATTTCTTGTATATTCATTCAGAACTTATGCAGCTATAGAGCAGCAAATATCTATCGACACATTTCTTTATGAAAACCTATTTATCCATTTTAGTTATTACAGAATCTATATTATATAATAAAATTGTAACAGGATGCTTTCCGTACATGAAAAATATTTTTAAAATAATGATTGATGTAGCATATATAATGGTTAATAGAAGCCAGAAAACTTGTTTTTAGAATTTGGGAGCTAAGTTTCTTACGGCACGTTACACATTTGGCGAATTGGAGTTACGAAAAAAGTATAAGATTTCGAACGCTATTTATGCTACAGTATAAAATGACAGGTTTGCTACAGTATAAGCATAAGCGTATGTCAATATCTTTTTTCTGCTGGCTTTCTATTGTAAGGCAATTATCTGCCAGAACACTTTTTTTAATTTGGTTTTGTGTCGATTAGGTATGTGTTTATTTGCATTATAAATTATTGTTTTATCATTTGTTAAATATTTGAAATTAATAAATAACAATAAATTTTCAGCATATTCATTTATTTTCTCTGTCTGTCTGTTAATTTTGATTAAAGAAATGATAATAGTTTATACCCTCAAGCTCGTATAGGAATTTTTATTTGGATATTACAGATTAAAAACTCCGAACTTGGTAAGTATTCCGATATTTAAAATTATAGAGAATTAAATGTACTACAATGCTAATAAAAATATAAATATATTTTAACGTGATATGAATAGCTAATGAGATATTTTGAAAAAAAAACACAGTTTTAAGGCTAACTATTGAACTTTTAAAGGGATACAATTCAAAATCTGCAAATCTTAAAAAGATGGAAATGAAAATCGTAGAGGATTAAATGTATTGTAAAATCTAAAATAACATATTTTCATATAAGATTAATAATTAAGGAGATATTTTGAAAAAAAACGAGTGTGCTTTAGACCACACGACTGAAGTGAAACTTCAAATTCACAAAATATGAACTTTAAAATGAATTTAAAATTTTATTCACTTTAAACGTAGAATATTTAATGTATTGAACAAAATAATAATTTATAAAATTGTTCAAGAACGAAATGAAATTACAAAATAATCAAAAAATCACCGTTCTCGTAACGCTAGCAAACTCGCATATATATATATATATATATATATATATATATATATATATATATATATATATATGTATATATATTTCATGCACTGGCTATGAGAGGAAGAGAGAAAGAAAATGTGCGCGCGCACTGCTCTCTCTTGCTCCTACAGTGTGATACAGACAATAGGCCTGCACTGTGTCTTATTTATACGAAACATAACTGGCTATGAGAGAAAGAGAGAAAGAAAATGTGTGCTCGCACCTCTCTCTCTCCTGTTCCTACAGTACTTGTCCCTACTCTCTTTCTGTCTTCACTAACTTATATCTCCCTTTCAACTTCCGTAACGCTCTCGTCACGCATTCACCAGCTTACTCCCCAAGTCAAGCTTACGTAAAGAAATTTTACTTCAAAAACTATTTTTATAACTTTTAATTATCTGTACCTCGTAAAAGCTAAAATAACAATTGTATTCATTACAGAATAACATAATATATATTTGTGCACAATACAAATACTTAATTAAATACATGTTTGTCAAAAACTTTCTTTTGCGACCTGACGTATTGTATTTCGTAAAGTATTAATTATACAGAATGGCACATGTGACAATAATTATAGGAAAATGCATACCTTTATAAGATTATCAATTTAATGAAAAATAAGACATTTGTGAAATAATTTCAAAATGAACACAATATTTGCTACCCAGCTTTAATGTATTATAACTGGTAAAGGACAGGTTGTGCGAAAATAGTACAGAAAGTTACAGAAAAGACCCTAAAAGCAAGTTTAACGTTATTGTCGTAACATCAGTGGATCGAGTGATAAATTTCCAAAAGGTGTAGTATTTAGAATAACTTTTAAGGTTTCTCAAACTTGGCAATTACGCAAAACGTATACTTTAAAAATAATGTCAAAAAAACAGCTTGAAGTAACCATCCACTTATATTTTTAAAAAATTTGCTCTACTATATATATAGATGAATTTTGAAACTGTTCTTCCATATTTACGCCTTTTAGGAAAACACATCAGAAAATATAAATCCCGTACGTCATCTCAATCCACACATTCCAGCTGAAATGGATATATTACAAAACCTTGTCGGTATGACAAGTTTGAGTTAATGGGTACTCACATAAGCTCCCTGGAGGAATTGGGTCTTAGAGCTTCCGAGAAGGGCACAAGGGTATCTACCATCCACTGAGTGCTGCAGTCGCAGAACAAAGGGTTGAAACCAAGTTCCAAATTCTGCACAATATCCCAGCGGCCCACCAGCGAGTTGGGGATACTGCTTAAATTGTTGGCTCCGAGGTAGACCTTAAGTTTTTAGAAAAATAAATAAGAAAGATGGCAAATATCAAACATGGAAAATCTCCACATTTCCTGATAAGAAATATATAATTCGTTTATACCTCTTTCATTAGAGTCATTATTTATAATGGTGATTAGGAGTTCAATATGCGTTCTTCGATTTAATCAACTTAAACCAGTCAAATATAGTCTTCTAAATCCGTTAATGCGTGTTCAATTGCTTTTTCTCCCATAGCGCCCTTTTAACTCTTAAGTAAATGTTAGAATCGGCGAAAGTCGGCCAACTTGGATCAGATGTTTTTGTAAGGCTAATTTTCGTGGGACCTAAGGTAAAGTATTATCATATGTCCTCTTTCCTCCTTTTAGTTTCGATTATCTGAGTTGAGTAATGTAGATAAAATGTGTATGGAACGCTGCACGTTATAAATAAGCACTTCGTGATTTAAATATACTGTGTTCAATATAATCGCAAACCATAATTATCAAAAATGATTTTAGGTCTTAAATATTGTGATAATTGTTATTATTTTTTCTCAAAACTAATGAGCATACAGAGTTTGTTAATATATATTTTACGAACTTCAACGAGGTTCAAGTGAGAGATTTTGATTCAAACCGGACGACACGGAAAGCGCATCACGCAGCGCATGACAATTCGAGTCAACACGTCGTCACGTACCCTCATTTGCTTCATTTTTGTTTTCCGTATAAAAAGTATAATAACAAAAAGACAACGCGTCGTTTACTGATACTCGTACTGACGAAACTGATGAGGACTGTAAAATATATTGAGGATTTTTTAATTAAGTTGTGCATTGGAGTGGTGAAGGAAAGGGCTCTATTTTTATCAACTTCTAAAATTCTAGAATTTCTTAGTTTAAACTTTACATTCTACCCTATTTCTTATTATTATACTACGGCCGCGGTCTCCTTGCATGCGAATCAATAAACCCCATTTCGTATAGCGATTTGCACATCGGCCACCCGCTATCGATAATAAAAGCCATCCATAATCATTATGAATAATACCAGTTACTACTCGCAACAAATTAATCGAGTACCTACATCAGAGTCTAGGTAAACGAAATACGAAAATGACTTCAGGACAGTAAAATTGTATCTTCGAACGCTGGTCTAAAAGCAGAAATTTGCAAAAGGTACATCGGTATATACCAGAAAATATTTATTATTTAGACCAATTGGCAAATCAACATGGTCATGAAGTTCATTTGCCACCTTATCACTCCGAATATAACCCTACAGAATTGGTGTGGGCTCAAGTAAAAGGAAAAGTGGTAATGAAGAACAATACATTTAAAACTGCAGACGTCGAGAAATTACTCCATCAGGCTATTGCAAATGCCCAAAAGAAAATTGGGAATACTGTGTTCTACATGCAGAAGCCCTACAAGACCAAGGTTTGGGAAAGTCACACATCCCACAGCCTTTCCTATGATGAGGATTCTGAGGGCGATTTTTGATATAATCGAAATAATTAGTAATTAATTAGCTAATAGCATATATTTATCACTTAATTTATTATAGTATTTATTAATGTTTATCTACTCTAATATTAATTAAAATATTTATAATTTTGTTTTTAAATATGTATTATAATGTTTATTATTACTTATTTATAACTCTGTTTTATATGTACACAAAAAAATAACTATATTTAAATTATATTATTTGAGTTTAATTTTGTAAGTAGCTTGTCGATAACATTACGACACGAGCATTAAGCATCATTAGCTGTTGCACAGGTCTTACACCTGTGAGTGCGAGTAATTGCGCAATATTCTCCGTTTTGCTTACACGTTTTATTGCTCTGCATGCAAGGAGACCGTGGGCGTAGTATAATCCACGTTTCATCTATAAGTAGCAAAACTCGGAAATCTCAATTTAATATTAAAAAATAATTATTGTTGCTTCAATTTAGCAAACACTGAATAAACAAAAGCTTAATACAATTCAGTTTTAGACACAAGCCTATAACTTAAATAATTAATATCAAAAAGTAAACAGTTACCTCTCTGATGGGCGGCCATGTCAATTGACCCTTCTCATTCTTGGATGCGAGCGCTATAGGTGAGATGTACGACAATTTCTGATTGTGGCTCACGTGGAGAACTTTGAGCGCTGTTAAACCGGCCATGGAGTGCTCCAGGATCTCCTCCAAATTATCCATGAAACAGAGGTGGACTTCTTCCAGCTTCGGCATTATGGGGAAACCGCTAAAATTTTTTAAAAAATGCATCAGTAAGACATAGATTTTTGGCTGCCATTACAAAATTGAATGGAAAAAAATTGTTGTATTTATATAATTTTTAAAAGAATAAAGCAAATCTTGGTTAGGCTTAAAAGGCAAAAGCTGTATATATTGAGGGTATCGCTGAGCAAAGAATTATTGAAAATGAAGATAGATATCAATGTTCATTCACTGTATGAAGCAATTGATGTCTTTATGAATGTGATCATCGTCAACTTGAACAAAAATTGCTTTCGATCATGCGTTTCTTTTTAATTATTATAATAAACATTTATGTTGGCTAACTAATTTTCTTGGAAATTGATGACGCCTAATTACATAGAAGAGTGAAGTCATAACTTAGTTCAGTCATCGCGTGTAACTATTTAACAGCGTTCGCCTGTATTTCGCGCACTTTTACGTACATCGATCCCTGTTGATCGATTCGGAAAAACGGCAATTCAGACATTTTTGTAACGTTAACCTTTTCAGAAATACGATTTAATAGTTTACGATCAATAATAAACAGTAGTTTAATAGTTTACGATTAATAATTATTCACAATTAACGAATGTTGATTTCATTTCCTTGCTTTAAAAGCTATTTCTTTCAATCTTTAAAATAAAAAACCTCAGACAACAAAAAATAAACTTTTTTTTTTAACACTGCCACGTTTCAATTCAATAAATAAAAGAGCACATTTAAAATTAAAAAGTTACTACTATATTCTTTTAAAATAATCCAATAGAACCTAAAAATATATATTTATATGAAGAGAATTCCTTTAAGAGTATATTGTTGTTATTATAGGAAAACCTCGTAGGAAACATTTCTTTACAAAAGAATTTTTAGATATTAAAATTAGCCACTCGAACGTCCCTGTCCCAGATACGGGTCAGCCAGTTATGCCGCTCAAACGTAAAGTCAAATTAAAATGAGATAAATATATAGACAATCACATATCACGGAAAGGAGAACGAAATAACGAATAAACCGAAAATACAGTCATTTGTAGCGTACATTTATTTCTGTCGCTATGATTTTTTGAAAATTGTACGTGATGGTGTTTTGCATGGAAAGTTTTATGGTTGTGATTATGAAACGAAATTAAGTGTATATCTATTTGATACTAGTTATTTATTGTTGTAATATCTATTTAGTATTTGTTCATGTATTTTTGTAATAAACAATTTTTTTGTTCGAAAACTGAAAAACTATATTACGAGGGTGCGTAAACATAATTTGGTCTACGAAAAAATATTAGTAATTTATTGTAATATGCATAAATCAATAAAAATTTCATTTAGAAGATAGGAAAGTTGTTTATTTATTATTGGAGAGTAATTCTCTATATTTTTTAAATCCATTTTACGTATGCAAAATTATGTCGCCATTACCGGCGAAGTGGCGCATCGTGCCCGTTTAAGACTAGTTACTTTGTTCATTTTTTCTAAGCAACAAATTTATTATTTTTTTTTATTTCTGAAAAGATTGTCTTATACTAGTTTGTAGCGGTATATAATATCTTTTGACGTGATAACTTCTTATAAATCAATTAACACCGGCTGTACCCATAAAAAAGTGTCACGTTCCGCCTGAGCCTGAGCGTGCAAGTGAGAGCGCGGAACAAGTGATAGAGAGGCACGATCGGCCCAAGCGTCGGAATTTATCTCTCTTCTCGCGTGACGTCAGAGCTAGCAGTTCGACAACCATTCCGATTTGACTTTTTCAAGACAAATTACACTTGAAACACTCCCCTTGATTTCGTACTTTTCCTATCATCATCCTATTCTTAACAGAATAACGCCGATTGGAAGATCTTAAATATAACACATGTATATAAGTTATAAATAAATTGTTAATAGCACATTGTTACTTGTAATTAATCTGTATAATTTAAGTAAAAAAATATTTGAATTAACGAGTGTAAATAAATGTTAATTTATCGAAAAAATTGTAATTTTCAATTAACTCCTTCTTTGTATTATACAAAATAATAATAATTCAGTGATAATAATTAAATTTAATTCATAAAAGTATACAATTTTTCATCAATGTTTCTTTATGACGTTATCACGTAAAACTATTGTCCGTAAACCGACTTTACAGACAACCAATTTTTTTTATATTTCCATTCGTAAATAAACAAACCCTTTATTTTTTCCATTTTTTTTAAACTTTTGCATTTGAAAGTTTTGAAGTATTTAAAATATGTTATTGAATTGTTTTTTTCATCCCGAAATACATAAAGGACTTGGGATTGTTACGAAAGTGATTGCATCACTTTTGACGTTGCATTTGGTTACATTGGCCTGTTCCGTTTGTTGCTTTTAATTGTCATATTTTGCGTACAGCACTGAAATGGCTCGACAAAAACCTAATGGTAAAATAATCCTAATTAGGATAAGTGATTTTTTTATTACGTTTACGTTTGATTTTCCTTTACTTTTTTATTGTAATAACAAAAATTGTGTTTTCAAAAGACTTTTCCTTCATAATCCTTTTTTTCTTTTTTTTTTACTATTTATTACGATCGAATACCAAATTTCGCAGTTATGCATTATTTTATCGGAAGAAGGGTAGTTTGGTTGCCGCGTTTTGAGCTCAGGAGTCAGCAAAAGTTATTTTTATAAAGCAGAAAAAAATGTTATTAAAGAGCGTCATCTAGTGAGTAGCTAGGAAAAGAGGAATAAAATTAAATAAGAGTTTGAGCACAGCAATTTTCTTTGTTTCCTGTAAAGTTTGTTTTTTTTTGATGTAAGAGCATCTGCAAAAAATTCAAACCATGCCAGGACACGTCAATGGATCGTTCTTTTTGGTGATCTGTACCACGACCTAAGTTCCATTGTATTACAACATCTTCACATGGGCTATTAGCAAAGATCTCTAATAATCTCTTTGCTAATAGTCCACCTGAAGATGTTGTAATACAACGAAACCTAGGTCGTGGTACAGAACGTAAAGAAAATAGATACAATACTACATCACGTAGTTTAATTTAATAGTAAATTTTAATAGACTCCTACAAATTCCTACAAATCTTGACAATTTAATAATAAAGATATATCGAGTAAAACAAATCATGTTGAATTTATGGTCTTGATCTATAATAATTTAGAAATTATGTAAAATAACAGATAATTATGAAAAGTTAAATATTTTTCTAAATTAAAAATAAATAAGACACCAATCGGCGGTAAAAAAGAAAAAAAGACCTTAAGGCAATCCATCGTCAGCATCCACTTAAATTTCGACATTTTCTTTAATTTTTTTCACCAAAAAGGTAACAAATATAACAAAAAGCTCTTACGTGTAGCCTCCTGTGTTGTCGGCAATGAATCTTATCAAGTTATTGTTAAGACTCAGATGTTTCAAGTTGGTGGTTTCGGCCAGCGCATCTGGAACGACTTCCAACGAATTATCGCTCAAATCCAACACTTCCAACTCCTTGGGAGTATGAAGGAAGTTCTTTGGGATCTCCTTTAGGCCGCATCCTTTCAGATCCAGAACCTGGATGCAAGTATTTGCTTTTAATACTATTTATAATATTACTAAGCACAAGTCGGGAAAATAATGATAAACTATTAAAAACGCAACATCGTTCAGAAAAGTTCTGTTAAAATGTTAATTTCACTCATTTTCGAAGATTTCATAGTTTAAGATTTAAAGTCCAAGGAAATATGTTCGCTCCGAGAAAATATTTTCGCATTTATGTACATTGTTTCATTTGTATATTATTATATTAAATCTTATCATTTTACTCACTCAACAAGTAAAATTAGTCTAGTTAATTTTAAACATTAATTAATTTTAAAAAAACACTGACGGGAAAATATTAAAGTCATAAAATCTGAAATCTATATAAAATAATGATAATTAATTTATTATTAAATTTATGGAACATTAACTTAAATTAGGCGGTGCTGTAATTAAATATTAAAATATTGAATATATTTGGCGTTAATTTTATAGAAATTCATTATTCACAATTGATTGAAACTACCCTAAAACACTTTTTCGTAAATATTTTCAACCAACAGAAAGGCAAATTCTACAATTAGATTATATGTGAATTAGCTTAATATTTATTCACAATTAAATGAAACTACGTGATGTAGTATTATTTCTACTTTCTTTAAGTTCTTTACCACGACCTAGGTTTCGTTGTATTGCAACATCTTCAGGGGGCTATTAGCAAAGATCTATGCTAATAGCCCACCTGAAGATGTTGTAATACTAATATAGCATATTGTTGGTTGAAGCTGTTAGTTATAGCATGTTGTTGGTTGAATAATAGCTAATAGCCCACCTGAAGATGTTGTAATACAACGAAACCTAGGTCGTGGTAAAGAACTTAAAGAAAGTAGAAATAATACTACATCACGTAGTTTCATTTAATTGTGAATAAATATTAAGCTAATTCACATATAATAAAACTGTAGAATTTGCCTTTCTGTTCGTTGAAAATATTTACGAAAAAGTGATTTAGGGCCCCGTAACAAAAGGAATGGAACAAAAAATATTGTTATTGGAATTTGTGTATGTTCCCTTGTCTGTCTGTATGTGTGTGTTTGAACATGCATCACACAAAAACTACTAACTCAATTTAGATTTAAATAATACTTTAATAGTATTTTTAGTAGTTTCATTTAATTGTGATTAAATATTAAGCTAATTCACATGTAATAAAACTGTAGAATTTGCCTTTCTGTTCGTTAAAAATATTTACGAAAAAGTCATTTAGGGACCCGTAATAAAAGGAATGGAACAAAAAAATTTTGTCTGTTTCCTTGTCCGTCTGTATATGTGTATGTTTGAATATGCATCACGAATAGCTACTAACTCAATTTAGATGTACTTTATCGAAAAAAAAACACTAGATTTGACTAGAAGTAACATTTAGTTTTCATTTCATTGGAATCGGTCCACCTAATCAGAATAAGGGCAAAATGCATATTTTCAAAAATTCATATATATTGTAGTTGAAGCGTAGTAATTTGATAAAGTTGTTATGTATCTATGTACACCAATAGATGGAGCTATGTGTGTTTTATATCACGCAATAAAATCTTCCACCCTGATATAGATAGACGAAATATATAGGTCGTAGCCAATGATGAAGTGCGGAGTGGTGCAATAAAAGCTAAAATAATTTCAATAATTTTTTTTTTAATAATGGATTTTGTGTTGGTTCTTGGGTAAAATATTTTTTATCACAATCGACTATTAAAAAAAGGGAAATATAACGATTTGAGGTTTCAATGCAAAGTGTATTTTTATAATCAAAGTTTATTTTATGCTTATTATAACAGATGTTAATACGTGTAGTAGTTCACAATTAAACGGAACTACGTGTAGTAATTCACAATTAAATGCAACTACGTGTAGTAGTTCACAATTAAACGGAACTACGTGTAGTAATTAACAATTAAATGCAACTACGTGCAGTAATTCACAATTAAATGGAACTAATTGTAGTAATTCACAATTAAATGCAACTACGTGTAGTAATTCACAATTAAATGGAACTACGTGTAGTAATTCACAATTAAATGGAACTACGTGTAGTAATTCACAATTAAATGGAACTACGTGTAGTAATTCACAATTAAATGGAACTACGTGTAGTAATTCACAATTAAATGGAACTACGTGTAGTAATTCACAATTAAATGGAACTACGTGTAGTAATTCACAATTAAATAGAACTACGTGTAGTAATTCACAATTAAATGGAACTACGTGTAGTAATTCACAATTAAATGGAACTACGTGTAGTAATTCACAATTAAACGGAACTACGTGTAGTAATTCACAATTAAATAGAACTACGTGTAGTAATTCACAATTAAATGGAACTACGTGTAGTAATTCACAATTAAACGGAACTACGTGTAGTAATTCACAATTAAATAGAACTACGTGTAGTAATTCACAATTAAATGGAACTACGTGTAGTAATTCACAATTAAATGGAACTACGTGTAGTAGTTCACAATTAAACGGAACTACGTGTAGTAATTAACAATTAAATGCAACTACGTGTAGTAATTCACAATTAAATGGAACTACGTGTAGTAATTCACAATTAAATGGAACTACGTGTAGTAATTCACAATTAAATGGAGCTACGTGTAGTAATTCACAATTAAATGGAACTACGTGTAGTAATTCACAATTAAATGGAGCTACGTGTAGTAATTCACAATTAAATGGAACTACGTGTAGTAATTCACAATTAAATGGAGCTACGTGTAGTAATTCACAATTAAATGGAACTACGTGTAGTAATTCACAATTAAATGGAACTACGTGATGTAGTATTATTTCTACTTTCTTTAAGTTCTTTACCACGGCCTAGGTTTCGTTGTATTACAACTTCTTCAGGCGGGCTAAATCTTTGTTAATAGCCCACCTGAAGATGTTGTAATTCAAGGAAACCTAGGTCGTGGTAAAGAAATCAAAGAAAGTAGAAATAATACTACATCACGTAGTTTCATTTAATTGTGAATAATGAATTTCTACAAAATTAACGCCAAATATATTCAATACGTGTAGTAATCTTAAAATTAATAAGTATGTTAGAAGTATAATAACCTATCAATTATGTAATTTTTTTTTATAAATTATGTGAATAAACGTGTTATGTATTATAAATGTATTGAGTTTATGTCGTTTTCAAACAAAATATTGTTTCGCTTAATTAAGTCAGCAATGATACAATTATATTTTTGTATTTAATAGGATATTTTACAGATGTATTTATTTATCGTTTTTCTTTGTGGAATTGTTACAACACAACACAAGCTCATTTCGTGTTTAGAGTTCATAGAATATTTCAAATATTTTGCGTTTGTTTTTTTCCCTTTACATAAAATAAAACAATTAAATAAAATAAAAAACCGCTCCACATGCAGTATATTATTAAAATATAAGTATTATAGGTAACGTTAGAGCGATATTATTATTGATTAACTAATAGAAGATATCAAGATTATATCTATCATTCCAAAAATGTTTTAATTCCTAAAACTGTTAATAACTATTCGTTAAAATTAAACAAGTCTTGCAATGAGAAAATTGTGAAAAGCTCTATTCTTATAACATACACTTGTAAAGGAAAATTAATTCAGTATATCAAGAAATACGACCTGACATGACCCAGAGTAATGCATCAATTTCCACGAGCCAGGAAAATTTTCTCTTCGTATGAAAATTTATTTAAAAAAAATCTAGAAATATTCTTTTATGTTATGAATTAATACGAGAAATAATGAATATTAAATTCTTATACCTTGAGGTCCGGCAAGCTAGATATGGCAACCACCGTCACGTGATCGATGATAGTTAGGGGATTCCCTCTTAAGTAGAGCTCGGTCAGCTCTGTCAGATGCTCGAACAAATCCTGGTGCAGCGAGTGAAGCTGATTATAGGAGAGGTCCAATACTCTCATCGACACAAGCGGCTCGTATTCAATGGCGGAGTAGCGGCCCTGTGAAAAATTAAAAGATGCATTTCATAATAACTTTTGTCAAATTACAATTTTACACAAAGTTTTGAACATGTACAAAAATATACAAAAAATATATGTAAACACAATTTAGATTAATTATCGCCTCAATTAATCAAATTATCATAAACCACGCAACAACTATAGAATCGGATAATAAACAATAAAAATATGTAATAATAATTTAGAACAATTACAGCCTCAATTAATCAAATGATCATAAGCCACGCAACAACTGTAGAATGTGATAATAAAAATACGTAATAAAAATTTTGAAAAATTACAGTTTCAATTAATCAAATAATCATAAGCCACCCGACAGTTGCAGAATCGGATAATAAAAAATAAAAAGGTGTAATAATAATTTAGAACAATTACAGCATCAATTAATTAAATGAGCATAAGCCACCCAACAACTGTAGAATCAGATAATAAACAATAAAAATATGTAATAATAATTTAGAACAATTACAGCCTCAATTAATCAAATGATCATAAGCCACGCAACAACTGTAGAATCGGGTAATAAAAATATGTAATAATAATTAAGAACAATTACAGCCTCAATTAATCAAACTATCATAAGCAACCCCACAACTGGAGAATCAGATAATTAAAAATAAAAAGATGTAATAATAATTTAGAACAATTACAGCATCAATTAATTAAATGACCATAAGCAACCCAACAACTACAGAATCAGATAATAAAAAATGTAATAATAATTTAGAACAATTACAGCATCAATTAATTAAATGACCATAAGCAACCCAACAACTACAGAATCAGATAATAAAAAATCAAAAAATGTAATAATAATTTAGAACAATTACAGCATCAGTTAATTAAATGACCATAAGCAACCCAACAACTGCAGAATCAGATAATTAAAAATAAAAAGATGTAATAATAATTTAGAACAATTACAGCATCAATTAATTAAATGACCATAAGCAACCCAACAACTACAGAATCAGATAATAAAAAATCAAAAAATGTAATAATAATTTAGAACAATTACAGCATCAATTAATTAAATGACCATAAGCAACCCAACAACTGTAGAATCGGACACAAAAAATATGTAATAATAATTTAGAACAATTACAGCCTCAATTAATCAAATGATCATAAGCCACCCAACAACTGTAGAATCGGATAATAAACAATAAAAATATGTAATAATAATTTAGAACAATTACAGCCTCAATTAATCAAATGATCATAAGCCACCCAACAACTGTAGAATCAGATAATAAACAATAAAAATATGTAATAATAATTTAGAACAATTACAGCCTCAATTAATCTAATGATCATAAGCCACGCAACAACTGTAGAATCGGGTAATAAAAATATGTAATAATAATTAAGAACAATTACAGCCTCAATTAATCAAACTATCATAAGCAACCCCACAACTGGAGAATCAGATAATTAAAAATAAAAATATGTAATAATAATTTAGATCAATTACAGCATCAGTTAATTAAATGACCATAAGCAACCCAACAATTGCTGAATCAGATAATTAAAAATAAAAAGATGTAATAATAATTTAGAACAATTACAGCATCAATTAATTAAATGACCATAAGCAACCCAACAACTACAGAATCAGATAATAAAAAATGTAATAATAATTTAGAACAATTACAGCATCAATTAATTAAATGACCATAAGCAACCCAACAACTACAGAATCAGATAATAAAAAATCAAAAAATGTAATAATAATTTAGATCAATTACAGCATCAGTTAATTAAATGACCATAAGCAACCCAACAATTGCTGAATCAGATAATTAAAAATAAAAAGATGTAATAATAATTTAGAACAATTACAGCATCAATTAATTAAATGACCATAAGCAACCCAACAACTACAGAATCAGATAATAAAAAATCAAAAAATGTAATAATAATTTAGATCAATTACAGCATCAGTTAATTAAATGACCATAAGCAACCCAATAATTGCTGAATCAGATAATAAAAAATCAAAAAATGTAATAATAATTTAGAACAATTACAGCATCAATTAATTAAATGACCATAAGCAACCCCACAACTGCAGAATCAGATAATTAAAAATAAAAAGATGTAATAATAATTTAGAACAATTACAGCATCAATTAATTAAATGTCCATAAACAACCCCACAACTGCAGAACCCGATAATAAAAAATCAAAAAATGTAATAACAATTTAGAACAATTACAGCATCAGTTAATTAAATGACCATAAGCAACCCAACAACTGTAGAATAAGATAATAAAAAAATTAAAAAATTAAATAATAATAATTTAGAACAATTACAGCCTCAATTAATCAAATGATCTTAAGTCACGCAACAACTGTGCGAAATACAGCGCCACCCAGTTTCCTTCTAATAGAAACTTGATTAGCGGTTAATTTTGCTGTTGCGATATAATATAGCGCCATCTAGCTTTCTTCTAATAGAAACTTGATTAGCGGTTAATTTTGCTGTTGCGATATAATATAGCGCCATCTAGCTTTCTTCTAATAGAAACTCGATTAGCGGTTAATTTTGCTGTTGCGATATAATATAGCGCCATCTAGCTTTCTTCTAATAGAAACTCGATTAGCGGTTAATTTTGCTGTTGCGATATAATATAGCGCCATCTAGCTTTCTTCTAATAGAAACTCGATTAGCGGTTAATTTTGCTGTTGCGATATAATATAGCGCCATCTAGCTTTCTTCTAATAGAAACTTGATTAGCGGTTAATTTTGCTGTTGCGATATAATATAGCGCCATCTAGCTTTCTTCTAATAGAAACTTGATTAGCGGTTAATTTTACTGTTGCGATATAATATAGCGCCATCTAGCTTTCTTCTAATAGAAACTTGATTAGCGGTTAATTTTGCTGTTGCGATATAATATAGCGCCATCTAGCTTTCTTCTAATAGAAACTTGATTAGCGGTTAATTTTACTGTTGCGATATAATATAGCGCCATCCAGCTTTCTTCTAATAGAAACTTGATTAGCGGTTAATTTTGCTGTTGCGATATAATATAGCGCCATCTAGCTTTCTTCTAATAGAAACTTGATTAGCGGTTAATTTTGCTGTTGCGATATAATATAGCGCCATCTAGCTTTCTTCTAATAGAAACTTGATTAGCGGTTAATTTTGCTGTGCAAAGTTATCACGTATCTAGTTTAGATGCTATACTTCCTTAAGCCGCTAGAGAAAAAATCCAATAAATATTAATTTATTGTTTAAAGAGATTTTCCTCAATAAATATGTTAAAAAGTGTAATTTCTTAAGGATACATATATATGGATTTGATAAAATCCTAAGGAAGATGGACAATTCATGGAGGGTGTTAAAATGAAAATTTGAAACTACTATTTCCCTAAAGAAATAAAGTGATCTGATCAAATCCCTCAACTGTTTTAGTGAAAAGACGCAATAAACAAGTCAGTACTTGCACAGCACTATGTCTCGCTCGTAGCCACCCTCCTTCACCTCACCGCTCCCTCCAGAGTACTGGCTAGTTCTAGCACACACAGTAGCCATAATAGTAATGTGACGAAGGTCGCACGCATTTTTATTATTGTTTTCGAAACATCGACGTTAATCAAGTACGCGTGTCAGAAAAATGGCCTTACACACAGGACAAAATCTGGCCCAATTTGTGTACGAAGAGCAGTTTAATGAAAACTATCAGTGCGTTTTTGGTCGAGGGGCATGATAACGGAAAACCATTCTTGACTCGTGAAAGGATAGATGAAGCTATCACAGTCATTGAACAATTTAAATTAGTCACTAGTACTTAAACCCCAACGGATAAATAAACAGTAATGTTATACGTAATGAAAGTAAGTGTCAAAAAATCTTTGGTTTTCTGGAGAAAGTCTGACTCTGATCCAGTTATGAAAATAGTACCTAAGGAAGAATTTTATCACATACTTCGGGAAGTCCACCAGTCAACTGGCCACGGAGGATGAGATAAAATGCTGTATAATTTGAAATACAAATATTTAATACCAACTTCAATTGCACTGCAGTTTTTGAAACTGTGCACAGTATGTCAGCAAAAAAACCTAGGCAATTATGGGGAATTCCGATAGAAGTGAAAACATAGGCAGTCATGGGGACTGCCGATAAAATTGAAAAATAGGCAGTCATGGGGACTGCCGATAGAAGTGAAGATATAGGCTGTCATGAGGACTGCCGATAAAAGTGAAAAGTAGCCAGTCATTGGGACTGCCGATAGAAGTGAAGAAATAGGCAGTCATGGGGCTGCCGATAGAAGTGAAAACATAGGCAGTCATGGGGCTGCCGATAGAAGTGACAATATAGGCTTCCGATAAAAGTGAAAAATAGGCAGTCATGGGGACTGCCGATAAAAGTGAAAAATAGGCAGTCATGGGGACTGCCGATAAAAGTGAAAAATAGGCAGTCATGGGGACTGCCGATAGAAGTAAAGACATAGGCTGTCATGGGGACTACAGACAGAAGTGAAAACATAAAACTATGAAATAACAATGGTTATATGAAATGTTACTGAATGTTTTAATCTTAAAATCCGCGACAAATATATTATCCAACAACTAGAAGTCTGTTCTATCACACTAGTAAGATAACTCTTAAGCCACTATGAAATATTTATTGCATGGTGTATTTCAGAGATTAAATATTAAAAAAATAAATAATAACAAATTTATACGAAAATGGAAATATTTGGAAAACAAATGCTTCATTTTGTTATTAATTTTTCTATATAAACATATTAATATATTTAGTACTAACTGTTGTACTGCACAGTAATCCTACAATTAAGCAACTGAAATTATAATCAAACTAAAACACAATTTAAACAATGCACAGTGTACCGTATCGAAATTTCCACGTAGTCAATTTAACTTTAAATCACAGTATTAATGTGGCACAACAAGTCACCCTTATAGCCACAGATACACTGCTATTACAGCATGTTGCTGACGCGAACTCACAAGATTTTATCCATTCAAAAGGCGGCCAACGCGCACATCATCCAGTCAAGTATATGTTGTATATATATATATATATATATATATATATATATATATATATATATATATATTTATATATTTATATATATATATATATTTATATATATATATATATATATAAATGATTTCACTGCTAGTCAAGTGTAACGTCATACTCATAACTGCAGACATAGCATGTCGGTGACGCGAACCCATAAGATTTTCTTTTACCAAAAATCGCTCAATACGCTTAAAGATAGTTTTCACTTCAAAAAAAGACAAGAACTCGTTGTTTGCCCAATTGTGTCTAGTCACTTCAATTATCGTAGCCAAGTCGATTAGCACCCATATGCACCGCACATGGTCAAGACTGTTTATCAGACTTACTGATAGTTAAAAACGTATTTCGGTTTCTCATTAACTGTCAGTCGAGTCGGAACAAGAGTCTACTTTACCGTATCCTTTTGCACGGTCCAATGGGTAAATTATCCATACCAAATATATTTTTAAGTGTCAACAAATCCGACTGACAGTCCTGACCGTGTGTGGTGCATATGCCGTGTGTGGTGCATTAGTTAACTGCAACTTATATAAACTTTCACGACGGCCTTGAATCGATAGATATATCGATAGGGGTTATAATGATCCATAAAGTTAAAGTTAATCAACTCGATATTTTAAATTCGAGACCTCCTCAATAACCTAAAATACGTGAAATTTACTTAATCATCCCCAAACGTACCTCAAAAGCGTGAGGACTAAGATTGGCCGACGTCAGCTTATTGTGACTGAGGTCCAATATCTTTAAGTCTTGGAGCTCCTTGAACGAGGCCCTGTCTATATTCTCAACGGCACAGTTGGAGATGTTGAGAATCTGAATTGGTAGCTCGCTGATGGGAGTCACTGTGCTGAAAGTGTTGTCGCTAAGGTCCACAACTGTCGGCTTCATACTTTTTATACCTGGAAAATTAAAGCCAAAATGTCACATTATTCATATTTAATAGACGATAATATATTGGTCGACTGATTTGGTAGAATTTATTTTGAGTAGCACAGATATAGATTTTATGAATAAGCTAAATCTAAACACAATCAATTTTAGGTCATTCGTATTTGAATTTTGTCTCTGTATTGGTATTCGTATTATACATTCGTATCTGTATTCTTAAATGAAAATTAGCCTCACTTTGTATTCAATGATGTTTGGAAAATAATTGTTTTTCCATTAATAAAAACTTTTTAATGTGTTGTAAATTTTACATCTATGAAAAAAGTATGGAATTATAAATCGATCAGATGTCGGGTTAATAGGAACTTAAGAAAGATATGGAATTGTAATTCTGATATATTTATTTTGCGTGCATCTATTTGTGTTTATTGTTTTGACAACTAATTTAAATTAAAAAAAATATTTAATAAAATAAATAATATAAAAGAATGAACATTGGTAATACATAGTTTGTTGTTTGCAAAAAACATTTAATTATCAAAATTCAAGCGAATACGCATAGATCTAAATAGGAACTATAATTGTAATGTTACAAAAACAAAATCGGTCCACTTATTAAAAAAAAAGACGGCGCAAAAATATAAAAAAAAACCTAGAAAAATAGTAACTTTAAAATACTGAATCGAAAAATGAGAACAACTAACTCCCATCATTTCCAATTTCACTACAAATATTCTAAATTAAAACCGTATTTATAATAAAAAATTAAATAATGAAACGAGGTACAAGATTTTGAAATGAACTACTTTGGAAAAACTTTAATAATAATAAAAATAGAGTGCCACTCAATACACGTGAGAGAAGTGAAACTTCTTTGGTGATCTAAACTTCGATTTGTAAATGTGTGGTAAGGGCTAAAACAGCAGAGCGAGAAACAAATATTAATGAACTATTAATTTACACGCTCTTAAAATATATACAGCACACGCATGCGTACACTTTAAGTCACAAACGAGCTTAAGAGCAAGATAAATATGTTGAGTTACTCGATAATATATATCGATACTTTTTGGCATTTTCGACATCCCTACCCTCTTTGCGTGAGCCATGCTCACACTTGGCCCAGTTATATATACTGTATTCTCTATCAGAAAAGTTTAGTCTTCAGTTTCTTTTTCGGAATGACACAAACAACTCACCATCCCAGTCTGCGCTGCTGAAGAATTTGCTTATATCTTGGTCGTTACAGTTCACCTTCCCCTTGTCGCAAGTACAGGCCTTACATATTAAATCAGTGGGAGGCGCTGGCGTGGTAGTTACCTTTACTTCCGGTTTGGCTGTCGTAGCATTAGCTGTGGAATGAAAAGTTTGATTTCAAAATATTTTTATGATTCATTAATACACGAAAATTTTATATTAACTTGGGAAGTTAAGTGCAGAGATTTTGAACCAGAGATTTGATCCATCTCCTGCAAATAACCGCAATGCGACAAATGAAAATGATTTATACACTAGTACAGGAGTTTCCAATCAGGGGGCGCGCCTCCCAAGGGGGGCATAGAGAGATGTCAAGGGGGCGGAAAGCGTTTGCATTTTAGAAAGAAAAAACAAAAAAATATACAAACAACATTAACATATAACATTACAATGTAATGTTCAATTTACATGCACAAAATTAATGAAATTAAATATCATATTCACTATTATTACCACAAACTTGGGAAAAATTTGACGTTTTGGTGTACATTTTTTGTTGAGAAATCATTTTGAGTGTGTCAAATTATTGTGTCTCACTGTTAAAAGGTAAGTTTGTGTATTTACAAACTTCAGTTACCATTTTTATTTAATTTACTAAATCAAAGGGGGAGCATGAAAATATAATTTATAGTCCGGGGAGCCTTAACAAAAAAAAGGTTGGGAAACCCTGCACTAGTAGATTGTAAATGTTTAGTAAAGATTAGTTAATAATAAAATATACCCCTGTATATTTTTATAAATCTGCGGAGAAGTAATTATTTTAATGTCCTGAAGAATAAAATAAAAACGGTTTACCAAAATTCGAAGTAATTCCCGAGTTATTTAAATCCAAAATTTAAGTTTTTTACAAAGTAATTACAATATTTTCCATTCTTCTATTATAAAATATCATGCCATAATTCAATATTCTTAATAAAATACGTTTTCTATAAAAACAAAAACACATAAATTAATCGTAAAAATATTTTAAATGAAAATTTGCCGCACAATTTCAGGGTTTAAAAAGAGTTTAAACTATATTTTTATTAATAAAACCAAAAACACATAAATAACTCGCAAAAATATTTTAAATGAAAATTGTGCCGCACGGTTTCAGGGTTTAAAAAGAGTTTAAATGATATTTTTATTAACACATTAGGTGTAATGTTGTTTTAGGCAGTGTAGGTAATAAATATGACAGCTTTGGTGAAAACGGTATGTAAAATAATATTCAAGGTATATTTAGATAGGTATAATTGTAACATCGAATATATCGAAAGTATAATGTAGAAAATGTAATATCAAACACGCCGAAAATATAAAATCGAATATGTTAAAAGTATGGTATCGATTATATTGAAAATCCAACATCGAATATATCGAAAGTATAATATTGAAAATATAATATCGAATATGCCGAAAATATAACATCGAATATGTTAAAAATATAATATCGGAAATACAGCAACGAATACATTAAAAAAATTATATCGAATGTATCGAAAATGTAACATCAAATATATCGAAAATATAATATCGAATATAAAGATTATAAAATTTCTGGGAATTAAGAAGTTGCTCGATTAAATTTAGATAACGCATATTTCCATAATCATTAACAGGCAGAAGCAGACATTAACAAATACTTATGGACTTTAGCTTAAAGCGCTATGTATTTTAAAGCATTTGAATAAAATTTTGTGTCGATATTTGAACAATATTTTTCAAAAGAAAATGCTACGACTTAAATCATTTAGGGGAGAGTTCCTTGTGAATTATTGATCAATATGTAAGTCAAAATCTTTTTCAATGGAAAAAAGTTTTCAATGACCAGCTATTACAAATTATTAAGAACAAAAAGTTTTTGACTATCTATGACATTGGGATGGGATTTTATCTAATTAAATAGAAAAAGATATCGATGACAGTTGTGGCTATCTTAAATTTTCAACATCGAGTTTTAGTTATACTTCTTATAAACCACTCATGCATCTGTAACATACAGTTGAAAATGATTGAGAAAAAATTAAATGTACAAACAAAACTAGCAAGCTACGGAAACGGACATCATCTAGCACAGCAGAACATCTATAAAGCCCAAATGCTGAAACCCACACTATCAACACAATTACCAACATAATAAACCAGCCAGTAAATAATTTGATATTAAGATTATAGATGTCGCTTCTAATATTCAAAGTTAAATTTATTTTCACATTTTAAAATTATATAACTTTAAAATACATCATGCTAATAACAGAATGAAACATAATTTAAATAATTATAATGTCTTTTGATAGATAACGTTTTTATTTTTCATAAAAAAATCAAATTATTGCAGCATAGACATGCCCTCTTTAATTATTATCAAAACTAAAAAACTAACGGTTTCCAAATAATTTGAATAGATGTCGCTGACCAGCGCATTACCCGATACTAATGGTTCGGATAATTGGTTTTTCATTCGAATTTGGTTTTTGATCAAGTTCCAAATTCATCGTATTAATTTTTCCATTATTTTTAAAACAACTTATAAGTTTTCTTTCATATTTTATAAACTAACACATACCTTCTTTTTGATCCTCAGCACTGATACAAGTTGAGTAGAGAGCTGCCAATATAATTGCTACGAAACAAAGGTGCTTTCGAGACGCCATCTTGAATATTTCTGGAAATTACAAAATTTATATATCTTTACTGACTTATTGAAATATCAGGATTATTGTGTAGTCAATTGTAGAAAAATCATAATAAAAAATGTACTTTAAATATTTAAGGGTCTCAACGGCTAAATACTGGGGAGTTTATACCATAGCATTTCACTAATACGTGGAAAATCGATACAAGATAATATATAGGTGGTATGCGCCGTCCTAGTGCCATCTATTGGTCAATTCATATAAGTATTCCTGCAATGCTATTTGTGACATTCGTTGAAACTTTCATTGAAGTTTGAATTAGACTATTTTTATATATTTATTTAACTAATTTTATATATTTTTATAATTATAATTAGAAGAACGTTTAGATAAAGTTTACGTCGTATTGATAATTGTCATTATTTTACATACCTGTATAATTAAATTAGCTATAACTAAATTATTAACAATAAAAAAATTTTAATTCAAACGTACAAATTGCATATTATTATTTCCAAGTCTTAGTTAAAGAAAAAAATTGTGACAAAAAAGTTAGTAAACGACCGAACGGTTATTATCGATTAAATATTATCCTAATAAAAGGAGATTCTACTTTGGTAATGAAGTATGACAATGATGTAGAACATGATTACAAAACGTGAAAAATATGTAAATATGATTAATTAATAGAATTGCGTAAGCTATGATTGTGTAATATGTAGGTAATCCAGAGGGGATTAGATAGCGCTTTTAATGTCAAACATGTCAATTTTTTTTCGTTTTTTTGCTTTGCTTTTTAACATTTGAGACATTCATAAGGATATTATAAGCAATTACTATATAATAAAAATTGAATCTAATCGTAAGTGAGTTTACACAATGAATGTTACTTAACAGTTTATTTTTAATTCATTTAGGCAATGGCTACACATCAAAGAAAATAAGAGGCGTTGATTATTTTGTTTGTTATCGTTTCTACAAAATTATTATGCATTCCATAATTTTTTTTTAATTTTCATTGCCAAAAGTGAGTTTACACAATGAATGTTTCTTAACAGTTTATTTTTAATTCATTTAGGCAATGGCTACACATCAAAGAAAATAAGAGGCGTTGATTATTTTGTTTGTTATCGTTTCTAAAAAATTATTATGCATTCCATAATTTTTTTAAAATTTTCATTGCCAATTAACAATTCTTGATATTTTAAAAAATATAATATATATGCACGTTTTCTAATATTGTTACAAATTTTACTTCATTTTTTGTTCTTTCCCTATTATCAAAGGCTGAATTGTTTGTTTTTTTGTGTTTTAAAATATACCAACTTTTTTAAAAAAAATATGTTTTATCTCTTTAAATTCGGGCCCTTTTCTGCGGGCCTCCTGTACATATCAATATTTTTGAATATTTAAGGGTTAATATGGTTTATTGTATAATGCCAAATTTTAAATTTCTACGTCAAGCGGTTTAGTAAAAACTACTCTGAGAGACGGCCACGTTAGTAATCATGTAAGATTTCCGTTTTTCCTCTTGAAAGATGGTGCCTTAAAAATAAACATATTTTATATCAAAATTTACAAAACTTTTAAACAATGCAGGTATACTTAACCTCTTTTACTATTTTTTATTTACAATTCCATAAACTTTTCTAGATCACCCCGATAATATAAGACTCTAACTGAAGTGATATTTGCTGATTCCGTAAAAACTGCGCAACCAAGTGCGAAACGTCAAAAAATGGAAAATATTTGCGCCTTACGGGGAAATAATACACAGATACTGTTAGCAAGATAGATACGCTGCTATCAGTTAGGCCGCGAGATATTCGCTTATCGGCGAATAAACGCGATATAACAACGAAATGTTGACTCTGTGTGCGAGTTTGAATCACTATTGTAAACACATCCGTAATCTACGATAGAATCGATAACTGTGCTAACAAACGACACTCAAAACGACTGTTACAATTTACCTTCAAGTGATTTCCAAGAAATCTTTAATAATTTTGCTTCATATATCGATAAAAAGCAAGCCGAGGAACAAATAAATCGATCAAGTGCCTAATCGTAACTCGCACAGGGAGTGTTCCTTAGAGAAGCACGTATTCTAACAGCGAGAGATGCTATTAGCGCCGTCTGGTGATAAATTAGTAAACTTAAATATAAATGATGGCGTTTTAATTGTAATTAATTTAAAATACCTAAATAAAATAAAGTCCTTTCGTTTATTATGTTTATTTAATGTGTAATCAAGTAATAGTTATTGGCCGGGTGCGAACTAAAGAGCGTGAGTAACAAAATTGACCGCAGCGCTCGCTGTGGCAGAAATGGAAATATTTGAAGGCTCTTGTATTTTTTTTTTAATTTACTTACATCGATTTTCATGTTTAATTTTGGAACCAGCACAGTTTAGCGAAAATACGAAATTCACTGATTGTTTAAATGAAATAATATACACTAGAAAGATATTTTTAAAAAAATTACTTTCGGTCACGATTATTTGATTATAAAAAATTGATTGAATAAAAAAATTATTCACAATAATACCTTAATTTTTTATATTCCAATATTTTTCACTATTGTCATTTTAAATGTATAATTAGACACTACATAACAAACATATAAATATGAATGGTTATAATAAGAGAAAAAGTTAAGTGAGGGATTAAGGAAAATATCTAAAAAAAATTAGAAATACCATTTTATCTCATTTAATATTGACCAAAACATTCAATGCCGCCAACCTTAAAAATTTATTATTAAATCTTTAGTTCATAACTTTTTAAATTATAGATTAATGATTGGGAAAAAAATGTATTTTAGCTATAACGAAAATTTCACTGTTTATCAACCCAAAAAAAATTTTAATTTTAAATTAATTAAATAGGATCCATAAAATTATAATTTAAAAAAGTTATAAATCATAAACTAAATATTGAACATCATAAATATTTATCTTTACAATAACTTGTAAATGTTTATTTATCTTTTGTGTATTGTTAACGTTTCTGTTTAGATATTTGCTAAATGTAGTATATAATTATAAATTTATAGTGAAAATGGTGACAAATACTTCAGCAATAAAAAAAATATATATTCATAGTAAGTATTTTTTTAAATAACATTTTATAAAAAAATAATTACGACTGAATCCTTTTTTTTAAGCACACCATTTTTTATACATATTCTTTGACTTAAACTGTTTATGCATTAAAAGCAAATTTTCGAAATGTGACGCGATCGTTATAGTGTAGTAAATTGTAAAAATATTGCAAGAAACAACAAATTCAAATTTTACAGATTTCCAATATCGAATTGGAAATTAAATAAAAAAATAATGGACAGGAATTTACTTAACAATGTACTTAACAGGGATTCTTGTTTGTGGAATTACTTGACCAGTCATTTTAATTTCTATTTGAGAACTAAATTATGCCACGTTTATAACACAGTGTATATTAATATACCTTAAATAATTACTCCCCTTTGTCAGTCATATTTTTTTCGTATTTCACCAAAATTTATTGGCCGAAAACCATGATTTGTGATTCTATCCATTTCGCAAAAACAAAAATACTTTGACATTTATAAATAGGTAACCAAAAGTTTTTGTAATATGGATCTGTGAAAGTTTTTTACGTCACCTATTTTCTTATAAGTTCCCACATATGCAGTTACGTATTTTTAGCGTTATTGAAATTGCGTATTATTTGAATTTCACTAGAAAATTTTGTATGTAGAAGGGACGTCTGTACCTGTCGCGTGTGAGACACCGTACAACCTTTAGGTTTCAGCGCGCAACCTTTAGATTTCAGCGTTCAGATAAACCATTTTATATTAATACTATAATAAGTCTGTAAATAATTAGAATATAAAAAAAAAATTTATAACGTATATTTCGTATTTAAACAGGAGAAATCCAGATCAGTCTTCATCTTTCCGGTACCATCTATATTTTAATTGTAATTTAGATTTAAATTAATAATTTTTTTATACCTACTAACAAAGTAAGAAATAAAGTCTGCTTATTCGTTTTGCCTTACTTTCACATGTAAAAGTCTTAATAAATTTCAATGAGATTAAAAGGTCTAAAAAACACAATACCCTACCAAAACCATAGAAAAGGTTTACAACGACTTACCTATTGTCAAAAGGTAAAACATAATAAGCATTTAATTAATAAATTAAAATATTGTTTATGAACATTATATTATTTCTGACCTATCATATTAATTGTTGTTTATGGTAAAAACTTATGTATCTTTATGTAAATAAATTTCACTGTTGGCAAGTAAATATATATAGCTGCAAAATTTCCCTTAAGCCTCCTCTCTGGCGAATGTTTTTTCATGACTTCGTCAACATTAGTCGTCACTGGTCGCTAATTTTCATAAAATATTCATCAATTATACATTTAAACCTTCATTATGAACCAATACAACGGAAACGACAGAGTGACTTTCCCTGTGAGCTGTGAAAGTGATAATTTTGTCACTTTTCTATACTAAACACAAATAGTTCGAAATTCAAATAATGTTTATGTCAGGTTTTTGTTCGAACATAGAACACGAAATAGTTCGAAATTCAAATAATGTTTATGTCAGGTTTTTGTTCGAACATAGAACACGAAATAGTTCGAAATTCAAATAATGTTTACGTCAGTTTTTTATTTACTTATACACGCATATACAACAAGAACATTAGGATAAATTGAAAGTGATACAAAATCACTTCTTTAGTTACTTAGAAGATCGCTTACAAACAGACAGGTAGACACTGTGGGTGACTATACTTTTTAATATATACTGAAAATAAATATTCTGGAACTTACGATAACCTTTCTGAAAAAGTCTTAAAATCGCAACTCGCGACTTGAAGGTTTCATACGAGCCTGTGTACTGTTAGCCGAACCAATACTTACTTAAACTATTATAAAATGTAATGCATATTTAATTATTACTAATAATATTTCTACTGACTCTATGTTATTGTTAAATCCAATAATGTTAACAAAAGTTTTACTACGTCCCACTTTTCCTAAGTCATAAGCTCGTATAACTAAAATGTACAACGAAAATCAATTGCATATTGATGATTGATGACATAATGCATATTTAATTATTGCTAATAATATTTCTACTGACTCTATGTTATTGTTAAATCCAAGAATGTTAACAAATGTTTTACTACGTCCCACTTTTCCTAAGTCATAAGCTCGTATAACTAAAATGTACAACGAAAATCAATTGCATATTGATGATTGATGACATAATGCATATTTAATTATTGCTAATAATATTTCTACTGACTCTATGTTATTGTTAAATCCAAGAATGTTAACAAATGTTTTCCTACGTCCCACTTTTCCTAAGTCATAAGCTCGTATAACTAAAATGTACAACGAAAATCAATTGCATATTGATGATTAATGACATAATGCATATTTAATTATTGCTAATAATATTTCTACTGACTCTATGTTATTGTTAAATCCAAGAATGTTAACAAATGTTTTACTACGTCCCATTTTTCCTAAGTCATAAGCTCGTAAAACTAAAATGTACAACGAAAATCAATTGCATATTGATGATTGATGATATAATGCATATTTAATTATTGCTAATAATATTTCTACTGACTCTATGTTATTGTTAAATCCAAGAATGTTAACAAATGTTTTACTACGTCCCACTTTTCCTAAGTCATAAGCTCGTATAACTAAAATGTACAACGAAAATCAATTGCATATTGATGATTGATGACATAATGCATATTTAATTATTGCTAATAATAGTTGTACTGACTCTATGTTATTGTTAAATCCAATAATGTTAACAAATGTTTTACTACGTCCCACTTTTACTAAGTCATAAGCTCGCATAACTAAAATGTACAACGAAAATCAATTGCATATTGATGATTGATGATATAATGTATATTTAATTATTGCTAATAATATTTCTACTGACTCTATGTTATTGTTAAATCCAAGAATGTTAACAAATGTTTTACTACGTCCCACTTTTCCTAAGTCATAAGCTCGTATAACTAAAATATACAACGAAAATCACTTGTATATTGATCATGCAAAGGTACATGAAATGTTATCAACCATAGCCAGCGACTCTGTTGTTTATCTAGTGTAATAATCTCTTTCGTTATGTAGTGGTTTCGTGGAATATGGGCACTTTATTAAGTTGGTCACTATATCCAGCGGTGACACAGTCTGTAACACATTCGCTACGAATTTATTTCCCTGTAGATTACTCACAATAATATTACTGTTTCTCTATTCATTAATTTAGGTTTGTCTACATAATTAATAACAGTACGTTTAAATATCTTAACACAATGCCCTATCTTGGTTTGTGACAATTAAGGTAAATGCAGCATTATAAAAATTACAGTCTTTAAATTAAGTTAAAATATGAATATCAAAAAACATAAATAGTATTATATAAAAAAAAACAATTTTATGTATACACACACACACACAAACACACACACACACACACACACATATATATATATACATATATATATATATATATATATATATGTATATATACGCGCGTGTATGTGTGTGTGTGTACATATATATATATATATATATATATATATATATATATATATATATATATATATATATTGATTAAACGCTTGTTATAGTGTTACCTTTTAACAATAGGCAAGTCGTTGTAAACCTTTTCTATGGTTTTGGTAGCGTATTGTGTTTTTTTTATACACGGGTGTCATTTTTTTGATTTGTTCTATTGATTAGACCTTTTAATCTCGTTGAAATTCATTAAGACTTTTAAATGTGAAAGTAAGACAAAACGATAAACAGACATTATTTTTTATTTTGTTAGTGGGTATAAAAAATTTATTACTTTAAATCTAAATTATAATTAAAATATAGATGGTACCGGAAAGATAAAGGCTGATCTGGATTTTTCCTACTTAAATACGAAAATTACGTTATAGTAATTTTTGTATAATCTAATTATTTACAGACTTATTATAGTATTAATATAAAATGGTTTATCTGAACGCTGAAATCTAAAGGTTGCGCGCGCCTCACACTCGACAGATACAGTCTTCACTTGTGCATACAAATTTCCCAGTGAAATTCGACTAATGTACAATTTCAATAACTCTAAAAATGTATAATTACATATGTGGAGGACTTATAAGAAACATAGGTGACGTAAAAAAAACGTTCGTAGATCCATATTACAAAAACTTTTGGTTACCTATTCGTAAATGTCGAAGTATTTTTGATGAAATGAACACATTAAAGGTTTTTGAGAGACAGTTGATACAAAGAACTACTCGCATTTATCGGTATTATCGATAAAAGAACTTTGTTACACCAGATCAAAACTGTTTCAGAGAGAGACAGATATATATCTAGGCTCACATGGTATTTTTTAAGAATCCCCCATATCTTGGAAAAATCGAGGAAAACCCCAAAAATAATTTCATAGTGCGAGCGTTTGAATTGTGCAAAGTTGTTTATTCTAGCATTGTGACATGGCACCTTGAACGTAATCTGCTCAAGTCAAGATATAATTGATCGATAAGTTCTGGTATTAATTTGAATAAAAAATTTGAATGTAGTAGAATTTGATGATCTAAGAGCTTATATGTGTTGTAATGATGAAGCTATGGTTTACAAGACGGTAATTTTGTCCAAAGATGGCCAGTGTGCCCTTAATGATAGAGAGAGCGGTTTTGAATTATTTGGTTAATACATGATAAGTGTCGACAGTTCCATACAGAGCAGCAGTATTCTAAACAAGTTCTCAAAACGTATTTTAAAGTAGCAACTTTGTGGATGGATTGGAAAAATATTTGATAATATAGTTAAAATGAAACTTAGCTTAATGCTCTAGCAAACTTAAATGCTCTGTCAACCACGTTACGTAAATTTGGTTTGGACTGAATTTTGTTGCGATGACACCTAGGTTTTCAATTTCATTGACAAAGCTGTTTCATATTTTCTGCAACGTCGCATTCTTCATTTCTGAAGGTCGTATCCATTCTGAAAAGTTCTGGGGGCTTCGTTCATCAGTTTTGTTCTATTCAGCCCTGACCTCAGCTTTCCTAATAGTAGTTGTGACAGGGAGACCTATGTGCGTAGTGACCTGGTCAGTCCATCGAGTAGAAAATCTACCGCGGGCGTCATTTACCATTGCATTTCCGGAAACCATTAGATTTTCTCAATTATCTGGTTCCCTGCGTGCAATGTATTCTCTAGTACCACGGCCCTTAACAAACCCAGGCAGCTCCCTAGATATTTCCCACTGCAAGTATGACTTCAGTCTCTCATTGATTAGTCACATCATAATTTTACTGACATGATATATTAAAGCCACAGTCCTATAGTTTCCACATGCTCGAGTGTACCCTTTCTTATGGACTGGTAGAAGTAGGGGCTTCTTCCATTCATTAGGTCATTTACATATCTGCAGCCTTGGTTTTAAAAGTTAAGCAAGTTTCCAACACCTTCGTTGCCCAGGTTTTTCAGCCCTGCGGCTGATGCTCCGTCTCTCCCGGCTGATTTGTTAAATTTTAGTTTTTAATGTTTTAGAAGCAGATTTATCCATTTTATGCCTAATTTATTTCGCGGAGTTATTTGTGAGGCTAAAAGCCAACAATCTTAGCAATCGTTTTACAACTCGTGTATCCTACATTTAGACGAGTTACACATTCGATACGTCAAGTAATAATCATTTGTATATTGATCATGTAGATGCAAAATTTCATATTTTAGAAGCAGATATACATAATGTTATGCTCAATTTCTTTCGTGGAGTTATTTATGAGGTTAAAAGCCAAGAATCTTAGCAATCGTTTTACAACTCGTGTATCCAACATTTAGACGAGTTACATATTCGTATACATCAAGTATTAATCATTTGTATATTGATCATGTAGATGCAAAATTTCATATTTTAGAAGCAGATATACATAATATTATTCTTAATTTCTTTTGTGGAGTTATTTATAAGGTTAAAAGCCAAGAATCTTAGCAATCGTTTTACAACTCGTGTATCCAACATTTAGACGAGTTACACATTCGTATACATCAAGTATTAATCATTTGTATATTGATCATGTAGATGCAAAATTTCATATTTTAGAAGCAGATATACCTAATTTCATGCTTAATTTCTTTCGTGGAATTATTTGTGAGGTTAAAAGCCAACAATCTTAGCAATCGTTTTACAACTCGTGTATCCAACATTTAGACGAGTTACACATTCGTATACTTCAAGTATTAATCATTTGTATATTGATCATGCGGATGGGAAAGAATGTTATGAGCTAAAGTCAACGATTTTGACGTTTATCTCTCGTGCTAATCTATTTTATTATTGTTTGTAGTGTTCGTGGAAATTAAGTACTTTATTACTTACTCATGTCTTTATATCTAACGTTGACTCATTCTGTAACGCGAAACCCAATGAATTTTTTTCTCTCCGAAATGACGCCTTTCTTTAATCTTATTTATGGAAGCGAAGCTTAATTCGCCAAGGCATTTTAGGTTTTTATATTGAAAAGTGAGATCGTAACTAAAAGTGAAACAATTCGGTAGTGGATAGAATTCCATCCTCCGCTGTCAGTCTCTTTGCGAGTAAGGGAATAGCAGACTACCAATAAATTAAAACTATCCCGTTAGAGTTCTATTTCTCAAGGAAAACAATTTTGACGTCAAAACTTGTTTCTACGTTTTTTAAGTTCTTTACCAGGTCGTGGTAAAGAATTCGTTGTATTACAACATCTTGTTTTGAAAAGGTTTCGTTGTATTACAACATCTTCAGGTGGGCTATTAGCAAAGATACAAACTGTCCTGTAAGTATATATAGATTTTGTAATACACCTGAAGATGTTGTAATACAACGAAACCTAGTTCGTGGTAAAGAACTTAAAGGAAGTAGAAATAATACTACATTACGTAGGTTCATTTAATTGTGAATAATTAATTTCTACAACATGAACGCCAAATATATTCAATAGTCAAAACTTGTAATTGGACATAGTGATAAATCACATTAATATTTATATATCAATAGGATACACGGAACATTATTTATAAGGTACTTGATACAAATAAGGCCTATGTTCTTATAAGGCCTATACACCTAAAAATGAAAAAGAATAAACCCAACTTCGAAAACACTTTACACACGCGCTCACGCAATTGGTTGGGTTATAGGACATTTATGTGCGCGTGCGTAAAGTATTTTCGAATTGCGTTTATTCTTCTCAATTTTTAGGTGTATAGGCCTTATAAGAACAGAGGCCTTATTTGTAACAAGTACCTTATGTGAATTTTGGAGAGGGCCAATGACGTAATCAATTTTTTTTTAATTTTGGCATTCGTCAGAGAAGCGTTGAAATTTTTCTTGATATCAGACATTATTTTAACATTGTTAATATTAGTGCGTTATTTGACATTATTAATATTAGTGCGTTATTTGACATTGTTAATATTAGTGCGTTATTTGACATTGTTAATATTAGTGCGTTATTTGACATTGTTAATATTAGTGCGTTATTTGACATTGTTAATATTAGTGCGTTATTTGACATTGTTAATATTAGTGCGTTATTTGACATTGTTAATATTAGTGCATTATTTGACATTATTCATATTAGTGCGTTATTCTCTCTGTTAATTGTCGAGTTTAAAAAGACCTAAGATAGTATAATAAATGTCTTATTAAATATGATATCAAAATAAGAAATAAATAAGATACGTACTAAAAACGTGTTTAACATATTAGAAATATGCATCACCAATTAAGCGCGCTTTGGTACATGTACTAAATAGGGGTCCACAGTTATCTACATCTTATAGAATTTTTGACGCATTTTAATCGAAGTAACTTTATTTGATAGTCCTTATCAAAACCTGTTTTCGAATTTGAGGCACACGTTGCAAACCACATTCAAACTTAAAACTAGTAAATGGAAAGCAAACTTCGTTTTAACAGACCTTTCTAACGATATACATACAATGGAATAAGCTAACTAAAATTTATTCATCGCCGCTTCTTAATAAGGAAAGATACATTAAAGAAACTCAGTACATGTTACACAAGTGAAACTTCTTTGGCAATCTAAACCTCGATTTATACGTATATAGTAAGCGGTATAACGGCAGAAACAAAGAGAAAATATACTAAGTATGAGTCCAAAAATTAAATTCGTATAAGAAGATTTTAATATTATACATTCAGAAAAATTGATAAATTGCCATTACAAATCGACATAAACATTTAACAAAATCTTCAAAAGTATAAATTTACGGAGACAATTGTCGATTAATAAAATGGCCGATGTCCAGAATAAGGTTAAGGAAATCGGGACGTTATTATTTCTGTTGTAAATTATATTTACGACAGCTAAATATGAGGGTTCATTACGGATTTATAAATAAATGAAATACATGTGTTATTAGTTTTGTAATGGATGAAGTACACGTAAACTTAGTAATAAACGAATCATAAATAGTTAAATAAATGGACAAAATTTTGACAGCTTACTTTTGACACATATAACGTAAAAATCAGCTGATAACACTAGTGGGCGCCATTTTTCTTCATGTTCAGCCATAGATACACTTCTTGTCTTATTCTATCCCATTCATCTGTCTCTCTCGATTGTTAGCTAAGTACCTATTTTCTGTCATTCTCTCGATAGATTCGTTACATTCAGACGTTACAACTAAACGTTGCATAAAAATATTGTACGAAATTCGACTTTAACATTTTACTCTCATCGCGCCCAAAGAAGTTCCACCTCAAAAAATGCTTGCTCTATATTAACTGAAATCTGAATAATACACTTGCAAAATATTATGTACGTAGGTTGAAGTGTCCTGTACGTATAAGTAGAAATTATGTGAGTGTGACAGACGGGCGGATACACATCAATTTTAAACCCACACGCTTGGTCGTATTGTCGGGATGCTAGTAACTGAATATCAATTGAATTAAATATTGATAAAAAAAGTACTTAAGATTTTAATATGTACCTTAAAAATTATTTTAGTATCGATTTTAGCTCAAATTTAACCAGTAGTTTTCACGTGACTCAAACAAAAAATCGGCAAGCAAAAAATAAACAGAAATTAACTTTAAAAATATTTGAAAGAGACAAAATATATTTCAAACTTTAACTTGTACCCCATTATCTATTTTTGTAAAAGTTATATTAAAATCGACTCAGAAGTTTACGCGTGATACTCGAACAAACAGACAGACAGGCAGGTTTTCTAAAAGAATTCGTTTTGGGTTCAGGAAAACCTAAACAGCATATTGCAATGATTTTTTCTAAAATATTTTTAATGAACGGACAGTTCTTTTTTAACAGTACCGACACAAAATGGTGTTGTAAAAAATACCAGTTTGAATTTCATCAACCGGTAAATACGTCAGAATTCCGCTGCTGGATTCTGATGCTTCTTGGTCTTCAAACTATTTCAATTGTGAGGAACTATCGTTAATACCTCTGTCGGCCTTTATCTTTTCACCTTTATCACCATACAACATAACAAAACTATATGATATAGCGTATTCTACTTTGTTGATCCGTATACGACACGAAGCGTTCCATGTTTGATCAGTGGACCTTAAAGAACGAAGTATGTTTTCCATGACACTTTAAAATTTCTTATCTATGTCTGACATTTCTGTAATCACTTTGACACAATCAAACCTGAATCTTAGAATCGTGTTGCATCGAGGTGCTGAAGTAAACTTTGATAAGGCGCCGTGTTGCACAACCTTTGCAAGCTTTAAATATTTTCTTTATCTACATATGCGTATACAATAACCAAAGTGTTAAGCTGGAACACCACCGTGATTGGTCAAAAAACCGATATATATCTTCGTATATTTTTTTAAACACTTTTAAAAATATTTGACTAAATTCTTATACCAGAATTCGAAAAATAGCAAAGTTATGGCTTATGGCATGAAATAGCACAGCTATTCTCGGTTGATGCCGATAGCAAGCTTAATCATTGATACTATTTTTAAAAAAATAGCACTTATTTATGCTGCAACGTTGACATTGCGTACTAGAACTAGGAACTCATACAATTTATTCACAACTCCCATCTGTCCATCCATCTGTAAAAGTATCACAATTTCCTCAATTGCACGGCAAACGTGCAAACAGTTTTGGGTCTAAATGTAACAGGAATAAAAATTACGCTCTTATATTAAGAAAATAAAACGATAAAGACCATAAATTTTTTTTTAATCGTTTTGAGAAATCTTGCGTTTTTTTAAGGAAAGTCAGAATAATTTTCATATTTTGTAAATGTTATTTTTAGGGAATTCTTTGAATCAACAAAATAAACCGAAGTGCAAATCTTCAATATGCAGACGTAACAAAGTAATGGCCCGCGGAACTCTATGCTCTATGCGAAACTCTATGCTATATAACTGGCAGACCCGATGGTCGTCGAAAAAAGCACAAAAGCTCAAAAAAGAGAAAAAGACTTATTTTGACATCCCAGAATAAATGTCAATGTCAGTTGACAGTTTATTTTTAATTGATTTAGGAAATAGCTATACGTGATATAGCCTTTAATACGTTTCGTTTTTTGTAAACGTTTGCATAAAGTTATTAAGTACTTCGTTAGAATTTTGTTGTTATTCTTATTTCTTATTAAGCGTTATCAATATAATAAAAAGATAATATATTGGTGTTCACGACGATAACTTTTTTTAAATTTTATATTATGATTACAAATTATATTTTATTTTTTGGCTCCTTCCTAATTGTTAATCGTTGAATTGTTTGATTAATTAAATTCTGAAATAAAATTTATTTTGAAAAATTAAATTCTTAAAAAATTCCGGCTTATAATTTTTTTTCAAAGTCGCTTCTTCGTCTAGAGATCTCTATTAATAAGTAGCAAAACATTAAAAAAACACTAATGTTTAAAAATTTTTGTTTTTTTTCCAATTTTCAATCAAAAGTCCTGACTGAGATATCAAACCGCAAAACAACTTACAGCGTGTCTCTCTTCACTACCACCCCCCCCCCTTCCCTTGCCCCTCCACTTTAACTTTTCAACCATGGGTTGGAAAATTAAAAAATTATAGATACTAGCTTTTGATTGAAACTATCGAATAAAATTAAGTCGGTCAACCAACATCAACAATCTTGAGAGATTTATATGAATAAAATTAATTTGATCAACCAAGGTCAATAATCATATATATTAATACGCTAAGGTTAAGATGTTACTCTCCCTTTTTAGAAAAAACCTCACAACTAATCCACATAAATTATATATCATTTTATAGATAATTGCTTGCTCTACCGGCATCCACAACTAAAAAATTTATTATTGCTATTGTTTTTGCAAATTAATTAATTATTAAAATTATATACACAAAACAGCAATGCTGCCATCTAACGGCTCAACGTCAATACGATTGACGGTCGGTAAAATTTTTGTTTAATTTCAAATCCACTCACGTGTAAATAAAGTGGCGCTTTAGCTCAATGCTTTTGATACTTGCGCCTCTATATGTCAATTTTAGTAAAATATTTGTTTGATCTGTCATCTGAGCTTCATAATGGAATAAAAACGTAATAAGCAGTGTGCAAAATTAGAAATGAATTGAATACCTGCAATCAATTTTGATTTATTAAATTGAGTTGAATAATTTATAATGCGAAGACTTCGCACGGGTCACGCTAGTTTTATTTATATTTGTACTTTAATGTATGTAATTGATACAAGAGCAATGTCAGAATAATATAGCGAACCAGAACACTAGTCCAGCCCCGCTCGACGGGCGGCCTGGAACCGAACCCGGGTCCCCGCGGTGTGCCTTGCAGTCAAAGGCCGTATGCCTTGTGATCAACTCAACACACCACGGTGACAACACTTTTAAGAGATCCATGTGAATAAAGTTAGTTCGATTAACCAATATGTATACAATTATTTAACTATAAATTATGCATATTCGCGTAGAAATTTCAACGAAATTTTATTTATTGTCTTTTTTAAAGAGTTGTTCTAATATTATTTTACTCTATTCTTGATAACAATATTTTATGGTTAAATTATCATCTTTTATAAGAAAATTCAAATTACAATAAAAAATTGCCAAAAGGGAATTTTCTAGGGCCGTCACAGCGACATTGCTCTTAAAATTACTATCATTACCTGCTTCAGTAAGTTCTCCCGGATCAATTCCAATGATATTTTAAGCACATTTCTACAAGCTTATTTCTAACAATATATCCAAACTGTATTACTAACCCCAAATCCACACTGTATACTAACCCTAATTCCAAACTGTATTACTATATATCCAAACTGTATTACAAACCCTAATATCATATATCCAAAGCGGATTTTAACCGTAACTTCAAACTGTACTACTAATATATCCAAACTGTATTACTAACCCTAATATTATATATCCAAAGTGTATTATTAAACCTAATTCCAAACTATATTACTAATATATCCAAACTGTATTACTAACCCTAATATTATATATCCAAAGTGTATTATTAACCCTAATTCCAAACTATATTACTAATATATCCAAACTATATTACTAATCCTAATATTATATATCCAAAGTGTATTATTAACCCTAATTCCAAACTATATTACTAATATATCCAAACTAAATTACTAACCCTAATATTATATATCCAAAGTGTATTATTAACCCTAATTCCAAACTATATTACTAATATATCCAAACTATATTACTAATCCTAATATTATATATCCAAAGTATATTATTAACCCTAATTCCAAACTATATTACTAACATATCCAAACTGTATTATCACCCTAATATTATATATACAAAGTATATTATTAACCCTAATTCCAAACTATATTACTAATATATCCAAACTGTATTACTAACCCTAATATTATATATCCAAAGTGTATTATTAACCCTAATTCCAAACTATATTACTAATAAATCCAAACTGTATTACTAATCCTAATATTATATATCCAAAGTGTATCATTAACCCTAATTCCAAACTATATTACTAATATATCCAAACTGTATTACTAACCCTAATATTATATATCCAAAGTGTATTATTAACCCTAATTTCAAACTGTACTACTAATTCTTCTAATAGATTAAAACTGTATTACTAAAGTAAAATATGCACAGTATTACTAAATCTTTGCATTCAAATATTTGCATTCCAATATACCTGCGCTCCTAAAAAACGCCTGATTCAAATTATCTCCGACTGCGCCGGATATGACTAATCCAACCAGGCCCCGCCCTGTCTTAATCTATGCCACTTGGTGATAAACCGAAAAAACATAAAATCGATTAAACACGCAAAATAAAATTAAATTGAAACATGATTTTCGATATTAAAAAATCAATGTTAAGATAATTTAATTGAAATATGGATTTTAGCGTTAAATAAGAAAAATACTCACACAAACGAAAGATGGAATACTAATCAGTTTATTTAACTCTACACTAACACCTTTTTAACGATTTCCTAATCAGAACATTTAAATACACTTAACACTAATTAACACAATTTTAATATTAATTTAAATGCAACAAATTACAAGTGCTATAAATGATGCGACACACGAACCACGCAGTACATTGTGCAGTGAGCAGTCTACAGTAGGTTCTGTGTGATATTATCATTTTTGTAAGGTACTGTACTTCTGTAACAATGGATTGATAAGATAAAAGGCGTGGATGTGGCGAAGAGCTGATAGAATTCCTGTTAGCGGCTTATTAAGAGGAAAGGTTTGCCGATGGAGGAGGCAATTTTGGTTTATTTTTGGAGTTATATTTAGGAATGTCATCCGGTACATTATAAATATATAATTGACAAATATGAATCAGCTGTAAATATATTAAGATAATAAGGAAAATTTTGTGACAGATATTCATGAAGCAAGTTAATTTTTTTTAATTAATTTACTATGAGTAATCGTTAGGCTGTACAATTTAGAAATAAGAAACAAAATACACACAAAAGTCTTTTCTTACAAACAAACAAACAGTAACCTGTGCGGTATTGTTAAAAAGGTGTTAGTGTAAAGTTAAATATGAGTAGAATTTCCTACATATTTATTTACATATTAACGTTTATGAGTACAAAACTTTTCCATTAAAATTTGTAGTATAACTTCTTTAGTGACGTTGTTCTGTCACGTTAAAATTATGTAACGCTGGAGAAAACAAATGCCGAACACATCCGAACGTCGGCGGTATTGCTTACATGTAAGCGTTCAGCGCAGGCATAAAGGTTTGACTGACGTCATCATGTTAGGTTTAGTGCATAGTTTTAAAACAAGCGTTTCGGTTACCTGTACTTGGGATATTACCATATATTCTTGGATATTACCATATATATAAGTTTATTAAGCATATGGCTATAAATTAGTGAAAATATAGTTTTAATCAGAATAACTAGAAAAGGAGCATACTTCTTGGTAACCTTTATTATAATTTATTAATTAACATGAAATGGATTAAAGAAGTTTCACTTCATCTGTGAGTTTGTGCGGGTGACTCTTTTTAAAAGGGGGATTTTTTAAAATACCGTTATAGTAATAAAGTTAGGAATAAAATGTCCGGAGGCTTTCATTTCACAACTCCCAGTTTTCTAAAAGTCATTATGGTAACCCTGCCAATATATTTCAGGGGCTTAAAAATACCGTGAATTTCTTAGAAATGCTCTGGTTCTATTAATCATGACTTTATTACCATTTCATACAAAGTTTTTTTTAGTATTTCTTATTTGTTTATTTATTAAACTTTCCTGGAACTTAGAAAATTAATTACATAAATGGAGAATCATACTAAAGGAGCAAATAATCATACTAAAGGAGGAAATATTACTAAAGGAGCAAACCCTCACAACGAACCATAATTTAACAAATGAGACATAGTAAGATTATGTTAGTTTATAATGACTGACACCGGAAATGACAGTAACAAATAGCTATAAACAATAAATAAACAAAAACATTAAATGTGTTGATCTCTGGTCGTCACTCTCTTGTCAGTATGGCGATGTAAACGGTTCGTACACCTTCGTCCTTGTTCGTCTCGCCTCGGGAGGCGGCTTTAACGATACATTTCCACTTCAGCTGATTGGTAATGTGTCTAGAATACTCTGTAAATGGTCTCTGTCGCCGTCTTTATCAGGTGCGTCCATCGAGATCGTTTGCCTCCAACCTACCCCTGCACCACCGGACGCTTCATCGAATTTTCTTCGAGTACAAAACCTTACAAATACGAGATAACACTCTCTAAAATGTTAATGTGAAATCGACTGAAATAAATTATATAATATTAGGATTAGTCGATATCAACTAAAACACAAGTAAATAAACCTTAGATTTATAATATTAGAACACATAATTGTAAAAACTTTATTATATAATTCACAAAACGTAAAGATTTAAAAAATATATTTTTTAAACCTTCTGATAAAAATAAGTTAGCTAATTAATAATGATAAGTTACTAACTAATAACTCCGTCATCAGAATTATTCATTGTTAACTCATGCGATAGCAGTACAGCATATTTCCAACTCTACAAAGCATGAAGTTTGTTATTTGTAACATTATCAGACCATTGAAATAGCTCTATAAAATAACGCGGACATAATCCAGGGATCTGTCAACTAAGCGTATCAATTTTTCTAAATTTTAATGAAAGAAGTCACTTTTGGTGATTATCGGAGGTATTAAACTTTCAATCTTTGGGACCCATGCTTGGTTTTATCATACTGGAGCACATCATTATGCATATATTGCGTGTTGCTTCGTTCGCTTTTCATCTTGCATAAATTCGTGAATCAAGGTCATTCTAAGCTCTCTTCCTGAAATTTCCATATTTCGTCGGTTCTTGACTCACCGAAATTCAATTGCTAACTGAACAGAAGATCGTATGCCGCACTGTTTATATACCCGCCGAAGATATTCGAGAAATTTGTACGACACTCCAAAAAACACTGATGTGTTTATTGAAGTTGGGTCGAAGGTCAAGTTTAAGTTTTAATTTCTTCCACCATAATACAAATTTGTTATTTTAAGGGTTCCGTACCTCAAAAGGAAAAAAGGAACCCTTATAGCATGACTTTGTTGTCCATCTGTCTGTCAATTTGTCAAGACCATTTTTCTCAGGAACGCGTGGTGGTATCAACTTAAAATTAATACCAAATATTTAGGTATAGATTATCTTGGGACTATAAATAAATGAAGCTTCTAAGTCAACGCAATAAAAAATACGGCCATTTTTTCCGCATTTTTGGACACTCGCAAATAAATCAAAATCTATAGGCTACTTCCCGTTGATCTAGAATCATGAAATTTGGCAAGAAGCAAGGTCTTACTGCACTTGTGTAAAGAAAATACCCGAAAACGTTAATTTGTACTTATATCACATTAATTGTTTTTTCAATTTGCGCCTGTGGAAGATAAATTAGGCAATATATGTTTGTCTCAAAAAATTTTAAATAGTTTAACAGGAATATTATATGCCATTAAATGTTTATAAATTCCTAAATTTGTACGGAACCCTCGTATTGCGAATTCCACTCGTGCTTGACAGGTTATTTTACCTAATTGGTTGTATTTATCCGATTCGCCTCAGATTCATATTCTACATAGTTTCTTTAAGCTAACAACTTTCTGAAAATACCAAACTCATAAATCTCATACATGTGTACGAAACTTATATATCTCACACATATATACCAAACTCATATATCTCACGCATGTATACCAAACTCACATATCTCGTGCGTGTGTACCAAACTCATATATCTCATATGTGTAGTAAACTCATATATCTCACAAATGTGTACCAAACTTATATATATCATAAATGTATACAAACTCATATATCTCACAAATATGTACCAAACTCATATATCTCACAAATATGTACCAAACCCATATCTCACACATATGTAACAAACTCATGTATCTCATACGTGTGTACCAAACCCGTATATCTCACAAATATGTACCAAACTCATATATCTCATAAATATGTACCAAACTCATATATCTCACAAATATGTACCAAACTTATATATCTTACAAATATGTACCAAAGTCATATGTTACACATATGTACCAAACTCATATATCTCATACGTGTGTACCAAACTCATATATTTCACGCATATGTACCAAACTGATATATCCCATGCATAAAGTATAAATAAATACTAATTTTGTATGCCTCATTTATATGAATTCGGTATTTTTAGAAAGGTGTTAGCTTAAAGAAACTCTTTTCCGGAATTCTAAGTCTCGATCACTTTCATTCGTGTATTGCTGAACTCTTTCTGTCATGGACTCGTATATTTTCTACAGTTTAAGACTATTTTTGATATGTAAACTGATCTAACTAACACGTAACAAAATAAGAAAAAAAAAATTTCCACGCAGACACAAATTGGGAGCGCACGTATTTTCTTACACAGCCCATCAGCGTATAGGAAATATTGGAAAAATCTTTCAAAAGGAAATAGTTTTCCTTTAGCCCTATGTTCTATCATGTACTTTACTTAACGTATACGTTAGTTAAAACATGATGATAACGATTGTCCTAAAGTTTGCTTTAGAAATTTGCATATTTTATCGCATTGGTTTTGTTCTAACCTTTATTTTTCGTTAAAGTAACGTTATCTTTCGTTGGCATGAGAGAAAAGAATAGCACTATATAATTTTACATGCAGAAACAAAAAGGTGGACTTATTTCGTCGACTATGTTCTGTACTTTATATATGGAGGACATTAGACGCGTTTTTAGAAGTTATTGTTTTTGCGCGTTTTTGTGCAGTTTTGTTTCAGGTCAAGTAATGTGTATTCGTCGTGTTACTTTCAACATCGGTTTCAAATTTTTAATTATAAATTTTGTTATTTCTTTAGATTGTCAAAAGTATTTTACGAAAGTATTATTTGGTAACGTATATGAATCTGCGAGATTCCTCAACTCCCGAGTACAGACTTTATTGGCGTTTCTACAAACGCGATATAGTTTTTATGAGATCAAATGTATAATAATGTTTGTTAGTATATACTTTAATACATAACATAATTTTTATAAGTTAATTATACAAATTAGAATTACTAAATTTAATTGCTAAATGGCTAAATTTAATAAATAATCGAAAGAAATATTTAAATAATCTATAAAGTCAGCCGCGACGTCCACTGTTTTAGCTACTTCTGCGTAAAGTGAAATAAGGCGCCATTTTAACGACCTAGCTGTCAAAATAAAGGTTACATACAACAACAAGCGGACGTCTACGTAAAGACTAACACCTCCGTAACGTTTACGTTATTCATAAAGTAACATGACATAATATAGGGCTGAATATGATACAACAAGCGAACGTCTGCTTGAAGACTAATACCTTCGTAACGTTTACGTTATTTATAAAGTAATATGATACAACATAGGGCTGAATGTGATACAACAAGCGAACGTCTGCTTAAAGACTAACACCTCCGTATTGTTTACGTTATTCATAAAGTAACATGATACAACATAGGGCTGAATATGATACAAAAAGCGGACGTCTGCTTAAAGACTAACACCTCCGTAACGTTTACGTTATTCATAAAGTAACATGATACAACATAGGGCTGAATATGATACATCAAACGGACGTCTGCTTAAAGGCTAAAGCATCCGTAACGTTTACGTTATTCATAAAGTAACATGATACAATATAGGGCTGAATATGATACAACAAGCGAACGTCTGCTTAACGACTAATACCTTCGTAACGTTTACGTTATTTATAAAGTAACATGATACAACATAGGGCTGAATATTATCCTGGTTTGTAAAATTTACCTTCAAAAAAGCGCATTATGTGCTCACGGACCATTCTCCTTCCTTAACTTTTTAATTGTTCATTCATAATTGTGAGAATTCTAAAAAACCAAATACTAACATTTGATTAAAATTTTCAAATAAAATTGTTTCATCAACAACTATGGAATGTGCAAATTCTAACAGGCAATTGATCGGTTCTTCTTAATTTTTTTTTGTGAAAATATTTCTGAAGTAAAAATAATTTTTGGCAGAAAATTATTTCCGATTATTTCCCGATTCCTACTACGTAACGGTGTACTAATTACGCTTGGTTTTATCATATGAGAGCACATATTTCCCTAACATTTTGCATCTATTTCGCATTATTTCATTCGCTTTTCATCCTAAATGAAGCAATTCATTCTAAGCTCACTTAATGGGATTTCCGTATTTAGTCAGTTCTTGACTCGTCGAAATTCAGTTGCTAACTGAACAGAAGATATAATGCCGTACTCTTTATATACCCCGCCGGAGATATTCGAGAAATTTGTACATTTCAAAAATTTAAAGTTTGAATGCAATTGCGTGTAAAAATACTGATAAAAAGTACTTTATAAACAATTTGAGAAACTTCTTGAAATTTTTTCATCTTGAAAAAGGTTGTGCTATTTTTAATCGTTTTGAATAATCACAAATAACGTTAATAACTCAATATAAAAAACTCATTGATTGCCCAATGTAACATTGATTACCCAATGTTAACATATAAATTTTTAAGGACACTTGATACATGCCCATTAAATTTATTAAAAACGATTATTTTATTTAATTGAAAATTCGTAAAATATGACACGAATGCAACATTTTTACGCCGGATGTATCCTTTTCCATAACGACCTTTTACATAAATGGACAAGATCGTGAGGAAATTGTCTTTCGTAATCTTTTAAAGAAACGTCTTCGATACGGTGGAAAGTATTTTAGTTATATTAAGTTCATTTAGTATTTAATATCCAATACGTTTGCCACATAATACTCGATAATTGCGAAAGTCCTATGAATACTGAACTTTGAAATAAATTAAACCCTGGTATCTGCAACGAGAATCTCAATAATCCAAGGATATCTTTGATATCAATATATTTAAGGAAATAACTAATCCATTGTGTGGCTAACTTAATAATTGCCTGATTAAAATATTTTAGCACCTTTTCTATAGTTAGAAAAGAAATGACGATGAAAAAAAATTAAAAATGGGCCCCAAAATTTATATTTAATTTAAACGGGAATAGCTTTCTATAAACATAATAGAGGGCGCTAGTAGTACTCGTACACGGCGCAAGAAATACTTCAGAGATTCTAATACAATAATTTATTGAATCTAAATATACAAAATATATAAAAAAATATAGGTATACTCTGAACCATTGCTTCAAATCTTCAAACGATACATATTTTATAAATACTTATGTCAGTTAGATCCGCTACTAGTTTTGTGTTTTTTTTTTTAAATTAAATATTGCAAAACTTATTTTAATAATTTATCTTCAGTACACTAGCAAACTCTGTCATCTAGTAATTTTCATCTGCATATTTTCGGGTATTTAAGAGATTTTTAATGTTTCTTCGAAACTTATGACCTTGTATTACTAGAAATAATTTAATTTGAAATAATCATGACAACTTATTTTCGTTTTTTTTCCAATATATTATCTTTTTAGAAAATGGATGAATGGAACAATTTTGCAGTTCAATGTTTCGGAAAAGGAGCTAAAAAAAAGTAGCTAGTGGAAAATTAATTTTAAGAGAGTTTTCCAATAGCGCCCTGTAGAATGAGGTAAGCTGAAAATGTTTTTCTCATCCCCCCATATTAATAAGGGAGGCATTTTAAAAATAGAAAATAATTTTATTTGTTACATTTTAATTGAGATTATTGATCTCGAGTATACATTTGCACTTATTGTCAGAAATATTTCAGCCACATACATCTGAAACTGTGGAAAGCAACAGAGGGTGACACACGGACAGAGACACTCACAGAAATTATAAGGGTTCCATGTTTGACTACGTAATTCCAAAAAGAGTACATCCCTATGAATTATCTGAAGTATCATTCCATTATTTTTTTACAACTCCTTTGATTACAGCGACCGTTGATATCGGTACGTTGATACGGCATTACCTTATCGCTTCTTATCAGCGTCTACGTTCGCCGCTCCTGACTAATACAACAGGGTCACAGTTTTATTTTTAATCCTCTTTCACTTTTGCAATAATAACTTGGCGATTTTTTGAGGTAACCCCGTTGGAACATTGACACACGCACATACATGCACGCACGCACGCACGCACACACACACACACACACACATATACATACATATACATGTAATGGCGCGAGTCAAGTATAGTCTTGTGACGTTTCAACGTATATTTTGTTTTATATAACCTGTGCAAAATGTAATAAATTTCATGTCTGCCGTACGTTTTCCGATACACAGCCTTTTTCCTGTATACAAATATTTATACAAATAAACATACCCACTTTGTCATGTGTTTTGTCACAGTTGTTTATATGATATGAAGACCGTTTAATTAGTAGTAGTCATGGTACATCTCCAAGCAAGTTTTCCTAGCATAGTACTTTTAAATAAATCATAAATGGACCAGTTTATTTACAAAGAAAATTATCCAAAAAACCGTATCTCGAGATTCATTCACGAGGAAGGTAATGATTGTCGTGTAACATGGTGATGAATGACGATGAAGTTGGAGAAAAGCATTTATCGGGCAGGTATTTTGCCGTGCGCTGCTTAAATCGTTAAGTGTACATGGAAACAATGTATGGAAACATTGGTCTTCTTAAAAAGTTCTACAGTAAAGTCCATTATTGCATATGGGTACTTATATATAACATAAAATCCATAATACACCTTTTACTGTTCTAAAAAATACAATGTTTCAATTTAATTTTTTATAGTTTCTTATCTAACATTGTCTTAGTCTTTATGAAATTAAGTTGTATAGTCATTTTCCTCGACTTTTTTTGACATTGTAGTTTTGTAAAAAATATTTTTCAATATTTTCAAAATAGTATGTGAAAAAATTTAAAATTATTACGTACACGCAAGACATTTCATAAGTCAGTCTCCGCCAGGTTTATTTCAGCCTTTTGTTCTTTCAAAAAGTTCTTATAGATTCGTTCTTCGAAACCATTTGGAAGACATCCACTGCTGAACACAGGCCTCCCTCATAGATTACCAAAAAGATGGATCCAGTGGCTCTTGCATCCAAAGACTTCCAGCGACCAGTATTAGGTCATTTGTCCACCTAGTTGGGATCCTCGCATTCTGAACCTCTCAGTTATTCTAGAATCTTTCTTCCCTAACTGTCGTCGGTTCTACAGGTTTTATAGACTTCCGATTGCCTCTTCAGCCTACTAAACCTAAGAGCTATGTTGATAATCCTAGTTCTCCTACGGATCTTCTCATTACGAATCATATTTCTTAGAGAATTTTTCCATAGCTCGCGGAGTGATTTGGAGTTTTTTTATGAGATCAACAGTAAGGGGCTCTGTCTCTCACATTTTTGGTGCTTCTACTGCTAACATAGTCTACAGGAAAGTCTTGTTGTAATAACCCAGACTATTAAAAGAAAATTACTTTAAATTGAAAAATTTTGAAAAAAGCTACTTTTGTATATATATATGATGTGTGTGAAAACTAATGTGAAATAAGAAGAAATGTTTTTCTCTGATAGATATATGAATTTTTTGGATGGTAGAACATCGGAAAATTGTTTGCCTTCTACAATATATGCAAAATTCATTCTAATTTGAACGACAGAGGCACTGGAGAACTCAGATTTTCAAGAAATAAGTTTTTTCGAGAACAAAAGGCTGCAAAAAGCTGGAGGACTGACTTTCACAACTTCTTGGGTGTACATAACAATTTTAAATTAATTCACGTAGCGTTTTGAAAATATAGAGAAATATTTGTTTGAAGACTATGATGTTAAAAAAAAGTTGAAAAAAGTCACTATACAATTTAATTTCATAAATATTAAGACAGTTTTGTATAAGAAACTATAGAAAATTAATCTGAAAAATTGTATTTTTTAGAACAGTGAAAGGTTTATTATGCATTTTATGTACTCATATGCTATAATGGACTTTACTCTGGAACTTTTTCAGTAGAACAATATTGCCACACATTGTTTCCATGTACATCTAACGACTTAAGCAGGCAAAATACCTACCCAATAAATGCTTTTCTTCAACTTCATCGTCATTTATCATCAAGTTATACGACAATCATTATCTTCCTTGTGAATGAATCCCGACATACGGTTTCTTGGAAAATTTTCTTTGTAAATAAAGTTATTATTTAAAAGTACAAAGCCAGGAAAACTTGTTTGCAGATATACCATGGCCACTACTAATTAAACGATTTTCATATCGTATAAACAACCGTGACAAAACATATGAATAGGACAAAGATGGTATGTTTATTTGTATAAATGTGGGTATAGACGAAAAACGCTCTGTGTCAGAATTTTCATATCGCATAAACAACCGTGACAAAACATGTGAATAGGACAAAGAGGGTATGTGTATTTGTATAAATGTGGGTATAGACGAAAAACGACCTGTATCGGAATCTTCATATCGTATAAACAACCGTAACAAAACATGTGAATAGGACAAAGAAGGTATGTTTATTTGTATAAATGTTTGTATGGACGAAAAACACTCTGTGTCGGAATCTTCATATCATATAAACAACCATGACAAAACATATGCATAGGACAAAGAGGGTATGTTTATTTGTATAAATGTTTGTATAGACGAAAAGCGCTCTGTGTCGGAATCTTCATATCATATAAACAACCATGAGAAAACATGCATAGGACAAAGAGGGTATGTTTATTTGTATAAATGTGGATATAGACGAAAAACGCTCTATGTCGGAATCTTCATATGATATAAACAACCGTGACAAAACATATGAATAGGACAAAGAAGGTATGTTTATTTGTAAAAATGTTTGTAGAGACGAAAAATGATCTATGTCGGAATCTTCATATCATATAAACAACCGTGACAAAACACATGAATAGGGCAAAGTGGTTATGTTTATATGTATAAATGCTTGTAGAGATCAAAAACTCTTTATGTCGGAATCTTCATAACGTATAAACAACCGTGACAAGATATATGAGCAGGACAAAGTGGTTATGTTTATTTGTATAAATGTTTGTATAGACGAAAAACGTTCATGTCGCACTCTTCATATCATGTAAACAACCGTGACAAAATATATGAATAGGACAAAGAGGGTATGTTTATTTGTATAAATATTTGTATAAACAAAAACGCTATTTGTCGTAAAACGTACGGCTGACCTGAGATATATTACATTTTGCACATGTTATACAAAACAAAATATACCTTGAACACAGGAGACAAAAAATAAAATTGTGAATTAAAATGATAAAGTCGAATTAAGGAACCATAATACAAAAAATCAAAATTCAAAACGATCAACTCGCAAGGGTGTCGTGCGTTTGCGTGGCGTTGATAATGTTTGAAAAAGCAAACGTTACAAAATATGTACCGAATATTTTTTATACAGTATATGTTTTTCATGCTGAGGTGCATCGTAAAAAAATTTACTTCAAAATGTTTGTATAGCCAGATGTTCGAGTACGTGAGAATTTTCTTTCTGGCTACATAAGACGAATTCAATTGCTTTTGCGACCCAATATATTTTAATAGTAGCATGTTTACCCCATATGTTTACCCAATATTTTTTTCATGCTGACGTGCATCGTGAAAAGTTTCACTTCAAAATATTTGTGTTACTAGATGTTTGAGTGCTTGGTAATTTTCTTTCTGGCTACATAAGACGAATTCAATTGCTTTTGTGACCCAATATATTTTAGTAGTAGTATGTTTACCCCATATGTTTACCCAATATTTTTTTCATGCTGAGGTGTATCGTAAAAAGTTTCACTTCAAAATATTTGTGTTACCAGATGTTCGAGTACTCGACAATTTTCTTTTTGGCTACATAAAACGAATTCAATTGCTTTTGCGACCCAATATATTTTAGTAGTAGTATGTTTACCCCATATGTTTACCCAATATTTTTTTCATGCTGAGGTGTATCGTAAAAAGTTTCACTTCGAAATATTTTTGTTACCAGATGTTCGAGTACTCGACAATTTTCTTTTTGGCTACATAAGACGAATTCAATTGCTTTTGCGACCTAGTATATTTTAGCAGTAGCATGTTTACCCGTAAAAAGTTTCACTTCCAAATATTTGCGTTCCTCGATTTTCGAGTGCTTGGGAATTTTCTTTTTGGCTATATAATTAATTTCTACTCGGTGTATTTTTTATTCTATAATTCAACGAGTTTTTTGCTAATATATATTTTATTAAGGTGGACTGAGAATACATTATTTGACAACCACTGTTCATCCTTTAGGAGTCGCTCTAACGCACTTTGGGTTATCATACATCTGAAAAGCAAACCTGACTGTAAAATTAATTTTATATTGGCTGTAGCTACGATTTCTTTCGCTTGGGATTCTGAATAAGAAAATTTAATAGGAATTTTTTGTGTCAGAACTCTATCAGCATAAAGTTTACTAAAAACGCTAATAGATGGTGTTGGCAGTACCAGTATCCTAATATTCACCAAGTTTTTTTTTTTAATATATTACATCTATATAAAAGTATCCTAAATAGTTGCTCAAGGGCATAAACTATTATTATATCAAATTTCATCAAAATCCTTAAGAAAAGGACAAATTAACAGAAAGACAGACAGATAGACAAGCAAAAATTATAAAAACAGTTTTTCGGACTTCTACTATCATTCTATGCGCTAAATCAATCATTCTTTATAAATTTTTTCCATGTATATTTAATGAATGGATTCTTCCCAGTTTTACTAATGGACTTAATTTAATGCATATATACAATTTTACGTGTTTGAGGGATAATTAACAAAAAGACATGTCTGTCTACAAGCAAAAATTATAAAAACCGTTTTTCGGGCTTCTACTATCATTCTATGCGCTAAATCAATCATTCTTTATAATTTGTTTTCCATGTACATCTAATGAACGGATTCTTCCCAGTTTTTACTAATGGACTTAATTTAATGCACAAATACAATTTTACGTGTTTGAGGGATAATTAACAAAAAGACATGTCTGTCTACAAGCAAAAATTATAAAAACAGTTTTTCAGGCTTTTACTATCATTCTGTGCGCTAAATCAATCATTCTTTATAAATTTTTTCCATGTACATCTAATGAATGGATTCTTCCCAGTTTTTACTGATGGACTTAATTTAATGCATATATACAATTTTACGTGTTTGAGGGATAATTAACAAAAAGACATGTCTGTCTACAAGCAAAAATTATAAAAACAGTTTTTCGGATTTCTACTATCATTCTATGCGTTAAATCAATTATTATTTTTAAAATATTTTCCATATACACAATTCACTGTGTTAAAATTTTATTATATGTATAGATTCATTTGAAAGCCGCATTAAATTAAGTCCATTAGTAAAAACTGGGAAGAATCCGTTCATTAGATATTGAGAAAATCGCGTACAGACAGATAGACGCGACGCGTGACCTTAATTTGTAATATGTATTGATAAAGCGTAAAGCATTATTTCTTTAAAGTGTATAGATTGATTAATGCTTACTTAATTCCAAATTAATTGACTAAAGTTGTCCTATGAGACAAATCCAAAAAAAATAGTTGTTTGTTTTGTTGCAAGTCTTTTTTGAAATGTTGACTCAGAATTATATATATTTTTTAAAATTTTCTTTAAAGTTCGTTTTTAAATAGGTCCTTATTCCAAAAAAATGAGGCTGTATTTTGTGAATATACGTCAGTTACGCACGGTTTTACATTTTTACTAACTTTTACTTTTTTAGTAGGCTTCGAATTCCAGTTTTCCGCATCAGCGGGTCCGTACTAATGTAGACTTTCTACTGCAATAAATAGTTAATAGTACCTAAAATATAATTAAATAGATGGACATAAAAATTACCTTGAATATTTACAAAACAGTTGCATCGAAAATCAATGCTATAGTTTTCCTTTTGTGTAAGCTTCTGAAAGTCTGTTTTTTTCATAATTTTTGGTTCAGTATTTTCGAAAAAAAGCAAAGCAAACATATACTCCCCACGTACATATTTTTTTTGTATTTTTGAATATTATTTTTAGTTTATCCATAGTGTCATATTATAAAGATAAATTGCTGTCTTTATTAACATATTCTTTTAGCTGTGGCCACTTAATTAGGAATATTAAACCTCTGTTTAGACATCAAATATAACCATGAAACTGAATTTGAAATAAGGATCCCTTTAAGGGATAATATCGCTTTAGGAATATCTAAACAGGGTAGTGTTTATGTGCTATCGATGAAAATGCCATTAATCTCTTAAATGCAATATAGGGATTGTAACTACATTGGGTAATATTCAATTATTTTTAGTTTATCCATAGTGTCATATTATAAAGATAAATTGCTGTCTTTATTAACATATTCTTTTAGCTGTGGCCACTTAATTAGGAATATTAAACCTCTGTTTAGACATGAAATATAACTATGAAACTGACTTTGAAATAAGGATTCCTTTAAGGGATAATATCGCTTTGGGAATATCTCAACAGAGTACTGACTATGTGCTATTGATGAAAATGCCATTAAACTCTTAAATTCAATATAGGGATTGTAACTACATTGGGCATTATTCAATTATTTTTAGTGTATCCATAGTGTCATACTACAAAGATAAATTGCTGTCTTTATTAACATATTCTTTTAGCTGTGGTCACTTAATTTGGAATATTAAACCTCTGTTTAGACATCAAATATAACCATGAAACTGAATTTGAAATAAGGATCCCTTTAAGGGATAATATCGCTTTGGGAATATCTAAACAGGGTACTGTTTATGTGCTATCGATGAAAATGCCATTAAACTCTTAAATGCAATATAGGGATTGTAACTACATTGGGTATTATTCAATTATTTTTAGTTTATCCGTAGTGTCATACTATAAAGATAAATTGCTGTCTTTATTAAAAAATTCTTTTAGCTGTGGGCACTTAATTAGGAATATTAAACCTCTGTTTAGATATCAAATATAACCATGAAACTGAATTTGAAATAAAGATTGCTTTAAGGGATATTACCGCTTTGGGAATATCTAAACAGGGTACTGTTTATGTGCAATCGATGAAAATGCCATTAATCTCTTAAATGCAATATAAGGATTGTAACTACATTGGGTATTATTGTATTATTTTTAGTGTATCCATAGTGTCATATTATAAAGATAAATTGCTGTCTTTATTAACATATTCTTTTAGCTGTGGCCACTTAATTAGGAATATTAAACCTCTGTTTAGACATCAAATATAACCATGAAACTGAATTTGAAATAAGGATCCCTTTAAGGGATAATATCGCTTTAGGAATATCTAAACAGGGGACTATTTATGTGCTATCGATGAAAAAGCCATTAATCTCTTAAATGTAATATAAAGGTTGTAACTACATTGGGTATTATTCCATTATTTTTAGTGTATCCATAGTGTCTTACAATTTTCTAAGTTTTATGTGTGTTGGTAAACTTATTATTTGTTTAATGTATCCATAGTGTCATTTTATATAATTTTTAATTTTTATGCGTTAACTTATAAAATATTAAACCAATTTATGTCAAATGTTTGCAATTAAATACCTTATTTTTTCAAGCGTTAATAGCTTTAGTACTTATTGTGTACATCCGCAGATAGAGGTAAACCAAACTGTACATTTTCCGAGTTCCGTGGCCAAGTTGGGAACCCTTTAGTTTTCTCCTGTCCCTCATAGCCATTTTACTCGGAGACTATGACTTTGTATATCATAGCCATTTTACTCGCAGACTATGACTGTTTATCATAGCCATTTTACTCGCAGATTATGACTGTTTATCATAGCCATTTTACTCGCAGAATATGACTGTTTATCATAGCCATTTTACTCGCAGACTATGACTGTTTACCATAGCCATTTTACTCGCAGACTATGACTGTTTATCATAGCCATTTTACTCGCAGATTATGACTGTTTATCATAGCCATTTTACTCGCAGAATATGACTGTTTATCATAGCCATTTTACTCGCAGACTATGACTGTTTACCATAGCCATTTTACTCGCAGACTATGACTGTTTATCATAGCCATTTTACTCGCAGACTATGACTGTTTATCATAGCCATTTTACTCGCAGACTATGACTGTTTATCATAGCCATTTTACTCGGAGACTATTACTCTGTCCATCATAGCCATTTTACTTGCAGGCTATTATTGCTATAAAGTGGAAAATTCGTAGGTTATACATATTTATAATACTCACAAGATTATGAAATAAAAAATTTTATGACAAATATTTCTAGGGTACCTCTCTTGTATGTAAAACGTGGGTTGATTTTTTTCGAATACCCCTTTATGTAGGGTATGTAGGTTAACTTATTTCAGTCGAGTACTCTATTATGTCATGTAGGATACGTAGGTTAACTTATTTCAGTCGAATACCCAATTACGTAGGGTACGTAGGTTAACTTATTTCAGTCGAATACTCCGTTATGTAGGGTACGTAGGTAAACTTATTTCAGTCGAATACCCATTTACGTATGGTACGTAGGCTAACTTATTTCAGTCGAATACCCGATTATGTAGAGTACGTAGGTTAACTTACTTCAGTCGAATATCACATTATGTAGGGTACGTAGGTTAACTTATTTAAGTCGAATATCCCATTATCTAGAGTACGTAGGTTAACTTATTTAAGTTAAATATCCCATTATCTAGAGTACGTAGGTTAACTTATTTCAGTCGAATACCCCATTATGTAGGGTACGTAGGTTAACTCATTTAAGTCGAATACCCCATTATGTAGAGTACATAGGTTAACTTATTTTAGTCGAATACCCCATTATGTAGGGTACATAGGTTAACTCATTTAAGTCGAATACCCCATTATGTAGAGTACATAGGTTAACTTATTTCAGTCGAATACCCCATTATGTAGGGTACATAGGTTAACTCATTTAAGTCGAATACCCCATTATGTAGAGTACGTAGGTTAACTTATTTCAGTCGAATACCCCATTATGTAGGGTACGTAGCTTAACTTATTTTAATCAAATTATAGGGTACCGTTGAATAAGTCTTTCAAAAATATATTGGTAGTACATCATGAACACTTTTTCGATACAGGGATCCGTTTACGAAATATTAAGCTTTTAATTGGTAAATTTTCTCAGAGGGTTCCCACCCCCTCTAACAAAAATTACGTAACGTGTTCCCACCCCCACCGAGCTAAATCAGTATTTTAGAATATCTAAAAGTATTTACAACAATAGTGGATATATGTGCAACAAAATTGAAAGGAAAATTATAACAGCGAACTAGGTTCTACTATTGAATGCATTTGGCGTTTATTTTGTAGAAATTCATTATCACTTAATTTTTATTAACAAGTGATAGAGTTGCTTAGTAGTTCACGATTGATTGCTCGATTATATTTATCCAAATTAGCGTGTATTTGTTGTTCAATTGTATGGAATTACTCTGTCAGATAATTGTCCTAAATGTCATTGTTTCATAACTCTTTGTCATATGTTCTTCCACATGCACAGTGATTTGGGTAATACTGTAAGTTAGGCATAGATAAATAAATGAAACTACGTGATATAGTATTATATCTAACTAGCGTGACCCGTGCGAAATCTTCGCATTATAAATTATTCAACTCAATTTAATAAATCAAAATTGATTGCAGGTATTCAATTCATTTCTAATTTTGCACACTGCTTATTACGTTTTTATTCCATTATGAAGCTCAGATGACAGATCAAACAAATATTTTACTAAAATTGACATATAGAGGCGCAAGTATCAAAAGCATTAAGCTAAAGCGCCACTTTATTTATACGTGAGTGGATTTGAAATTAAACAAAAATTTTACCGACCGTCAATCGTATTGACGTTGAGCCGTTAGATGGCAGCATTGCTGTTTTGTGTATATAATTTTAATAATTAATTAATTTGCAAAAACAATAGCAATAATAAATTTTTTAGTTGTGGGTGCCGGTAGAGCAAGCAATTATCTATAAAATGATATATAATTTATGTGGATTAGTTGTGAGGTTTTTTCTAAAAAGGGAGAGTAACATCTTAACCTTAGCGTATTAATATATATGATGATTCATTTAAATTCTTAACCACGACCTACGTTTTGTTGTATGATAACATCTTCAGGATGAGGAGATCTCTTCACATTGCTCACCTGAAGATGTTGTAATACAACGAAACCTAGGTCGTGGTAAAGAACTTAAAGAAAGTAGAAATAATACTACATCACGTAGTTTCATTTAATTGTGAATACAAATTAGGGTCTACTAGTTTACGAGTAACATCCGACCAACTTATGATATGAAGTTGGGTCTGTAAATAGGCCATACAAAGTTCATATAAATGACTTAAATCAGCTGTATAAATAACTGTTTTTTAGTGGCATTATTATTTCTAATTTATTTAAATTGTTAACCACAGCCAAGGTTTATTTGTATGACAACATCTTCCGGTGGGAAAAATTTCTTGAAAATTGCACACCTTAAGATGTCATCATACAACGAAACCTAGGTCGTAGTTAAGATTTAAAATAAAGTAGATATAATACTACATCACGTAGTTTTATTTAGTTGTTAATAAAAATTAGACTGTGCTAGTTTATGAGTAGCATCCGACTAACTTATGACATATAGATGGGTCTGTAAATAGGTCACACAAACTTCATATAAATGACTTAAATCAGCTGTAAAAATAACTGTCTTTTTTAATGGTAATATTATATCCACTTTATTTAAATTCTAACTACAGCCAAGGTTCCGTTGTATGACAACATCTTCAGGTGGGAAAAATCTCTTGAAAATTGCCCACCTGAAGATGTCATCATACAACGAAACCTAGGTTGTAGTTAAGAATTTAAATAAACTAGATATAAGACTACATCACGTAGTTGTATTTAGTTGGGAATAAAAATTAGACTGTGCTAGTTTACGAGTAACATCCGACCAACTTATGACATGTAGTTGGGTATATAAATAGGTCATATAAACTTAAACGTGAAATATATACTAGGCAATGAATTCATATGACGAGAAGTAATATTAATATTTTTATATAGTTTAACGGAAATACTATTTACATATTATTTTATTTATTATTTATTTATTAACTTTTATGTATAGTACATATGGCGGACTTATTGCTACATGAGCAATCTCTTCCAGACAACCATAACAATTTGTATTGAAATTTAGTTGATAGACTGTAAGAGATTTTACAATGAAAATTCTTCATAGCACATTAGACAAAAAAATTTTTAAAAAATACAGAAGTAAATTAAAAAATAAAACAAAATATTGACATGATTCGGGGTGGGAAAGACAGGAAAGGGCAAGGACACAAAGGAAAAGGTTTCAGGAGATGCAGGACTTTTTCACTCGATCTTTGAAAATATTTAGAGATGTGGTTTTCCTAATGTCAGGATCCAGTTGATTCCAAATTTTTTTGCTTTTATTGTGTTACTTATTTATATGTATACAAACACCTAAATGTTGCAAAACTATGGTAGTGCGAGTTACACATATACTTTTATTTATTTTCACAGTATCTTACTTTAAATCTTTTTTAGTTAAGTAAAAAAAAAACAATGAAGATTTCACTTGGTAAAGTATACTGCCAGTTGACTCAACCAACATTACTAGCAGTATACTTTTACTTATGCTTAGGCAAATGAATTATTCACAAATCTAGACAAATTAGAAGACGTTTATCAAAATGATGTATGATGAATTGAATTGTTCTATCACTTTCTACAAAAAAAATGGATACGGATTATCTTCAAAGTAAATACTTTATCATAATCATAATCCATCAAGAACTGCGACTTGGAAAGTCACAACTTGCTGTCACCAGAAGTGTATATTTTTCGAACGATGAACAAAATCGAGGATACAGTGGCCGAGATGGTTTGCATTTTATGATGTCGATGGATTATATTTTTTTTTAAATAATAACGCATAAATATTGTCAATTCGTTCAAAGATATAAATTGCATGGATCAATAATAACACAATATACGTCAATGTGAACTTACAGGACGATACAAAGGGCTTACGTATATTACCAGACCTATAGAATTAGACGAAGTGCCTGAGCGAGTATGCTTTAGCAAACTTTATTTCGGGTGGTTATATTCAGGTGGTAAACTTTATTTCGGGTGGTGACAAACATTGCTTACGGTTTATTAGTGTAAGAAAATCAACGTAACATAGAAAGTTAAAAAATAAGAAAACTGGCAATTTGTTTATTGGTTTTCAAAGTTGCACCCTTTCCATCGTTTCATTCGAAGGAACCATTGAAGGAGGCAGTCAGCCTTTTTTCACTGCACGTCTCTTCCATTGCCTTTTATAAGGCATTCAGTTGATTCTACTGTGTCCGGGAATGGTATTCCTCACAATTTATCTTACAGTCTTTGAAATAAATACAGATAGCATGATGCGAGAGCGGGGTTGAATAAAGGATGACCCAATTCTAGACCCAAGGTAGTTAAATATTGGGTCTTTCGTTTGCCTGAGTGTGCAGAGGGGTTGTCATGATGAAGGAGGATACTGTTACGAGGGCATGGCCCTCGTATTATTGCTTTTTCAAAACGACAAGCAAGGAATTGCTTACATTCCTGACATTTTTATAAAATTGCATTCTTGCAAAAAGTCAAGATTTTTCGACTTAATTTTATTGTTAAAAAATGTAATGTGTCAAAAATTGTTAAACATTATATACAAGACAGAAAAGAAAGCAATACAGTAAAAAAATGCAAGAAAAACAATTTAGTAAGTAAAGAATGTTTTCAATCGTCTTTTTTGTAAGTGAGCTTTATAAATAGTGAATATTTTATATTTTACGAGTATTCTTTGATTTATAAACAGAAAAAAGTTGTAAAAAACAATTTTTGTCTAATGTTTCATTAAAAACTGAACTAACTGGAAAATATGATACTTTCAATTTGCTAAGTATTAAATTTTCTTTTTTTTTAGTATAAACAATTTTTTTTTAGTATAAATAGTTTACGAGATAGAGTCGGTATCGGGAAAATAGTTTTTTTTTCAAATAACCCATTCATTTTTCTGTATATGCTGTCCACTTAATACTATGTTTCATTTCCTATAATTTTATTTTGGACTTTTTTCGTAAAATTATTAGTTTTTATACGTAGCCCTTAGAAAAGTTTGATAGTTTAATGGGCCTTTCCAGACCACAGCGTTTATGGAATCAAAACATTTTTTGAGTACTTAATTTACCGACATCTAAAATTTCCATATGAATATGATTAAGTATTAACTATGGAGATATGAGCTATTGCTATTCCCAATGTTAAGATTCTACATCAAGCTGTTTCTGGGAAAAACAACTGTGATAAATACGGACGAACAAGTGTGCGACTATAAGAATTCCGTTTTTCCTTTTGAGGTATGAAACCCTAAAAACTATCACTCGTGCGTAATTTAGCATTTATACTTTTGTATGTAAACAACTTAAATAACAAAGGTGGAAACTAGATATTTTACAATTAATAAACAATTATACTGAAACACTTTTGTAATTAATTACCGCAATAACTAATTAAATATAACTGCAATAATGACCCGCAATAGTTAAACCTATTATGACTATAAGTGCAACTTATTTAATTACATATGATGGTTTTAATAAAATTTAAAAAATTAAAATGAAAGTAAAATAAAAAGAAATTTAATTGAAAGTTTCACTTTTACCGTAAACTCCACATAGAAGAATATATGCCATTAACTTTTTGTTATTTGAAAAAAAAAATTAACTTGAAATCTTTTCTGTACGAGCATAACAACCTGTTACAGGCCATGGCTGTCTCTCAACATTCTTCCTCCAGCTTGCTCTATCTAGAGCTATCTTTCCCCCTTCTTTAACTCCTAGCATAGCCAAATTCTTCTCAGCGTCATCCAACCACCAAATCGAGGGTCTAGTGCAAGCTTTTTAAATATCTGACTGTGTAGTCATAATCTCCACGGGTGACTACCCATCTGAGTCGCTGCTGATTATTTGAATGATTTGTGGAGTTTTGTGTTATCTATAAAATCTGAAGTTGTATCTGGATCTTCGCTCTCCGTTATCTTGCAATGGTCAAAAAATTGCTCTCAAGTTTTCCTTTTAAAAATGTCCAATATGTATCAGTTTCTTTCTGCAAGATCTATACTTTACTGCCCTATGACAGACTGAAATTTGTTCAGGGTCTGATGAATCGAGATCTTAGCTTGTTTCTAAGTCCATAGAAATTAGCCATATTAATTCGGCTATGGATTCGATCTTCAAGATTTTTGTTATTGTTTATAAATATACCAAGATATATTAAACCGTTTCACCTTTTGAAAAGTGTAGCTAGTTATATATATATATATATATATATATATATATATATATATATATATATATATATAATGAAGGAGCTGTTATAAGACATCGCGAAAATGGTATATATCTTTCCATATATGTATATATCCATTTTCTTCTATCTTCTTTAATTGAAAGACCAACATTTTTGGCAGATTCTTCAAGAAGTCATAACTATTTACGCTTCCCCCGGTTCTTCTAACGATGTCGGATGGTTCTTTCGATATTTTAGAAATACAAACAGAAAATGTATTTTTATCAGTACAACTTCGTTTTAGCCCGCTGAATACGCCTAATCTCAAGCACATCAACTGACCTTCATGTACCGATAAAGCTATCGTAATCAGAGAAAATTTCCGTTTTAGTTATAAAATATTACCACAGTATTTTCTAATAAATAGAAACTCTGTACGTACTGAGTAATCAGACAAGTGCATGATTCACTTAAGGCTAAAAACAAAAGACGTTGATAATGAAATTCAACGGTAACTCCGATGATAAAGTTTCCAGTACTTCCTGTGAATCAATTCCGGCTATCTATTGATGATTCCAAAATCCACAAATAGAAATGTTGTTTGTCGATTTGGAAAACATTATATTCTTCTGGTCATGTAGACCGATTTATTTGTCGATTTAGAAAACATTATATTCTTCTGGTCATGTAGACCGATTTATTTGTCGATTTGGAAAACATTATATTCTTCTGGTCATGTAGACCGATTTATTTGTCGATTTAGAAAACATTATATTCTTCTGGTCATGTAGACCGATTTATTTGTCGATTTAGAAAACATTATAATCTTCTGGTCATGTAGACCGATTTGTTTGTCGATTTGGAAAACATTATATTCTTCTGGTCATATAGACCGATTTATTTGTCGATTTGAAAAACGTTATATTCTTCTGGTCATGTAGACCTATTTATTTGTCGATTTAGAAAACATTATATTCTTCTGGTCATGTAGACCGATTTATTTGTCGATTTGGAAAACATTATATTCTTCTGGTCATGTAGACCGATTTATTTGTCGATTTGAAAAACGTTATATTCTTCTGGTCATGTAGACCTATTTATTTATCGATTTAGAAAACATTATATTCTTTTGGTCATGTAGACCGATTTATTTGTCGATTTGGAAAACATTATATTCTTCTGGTCATGTAGACCGATTTATTTGTCGATTTGAAAAACGTTATATTCTTCTGGTCATGTAGACCTATTTATTTATCGATTTAGAAAACATTATATTCTTTTGGTCATGTAGACCGATTTATTTGTCGATTTAGAAAACATTATATTCTTCTGGTTATGTAGACCGATTTATTTGTCGATTTGAAAAACGTTATATTCGTCTGGTCATGTAGACCGATTTATTTGTCGATTTGGAAAACATGCTATTCTTGTGGTCGTATATATCGAGATAATTTCTATATGAATGCCTGAACTTTAAACTTAGTTAAATCACCGCTCAGAGAAACGTCGGCTTTTCCTAATCTCTGGTGCCATCAGCCATCTCGTTTAATTTTTCTGCCACTAATTTAAATTTTTATTGAACTCGGTATATGTTTAATGTCCAAACTGCGGTTAGACCTCTTCAATCATTTTTATTTCTTATTTTATGGTTTTTATTTACACCTTTATTACCCTATTTTTAAGCGACAAAACGACAAATATACCTGGAAATTTTTTCAAGTTGTAAGTCCTTGGCCTTTAAAGAAATATGTCGATAAATTATGGTTATTAAATTTTCAAGTTTTCCATCTCAATTTGAAAGGTTAACAGTGATGTGGGATTTATGATAAATGAATGGAAAGTATCACATGATCGTTTCTATAATACTGGCAATTGCAGGTTATTGAAACTGCAGACATTGTCAAACGTATTAGGTAAAATGCACTTAATAGATAATGTAAAAAAATTAAAATGGATCAAGTGCATGTCGGATGACGCGTAAATTAGAGTTTAGTAGTCATTTCACAAAATATCAAATTTTACGTATTTGATCAATGTCTATATCGTACTCATATGTGTCCGTAACAGTCTGTGATATCTGAATAATGATTCTCAGCTCCAACGTTTAAACTTGATATTATGCCTCTGCGTTTTTTTACATGAAGTGTAATCATGCGTTAATTGCGATTACTTGCTGGAACTAGATGACGTAAAATAATGAAAACGGATTAAGTGCATGTCGGATGACGCGTTAATTAGAGTTTCCTAGTCATTTCGCAAGTTATCAAACTACGTATTTTATAAATGTTCATATCATACTCGTATGTGCCCGTAACGATTTACGGTAGCTGAATAATTATTCTCAACTCCGACGTTTAAATTGGTATTATGCCTCTGTATTTGTTTAATTAAATATTGCAAAATATATTTCAATAATACATATAATTTATCATAAATAGACTGATATGGTCAGTGGCCAAGTAATTTCCATTGACACCAACAAACATTTCTTAGAATCAGATATTCTCTTTTGCACTCAAATAAATATATAATTTTTCCAAAACATGAACAATTATTTTTTTTATTAAATATTGTAAAATATATTTTAATAATAAATATAATTTATCGTAAGTACACTGATAAGATCTGCGGCCCAGTAATCTCCATTGACACCAACAAGCATTTCTTAGAATCAGATATTCTTCATACTCTCAAATAAATATATAATTTTTCGAAAACGTGAACTATTGTATTTTTTTAAATTTAATATTGTAAAACATATTTTAATAATACATATAATTCATCTTAAGTACACTGATAAGATCTGTGGCCCAGTTATCTCCACTGACACCAACAAGCATTTCTTCGAATCAAATATTCACTTTTGCTCTCAAACAAATATATAATTTTTTGAAAACGTGAACTATGGTATTTTATTAAATTAAATATTGTAAAACATATTTTAATAATACATGTAATTTATCTTAGGTACACTGATAAGATCTGCGACCCAGTAATCTCCATTGACACCAACAAGCATTTCTTAGAATCAGATATTCTCTTTTGCTTTCAAAGAAATATATAATTTTTCGAAAACGTGAACTATTGGCCATACTTTAGGTTTAAACTTACGCACCAAATTGTATTGTGGTACTAATCACCAAATTGCATTATGGTACTAATCCTGCTTGATCTAGGATAGTACATATTTAGGATGCTCAACAATCACATAAAGGATAACCTATAAAATATATAAACGATATTAACTATAGACATAGCAAATAGAGAATTTTAGCATTTCGTCTAAACCTTGGCTAATAAATTGCTTACAATCTAAACAGTGTTGACGATCTTGGTATCTGTGTTCGCTTTCAAACTCGATAATACATAATGAAAACTAATCTAACGGCTTAAATATTATGTAACTGGTTTTTATTAATATAAAAGAACACATTTTACTTAATAATTTGCTAATAACTACTTTATTAACTGATTGGTACAGGATTAATGCGTGATTTACACGCCAGAAAAGGTCAATTCAAAATAATACCACTAACTGGTGATTAAATCTTTATTACAATCTTTTGTCCCTTTGATGCATTAGAAGAGAGTTTATGAGGGTAAGAAATAACAAAAAACATAAATACTTGAACCGATTTTAAAGTACATCAGTTACACTGTACAGTTTACTACGTTAACTTAAAAATGTCGTCGCGAAGTTGTTTATCCCCACCGGACAGTTTTTGTTACATTTGTGGGAAATGTAGACAACACAACAAAATACTATAACAGACAAATTGAAAGAAGGTATTTTTGTCAGCCCCGATATAAGAAAATTGATAAAGGACACAGAATTTGATAGAAAACTCAGTGAAACGGAGTTACAAGCATGAACTCCTATTAAGGAAGTGGTTAAGAACTTTCTAGGGAACAACAAGAGAATAAAGAAATTGTAGCAAAAATGATAGAAAATGTTGGAAAAATGGAATGTTCAATGAGCATTAAGCTTCACTTCCTGAATTTGCACCTTGACTATGTTCCGGAAAATTTAGGAGTTGTTAGTGAAAAGCGAGGTAAAAGATTACATCAAGACGAAAGAAATAGAACGTAGATATCAGGGAAAGTGAAATAGAAGCATGTCGGTTGCTGAAGCGAGAAAATCCGAACAAAGATTTTAAGAAAAATCTCTGAATAGAAGCTTCGAGCAAAAAAGGCCAAGATACAACTGAGATTTTTGTAATGTAAATATATTAAGAGATATATTACCTATATATTTTAATTGTATTTAACTGATAGATATGTATAAATATACACTACATGAAGGTGTCTTTTTGTCTTTTTTTCATAGCCCCTTTTCTGAAAAATCTGAATGTGTTGCGAAAAACTGATTACATATTCGTAATTAGGGCCCCAAAACACCTCAAAATCAATCATCAAATCTTAGAGAGGAAAATAAAAGGTTTCATTTGCAGTCCTGTTCAGAGTGACACACGAGGAGGCGTATTCAGAATTCCTTCCAACCTCGACAGGTGTACCATAGACAATTATTGGTACCTCTCCTTTATCTACTGTATTTCCCACTATAGAAAAATCCTTCATAGACACCGTTGCTGATAATACGGTAGTAATTACACGCAAAAAAAATCCACAAAAAATATATAACAAGTACTTGATTGGAATATCCAACTTGACGAGTAAAAATTCGTTCATTCACATTTGAATTGTTAAAAAAAAAATAGCAACCTTCACGCTTGTCTAGACAAAATTGAAGTGCTATAAATAACAACAGTGCAACGCAACTTTTTGTCTGGCTAACAGGCTAAATGGGATCACCACATCAAAGCAAAAGCTGAGAAAATCAGTCTAAAACAACAACAAAACAACAATTGTATTGGTTGACTCAACATCGTTCCAGCATAATCTATTGTAATCAACTCATTTACCAAATTATCTTCAAACCAACTTGGATGTGTGATGTATTGTTTTCGGACTGTACTAAATAATCTAATCGTAATATATTCTAACAAAGGCAAAACAAGTTCTTGTGTATGATTACTATTAAACATTAAAAACGACTCCTTAACCATACAACCGTGGAATAAATGCGACTTTTGGATATTATCAACCAATTTTTTTAAATTTATTTATGCAAGCTTAGAAAACTAAGAATACAGTAGCAAACTTATTGCTACAAGAGCAATATCTTACAGCCAACCACAATGAATTGGATGAGAACATTAAGTGCTGTGGCAGACTGTAAGTGACTTTTAAACATTAATTAATTCTACTTAAACAATAAAATATATAATATTATGTGATAATAAAGTAATATTAATTAAAAACCAGAGAATAACAATACTTTAGGAGTCGGGAGGGACAAGGATGGGTTATAATGGAAGGGATTAGGATTTTCCTAATTATGAATGTATTTTCAAACGACTTTTGAATACAGACAATGAGACTTTGTATATTTGTAATCAGTTCATTCCACAATCGAGTAGAATGTACGGTTAAGGATTCGCCATAAAATTTCGTTCTATGTTGAGGGATTAGGAGGGTATACTTATTTTTGGATCGTAGTTCGAGGTCGTGGAATGGCAAATGTAGGAATTTATATTTAAGATATGAAGGTGTAACGGGATTATTGAGGATATTACATACAAAACATAGAAGATGAAGGTTGCGTCGATCATGAATCTTTAACCATTTAAGACGTGAACGATACTCGGATATATGGTCAAATTTTTAAGACCGAAAATGTATACACAGGTTTTGAAGTCGTTCTAGTTTATTGAGTAAATGTTCATTTAGATTAGAATAGCATACACCCCCATAATCAAGAATAGGCAGAATGAAAGTTTGACAAATTTGTATTTTAGTTCGCAGTGGAAGAAAATTATACAGCCGTTTGAGAGAGTGTATTTTGAAGAAAATCTTACGACTAATATCATTTACTTGAGAATTCCATGTAAGATGTTGATTAATTAGTAGGCCCAGATCTTTTACAGTTGAAGTAAAATGAATAACAAAACAGTTAATCAATAGCTGTGGTAACTTAGATATAGATAACTTTGACAACAGTTTCTGACTTCCAATGATAATAGCCTGCGATTTAATTGGGTTAATCAAAAAACTCTGCCTACCAGCCCACTGACTGAGTCAAATGTAGGTCTGCATTTAATACATCAATACATGAAGACATTTTATCGAATTGAGAAGGTTAAACCATTATCCATCAATTACTAATGTTAAAAGATAGTAAACTTTACAAATTAACATAATGAATACTAAACTTAACATTAATACAATAAACAACAAACGATTTGCTTGGCAATGAAATTGAGTACATTTTACCAGTGTTAATTATTATTTTATTAAGATATATAAGACTAAGTATATCCAATAAAGATGTTTTAAAAATGTTAAGTATTTGTTAACATATAGTTCAACTTTCTGATCTTAAATAACTGAAAGTCATTTATCACGCTTATAAGCTCTCCATAAACAAGCAACTGATACATGGATGGTCTTTAGTTTTATGATAATAATTTACGCTACTAGCCATCAACAAATTTTAACCCAGTTTTAACATTTACCGTTTTCAATCTAGATTATTTTTGATCTATAATGGATCGAGTAATTATACGGTTGCAATTTTGTTTCAAATAATTCTATTTGTATTTATTTGATCAGTAATAAATTGAGTCTTTTATTACGCTTATAAACTCCCCATAAACAAGCAACCCATATACATGTATATATGTTGGGTCTCTAGTTTTATGATAATACTTATCTTATTAACCATCAACAAATTTTAACCCACTTTTAACATTTGCCGTTTTTTAATCTAGATTATGTTTGATCTATAATAGATCGAGTAATTACAAAGTTGCAGTTTTGTTTTAAATTATTTTATTTTTTGATCGAGTAGTATTTTAGTTTTTATAGTTATCGGTGTATATCAAAATGTTTACTTTTCGTACGGTAGCATAGGTTTCATTATCTATTAGCTACAAATACGGGCTTAACTTAAAGACTAGCTGGTGACATCATATAGCTCGAGTAATAATAAGTTTGCAATTTTATTTCGAATGATTTTTTTCAACAACTGGTGACATCACATAAATCGAGTAATAATAAATTTGCAATTTTGTTTCATATGATTTTATTTTTATTTTTTGACCATGAAATATATTTTGGTTTATATAGTTATTGGTCTATATCAGAACGTTTACTTTCCGTACAGTAGCATAGATTTCAACCTCTGTTAGCTGCAAATGTCGGCGTAACTTCAAGACTAGCTGGTGACATCACGTAGATCGAGTAATAATAAGTTTGCAATTTTATTTCGAATGATTTTATTTTTATTTTTTGACCAAAAATATATATTTTGGTTTATATAGTTATTGGTCTATATCAGAACGTTTACTTTCCGTACGGTAGCATAGATTTCAACCTCTATTAGCTGCAAATACCGGCTTAACATCAAGACTAGCTGGTTACACCACGGAAATCGATTAATAATAAATTTGCAATTTTGTTTCATATGATTTTATTTTTATTTTTTGACCAAGAAATATATTTTAGTTTATATAGTTATTGGTCTATATCAGAACGTTTACTTTCCGTACAATAGCATAGATTTCAACCTCTATTAGCTGCAAATGCCGGCTTAACTTCAAGACTAGCTGGTGACATCACGTAGATCGAGTAATAATAAGTTTGCAATTTTATTTCGAATGATTTTATTTTTATTTTTTGACCAAAAATATATATTTTGGTTTATATAGTTATTGGTCTATATCAGAACGTTTACTTTCCGTACGATAGCATAGATTTCAACCTCTATTAGCTGCAAATGCCGGCTTAACTTCAAAACTAGCTTGTGACATCACGTAAATCGAGTAATAATAAATTTGCAATTTTGTTTCATATGATTTTATTTTTATTTTTTGATCAAGAAATATATTTTGTTTTATATAGTTATTGGTCTATATCAGAACGTTTACTTTCCGTACAATAGCATAGATTTCATCCTCTATTCGCTGCAAATGCGGGCTTAATTTAAAGACTAGCTGGTGACATCACGTGAATCCCTGTATTGATACCTAAACATATTTTAATGTAAAAATGATTGTCTCTTATCAGGTGATAACAAGGCGCAGTATTTTATCAGCCGTCGATAGCGCGACCCAAATAAGAATGTACTCGTACTTTACAGAGCGTCGTAAAAAAGACCATCGAGTTTTGTTTTATTAAAAATTAGACCGCTAAAAATCTGTCTTTCTAATTGCGTCATCACATATTTAAATAAATCTTCTGAGAAATTGGTCTTAGTATAAGTAGTATAATAACAAACACATTCATTAAATTTACCTGATATGCAATTAAAAATTTTGGCTTATTTCAATAAATCCTTAAATAAAAAGGTCAATAAAACAGTAACAACAAATCTTTTTAATTACTTTAAATCACGTTCAAAGTAAACACCAAACCACTAAAAACATAAATGTGAAAAAGGTGGTATGTGCAAAGAATAAGTGGGGTTGAAAGTGCAAAGTTTAATTAAAGCTCTTTCGAACTTAACTACAGAAATATGTAAATAATATTGTTTAAATTGTTTAAAAACAAAAATATTAATTACAACTAATGCCCATTTGCACAATACACGGCCAGGACTGTCGGTCAGGCTTATTAACAGTTAAAACCGTATTTTTATTTCTCATTAACTGTTAGTTGAGTCGCAACAAGAGTCTACTTTACTGAACGTATCCTATTTCACGATCCAATTGCTAAAATATACACACAAAATAAGTTTTTAACTATCAGTAACTCCGACTGAGAGTCCTGACCATGTGTTTGTGCATACGGGCATAAATCTTTCACTTCGCAATCTCTCATATTTTATATTACAGGGTTTTCCATTAAGGGGGCTCGAATTTAAATAAAGCAAGTTGCGTGTGAGATGTTTTTTCTTTTTTTTATTTGAAAAAGTTCTGGATAATATTATATATGAAATCGGAAAATCGGAAAAGTGGCCACTGTGGCTTGATTGAGTGGCACGTATTCGAGAGGTCCAATTTTCGAGGATTCGAGGGCATGAATCAGGCTTGATATCATTAACGGCATTTGTCATGTCGACTTTTTGAAGCATAATTCATCTGTGACTCATTTACATAGCATTTGTTTTGTTGACCTTTGGAGCATCAACTGCCTTGCAACTTATTTGAAGTGATAACTTTTATTGAAAGTAGCTAACAAGATAAAGTGTAATTTCGTTAAATCGCACGATTTTGGTGGCTAGTTGCCGGTGCTGTAACGCAAGATGACCTTGCCATCGAATTTGTCGTGCAGAAAATCCATTGTTGCATGTGCTGTATGACTCATCACACCGTTTTCTTGGAACTATACGTCGTTGAGATGCATATCTTCAAATTTAGGTCACAAAAAATGGTTATCTTCGACCTGTACCTCTCGCTGGTTACAGTTATGGCAGTGCTAGCTCCGTTTTGGAAGAAGTACTGGCAAATAATCACTCTTGAAAAAAACCCACATAAACAGTGACTTTGGGTGTGTTTACAACTAATGGATCTTATGTGATTTGTTATCTCCCCAAATGCAACAATTTTGGTATATAACCACTTATCTAAAATTGAGCCTTGTCGCTGGAGATGATTTTCTGTCAGAAATCGAGGTCCACTTCCAGCTGCTTCAGAGCCCAACGTTGTCTATTGACATCTAAATTCAGTTCCTGGGTCAACTGAATTTTGTATGGGTACAGGACTAAATCACGATGTAAAACTCACCAATTGAGGTCTGTCAAATACCAAGGTCTTGGACACGACAAGGAATTGACTGCCTCGAGTTATCTCGCACACTTTCCTTCACTGCAGCAATATTTCCTGCCGACCTCACGTTTCCAAGACGAGTGTAGTTGAACCATGGTTCGAAGTGGCCCACCAAACTATGAATTATCGACTCAACAGGATGACTGTGTGCTCAAGATGAGCACTCATTTCGATAGCAAACTTTAATGACTCGCAAGTGTTGCTCAACATCGTAATTTTTCATGGTTATATTATGAACATTGATTATTATAACCTTTAAATTTGACAGCTGTAACTTCACCAAGGTGACTGCTATACACTGCCAAAGTTTGAGGGCCCCTTATCTACACATATAATAAAATTGTAACAGAGTGAATTTTGTACATAGAAAATATTTAAAAAAGAGTGAAAGTGAAAATAAAGAAATATAGAGAGAAAGTAAAGAATGATAATAGAAGTCAGAAAACCTATTTTTAGAATTGTTGTCTGTCTGTCTGTATTTTGATTTCTTCGTCAATCACGCGAAATCTACTGGACAGATTTTGATGAAATTTGCTATAACAATTGTTTATACCTAAAGGTATTATATAAGAGAATTGAAAAAAAATTAATAACTTTTCTTATTCCGAATTGTATGCGAGCGAAATCGTAGGTGCCGCTAGTAAATAAATAAATCGTGCGTGAAAACTTGCAAAGTTAAAAACTTAGTAGTAAGCAAGCAATGGCTATATTTTTCAATTATATTTAAATTTTATGGTTACATTAGACAAAACCTATTAAAAAGAATTATATTTAAGCTATTATACGAAGTGTTGTTACATTAGTACAGCAAGAAGGTTTCTGTGGATTTCTAAGGACAGAAGTTTCTTCTATTTTCTTCTATTCCTCATCTTTTTCGCGAAATACACTATTTCAACGATAACGAATAGAGAAGCGCCTTGCAGTGCACGCACACCTGACGCAGTGCAGAGCTGTTATTTTTTATACAGATTATTTTTATGATAATGGAACGTTTAAATGTGATAATGTTCAAAAATGGCAAAAAATTTCATTATTGAAAAATAAATTATTTCTCAGGTTATTTAATTAGTTATAATAAAGACCAAAATCAAAGAAGTTTTAGATTATTTTCGTCTCATATTTTTGGGAGAACTCAAAAAAAATCTTATTATATAAATTCCCTCCCTCCTCGTGTGGTATTCCTTATTTCCAAGGGTCGTGAACTCCCCGACACGAAGTCAATTTTGCACGCACGATATTTCTCCATCTGTTCCGGTCCTTAACGGCGTGGAGTGCCTTATGCAAGTTTGTGCCCAACACCAAAAGTATTTGGTCAACCCATCTAGCTGGGCTCCGCCCCCTTGGTCGTTTGCCATCCACATCCATCATCAGCTGCTCCAAGTTATGTTCATCCTTCCTTGCAATGTGTCCAAAGAATTTCAGGGTTCTTCTATACTACATCAATTAACCAATAAATAATTTTAATAAAAGTATTTATTGCGACAGACAGACAATCGAATACCAAAAGAATCTTATCAGGGTCCCACTTATCTTGTTGTCCTATGAGTAACAAATCTTCATGGAAGTGCATTACAACCATTTTCCGTATATAAAATCTCTGATAATCTTAGTGACAAATAATAGTCGTGATGTAAATTTTAAAAAAATCAAGATTTTTTTATTATAAAAAAAATTAAATTAAAACTTTAAATACATTAAAGTGCCATTAATATCAATATAACAACAACTCATATGAATAAGAAACATTCCAGAGTCCAGTGGAGCCCTCTTTTTCATCTTTCTTCACATCTTCAAAGTTGGTTAAGCATATCGACTTCCATAGCAACTTCTCCAGAACCACTTCATCAGCACAGCATCAGCTATTCTGCTCCTTATAACTGACAACCTGCAAGAAATTACTTTTATAGCTGGGCTCGTAATTTTTTATCCAAACTTATTACAACATTGCAAAGAGGAAAAAACTTGATTATTTGTATTAGGTTGGCAAAAGGTAATAGTCAAATAAAATATTTGCACTTCTTTCCCAAAACATAAAGCTATTTTTAAGGTTTCGCGCCTCAAAAGGATGAAATAACCCTTAGCACACTTAACCCTTATCACTTCGTTGTCCGCCTGTCGGTGTGGCTAGACCCTATTTCTCAGGGACGTGTGGAGATATCAAGTTGGAAATAATGTCACATACTTAAGTGTACTGTCCCTTGGAGCTATAAAAAATTGGGGTGTGTCTGTGTCATGGCCGTGTGTTGTACGTGAATACGTCTATGTAACGCATAATTTCAACCGCCCTAACTGCAGATGTACAGGCACCGTCGTTGATCCGCTCGGTCGCATTCATTTTTTTTTCCGTTCCCGGCACTGCTTGACTCGGTCATATGGTGTTTTATTATTACCATTCGATTGTTCTTGAGAAGCCCTTTCCAGCCGTATACGATCTCTGTATTTGGTTTTGGCTTTTCGATGCGTATAGGCTGACATTATATATTTTTGATAAAATACGATACAATCGATAGATTTTGACGACAGCTCACGATTAAAACTTAAACGAACATCGTAGCTTTTCCGAATCAAAAGTTATACTAATTGCAAATCTCGATACGCAGCAAAATAACCTCAAAATGGCGGCGCTTCTTCCTCCACCGCGCACGATGCATCACTGTTCTCGCTTATTGTAATGAATTCTTTAGCTATCCAGTGGTATAATTTAATTTTTGATATAGAAGATAGATTCGAAACTGCCACGCCAAACTGTATCCCCCGATTTTATTATCATTAGGTTTTTTGGCTTGCCCCCGTATGGTAGCAAATTTCAAGACGTATTCACGTCAAGATCAAACTTCTAAACTAACACAATCAAGAAGGACCCTTAAAACATTTTGTCGCTAAAAATACAGCAGCATATTTTGACACAATAAATCAAAACCTATAGGGTACTTCTCGTTGATCTAGAATCATGGAATTTGGCAAAAAGACAAGGTCTCACAGCTCAAGTAAAAGGAAAAATTCGAAAATCGTTAATTTGTAATTATATTTTGAAATATACACTATGTTTTAAGCCTGTGAAAGATATACTAAGCAAAATATTTAATTGTGTAAAATTAATATTTTTAAATAGTGTGACAAGAATAGGAAGTATCTTTAAACGTATTCTAGCTGACCCATGCAAATAATTCGCAAGAAATGGAATGTTAGTTAAAATATTGTCAATAGATGGCGCTGTTTTAAATATTTACTGTCAGACACGTTAGTTATAGATGCGCTTGAACACCTTTCAGAATTAAATGATAATAAATGGCGGACAGAATTAAATGATAATAAAAAAGATAATAGATGGCGCTTAAACACCTTTCAAAATTAATTTATAGAGAATTTAAAAACTCAATTAAACAATTAATTGTATATTTTTCGTCAATAGCGGGGTACATACGCTTTAAAATAATGTTTGAATAATACATTTTGATGAAGGATTAATGAAGATATGGCGTTGCCACAAGAAAACACTTTTGAGACATGATATATTTGATCAGTACCTACATGTGCACGGAACCCTCTCAGTGCGAATTCTACTCGTGCTTTTTAAATTACGTGAAGATAAGCACAGCTCTATCAGTAATGCCAACAGGTAATGCCAACCTAAAACTAAAAAGTATTTGAAATAGCCATGAATATAAAGCTTTTTAATTTTTTTCGAATTTAATATATAAAGTGGATGGTAATTATCAAAGAGGTCAATATTTTTTTCCTTGAATTTTTGGAACAAATTCTTGGCTATGTGAAAGGAAAGTACGCTTTCATCCATTGTTATATTGGAACCTATATTGGATCCCGTTTCGTTTGCTTTTCGCCCTAAATGGGACAACATCACTCTAAATTAGTCCACTTTGTGAAATTTATATAATGCATTGTGTTTACTTGCCGAAACTCAGTTGTTAACTGAATAAAGGATATACGCCATGCTCTTTATATACCCTGCCGAAGATAATTGAGTTTATATACGATACTGCGAATATTTGAAAAGGTTCTACAAATGTTATGGAAAGAAATGGCTAGAAAAAATAACGAGTTCATCAGTTGCCAGGTTAGAAAACAGGAAAAGGAAATGACAATACAAGGTCTATGAGTCGGAAAAAAAGGTTTTAGTCATTTAGTATAACTTGTAAAACCATTGTTGAAAATGTACCAATATGATATATAAATATATATAAAATATTAAGAGGACTGTGGAAAATATTTAACAAAAATTAAGTGTTTTTGTATCAGTAGTTCTAATAAATAAACCTGTCGATGTACAAATAAAACTCTCACTAAAGGATTCCGCACACCCTTGAGCACCTGTAAACATTTAATAAAAAAAATATGTCAAAAATTATATAATTTGGATTAACCCTAATTTTTCGATCGTTATTCTTATAACTTACTTTTTTATTTGATGTTCCACATAATAAAATTTAAAAAAAAATTAAATTTTGTGAAACTTCAGTATTCAATACTTACTTATTCACACAAATAAAAATACACATAAATAATACACCACGCTGGTTTTTTAATAAAGCTTTGTAATACGCATACACACGTATTAACACACATACTGACATAAACACGTATAAAGCTCGGACCAGAGCAAGTATTAGACAGTGTGCAATATAGATATACACCCACGCTTGCTCTCTCGCTTTAGCTCGGCAATATACATGCGCACACATATGTACAATACTTAGTAGACGAGAGGGAGATACTATGAAGCGTGGCCAACAGAGGAGACCTAAAATTCAAATCACGACGATCCTAAAGAAGCTTCACTTGTTTCTTTGTCGTGACGCTTCCCTCGCTGACCTTCTCAAGCAAACTGTTCCAAACCCTCCTTCTGGGCGCCGCGATTTTCCAGTTTGTTATCTCGAGAGCATCGAAAACACTTTGTAGGCAGTCCGCCCATCTTAAATTGGGTCTTCCTCTTCCTCTTGAGCCAGTTTGGCCAGAAAAAATTGTTTTATCATTCTCGCATCCTTCATTCTAATTACATGCTCACCCACTTCATACGTTGATTTTTTATACACTTTATTATATCTGATTCTTTAAATATACGATAACGTTTGACATCAGTTCTCCTTCTCCAAAACTCATTGTTAAAGAACCCACCAAAGATGGATCTGAGGATTTTTCTTTCGAAAATTGCAAGGGTTTTTTCATCAGTTTGGGACGATGTTCACCTTTCAGATGCACATGTAAATACTGATATGATTAAACTTTTACATAACAGTAGTTTAGTGTCTCTTCTGATATTATTGGATTTCAGAAATGTTCTTAGTCCATGAAAGTAACTGTTGGCTCCAGTTGATCGTCTCCTCAGTTCAGTTTTTGGCCTCTGTTCATCTAAACTATTAATAAATAAATAATCGAAGCAAAGCGAAGCAAAAAGCATGAAATTAACAAGACTTACATTGATAAGAACTTTGATAAGAGGAGTCTCTCTTAGTAGATTACCCTACACAAAAAGCACTGCTCACCACTAGGTAAGATAAATGCAAACTCTACCTGTAAACCTGATTAGAAATTACATAAGAAACAAAATAACAATAATCATTAAATAAAAGCAAATGCACAAGACGACCGCTTGCAGCAACTTTTTGTGGAAGCTTTGTGATCATCACTCATATATTAAATTATCCTATTCAATTGTATTTTATCTCCAAACCGACAAATAATTTTACCTACTCCTGGATGGTCCAGCCAGCTTCATCACTCGTTTCCTCATCCGCGCGTAGCTCTTCGTCGAGTTTAGCATAGTGCACCTGTAATCCATAAATTATTACTTTAGTACTTGACAAAAATAAGTGAGGATTTGTTTTATAAATGTTTGAAAAGTTTGGTGTGTCAGATCTAAATTAGTTTTATTTTCCTAATTGCTGATTCTAGGAAAGTGTTGATACCTCCGATTAAAGTAGACACAAACACTATGCCGGATTATCATCGATGGTATTTGTAAAGTAATTAAAAAATGTCACATTCCAGAGTCGAGTCGATGAAAATACGATAAGTGCAAATTGGTGCCTTATCATTCCAATATTCCTTTTATTTTTGCATTTTCCACATTTTTCATCAGTTAACGTGAGAAAATCTAAAGACATTTTAGTCTCAGGAAGCATTGGCAAACACCAAACTCCTTGAGATTCCTACAAATTTTAATTTATATGTAAATTGGACGGCAATTACTTTAGCGTAGAATTAATTTAAAGTAAATAATTGTTTTCGTGAATTTGTAGTTTTTATAATAATAATTAATTAATACTGAAGGGAAAGCCCCTCGAGAGAGAACTACGTATCGTTTTTTTACAATTTTGGAGAAAGAAAAACGTTCACTCCAGAATTAAAGATTATAACATTTTTTACGAAAAGGTTTCTATATATATTTTTCGTTAAATTAGTATTTATTCAAGGAAAGTCCTTCTTATATTTGGAAAAAAGGCACAACTTTGAAACAGTATACTGATTTTTTTCTAATAAAATAAATAACGCAGTAAAATAGATACCGCGATTTCATTCACAAATTATAAATAATATTTTTTTTGATTAAAAAAATTTTACATTCTGGTTAATATAAAAAATTCAATACACCATTTTGAATCACTCATTTCTGCGAAATTTTAAAAAGTCAAAATTCGGTAAAATTTTAATTTTCCGTAAAATATATGTAAGACCTTTCTAGTAGAGAATTTTATTAGGTTTCATTTTGTAGTCTGAACCATTTTTCCGAAAAATTAAAAAAAAAACAAAAATTGGCCCAAAACTGATTTTTCCACTCCTCCTTTGGGGAGGAACGCAGTTCTCGTTTTAGGGAGAAAAATTAAAATATGTCTATCACACCTTAAATAACCTTAATTTTGTGAAGAAAAACCTTTAGGCTGAATTATTTACAAATTTCGCCCTAAATATCCATTTCGCGACTAGGCAGCGTGGCAAAAATAAAAAGTCAAACGAATGAGTTGAAGAAAAAAATTATAATTTATATTTTTCTATTTATTTCATAAAAATATTTATTGCAATGAGTCAAGAGTTAATATTTTTATTTAATCTAATTCATTTGTTATGATAATAAAAAAAATATTTATAATTTGAAGCATTGACTATAAAATTAAACTACTATTTTAACCGCACCGAATTATAGTAGAATTCCATTCTGACTAACAGGTAACAGCAATTGGCGAATTATTTATTTTTATTGTAACTGAATTAAATTTATATATTTAATCCAGGTTTTAATGAGAACCTTAATATAGAACATATACAGGATGCATTTAAGAACGTATCTATTAATTATACAAGTGATCTTGTGCTTGGTGCACACTTAGTATATTTGAAGTGGGTTCTTGTAAAAAAAAAGTAAAGTTGTTTCACTAAAATCACAATTTTCAGAGTGATTTTTTTTATAAACGGTTAAGAATTTCCACATATTTCCTTACTATTTTCTGCCCAGTTTGATGAATAGAATCACTTGTATAAATAACGTACAGGTTTTTCTTTACAAAAGAACTTGTATATACTAAAACAGCAGTTTTTCGAAAATTTACTTTTGGAGAAGTCTGCACAACTAAAGTCTTGTGATTTGAAATAAACACAATTTAGAAAAAAGAAAAGAAATAATAAAAGGTACCAGGAAAAGGCTACAAGTATTTACTACATAAATTTAAGAAAGGAATATCATCCCTTGGTTCATATCATATCATCCCTTGGTTCCAACCAAGGGATGATATGAATTGGACGCTACGAGAGATTCGAGTGCATAGTCGCAATTTTTTTTTATGTTATATACGAGACTAGGACGAGATTAAAAAATCACAGATTATGGGAGATACGAGAGTTGTATTAGATATTACGATATCAAAGATTACGAGAGATACAAGGAGCTTGTCGTATTTTTTTTGTATATTTGAAATTTTGCAACTTTTATGCAAGTAATAGTGTCAAAAGTAGCCCGTTTCCTTAAACCCAATCACCATAGCCAGAAAACACATCATCAGAAAATCAGAAACACGACCAGAAATACAGATCAGAAAAGTTACTGAATCTGCTTCCAACGTAGATCGTGATAAAACTGACAGTACGGAAACAATCATTTTTAAAGACAAAGACCCAGTGTGTTAAAGAGATTCGAGGAGTTTGTTATAATTTTTTTGTATATTTGAAATTTTGCAACTTGTACGAAAGTAACTGCCTCAAAAGTAGCCGGTTTTCTTAATCCCAATCGTATATCGATTTTCATAGCGTAAGTCTACACCATGTTCAGAAAAGTTACTGAATCTGCTTCCAACGTAGATCGTGATAAAACTGTCAGTACGGAAACCAGCAAATTCCAAGAAAGAGACCTAGTTTACTGAAGAGATAACGAGAGATACAAGGAGTTTGTCAAATTTTTTTGTATATTTGAAATTTTGAAACTTATACCAAACTAACTGCGTCAAAAGTAACCGGTTTATTTAATTCGAATCATGCAACGATTTTCATAGCATAAGCCTACACCATGATCAGAAAAGTTACTGAATCTGTTTCCAACGTAGATCGTGATAAAAGAACCAGTATGGAAACTATTAACTTCAAAGATAAAGACCCATTGTGTTAAAAGATTATGAAAGACACGAGGAGTTTATCATAATTTTTTTGTATATTTAAAATTTTGCAACTTGTATGAAAATAACTGCTTCAAAGATAGCCGATTTTCTTAATTCCAATCATGCATGGATTTTCATAGCTTAAGTGTACGCCATGATCAAAAAAGTTACTGAATCTGCTTCCAACATAGATCGTAATAAAACAACTAATAAGGAAACCGTTTACTTCAAAGACAAAGACCCCTTCTGTTAAAGAGATTACTAGAGATACGGGGAATTTTTCATAATTTTTTTGTATATTTGAAATTTCATAACTTGTACGAAACTAACCGCGTCAAAAGTAACCGGTTTCTTTAATTCCAATCATGCATCGATTTTCATAGGGTAAGTGACCATGACCAGAAAACACCATGACCAGAAAAGTTGTTGAATCCGCTTCTAGCATAGATCGTGAAAAAACTGGCAGTACGGAAACCGGCTTCTTCAAGGACCGAACTTCGGCTGACTACGAACGAAGGCCGACTTCAAGGACGAAGACCTATTGTACTAACGTTGAAAATACTCACTGACACTCATTACTCCCACATGTTCTCGATGAGCACTTGCTGTGTGTCTGCTGACAGCATTCCGAAAAGAATATTACTCTGTAAATTGGAGAAAGTATTCATATATTTAGTAGTGATAGAATAAATCCAAGTAATTACACAGTCTAGTTATTTCTGTACTGTAATGTATCCAACTAACATACATAGCGGACTTTTTGCTACGAGAGTAATCTCTACCAGTCCAGCCCCGTCTGAATTAACATTCCTGATTGCTGTATCTAAAATATCCGTACGGAAAAAACCTATTTTTACCACAATCTGGCTTTATGCAAATTTACCTTGACCCACGTATTTGTCAGAAGCGTTTGGCCTTTAAACAGAAAAATTTTTTAGCCAAAGTTGTATCATGTTACTTTGGAAATAACGTAAGCGTTATGAAATTATTAGCATTTAAGTAGACTTCCGCATGCTATATCATTATGTGACCTCTATTCCTTAGGCGCCATTTTAAAGATCGTAGCTGTCACAAGCTATGATTTTTAAAATGGCGCCTTATTTCACTTTACAGAAAGGTAACTAAGAAACTTGGCGTTACGACTGACTTGATAGGCTATTTAAACATTTAGAAGACAAAGGTTAGATTTACTAAATCTTTCGGGAATTTAGTAAATCTAACCTTACAAAACAAAGTAATGGTATATGGGATGGGTTGGTTTGTACAGTGAAGAAAAAAAACGAAAATGGTGAATCTCAATAGTAATGAAAGCTTCAATTTTGAGTATTTTTCAGTTTGAACAGTCTATTTTCAAGAAGTTTCCTGACATTATATAAAAAGTTGATGAGAAAAATCTAAACATTTCTAAGATAACCATATAATTTTCTAACAAGATGAAAGGTAAATTTCCTTTTTTGACTTTTAAAGTTCCCGTGCGAACTACGAATTTAGATATAAATTTCAAATTTGTTAATGGAGAAATGAAGCACGATAATTGACGAGAAATAGATATATTTGAATAAATGCCCGTATTCTCACTTCCTTTATGCTTTATGGGTTGTGCAAAAGGACAAACGTGCTTACATTTTAGCAGTAAACTCGTCTTTTCGTAGGCAAAAAACAACCTAAGACTGTACATTAGAATTTTTTGGGTAATTGGTTAAACACTTATTTGCCAAATAAAATATATAAATATAATACAAATAATATCACCTTTAGTGTAAAAAATCAAAATCGGTGAAATTTTAGAGTGGGAGAAAGTTGCTGCTTTCGTATGTAAATTTGGCAGTTCGTTATGATCTTAATCGATTATAAACTTCTCAAACTGAAACAAACAAATACGCCAAAAAAGGCGTAATAAGACTGTGGACTATGGCCCAAATTTTCTAACACACATACCAAATATTTGTTACCCCCCGCCCCCGCCTCCCACCAAATATTTGTTAATGTAAAAAATGTATCAAAAACTAACCTCTCTGGTTCTTTCCGTGGCTGCGTATAGCTCCTTCTCTTTCTGTAATAATGAAGTCATTAATCAATCAGAATCTTAATAGTTTATAAACGTGCTCTTAGGAAAGTAGTTAAAAAATTGTATTAATTTTAACAATTAAACATCGAGACGGATCTTAGATAAGGTAAAAAATGATTAACAAGGACAAAGCCATCCGAAGTACGCCGACAAATTACAGGATATGTTTATATGCCTTATAGCGTAGGATAGGTATATATTAAATTACTTAAATTACAAGATATGTTTCTTATAGCATAGGTTATATTGATATTTAAATGAGTCAAATTACGAGATATGTTAATAGTTCTAATAGTGTGGGATATGTTTACATTCAAATGAGTCAAATTAAAAGATATGTTTATATTTAAATGAGTCAAATTACGAGATATGTGAATAATTCTAATAGCGTAGGATATGTTTATATTTAAATGAATCAAATTACAAGATATGTTTATACTTCTAATAGCGTAGGACAAATTTATATTTAAATGAGTCAAATTTTAAGATATGTTTATATTTCTAATAGCGCAGGATATGTTTATATTTAAATGAGTCAAATTACGAGATATGTCAATAATTCTAATAGCGTAGGATATGTTTATATTCAATTACTTAAATTACAAGATAAGTTTATATTAAATTACTTAAATTACAAAGTATGTTTACACTTTTAATAGCGTGGGATATATTTATATTTAAATGAATCAAATTACAAGATGTGTTTATATTTCTAATAGAGCAGGATATGTTTAATATTTAGATGAGTCAAACTACGAGATATGTTCATAGTTCTAATAGCGTAGGATATGTTTATATTTAAATGAGTCAAATTACGAGATATGTTAATAAATCTAATAGGGTAGGATATGTTTATATTAAATTATTTAAATTACAAGATATGTTATACTTTTAATAGCGTAGGATATATTTATATTTAAATGAATCAAATTACAAGGTATATTTATATTTCTAACAGAGCAGGATATGTTTAATATTTAGATGAGTCAAACTACGAGATATGTTCATAGTTCTAATAGCGTGGGGTATGTTTATATTTAAATGAGTCAAATTACAAGATATGTTTATATTTCTAATAGCGCAGAATATGCTTAATATTCAAATGAGTCAAATTACGAGATATGTTAATAATTCTAATAGCGTAGGATATGTTTATATTTAAATGAATCAAATAACAAAATATGTTTATATTTCTGATAGCGCAGGATATGTTTATATTTAAATGAATCAAATAACAAAATATGTTTATACTTCGTATAGCGTAGGATATGTTTATATTCAAATGAATCAAATTACAAGATATGTTCATATTTCTAATAGCGTAGTTTCCTAAGATACAATGATCATAACTTATGTTTCGATCTTATAGCTCCGAATTACAGTTAGTATAAATATACATTTACATTTACCTAAGTCCTGGGCATTTTTTGCAGTAAGTCGTAAAACTGTAACAAAGTTTTAAAAAATATACACATAAAATATTTCAGCGAAATCATTAGATAAGTCTTGCACATTTAAGAACCTTAGATTACTACAAATTTGTTTAATTGAATTAATATGATAAGCTTGTTGGATCCCGTATTTTAAAAGGAAAAAAACAACGCGTTTCAAGATCACTGATATGTCCATCCGTCTCTCATAGCAGTTTTACTCAGAAAATATCTAACGTAGTAATATAAAATTTGCCATAGTTATAAAGACAGAAATTTTAAGTAAAAATCCTAGTTATGAAGCAATAATAATACCTATGAAGATATTGCTATAGACGTCGACGAAAATATTTCTCAGAAACCGTGATTTATAGCAACTTTAAGTTTGTTATAATAATGAAACCCACTACCCACAGGTATCTTGACAGTTGCACCCAAAATTTTTGGAAATATTTTAGACGACAAATAAACTACTCGAATTTTTTTTTCATTTTCATATATCGTTCGAACTATCAGGAAAAGAGCATTCATTTTTCATATATCGTTCGAACTATCAGGAAAGAGGAATCATTTTTCATATATCGTTCGAACTATCAGGAAAAGAGGAATCATTTTTCATATATCGTTCGAACTATCAGAAAAAGAGGAATCATTTTTCATATATTGTTCGAACTATCAGGAAAAGAGGAGTCATTTTTCATATATCGATTGAACTATCAGGGAAAGAGGAATCATAACGATTACAAAACTATTTCCTTTTTCCAAAATTCTCTGTAAGATATTTCTAAAGATATTCTTAAATATATCCACATAAAAGGTGTCAGCACGTCTACCTCCGGACTGCTAAAGTAAAATTTATGTAAAAAATTAACTTTGCCAGAAGTTTACCTAAATTTTAAGAGGAAACTTAAACAATGACTTTAAACTTCTTAATTTTTCAGATATTCACGACGTTTTTGTCGTAAAATATATATATATATATATATATATATATATATATATATATATATATATATATATATATATATATATATATATATATATATATATATATATATATATATATATATATATATATATATATATATATATTACAGTCGTAAAAGATATATTAGGCATTATATTCACTTAGTGAAAAATATAAACACTTTTAATGAAAATATTTTGTCAGGCAGAGAGTTCTGAGACACTTTTTCATAATTATTCTAATCAGAAAAAGCGAAGTCATAACGATTCCAAAACTATTTCTTTTTTGAAAATTCTATGTAAAATATTCTTAAATATATCTTCAAAAAAAGTGTCACCACATCTGCCTCTGAACTGCTATTGTAAAAAATTAACTTTGCCAGACGTTTACCTAAATTTTAAGAGGAAACTAAAGCAAGGATTCTAATTTTCATAATTTTTAGAATATTCACTATGTTTTTATGCCTGAAAAATATATAATCAGTATTATATTTATATGGTGAATAGTAATGTTAATATTTATAAACAGTTTAATGAAAATATTTCGTCGAACAGTTTAGGCTAAATACGTATTTTTTCGGACGCGTATGCCGTATCAGTGTATATTTTATTTGGCAAATAAACATTTATTTGCCAAATAAAATATATAAATATAATATAAATAATATCACATTTAGTGTAAAAATCAAAATCGGTGAAGTTTTAGAGTGGGAGAAAGTTACTGCTTTTCGTATATAAATTTGACAGTTCGTTATGATCTTAATCGATTATAAACTTCCCAAACTGAAACAAACAAATACGCCAAAAATGACATAATAAAACTATGGACTACGGCCCAAATTTCCTAACACGCATACCAAATATTTGTTACTCCCGCCTCTCACCAAATATTTGTTAATATTCCTAACACACATTACGCCCGCTTCCCACCAAATATTTGTTAATATTCCTAACACACATACCAAATATTCTTTACGCCCTCCTCCAACCAAATATTTGTAAATATAAAAAAATGTATCACAAACTAACCTCTCTGGTTCTTTCCGTGGCTGTGTATAGCTCCTTCTCTTTCTGTAATAATGAAAACACCAGTCAATCAGAATCTTAATAGTTTATTTAATTAAGAAACTTACTGTCAAAAAATGGACATGACAAATAGATAAAGCTGCTCTTGGAAAAGTAATTAAGAAATTGTATTAATTTTAACAATTAAGTATCGAGGCTGATCTTGGATAATGTAAAAAAATGATTATAAAAGACGAAGCCATCCAACGTACGATCCTTTGCCCCATTTGAAAAATTGATGTACATAGAAATTTTTAATTTTCTCGAATACTTTATTGTATGCAGATCACAGGACCCGAATTTATATTCCATAGAAACTTGCGGTATTGTTAACATAATGCAATAAAATAGATAACAGATGCTAGTAAGAAAGGTGAATTTCGTAGTTTTATGTAGCCTGTACTGTTTATACCTTAAAAAATAATAAAGAGGAACAGTGTGCAGAGAAGAAACATTTTACACTTAAATTACTGAAAAATCCCGTGAACCGAAGATGGAAAAGTAACTTAATGCTTTTCCTATACGGATAAGTAGAGCATTCCATCATGGATGCTTTTCCTACCTAGATGGAAAACTGCTTGAATGCATGAATAGATCAACAATCTACTAACACCTCTAATACTCTTGTTTGGCAAATAATTATTTTCTAGAAAAACAAATCTGACTTAAGTGCGCTCCTAACTTCTATGTTTTCATTAGTTAATATGTTTATATCATTTGGTAAATAAATCCTAAGGTAATAAATTTGTTTTCATTTTATAAATCTCAAAATTGGTAATTAAAAAAATCATAATTTGTCCCTATTTTCAAAGAAATAAACGAGTGTGTAAATTGATCCATAAATTAGTTTTTTCTCTGAATCAAAATGTGAACTATAATTAAGTAAATATCTTGTCCTTTACATGGTTGAGGTGGATCGGTCTTGTTGTTAGGCATCATTTTGCTATATTTTTTCAGACTTCCATACCTCAAAATAAAAAAACGGAACCCTTCCAGGATTGCTTTGTTGTCCGTTTATCTATCTATCTGTTTTTCTATCTTTTTCTCAGGGATAGCGAGATGTATCTAGTTAAATATTTTAATTATATTCCCCTGAATCTTCCATCTGTAGAAAACTTAAGAAAAAAAATAAATCAATGCGGATTGAATTCGCATTCGAATAATTCTACGTTTATGCTTAAAAGGTTAATAAATATTTTCATTTTATTGGAAAAAAACTTGAATCGAAAGCAGTGTAGATTATTATGCTTTATGACCATAAAATAGTATAGGATATGATACAAAACTGCGTGTCACTTTATTACAAGTCACATGCAATTTTGTCAAATTACAGGATATGTTTATATGCCTTGTAGCGTAGGATAGGTTTATATTAAATTACTTAAATTACAAGGTATGTTTATATTTCTGATAGCGCAGGATATGTTTAATATTTAAATGAGTCAAATTACGAGATATGTTAATAGTTCTAATAGCGTGGTATACGTTTTTATATTAATGAGTCAAATTACAAGATATGTTTATACTTCATATAGCGTAGGATATGTTGAAATTTAAATGAGTCAAATTACAAAATATGTTTATACTTCTTACAGCGTAGGATATGTTGTAATTTAAATGAATCAAATTACAAGATCTGTTTATATCTCTGATAGCGCAGGATATGTTTAATATTTAAATGAGTCAAATTACGAGATATGTTAATAGTTCTAATAGCGTGGTATACGTTTATATTTAAATGAGTCAAATTACAAAATATGTTTATACTTCTTATAGCATAGGATATGTGGAAATTTAAATCAGTCAAATTACAAGATATGTTTATACTTCTAATAGCGTAGGATATATTTATATTTAAATGAGTCAAATTAGAAGATATGTTTATACTTCCAATAGCGTAGGATATATTTATATTTAAATGAGTCAAATTAAAATATATTATTATATTTAAATGAGTCAAATTACAAGATATGTTTATACTTCACATAGCATAGGATATGTTTATATTTAAATGAGTCAAATTACAAGATATGTTTATACTTCCAATGGCGTAGGATACGTTTATACTAAATTACTTAAAATACAAGATATGTTTATACTTCTAATAGCGTAGGATATATTTATATTTAAATGAGCCAAATTACAAGATATGTTTATAATTCCAATAGCGTAGGATACGTTTATATTAAATTACTTAAATTACAAGATATGTTTATACTTCTAATAGCGTAGGATATATTTATATTTAAATGAGTCAAATTAGAAGATATGTTTATACTTCCAATAGCGTAGGATACGTTTATATTAAATTACTTAAATTACAAGATATGTTTATACTTCTAATAGCGTAGGATATATTTATATTTAAATGAGTCAAATTACAAGATATGTTTATACTTCTAATAGCGTAGGATATATTTATATTTAAATGAGTCAAATTAAAATATATTATTATATTTAAATGAGTCAAATTACAAGATATGTTTATACTTCACATAGCATAGGATATGTTTATATTTAAATGAGTCAAATTACAAGATATGTTTATACTTCCAATGGCGTAGGATACGTTTATACTAAATTACTTAAAATACAAGATATGTTTATACTTCTAATAGCGTAGGATATATTTATATTTAAATGAGTCAAATTACAAGATATGTTTATACTTCCAATAGCGTAGGATACGTTTATATTAAATTACTTAAATTACAAGATATGTTTATACTTCTAATAGCGTAGGATATATTTATATTTAAATGAGTCAAATTAAAATATACTATTATATTTAAATGAGTCAAATTACAAGATATGTTTATACTTCACATAGCATAGGATATGTTTATATTTAAATGAGTCAAATTACAAGATATGTTTATACTTCCAATGGTGTAGGATACGTTTATACTAAATTACTTAAAATACAAGATATGTTTATACTTCTAATAGCGTAGGATATATTTATATTTAAATGAGTCAAATTAGAAGATATGTTTATACTTCCAATAGCGTAGGATACGTTTATAATAAATTACTTAAATTACAAGATATATTTATACTTCTAATAGCGTAGGATATATTTATATTTAAATGAGTCAAATTACAAGATATGTTTATACTTCCAATAGCGTAGGATACGTTTATATTAAATTACTTAAATTACAAGATATGTTTATACTTCTAATAGCGTAGGATATATTTATATTTAAATGAGTCAAATTAGAAGATATGTTTATACTTCCAATAGCGTAGGATACGTTTATATTAAATTACTTAAATTACAAGATATGTTTATACTTCTAATAGCGTAGGATATATTTATATTTAAATGAGTCAAATTACAAGATATGTTTATACTTCTAATAGCGTAGGATATATTTATATTTAAATGAGTCAAATTAAAATATATTATTATATTTAAATGAGTCAAATTACAAGATATGTTTATACTTCACATAGCATAGGATATGTTTATATTTAAATGAGTCAAATTACAAGATATGTTTATACTTCCAATGGCGTAGGATACGTTTATATTAAATTACTTAAAATACAAGATATGTTTATACTTCTAATAGCGTAGGATATATTTATATTTAAATGAGTCAAATTACAAGATATGTTTATACTTCCAATAGCGTAGGATACGTTTATATTAAATTACTTAAATTACAAGATATGTTTATACTTCTAATAGCGTAGGATATATTTATATTTAAATGAGTCAAATTAGAAGATATGTTTATACTTCCAATAGCGTAGGATACGTTTATATTAAATTACTTAAATTACAAAATATGTTTATACTTCTAATAGCGTAGGATATATTTATATTTAAATGAGTCAAATTACGAGATATGATAATAATTCTAATAGCATAGGATATGTTTATATTAAATTACTTAAATTACAAGATATATTTATGTTTCTATTAGCGTAGGATATATTTGTATTTAAATTAGTCAAATTACGAGATATGTTTATGTTCCTAATAGCGCAGGATATGTTTAATTTTAAATGAGTCAAATTACAAGACATGTTTATGTTTCTAATAGCGCAGGATATGTTTAATATTAAATGAGTCAAATTATAAGACATGTTTATGTTTCTAATAGCGCAGGATATGTTTAATATTAAATGAGTCAAATTATAAGACATGTTTATGTTTCTAATAGCGCAGGATATGTTTAATATTAAACGAGTCAAATTACAAGATATTTTTATACTTCTAATAGCGTAGGAAATATTTTTATTTAAATGAGTCAAATTATAATATATGTTTATATTTCTAATAGCGCAGGATATGTTTAATATTAAATGAGTCAAATTACAAGATATTTTTATACTTCTAATAGCGTAGGATATATTTCTATTTAAATGAGTCAAATTATAAGATATGTTTATATTTCTAATAGCGCAGGATATGTTTAATATTAAATGAGTCAAATTACAAGATATGTTTATACTTCTAATAGCGTAGGATATATTTATATTTAAATGAGTCAAATTATAAGATATGTTTATATTTCTAATAGCGCAGGATATGTTTAATATTAAATGAGTCAAATTACAAGATATGTTTATACTTCTAATAGCGTAGGATATATTTATATTTAAATGAGTCAAATTATAAGATATGTTTATATTTCTAATAGCGCAGGATATGTTTAATATTAAATGAGTCAAATTACAAGATATTTTTATACTTCTAATAGCGTAGGATATATTTCTATTTAAATGAGTCAAGTTATAATATATGTTTATATTTCTAATAGCGCAGGATATGTTTAATATTAAATGAGTCAAATTACAAGATATTTTTATACTTCTAATAGCATAGGATATATTTCTATTTAAATGAGTCAAATTATAAGATATGTTTATATTTCTAATAGCGCAGGATATGTTTAATATTAAATGAGTCAAATTACGAGATATGTTTATACTTCTAATAGCGTAGGATATATTTGTATTTAAATGAGTCAAATTATAAGATATGTTTATATTTTTAATAGCGCAGGATATGTTTAATATTAAATGAGTCAAATTACAAGATATTTTTATACTTCTAATAGCATAGGATATATTTCTATTTAAATGAGTCAAATTATAAGATATGTTTATATTTCTAATAGCGCAGAATATGTTTAATATTAAATGAGTCAAATTACAAGATATGTTTATACTTCTAATAGCGTAGGATATATTTGTATTTAAATGAGTCAAATTACAAGATATGTTTATATTTCTAATAGCGTAGTTTCCCAAGATACAATGATCAAAACTTATATTTCTAACTTAAAGCCACGAATTACAGTTAGTATAAATATACATTTACATTTACCTAAGTCCTGGGCATTTTTTGCAGTAACTCGTAAAACTGTAACAAAGTTTTAAAAAATATATGCACAAAATATTTCAGCGAAATCATTAAGTAAGTCTTGCACATTTAAGAACCTTAGATTACTACAAATTTGTTTAATTCAATTAATATGATAAGCTTGTTGGATCCCGTACTTTAAAAGGAAAAAAACAACGCGTTTCAAGATCACTGATGTGTCCATCTGTCTCTCCTAGCAATTTTACTCAGAAAATATCTGACGTAGTAATATAGAATTTGCCATAGTTATAAAGACATAAATTTTAAGTAAAAATCCTAGTTATGAAGCAAAAATAATAGCTATGAGGATATTGCTATAGACGTCGACGAAAATATTTCTCAGAAACCGTGTTTTATAGCAACTTTAAGTTTGTTATAATAATGAAACCTACTAACCTACCCACAGGTATCTTGACAGTTGCACTCAAAATTTTTGGAAATATTTTGGACGACAAATAAACTACTCGAATTTTTTTTTCATTTTCATATATCGTTCGAACTATCAGGAAAGAGGAATCATTTTTCATATATCGTTCGAACTATCAGAAAAAGAGGAATCATTTTTCATATATTGTTCGAACTATCAGGAAAAGAGGAGTCATTTTTCATATATCGATTGAACTATCAGGGAAAGAGGAATCATAACGATTACAAAACTATTTCCTTTTTCCAAAATTCTCTGTAAGATATTTCTAAAGATATTCTTAAATATATCCACATAAAAGGTGTCAGCACGTCTACCTCCGGCCTGCTAAAGTAAAATTTATGTAAAAAATTAACTTTGCCAGAAGTTTACCTAAATTTTAAGAGGAAACTTAAACAATGACTTTAAACTTCTTAATTTTTCAGATATTCACGACGTTTTTGTCGTAAAATATATATATATATATATATATATATATATATATATATATATATATATATATATATATATATATATATATATATATATATATATATATATATATATATATATATATATATATATATATATATATATATATATATATATATATATATATATATTACAGTCGTAAAAGATATATTAGGCATTATATTCACGTAGTGAAAAATATACACACTTTTAATGAAAATATTTCGTCAGAGAGTTCTGAGACATTTTTTCATAATTATTCTAATCAGAAAAAGCGAAGTCATAACGATCCCAAAACTATTTCTTTTTCAAAATTCTATGTAAGATATTCCTAAATATATCCACAAAAAAGTGTCACCACGTCTACCTCCGGACTGCTATTGCAAAAAATTAAGTTTTCCAGAAGTTTACCTAAATTTTAAGAGGAAACTAAAGCAAGGATTCTAATTTTCATAATTTTTCAAATATTCACTATGTTTTTATGCCTGCAAAATATATAATCAGTATTATATTTATACGGTGAATAGTAATGTTAATATTTATAAACAGTTTAATGAAAATATTTCGTCGGACAATTTAGGCGAAATACATATTTTTTCGGACACGTTTGCCGTATCAGCGATTATAACATAATGATTGAACTCGCGAGTTACTCTGCTTAGTATATATAGTGAATAGTATTATTAATATTTACAAACAGTTTAATGAAAATATTTCGTCGGACAGTTTAGGCGAAATACATATTTTTTCGGACACGTTTGCCGTATCAGCGATTATAACATAATGATTGAACTCGCGAGTTACTCTGATTATTATATATGGTGAATAGTATTATTAATATTTACAAACAGTTTAATGAAAATATTTCGTCGGACAGTTTAGGCGAAATACATATTTTTTCGGACACGTTTGCCGTATCACATAATGATTGAACTCGCGAGTTTACGCTGCTTATATAGCCTAACAGTGACATATTTCCGAATATTCTAACAACTTTTAGACTCGGATAGAGAGTTCTGAGACACTTTTTCATAATTATTTTAAAACTTTTAAAGTAAAAATCATATACAACATTTTTAAAAACTATTAAAGAAAAACAGTGATATTTTCATTCGTACTAAACAGCATTCGTGTTAGGTTTCATTTTACAAAGTTGTAATGTATATACAGACATACAGAGTGGATTTCAAAAATATTTTATTCTTCAATTTTTACTAAAGTAAAAATCGTATACAACATTTCCAAAAAGTATTAAAGAAAAACTATGGTATTTTCATTGATACTAAACTGCATTTATATTACGTTTCATTTTACAAAGTTATATGTATAGACGTACAGATTTGATTTCAAAAATATTCTGCTTTTCAATTTTTACTAAATTAAAAATCATATACAACATTACCACAAAAGTATTTATTATAAATTGCCTTGCAAACGAAAAAAAGAAAAATACTGAAAATTCACTTTACGTAATGAACCTAATTTTCCAATTTTGTTAAGCTACGCGTTATGGAATTTACTTTGAGAAAAAAAGTTTCTGCGTTTTTTTTTATAATTCGAAAAAATCTAAAGGAAATAAAGGCTGTTGGTTTTTAGACGTCACTTACCATTAAATTTAGTAAAAAAATGTACTTGCAAAGTGCTCTTTCTATAGAAACCATAGTCAATTGGCTGTTTAACTATGAGCCTGCTATTTCAAATTATTTTTTTTGTTTTTTTAATAAATTGTCCTTTGTATTGTATACTCAGTGTTTGATGTTACAAAGAATGGCAATTAAGTAAAAAAATATTAGAACTAATAACTTATGGCAAAAACACAATTTATATGGGCAAGGCATTTCATGTCAATTTTTTAAATAGTTACAAGGGATGGAAAACTAGCTTACCCGAAAGGAAATCGGTAGGAAATAGAAAAGGGAAATAACCATACTCTCTCATATACAGATATCAGAGGAACCTCTTTTGCACACGTTGAATCGTCAAGCTGTACTTGGCTTCGTGTGGCCTCAAAATAACGGTGACATATTCTAATCAGCTCTGTACTAATGAAGTGTATAGCAGGCGAATTGAGGATATGGATTGAAAATATTTTTTGAATTATCACGAGCGGCTAAAATGTTTATTGAATACATGATTTTTAACGTATATTCCTTTATTTAATAACAAAAAACCATTTAAAATTCCACTTTTGCTAAAGTAATGTTGAATATATTTGGCGTTAATTTTGTAGAAATGCATTATTCATAATTAAATGAAACTACGTGATTTAGTATTATTTCCACTTTGTTTAAGTTTTTTACCGCGATCTAGGTTTCGTTGTGTAGCAACATCTTCAGGTGGGCAATTACCAAAGATCTTTGCCAATAGCCCACCTGAAGATATTGTAATACAACTAAACCTAGATCGTGGTAAAGAAGTTAAACAAAGTAGAAATAATACTACACCACGTAGTTTCATTTAATTGTGAATAATGGAAGATTGTTCAAACTATATGTACAAAATAAATTCTGTCGACTTACCTTTTCTTGCTAAGTATCCTTCTGTTAATCATTTTTTCTGGTTTAGTAGCAATGGGCTACAGAAAACATTACTTCCGTTTATTCAATGTGATTGATGCAAAGATAAATTATATAGAACAAAGACATAAAGAAAGAAGAAAACAAAATTAAAACTAAAGAAGTAAAAGTTTATGTTCAATGTAATTTTCCCGGGTTTCCATCTTCATAAATTTTGCGACTATCATTATAGCATTATAAAAATTAAAATAAAATATTATAAACCCACACTTTTACAGATGCATAATATGGATAACGTCTTACAAGAAGATTTTAAAATCTATTAAAATTTGCAGAATATTAACAAAACTTGTTTGGATCAAGCCAATAATTTGTTCTTCCAATTTCACATAAACCTTCGCGTACCTAGCTCGTTTCTGAAAAAGCACTAAAATTTATTCTTCTGTCAAACTTTATTTCTTTTATATGACGATTATTTATAGCTTTTATCTATACTGCCAGGTCTATTGTCACATTTCAAATAAATAATATAGTTGGCCCTATCATACGAAACGTGTTATATATAATTCGATACCTATGTATGCATCATCACTTGCACTAAAACACGTACTAAATGAATACATGTATATTCATTTCATCATCTCTTCCACGTTCATGATATTATGGATCTATGTTCTCTACGTTATTAGTTTTTCTCACACCCGAGACCTGAGAATTATGAGTACTCCAGATGGTGAGAATACGCGAGATAGTGTGTCCACAAAAACTACTAATTTTCAATTAATTATATAATTTTAAAATATCGATGTGGATTATTATTAACAGAAGCGCCCCATTTTCGTCTGTGTTGTTACCTCTTAAGAAATTGTTTACCCAAATTATAATATCTTAATTGTTTGATCCTGAAAACTGTAAAATTTAATTAGTTAAAAAATTGGAATTTGGGAGATGTCTTTGGAGAATTTGGTGTAATATTTGAAATTTCCGCTGTCATATTTAATTTTAGAATATTTTATCTATTTAAATATATTATTTCTAAAAGGTGCATTTTGGTCAAGCGGCTCGATCTCTTTAACTACTGCACGAAAAAAAATAAAAAAATATCCACTTAAAGCTTATGTTTTCTACTTTGGGCGAAAAATATAAAAAAATTCGAAAAAAATCTTTTTGTTAATAAAAAAATTAATTTTTATAACAATTGGCATGAGCGCCATCTGTGGGCGACACATCAAATATCTTAGCCAAATTGTATACTTGGAACACGCTAGATGGCGATATAGTGCGAAGACTTCGCACGGGTCAGCTTTTTTTATTAACAAAAAGATTTTTTTCGAATTTTTTTATATTTTTCGCCCAAAGTAGAAAACATAAGCTTTAAGTGGGTATCTTTTTTATTTTTTTTTGGTGCAGTAGTTAAAGAGATCGAGCCGCTCGACCAAAAAACACCTTTTAGAAATAATATATATATAAGTAGAAGCTTTATCACTACATTAAACGCTAATTAATATAAATAACTTTTTCTTCTCTTTTTGAATTGCTTAAGTACGGGACCGATTTTCAAATTTTATAGCGCGCTTTTTAACCTCTGCTTTTAGCACACTAGACTTGTTGTTTTCTTTTTGTATTAACAAAAAAAAACAAAAAATTATTTACAAAAGTAACAAAATAATTTTGTAAGTTAATGTGTACACACACACTCGTACGTACGCATGTACACACACGCGCGCGCACGCACACACACACACATATTTAATGATATTGTATTTTAATATTCATTTTATATAATAAAATGGTAAAATGTGCAAACAAAATGGTAAAATTTAACCTAAATTCTTCGGCAATTGGTTGTGGTCGGAATAAACATTTTAGAAATTTAACATGGCGGCCATAATAATACTTCATATAATCAATGCACCGCATAAATCGATGCAAATGTATATCGTACTGCCGCAAGCAGGTATATTTATATGGGTCGATTTCCCGGAGTTGGTGGGTAAAATTATCTTGCTGATGTGGTAAAATTATTTTACCGTGTGCGTAGGGCGGGGCGCTAGTAGAAGGACCGCGGTGGAAAAGGACCAGAAAAAGGAGCGGGGTGGAGGGATTTTTGGCTACAGGCAGCCGCGAAGAGACCTGTGCTTCTTCTGGATCACTCTATAATCTGAGCCCGAGGCATATCGCATCCTTTCCGTCTCTTATTATCGACGCCATTTTGTAAATTTTAAAAATACGTAATTATTTCAAAATAATTGCGATTTATTTAATATATGTGTTATTTTTCATCTTATTTTTATTATGGCTGGTGTTTTTGCGCTTGCAGAAAAATTATAAAGTCATATCGACTCCGAAGAACGTTCTCTCAAAAGAATTCTCTATTGACACACGACCGCTTGCAATGGCTGCCGTAAGCAACTGACACTAATATGTGTGCCTACACGCGATCTGTTGTGAATTTTTTACGCTTAATATAAGAAGGGGGCATATCTATATTATTTAAATCTTTGCAGCAAATTTGAATAGCCCACAGCCATCTGCAGGCTCGTTACAAATGATTTTCTCAACTATCCCACCAGGAAAGCAATCGGTGGCATCGTCTGATAATTAAAATGATCAAGTATTTTTATTTAGGGTCCGTTTGTAAAGTGTGCAATAAAGAAAGTACACTAAAAAAACAACAGATGACGTTAAATGCATTCAACTTGGTATAGTGTCATATGAGTGGAGCTAAATGCCATCCAACAATGTGGCGTCTGGCGCTATGTTTTTTTTGCTTTCCTGTGTGGTTGGTTTTACGGGCGAGTAAAAAACTTGGCGACCAAAAATTTGCTCTGAAAATGTGTTTTAATTTCACATACCTTTTCTTTATCTTGTACTTTTTAATATAGTTGGTTCATATGGATTTTTATGTTAGTTTAGTTATTGTTAAATTATATTGTGATATTGTGTTTGAGGATTTGTGAAGGGTCACATAAAATGGCTTGGCTGTAATCTGTAACTAGACCCACACTACCAAAATACTTGGTAAGTATTTTTCACATTATTTTTTGGGAATGTGATATGAAGTAAACCTGCTAAACCTAGGCAACCAATAAAGCAGAAGAGAATAGGCTACTCATCTTTGAAAGAAAATCCTTTTATCAATTTTTGGAGCGGTCAAGAAAATAATATATGGAGAAGCTTATATAACAATGAAATTTATACTAAATATGAGCAAGCAAACATTTTGAGAGTAATCAAGTCCTATAGTATCAGATGGTTGGGATACGTTTTTCGACGGGAAGATCTGGACCCAGTTAAAATACTGACTTTGAAGATTGAAGGTACAAGGAGAAGAGGAAGACCACCTACAAGGTTGTAAACAGGCGGAGAAACCTTGCATCAAGTCGTGTTGCCTAGAGGGAACAGGTTGAGAAATTCTTGGCCTGCACCAGGCTGTAGAACTGACAAAGAAGAAGATATGCAGTAAATATCATAAACTTTATAGGGGATGGTCGGATAGTCCTGGATACTTAAATGAATTACAAATAAAAATACCAATAAATAAAATTTATGTCTTTATTTTCCTCTTAAAATAAAACTAGAAACTCCTCCAATCATATTAATTAACAATTAGTAGTAATATCATTTTTGAAAAAAAATACGTTAAAAATACTTTCGTCTTAGATTTTTGTCGACACAAAAGTTGGCAGGTAGCCCCGGACATGGTAATCAATGATGGCCCAATCGTTCTTTGGCCTCACAAACATCACAAAAATAATAATCATCTGAAGAATCTATTTAAACACAATCTTCATGGGCACAGTCTTTCCATTCACGGCATTGAATCCAGTCCTCTTTAAATGTTTCTTCGTATATGACACACTCGGTCTCTTTTTCTCTAACTTTATGGGAGACATTGAATATTTTTCTTAGTTTTCAACGTTTTTTTGTTGTTTTTTGGTTTCGGTGCATTTTTCACAGTTTCAGCCTTTACGTTTTTGTTGCTTTGCTTTGTCTTTTGTATTGCCTTTACTTTTTTGTCTTTCTTCTACATCTTTTTTTATGGAAAATATTTTATAATCTCATTCTTCTGCGTTTTTAGAGCCGGCGTTATCAAGCTTTTTTAGATGCATCAGGAAGTGGTGACAGCAGTTTTAATAAATCTGTTGAGCTGGTTGAAGGCACCGGTTCAGTTGCAAACAATATATGACTTGTAAGGAACACTGGCGATAAAGAATGGACTACTCAAGTTTGATTGGACTTATTTTCTTTACAAGAAGCTTCATGCGCAACGTCAGTCATCATTGGTGGTAAAAAATAAATATAAGTAAAGATTTCAGGGTTGAAAGGGTAAATTCCTGTGCATTTTAACCCGTTTTATGCTGTATCAACCCTTGCGGCTCTGGTAAAGGCTTCATCCACAGAAGCAGCAATATCATAACCAGTGATTCTCATCACAAGTTTTCGTCTCATTCATGCTGAACTTTCTATTACAAATTCAGTCTTAAAAGGTTCAAAAAACCTCCTTGCCAACGGCTGTAATTTATGTACTCAGTATATGAATATGATGTTTACATGCATACCTCCAGCTCTTTATGACTAGCATGGCCATTCAAAATAAGAAGACATATTTTTTCTATTGGCTAAACATGTTGTTTAAAATGCTGTAACCATTGCAACGATACTTCATCGTTCATCAAGCCGCTCTCTTGCGAAATAGCAACACTATCTGGCGGAGTTCTTATCATCAAGCGACCGTTCTTATCCATTTTCTTCCGAAGAAAAATGAAAAGAGGTATTATAAAATGACCTACGACATTCATTGCAAAAGTTAATATGATATTTTGACCCCTTTCTTCATATGTTAATTTGCCAACCTCTTTTTTCTTTCATCGAAATTACTTTATCATTTTTATGTACATTTGATATCCCTGTTTTAAATTCGAGAAGGAGGGGATTTATATTTCTCTTGTATGTAATTAAGCTGGTCAAAGAAACGGTTGACTTATGGATTAAAGCTTGCGCAATGCTAGTCAATTCGGGAATTCTGAATACAATATTTTTTTCTAAAACTGTAAAAAAGTATTTTTTGCGATTCCCCTCCCTTTATTAAATCTATGTGGGATTTTGAGACTTTCTATTAGATAAAATGCCATTTTCAGAAACTCCTCCCTATTCGATTGCATCAGACGATTATCCAGTTCTTTAACATGCTCATAAATTTGCACAGAAAAGTTCTCAAAAAATGTGGATTTAAATTGTCCTAACTTCCGTTGAGAAGTAATCTCTTTGCCACTTTTTAAAACTTGTTACATCATGTCTGTCTGTCGCTTGTCTTACTGATAATTTGGCTTCTTTCACACATTTAACTGCTTCTTTCATTTTAAAGAGCTTCTTGGTTCATCATACTTGTCTGTCGCTTGTCTTACTGATAATTTGGCTTCTTTCACATATTCAACTGCTTCTTTCATTTTATTTTCATCCCATTTTCCTCTATTACTAATTCTTCCCTTAAATTTCGGAAAACTTCAAGTCTTTCTGCAACAATAGTAGCAACATTTTAAAATACTTTCCATAAATAAGCAAACTAACAATACAATTGTAATTTGTTAAAACAATATTATTAAATTCAAAATTAACAACAATGTCCAGGGGTACTCTACATTATCGTGTTGGGGAGGTACCCGATCACGGGTCATACAACATTTCTAAACAAAGCTCTTAAATTTTACAAGAAATGTTTCAAATATTGTTAGAAACTTTAAATACATAAAATTCCCTACAACATTAAAAAATAGTACTCACACTTACTTATTGTACTTGCTAACCTTCAATGAAGTTTGACAAGGGCGAAAAATTTTTTTTGGCGGGAACAAAACACTCACTCACGTCTTACTCACTCGGCGCCTACGCCACGACTGATTTGATTTTTTTTTACTAATGAACGCACACATTTAAAGTAAAGTTTTATCTACCTAACGTGGTTCGTTTCTTAAAAACTTAAAAGTCCGCGGTTACCCGCCGTTCGGGGCTACCCGATCTTCCCCTCACTTATTACTTTACCGTGATTATAATATTAAATTCGAAATTATATTATGCTGAGTAATTCGAACGTAAATTATAAGATGTATTAAAATTTTTCAACAAATAAAAATTCCGTGAACGTAGAGATTAACCCAAAATATTCAAAAAGATGTTATACCCACGAATGATACCCAAATGTTTTGCTTTTGTACGGCCATACATAGGTTCAAATTGTGTCGCCGAAAAAGTGGGCAATCGGGTGCAATGCCCGCAATTATAGAGTTTGTGAGGAGCACTTTATAATTCAAGATTTTAAAATAATTTTCTCCTGCAAAATTTGTACGTTTCAATGCAAGGCAGAGTCAAAATTTGCCGACATCGACAGAAGATATTATAATGAAATCAGAGATGAAAAAAAAATCAGCTGAGTACCAATTCAAGCGCAGTGGAAGCAGCGATAAACAAGCAACGTATAGAACAAGGGAACGTCAGACCAGGCGCAGTTGTGGCAGAGGATCGCCAGCAAAATATCATTTGTTTCTACAAAGGGGCCTCTAAGAAAATACGGTAGTTGACTCATTCTAAATTTTGATATTTTTCGTACAATATTGTGGAATATAAGTTAATTCAAAACCAATCTTGAAAAAAATTCAAAAATTGATTGAAAAATAAGCGAGTTATAGGCTTCTAAATTTAAAGATACGGATAGAGTTGGGTATATCCCTGTCTCTTTTCCTCTTGTGGAATATAATATGCAATATTAAAAATGACCTCACAAGACAGTATTGCCGTCCTTGTCTAAAGGTTAAATTTAAACTTTTATAATTCGGTCAATTTTTAAGATTATTTAAAAAAAATTTCATGCTTCATCAGCTTATACCTTGAAATTATGATTAATGGAATAAAAAAAATTAGTCAAATACTCAATTTAATACAATCATTGATTGAATATATTTGGCATTAATTTTGTAGAAATTCATTGTTGACAATTAAATGAAACTATGTGATGTAGTATTATTTCTACTTTCTTCAAATTGTTTACCACGACCTTGGTTTCGTTGTATTCCAAAATATTCAGGTTACACCATCTTTGCTAATATCCCACCTGAAGATGTTATAATACAACGAAACTTAGGCCGTAGTAAAGAACTTAAAGAAAGTAGAAATAATACTACGTCACCTAGTTTAATTTAATTATGAATTGTTAAAACAATCAATAAAATTTAACGCAAATATATTTTTTGCAATTTATTCTTAGTCTAGATAACGTAGATTTGAACTTGTATTTACATGATTATACTGTTTACCGCTTATAACGCACTCCATTAAACACGAAATATGAATAGACTGTAATTTGATGAGATATCAAATAAAATTTCTCATAATTCCGTTTTATATATAAAGACTTGTAACTAATTATATAAAATGTATCTTGCGCGACATATTCTTTCTTTTTAATTTTTAATTATATCTAATCCATTTTAATCGGCCATTATCCCTAGTTACCAGATAAGATGAATACCAGACAGTAACATGGATATCCATTTCATTTTAAATTTAAACACCATTTACCAAATAATATTTTGATAAATGATGATTCATGATGCAATCCCGAATTGTTCATAATTATAAGAAAGCACACTTCTGAAAGTAGTTTTTACCAAGCCAGGAGTTTCGGAGAGAAGCAACAAACAAAGATTAAGGTGAGAACTTCAAGCTTGAAAAAGACATGTACAGTGAACAAGACGATTAAACAGCTGAGATAAAAATTAAGGATATTGCAGAAACATAAACAGTACAGTAACTTAGAAAAAAATAAAAATTTATAAAGTAAAATGCCAAAGAAGACATGTACAGTGAACAAGACGATTAAACAGCTGAGATAAAAATTAAGGATATTGCAGAAACATAAACAGTACAGTAACTTAGAAAAAAATAAAAATTTATAAAGTAAAATGCCAAAGAAGACATGTACAGTGAACAAGACGATTAAACAGCTGAGATAAAAATTAAGGATATTGCAGAAACATAAACAGTACAGTAACTTAGAAAAAAATAAAAATTTATAAAGTAAAATGCCAAAGAAGACATGTACAGTGAACAAGAAGATTAAACAGCTGAGATAAAAATTAAGGATATTGCAGAAACATAAACAGTACAGTAACTTAGAAAAAAATAAAAATTTATAAAGTAAAATGCCAAAGAAGACATTTACAGTGAACAAGACGATTAAACAGCTGAGATAAAAATTAAGGATATTGGAGAAACATAAACAGTATAGTAACTTGGAAAGAATAAAAATTGATAAAGTAAAATGTGACCTACTGAATGGAATAACCCAATCATTTTACTGTATATTATTTACATTTTACTATATATATACAAGACTGAGGTAAATTTTGCCAGGTTAATAATTAAAATTAAAATAATAAGACAATCTGTATAAAATAAAGTGTTGCATTAATATAGATTAACAATAGCTCGATGTTTCAATGCAATTCTGAAGTTAGTTATGAATGTAAAATACAAACAGACTACAGAACTGAGTAGCGTTGATCGCAGTTTATTAATTCACCAATATTGTAACTAATTTTCTTCGCATAATGTCTTAAATTCCGTTTTTCTTCGACGAACGTCCGCGCCGCCTGTTCGACCAACATTTTGGTTTCGGCATGAAGCCTCACGATATGCTATCCATCGCGGATCCTTTCATGTCTACCGAATTCAACATGCCATGGAGACATTTGGCGGCCGCCATTAGAGATAAATATAAAATTAAAGTAAAAATTTAAAAAAACTCCTTTACCACGACCTAGGTTTCGTTGTATTACAACATCTTCAGGTGGGGCTATTGAAGATGAGATGTTGTAATCTTTGCTAATAGTTGTAATACAATGTTGTAATACAACGAAACCTAAGTCGTGGTAAAGAACTTAAATAAAGTAGAAATACACTAGAATACATCATGAAGTTTCATTTAATTGTGAATAATGAATTTCTACAAAATTAATGCCAAATATATTCCATATATATCATTTATATCAGTTTCAACACAAAATGCCGAAATGGAACCAAAAATGTTCAAGTAGTCAATAATGATAATTTACTTGAAAATGTTTTAACGTAATATTTTGACAAAAGGCATCTAAATACGTCTAATAAAATATATATTTATATAAATATATAAATACAAAACTTGACTTAAAAATTTTATCAAAATCTGGAAATACATTTCTTCCATTAATAGGATATACCAGAGGGTGGTTAATGACATCCATAATATTAGAAAATAGATAGTTTTGTGTATGTATTCTTTTATTTTCAACTATATGTGCTATACATAAACCAATTATGATAATAGATAATTGTTTGTATGAAAATAGATAATTGTTTGTGTGTATTCTTTTATTTTCAACTATATGTGCTATACATAAACCAATTATGATAATAGATAATTGTTTGTATGAAAATAGATAATTGTTTGTATGTATTCTTTTACTTTCAACTATATGTGCTATACATAAACCAATTATGATAATAGATAATTGTTTGTATGAAAATAGATAATTGTTTGTATGTATTCTTTTATTTTCAACTATATGTGCTATACATAAACCAATTATGATAATAGATAATTGTTTGTATGAAAATAGATAATTGTTTGTATGTATTCTTTTACTTTCAACTATATGTGCTATACATAAACCAATTATGATAATAGATAATTGTTTGTATGAAAATAGATAATTGTTTGTATGTATTCTTTTACTTTCAACTATATGTGCTATACATAAACCAATTATGATAATAGATAATTGTTTGTATGAAAATAGATAATTGTTTGTATGTATTCTTTTACTTTCAACTATATGTGCTATACATAAACCAATTATGATAATAGATAATTGTTTGTATGAAAATAGATAATTGTTTGTATGTATTCTTTTATTTTCAACTATATGTGCTATACATAAACCAATTATGATAATAGATAATTGTTTGTATGTATTCTTTTATTTTCAACTATATGTGCTATATATAAACCAATTATGATCCAATACTACTTCCAAAAATAATCCATCTGATCACCATTGGAGGCTTAAAGATATATTTTTGAAATTATTACATTTTATGCAAATTCTATAATTTTAAAATCTCAGATGAACTTATCCTTTTTTAAATGGTAATGTTATTTAATAAAATTATTTTAATAAAAAATTTAATTTAATTTTTTTAATGTCCTTTTTAATTTATTTAAATAATATGAATTCAATATTCTACCATAACTCCAGCAATATGGTAGTTGATTCATTCTAAATTTTGATATTTTTCGTAAAATATTGTGAAATATAAGTTAATTAAAAACCAGTCTTGAAAAAAATTCAAAAGTTGATTGAAAAATAAGCCAGTTGTAGGCTTCTAAATTTGAAGATACGGATAGAGTTAAGTATATCCCTGTCTCTTTTCCTCTCGCAGAATATAATGTGCAATATTAAAAATGACCTCACAACAAAGTATTCCCGTCCTTGTCTAAATATTAAATTTAAACTTTTATAACTCGGTAAATTTTTAAGATTATTAAAAAAAATTTTGACTCTTCTTCAGCTTGTACCTTGAAATTATGATTAATGAAATAAAAAAAATTAGTCAAATACCCAATTAATGGCGATACTCCCTACTTGGCGCCATTTGCAGGCTCTCTAGATTTGTAATATATCGTGCACTACTTAATGTTTTGGTCTCATGGACTTCATACAAAACCGATCATTTTTCTTGTGTGGTTGTCCATGAAAACTTTACAGTCTTATCCTGTCCTTTATCTATGCTATTATGGAAGTTATTTCTACGCTTGTCCATGGACAAAGCCGATTTATATTATTTATATCCTTGCAGCAATTTCGGACAACCTACAGCTGTTCGGAGGCTGGTGTCAGACGTTTTGTTCAGATATTTTTTAAGCCTTGGTTAGCATTTGCTGAAATCTTATAATGGATAAGAAGCCATAGCTCCAAACTAAGCATAAAATGGCTTCATGATTATATATCCAACTTCCGACACTAATGATTCATGTCCTAGCAATTATTATATTGGTATTTTTTTCTGTACAATGCACTTGTGTCGCTATAGCCATCTTATATACATATATAGAGCATGATCTCATTATTCTACAAGGAGAACCATTTTTTGCAATGTTGACATCTTTTCTCTATACCACATTTCTTTCTTCCACGATCAATATTAAATCGAAAATGTAACCAAATGCAATTTTCATAATTGTTTTTAAAATAATTCATTTGAATATATTTTATGTTTTAATTTATAGCCAGAATCTTGCAGTTATCGAATAATTTTTCTTCATTAAAATATTATTTTATTTCTTTATGTTCTAATAAGAAAATTACATTTTAGTATGACGAGCTCTCTTTATATAAATCATTGTGAAAGCTGACCGAGTGTCGGTGGACATTTTCTCATTGTCTAGTTTTTAAATATAGCACAGAGTTGTTTTCCATTGGTTTTCTCAAATATGAATGCGCTTTTCGATTAACCATTCTTTATTTGAATTCATATAAAAGTGTATAATTAAATAATGAAAATAGTTTATAAGTCAAAAACAATTATTAATTTTTAATTTTTAAATGAAAAACAATTTGTTTTCTAGCCATTTTCAAAATCGACAGTAAACTATATTTGAAAAAATATATATATTTGACCATATTGGCAAAAAGATTATTTCGATGAAAATTTCCTTACTGAAAAAAAAATTACTGTCAATTTCTGTAATATATAGAGAGTAACTTTCAGTGGTTTTTTTCTAACATAAATACGCTTTTCGATTACTCATTTTGTAACAAATCCTAATTTTAATTTCTACAACTACAAAAAAACAAAATATTTTAGGAAATGAATCCACTTAGATTCATTTCCTAAAATATTTTGTTTTTTTTTAAATTATTTACACTAAAAAAATGTTGTTAAAGTATTATTTTCTAAATCGAGAACCTACTATAGTTAAAAAAAACGGGATCATTGTACATCATACAAATTCCAATTACTTTATTTACCACAAGTCATCACATATGTTGACTTCCTAGCATATTATATAAATAATATATATATATATATATATATATATATATATATATATATATATATATATATATTATCGTAAATACCTCAAAAAATACAAAATCTAGAATAGTTGTAATAGTTTTCCTATAATATTTATCCAGGCTTCTAAAACCCTGTTTTTTTCATAATTTTAGGTACAGTAGTTTCGGAAATAAAGGATGAAGAAAAATTTTGTTCATATTTTCCAATCTCCCTGAAGATAAACTACCTAATACTATGAAAAAATATTGTTTACACCCTTATGACTAGCTCTTTCAAAACATAGCACACTATTTAAGGAATTTAAAACAAAAAACTCCTTAACTTTCCTCTAAAATGTTATGTATTAGCAATTGAGAAATATGCGGTAAATGTCTCAATAGCTATGCTATGTTTTATTACTAAGCTATTCTTTATTACTAAGCCAAATTTTAAGTTTCTACGTCAACCTGTTTTTGGGAGAAACGGCTACGACAGATGGACACGTCAATAATCTCATAAGGGCCTTAAACATTGCATAAATTAAACCTTAAGAACCGTGACATATGTATCTTTGCCTATCCGATATATATATATATATATATAAGGTTGGCTAAACGGGTTTTTTCGAAAATAATTTTGAAAATATGGAAAAGTTCTAGAAGCTTCCGTGATCAAAGATATATAAAGGGCGCGACGCGTTCTCACTTATTCAGTATTACTAAGTAAGACTCTGCACTGCTAACACGCATAAAATATGGATGGCATTAAGACGCATACGAAACACTGTCTACTCTACGAGTACTAGTCTGCTCTGCAGGTATTAACCTGTTGCCGATGCTACGCATAACATCCCTGAAAAAACTCCTGAAAAAATATCTGAAGCTATTGCGAAACGATGGTTCTAGCGATTTTGCAACGGCGATTATTCCCTGAGCGATTAACCATGCTCTGGTTAACTGGTAGAATTGAAGAGGGACAGGTTACAATCGTTAATTGAAGAAGATAGCTGATTAACTTCACGCTGGCTAGTAATGGAGCTAGGGTGCTTCCACGGAACTATAGAGAATCATTTACAGCACTTGGGAAAAAGCTTGAACCACACCAACTTATCCCGGACCAGCCCTGTCCTCATATGGCCAAGCAGACCCGCTGAAAGTTTTCGATTTTGGTTAGACACAGATATCCCACCCGCCATATTTCCCAGACCTTGCACCCACAGAATATTGTTTCTTTAGATTTCTCAGCAACGCCACACGGGAAAAAAAACTTTGATGATGAAGACCACATACAACACTTCATAACCAACTTTTTTTTCATTTCAAGCTACCCGAATTTCACGCAGATGCTATCCACTCCCTACCATTGCCTTATACATAATGATGGTTATTAACATATCGATAACTAATTCATTTTAAATTGAAAATATAATAAAAAATTATAACATTAATAACCGTTTATTATTATTAGCCTACCTAATATATATATATATATATATATATATATATATATATATATATATATATATATACATTTGTCGGATAGGCAAACATACATATGTCACGGTTTTTAGGGTTTAATGTATGCAATGTTTAAGGCCCTTATGAGATTATTGACATGGCCATCTGTCGTAGCCGTTTCTCCCAAAAATAGCTTGACGAAACTTAAAATTTGGCTTAGTAATAAAGCATAGCTTAGTAAAAAAACATAGCATGGCTATTGAGACATATGCGCATTAACCGCATATTTCTCAATTGCTAATACACAACATTTTAGAGGAAAGGTAAGTAGAACATATTAAGTAAATGATTTTTCTTTAAATTCCTTAAATAGTGTGATATGTTTTAAAAGAGCTAGTCATAAGGGCGTAAACAATATTTATCCATAGTATTAGGTAGTTTATCTTCAGGGAGATTTGAAAATATGAACAAAATTTTACTTCATCCCCTATTTCCGAAACCCCTGTATCTAAAATTATGAAAAAAACAGGGTTTTACAAGCCTACACAAATATTATAGGGAAACTATAACAACAATTCTAGATTTTGTCATTTTTGAGGTATTTACGATAATATGTCCCCTTACTTAATTATATCAGATAATATTAATATTTATATAATATGCTAGGAAGTCAATATATGTGATGACTTATAGTAAATAAAGTAATTGGAATTTGTACGAGGTACAATGCTCCCACTTACTTACTATAGTTGGTTCTCGATTTAGGAAATAACACTTTAACAAATTTTTTTCAAATATTGAATATATTTGGTGTTAATTTTGTAGAAATTCATTATTCAAGTGGGATATTAGACAACATCTTCAGGCGGGATATTAGCAAAGATCTTTGCTAATGGAGCACCTGAAGATGTTGTAATACAACGAAACCTAGGTCGTGGTAAAGAAATTAAAGAAAGTAGACATAATACTACATTACATAGTTTCATTTAATTGTGAATTTTTTTCAGTTTAAATAATTTTAAAGAAACGAAATATTTGAAACCAAAAATATTTCAGGAAGTGAATTCACGTACGTAGGAATTAGGATAAAATTAGGATTTGTTACGAAATGAGTAATCGAAAAGCGTATTTATATTAGAAAAAAACCACTGAAAGTCACTCTCTATAGATTAAAGAAAATGACAGTAATTTTTTTTCAGTAAGGAAATTTTCATCGAAATAATCTTTTTGGCAATATACCAAAAATATTTTTTTTTCAGATATAGTCTACTGTCTATTTTGAAAATTACTAGAAAACAAATTGTTTTTCATTTAAAAATTAAAAATTAATAATTGTTTTTGACTCGTAAACTATTTCTGAGAAATAATTCACTTTTATAGGAATTAAAATAAAGAATGGCTAACCGAAAAACGCATTCATATTTGAGAAGACCAATGGAAAACAACTCTGTGGTATATTTAAAAACTAGGCAGTGTTTTTTTCCACAGTGAAAATTTTCACCGACACTTGGTCAGTTTTTTACAATGATTTATATAAAGAGCTCGTCACGCTATAGTGACATTTTCTTATTAGGACGTAAACAATTAAAATAATATATTTTAAACGACGAAAAACTATTCGATAGCTGCAAGATTCTTGCTATAAATTAAAACATAAAATATATTCAAATGAATTATTTTAAAAACAATTATAAAAATTGCATTTGGTTACATTTTCTATTTAATATTGTTTGTGGAAGAAATAAATTTGGTATAGAGAAAAACTGTCAACATCGCAAAAAATGGTTCCCTTGTAGGGTCCTCCATGTATTTATGTATATATATATATATATATATATATATATATATATATATATATATATATATATATATATATATATAGTACATGGAATCACATCGATGAGTATCGGGTCCTCAATCATCCTGCGTTAGTTAGTTTGTCCAGAATCAAATATATATTATAACTTTACAATCGACAACGCAAGGAAATAATGTTGCACTAGTAAAAAAGTAACGATCGTAAAAATGTCGCAATAAAACGTACTAATTCAATAAGTTACGTTTCAATCTTCATACATGAAGCTGCGCGTACAACTCTATCTGGGTCAGAATCAAAATGGATTTACATTCGCTCTATAAATTCCGATGTATTGGACGGTAAGTTTAATCTTCCTACTTACTGCCATCTAAAGCCAATAAATGTTTATTTTGGAAGCTTAAATTCGTATATTGAGAAATAAGACCGTAACGAAAAGTGAAACACATCGGTAGTGAGCGATAAATAGTTGCCCGCGCTGTCACTCAGACCGTCAGTGAATAGCGTACCGCGAGTAAAGTAAGCCTAGCTCGTTTCAGTTTTCGTTATGCTTTCAGTCTTAATAAAGAACATATACATCTTTATTTACGAACTAGTTGTACCCGCGGTTTCACCAGCGTAAAATTATCTTCATTATGTGTCTAATTACTTTTAAATACGATATTCCAAAGTTCTTTAAAAATCAGTTTCCTGTGGTGCTTTGGAATATACTATTTTACTAGCTTTATTTGATTTCAATAGAACTATAAATTTATTTTTACCGCTGCCTGATCTAAAACAAAGCAACAAAAAGTTAGGGATAGAAACGAAAGAGAAAACATATTCTTCACGTAACTTGATTCGGTCTGAGCGGGGTTTATATACTCTGCATAATCAGTCAATATAAAATCGATTTCTCTCCATTTTGCACATTTAAACAGTCATAGGCAGATATTCCCTGTATAATCCAGAGTATTCCCTGTATAATCAGTCAATAAATAAGTCGTTTCCTCTCCACTTTCCACTATCTAAGCAGCCAACAAAAAGATATGCCCTGTATTATCCAGAGTATTCCCTATATAATCAGTAAATAAATAAGTAAAAATCGACTTATTAATTGACCGATTATAAAGGTAATATTCTTTATAATTAGTCAATAAATAAGTCGACTTCTCTTTACCTTACACTATTTAAGCAGTCACAGACAGATATGCCCTGTATAGAACAGAGTATTCCCTGTAGAAGCAGTCAACAAATAAATAAAAATCGGCTTATTTATTGACTGATTATACAGGGAATACTCTACGTAATTAGTCGATTTCTCTTTACCTTGCACTATTTAAGTAATTACAGACAGATATGCCCTGTATATTCCAGAGTATTCCCTGTATAATCAGTCAATAAATAAGTCGATTTTTCTCTACGTTATACTACTTAAGCAGTCACAGAGAGATATGCTCTGTATAATCTAGAGTATTCCCTGCATAATCAGTCAATAAATAAGTAAAAATTGACTTATTTATTGACTGATTATACAGGTATTACTCTGTATAATCAGTGAGTAAATGAGTCGATTTCAGTATTCCCCAATTTATTTTACGTTATTTATTACCGTTAGATTATTACGTAGAGATAGCTCTACGAATTATAGCGTAATAAGACATAGTCTAAAATCTTCCTTAAACTATTGACTTTTTAACATAAAAAGATCATGAAAATCGAATGCATATTTGTATATATTAGCGCGAACAAACAAACAAACTCTTCCGCTTTGTTTATTAGTGTACATAACATCATAAACGTTTTCGTCAGTATTACTGCTTTACACTTCAATATAATAATATATATTTTCTATCAATAAAGTTTTCTTGTTATGGTTCCGTACCTGAACAGTAAAAATTGAACCCTTAAAGTGAGACTTAGCTGTCTGTCGCTGTTTGTTTTCAGTAACTGCTATCAACTCGAATTTTGTCATAGTCACAGAATTTACTCGTCCAAAATTCTTTCTTGCCAGAAATGGATGCCATATTTCAGGTGAGAAAGAATTTTGGAAACATTTTTTTTTTATTAAAAATGAAGTCCGAAATGAAACAAGGTAAAACGAGGTACCATACGAAAAGACTCCAAGCATTCCAAAACTGTTTTTCTTTTAATTTTGAGCTGCATATTTTTAAGGTTATAACCAGAAATATGTAAAGCAATCATGCGACCCTTTTAATAAATTAGTCCCAAATAAATATTTTTAACTTTGATTTATTTGGGCTAGTTTTTAGGTATCCCGTTGAAGTTTTGGGTATCCCGTGAAGGTTTTAGGTATTTCCCGTAAAAATGGAATCTCTATGTAATCACTCATAGTCCGTCTGTCCGTCTCTTGCAGGCGTTTTTCTCCGAAATCGCTTAACGTGGAAAATTTAAATTTTACATATTAATAAAGCATTATATAATGTACATATTTAAATATATTATATATTCTAAACAATTTTTCTTCACACTTTTCAGGTACATAATGGATCGAAGAATTGAGGAGAACTTACTGATTGTGGCGTTGTTTTGCTTAATATTGGACTCACATATCGTTTCCGGCGTAAGTATTTACATACATAACATCTTGTTATATTTAAATTTTACCACATCTACAATATTTATCCTCCTTAAGAAGCGTGGAAAAATCCCCATTTAATTTTTCTTTTCCTACGTTTTATGCTCATTCAGAAGTTAATTGTTTCCGTTCTTAATTATTAAGCGGCATCTCTCCCCTTGGCAGCAACCACACTTCCCTGTTCTGGGTCAGCTGTCCGATCTGGGTCTAGTCCAACCCTCTCATCCATATCTCAACCGTTAAATATAGATATTTCGAGAATCGTTTTTATATATTTATTACATTTAGAGAATTTTATATTAAAAAGAATTTAAATTACTTTGTAAAAATATGGTACTTCCATACCCTTAATAAAGGAAAAAGTGATACGGCTATATTTAGTTGACATTAAACTAATAGGTACCGAGGCAATTTGGATAATGGCGACCGTTTTTTTACAAATTACCTGATAACAAAACAAACCTTTCCGTGGCTAAATTTAAATTGCACATTAAGCATGTAATGTACTTTTTTCAAAGACATATCACAATTTTAACGATTATGTCAACCAGAAAAATGTGTGGAGAACATTCTTGTTCTGCAAATACTAGCCCCAATTAATAATTATTAAGATATGTAATAGCATACAGGTTAAAAGAATGATTTATTGTAATTATATTAAATATGTGTAAAAAGAGAGAGAGAGAAAACCATGATACTGCTTACTCTTTTACTGATTCTTCTCCTTCATAGATATAACCAACCGGTCATATATCTTGACTTGTCAAAATTTAATAGTCCCACTTGAAGAAAGGAAATTCTAATTTAGATTCGTTTGATTTGGAATCGGAGTAGGATTTGAATTTTTATTAGGATTCGAATATGAATTAAGATTGTATTTGGATTAGGAATACGATTAGAATGAGGATTTGGATTTTGATGTGGATTTGGATTTGGAATTGAATTTGGGTTTGGATTAGGACATGAATTAGAATTTGATTTGGATTCAGATTATGATTAGAATATGATAATTAAATGAAACTACGTGATGTAGTATTATTTCAACTTTCTTTAATTTCTTTACCACGACTTAAGTTTTGTTGTATTACATCTTCAGGTGGGACATCAGCAAAGATTTCTTCCAATCTTTGCTAATATCCCACCTGAAGATGTTGTAATACAACGAAACCTAGGTCGTGGTAAAGAAATTAAAGAAAGTAGAAATAATACTACATCACGTAGTTTCATTTAATTGTGAATAATGAATTTCTACAAAATTAACGCCAAATATATTCAATATTAGACTATGAATTAGGATTTGAATTTTAATTAAGATTACGATTAGGCGTAGGGTTTTGGATTTTGAAATAGATTTGTATATGAATGTGGATTTGAATTTGAGTTAGGATTTGACTCAGGATTCGGATTAGGAATATGATTAGGATTATTCTAATGAATTGGGATTAGCATTTGGATTTAGATCGGAGTTATCTTTGCTAACAGCCTATCTGAAAATATTGTAGTACTACGAAATCTAGGTTGTGGTAAAGAAAGTCAAAATAATACTATATCACGTAGTTTCGTTTAATTGTGAATGTGAATTACTATTAGAATTATGATTTGAATTTGAATTCCGATTAGTATTAGGATTAGGACATAGGTTTGGGTTTGGCTTTGGATCTAAATTTGAATTTGGATATGAATTAGAATTTGGATCTGTCCAATTGAGTCCAACTCAGTTAGCTTGGTCAAGTATTTCGGATCGTAGGATGCATTCTGAAAACATGACCAAATTAGCACAACTTGGCTCCATCCACCGTACACTTAAATGTGCAATATTGAAAGTTTAAGCAAATATCTTTGTTTCTAACACCATCATATGACATTTTGCCTTCCACTCGACAAAGTTACCGCATGTCCATAGCCTGAATCCTGCTAAAATGGTCAGGGAAGAGCATCCATGGCTAATATCTACAATTGTTTTCATTCTCTTGTTAAATACAATATTTTTATTAAGCAAAAATATAGCTATAATGAATTATATCCAGTCATTTGGGAGCAACCCTCTGCAGCATCCGGATCAACTCTTCGACAAGTTTGGAAACATTCACTCACACGGCATCAAAACTTACCGCACGACACCATCGCACACACCAACTGAACCTGACCAGTATAAATGTACACCGTGCCCACCTTGTTATATTTAGTAAGGAAAATGGAGGAAAATATTTAAAACAGCGTCAAGCTATGAGGAAAAGCAGGCTGATAATATATTCAGTGGATCAAAATGAAAAAAAACTGGTGATTATTTAATGCTAATTGCTATAGAGCTAAAGAATTTGATAATATTACCAATCGGATGATATGTTTGTTTGTATGACTGTAAATATAAATATTTCTGTCTATTTTCTGTTGTTTGTGTTGAAATATGAATAAATATTTACAAAAAAATATACAATTTTCATTCTTATACGGTGTTTCAAGTGCGGCGCTTGCGACGCTGTTTCAAGTGCGCTACTCCCGACGCTGATTCAAGTGCGCCGCTCGCGACGCTGTTTCAAGTGCGCCGCTTCCGACGCTGTTTCAAGTGCGCTACTCCCGACGCTGATTCAAGTGCGACGCTTCCGACGCTGTTTCAAGTGCGGCGCTCGCGACACTGTTTTAAGTGTACCGCTTGCGGCGCTGTATTATGTTCTGATCTAGATTGTGATTGAGCCAAAAATGAACTATTTGAATAGCAGTTCATTCGATCTTCATCAATACATAATTACCGAAAACTGTTTAGGTGTGATTCTGTCTCGCGCATCTAGATGTTTGTAACTCATTTAAATTGAAATTATTGCATTTCTCGTAAGTTCACTAATATGGACTTCCTAGACCATTAAAATAAATGAGGGGAAGAAAATATTCATGGTGGTAACAAATAGAGCGTATGCTTCCCTCCCACTGCAAATAAATTCTTGTGTCTTTGAATGTGTTGACCGTTTTACATATCTTTGTACTGTCATTACTAATAGAAACCATATCAAGCCTGAGATTGACAATAGATTGTATATGGCTATTAGGTGTTACTTCAGCCAAAGGAATTTTCTGAAGTCTAAACTTTTAAAATTATGAATAAAAATTAATATTTATACTACTCTTATTATACCAATAAGTCTGTATGGCAGCGGATATTGGCCTCGAACAAAAGCAGATGAAGATATACTTCTTATTTTTGAACGAAAAATACTTCGTAAAATATTAAACTACCAAATATTGTCCAAGTCATTAAATAATTTTGTGTGAGGTGGCTTGAGCACATTTTTAGATTTGAAGACAACTATCCGGTCAAGAAAGTGACTTTTGCCAATGCGGAGGGCACCGGAAAAAGAGAAAGACCTCGCACAAGATGGATTAATTGTGTCGAGAGTGATTTTAACTTTTAAAAATTCAACGCTGGCAGGCCATTGCAGCTAACCGGATCCGCTGGAGAAAGCTTGTCGAGACAGCCTTAACCTCTAATAGGCTGTAGTGGTAACGAAGAAGAAGAAAAAGAGCATTAAATATTATACCCAATATAATTAGGTAGGGTGGGTGGGTGCGTATATATTATCGTGAATGTTTCAAAATCTTTGATATCTAGGACCATCGCCATAGTTTGTCTATAATCTTTGCGTAGGTTTCTAAACACCCTGTTGTTTCATAATGTTAAATTCAGTAGTTTTGGAAGTAAATAAGGGCTTAATAAGGGCAGTTTTGCATAGTATTCAGCATATCTAAAGACATTGTTCACGCCACCATAAAGGTGCAACAGCGAGCTGAAGCAAGCTAGCCAATCGCGAACGAGAAAACACAGCCAATCAATAGTCAGCGGATGTGAACCTTCGACTCGCTATTGAAATAGTTCATTTTTGGCTCAATAACAATCTAGATCAGAACATAATACAGCGCCGTGAGCGTCGCACTTGAAACAGCATCGCGAGCGGCGCACTTGAAGCAGGGTCGCGAGCGGCACACTTAAAACAGTGTCGTGAGCGCCGCACTTGAAACAGCGTCGGAAGCGGCGCACTTGAAACAGCCTCGTGAGCGGCGCACTTGAAACAACGTCGGGAGTAGCGCACTTGAAACAGCGTCGCAAGCGGCGCACTTAAAACACCGTCGCGAGCGCCGCACTTGAAACAACGTCGGGAGCGGTGCACTTGAAGCAGCGTCACAAACGACTCACTTGAAACAGCGTCGCGAGCAGCGCACTTGAAACAGCGTCGGGAGCGGCGCACTTGAAACAGCGTCGCGAGCGGCGCACCTTACAAAACCTTAAATCTTCAATGTATACATTATGCTTTATACCAATCAAACGTTTATTTTAAGTCTAATCCAATCTTAATCTACATATTGGCGTAGATATGCTACTTTACATTAAGAAAAAAATATTTTTGGGACCCCTTACAACTATTTGAAAGAATATTTTATTATATATAGAATTTAAATATATTTTTTTCAGTTATAAATTTGCCTGATAAAATTTTTATGTAAATATTTTTAAATATTAGCTACTGAAGCATATGCCGGTTAACATGTTTTTTATTATGAAAAATTCTAAGTTTCTATGGCAAGCGATTTCTGAGTAAAACGGCTATGATAGCCAGCTAAACGGATATTAATCAATGTTTCGTTTTTTTCATCGACTTAAAACAATAAAAGAGGAGGCAAAAAGCTTTGAAAATTATACAAAAACACATAAAAACACACACACATATATACATATATATATATATATATATATATATATACACACACACACATATGTATGTATATGTATATGCATATGTATATATATCTCATATTTTATTCCTGCCCATAAAAAACTTTAAATTATCAAGATTGATTATCGACGCGTTATCGTGTAAATAAACGGTTGTAAACTTGATGGGCTGTACACAAGTTTAATTCACCGAAGTTTTTATCGATTTACATTTTCGCACTGTCTCGTCTCTAAAATTAGTTGCGTCGATTTTCACTACTATGGACGCTCACGATGAGGAAAATGAAATAAATTCATTACGATTTTATAAAAAGTCAGTCCAGCGTACTAGTGTAACATAAGTCAGTGGCTCCATGATACCAGATTATCATTTTTTCATAAAAATTGCATGAGTTTGCCAGGTTTCCAATCGATCCGACAAGTAGAAGTGGATAAAAAGTGGTTCTCAAGATTTGCTTACAATTTTACAAAGTTACAGATCAAACTAAATAGAATCGTATTGAAAATAGTGATGAGACTAGCACATTACATTGAAACGATTTTTGAAAAAGTTTTATGGATCGACTATTTCTTGTTAACTATGATAACAACGTATGAACACAAAACAAACATCGGCGATAGTTTCGCAACGCTATCATTGGCGTCACTAAAATGTGTGACGAAAGTAAAGCAGTTGAAGTGGACGTATTCGTAATGCGATAATTTATCATCAAGGATTATCTTTAAAAATTCTAATAGCGTTTATAATATTGTACAAATATTGCAATTTGTTGAGCTAGATAAAATTCTTCCAGTGATCGTTTTACATTCAATCTACACTGATATATAAAGCAGAAACCTTTATTGAAGTGAAACTTCTTTGCGCGCGGTGAAAGTAAGAATTTGAAGACCTACACAATATAATAAGCCTATGAATGACACTACAAGGATACGTTTTCCAACCACATCACGTTTAAACGAAAAAATAATTTTAAGAACAGTTTGAAATTCAAAAATAACTCAGGGTCATATTTGTAGACAAAATTATAGGTACTAACCAAATAAGTTGGTGATACAAGACAGAAGTATTTACAACAAACAAAAAATTGGAGACAAATAATTTTCCTATTCCTAGTGATTTGATTGCTTTCTAAGTCCTCATACCCAACGCAATAAGGTACCACTGGTGAATTACTATAAGTAATTGAATATAATTAACACTGAAGTAAATATAAGTAAGACAAGTTAAACTATAAATAGTTATCAATTAAGACTAAATTATACAAGTTAAACTCAACCAAACATCGCAAAATTGAACAAATCACACTCGCACACAGCAAGCGGCAAGCTTGAAACGCGTACCCTTGATCGTACTCTTTATCTGCGGATGATGTTAGACTGGCGGAGGGAGATAAGTGTCGCTTCTTTAGTTTATATTAAATGCTACTGCTTTGATAGCAGTTTAATAGTTGACTATTTTTTACGTGATGTATGTCAAACCTAAACTGTCAAAATTTTTGCTAGAAAAAATAACGCTCACTACTGCTACAAGGTGTTTTGTACGTTATGTGTGACAAACGTATACTGTCAAAATGGTGTACGAAAATACACAAAATTGGCAATCAGCACTACTATCAGCTGTTATGTGTGTCAAAAGTGAACTGTCAAAATTTTGGTAGAAAAAATAACGCTCACCACTGCTATCAGGTGTTTTGTACGTTATGTGTGACAAACGGATACTGTCAAAATGGTGTACGAAAACACACAAAAATGGCAATCACCACTACTATCAGCTGTTATGTGGGTCAAAAGTGAACTGTCAAAATTTTGCTAGAAAAATTAACGCTCACCACTGCTATCAGGTGTTTTGTACGTTATGTGTGACAAACGTATACTGTCAAAATGGTGTACGAAATCACACAAAAATGGCAATCACCACTACTATCAGCTGTTATGTGTGTCAAAAGTGAACTGTCAAAATTTTGCTAGAAAAATTAACGCTCACCACTGCTATCAGGTGTTTTGTACGTTATGTGTGACAAACGTACACTGTCAAAATGGTGTACGAAAACACACAAAAATGGCAATCACCACGACTATCAGCTGTTATGTGTGTCAAAAGTGAACAGTCAAAATTTTGCTAGAAAAATTAACGCTCACCACTGCTATCAGGTGTTTTGTACGTTATGTGTGACAAACGTGTAGTGTCAAAATGGTGTACGAAAACACACAAAAATGGCAATCACCACTACTATCAGCTGTTATGTGGGTCAAAAGTGAACTGTCAAAATTTTGCTAGAAAAAATAACGCTCACCACTGCTATCAGGTGTTTTGTACGTTATGTGTGACAAACGTACACTGTCAAAATGGTGTACGAAAACACACAAAAATGGCAATCACCACGACTATCAGCTGTTATGTGTGTCAAAAGTGAACAGTCAAAATTTTGCTAGAAAAATTAACGCTCACCACTGCTATCAGGTGTTTTGTACGTTATGTGTGACAAACGTATACTGTCAAAATGGTGTACGAAATCACACAAAAATGGCAATCACCACTACTATCAGCTGTTATGTGTGTCAAAAGTGAACTGTCAAAATTTTGCTAGAAAAATTAACGCTCACCACTGCTATCAGGTGTTTTGTACGTTATGTGTGACAAACGTACACTGTCAAAATGGTGTACGAAAACACACAAAAATGGCAATCACCACGACTATCAGCTGTTATGTGTGTCAAAAGTGAACAGTCAAAATTTTGCTAGAAAAATTAACGCTCACCACTGCTATCAGGTGTTTTGTACGTTATGTGTGACAAACGTGTAGTGTCAAAATGGTGTACGAAAACACACAAAAATGGCAATCACCACTACTATCAGCTGTTATGTGGGTCAAAAGTGAACTGTCAAAATTTTGCTAGAAAAAATAACGCTCACCACTGCTATCAGGTGTTTTGTACGTTATGTGTGACAAACGTACACTGTCAAAATGGTGTACGAAAACACACAAAAATGGCAATCACCACGACTATCAGCTGTTATGTGTGTCAAAAGTGAACAGTCAAAATTTTGCTAGAAAAATTAACGCTCACCACTGCTATCAGGTGTTTTGTACGTTATGTGTGACAAACGTACACTGTCAAAATGGTGTACGAAAACACACAAAAATGGCAATCACCACGACTATCAGCTGTTATGTGTGTCAAAAGTGAACAGTCAAAATCTTGTCGATTTATTTATATATATATGATTGATTTAGTATTAATTTTGCGTGTACTTCATTCATTACAAGTGTAACAATATATGTACTTAGTTTATTTATAAATACCGCAATGAACTCACACGTATAGTTGTCGTAAATATAATTTATAACAGGAGCAATACATCTTGACTTCCTTTCGCCACATTTATTTATTAACTTTTATGTAAAGTACATATGGCGGACTTATTGCTACATGAGGAATCTTTTCCTGTCAACCATAACAATTTGTATTGAAATTTAGTTGGTAGACTGTAAGAGAATTTACAATGAAAATTTTTTAGTCTTTTAGCGGAAAAAATTTAAAAAATTAAAGTAAAAAAAAACTATTGACATGATTTGGGATGGGAAAGACAGGAAAGGACAAGGACACAAAGGAATAGGTTTCAGGAGAGGCAGGACTTTTTCACTCGATCCTTGAAAATAATTAGAGACATAATTTTCTTGATGTCAGGATCCAGGTGATCCCAAATTTTTGTTACTTGGACATTGAAGGATTTTTCGTAAGTGGTAGAGGTACATTTAGCATTTAGCCGTGTTCTGGTACTGGCATCGCGCTATATTTTTTTTAATTGATTATTGTCTATTTAAATTTGTAGAAAAATTGTATTAGATGTTTACGTCGATTTGTAATTATATTTATAATGTATTGTATTAAAATATACGATGAACTTACACTTAATACATATTTTTTTATATTTAACGTATTTATCCTGTACTTAAGCACGTTTGCAATTTTGAAGTGATGTATGAATTTCAACCGTGAGTAATATTTATAGTTAATTCTCTCTCTCTATCTCTCTCTCTCTCTCTGTCACTCTCTCTCTGTCACTCTCTCTCGCTCGCTCTCTCTCTCTCTGTCACTCTCTATCTCTCTCTCTCTCTGTCACTCTCTCTCTGTCACTCTCTCGCGCTCTCTCTCTCTCTCTCTCTGTCACTCTCTATCTCTCTCTCTCTCTCTCTGTCACTCTCTCTCGCTCTCTCTCTCTCTCTGTCACTCTCTCTCTCTGTCACTCTCTCGCGCTCTCTCTCTCTCTGTCACTCTCTCTCGCTCTCTCTCTCTCTCTGTCACTCTCTCTCTCTCTCTCTTTCCCTGAGCCATTTTAAACCATATTATAAATTTAAAAATCGAGATTTAAATCGCCAAACAATTTCACTACAGTCACGTGTATTGAGTTGCACGCGATTTTTTTTTTGCCTTTTTGAAATGTAACTTAAAATTAATATATTTTATAAAAGTTTTGTAACATCTCTTATAGCATACAAACATAAATTTGTGAAATAAATAATATACTCTTTAAAACTTTGAATTTTACAAATCTTCCTTTATTTTTTCAATAAACTCGTAATGTGTTTTATATGTATATGAAGAAAAACAACAAAGTTCATCTTAAAAACTAAGTGTACTTTAACCCTTAAATATATTAAATTATAGAAATACAACAAACTTTTCCAATCAACCCTCAGCGGTCCCTATAATTCTAGAATTAAAATGTCTTCATAACTTCATAACACATTTTTTTATATTCAAGATTACTTTATGGTAAAATATATTCATATTTTTACCCCCACTAGGCATGTCCCCCTCAAGCAAGAGATCCGCCTTTCAAAGTTGTCGGGAACATCCACGCGAATAACATCAAGACGACCGCAACCCCTACAACAACTGCATACCCTTCAACCACTGTACCACCATACACCATGACATGCGTCTACTGTTTTCCTCTTTATTACTATGCTTACTACCCCGCTATTTACTACTATCCAGTAGTAGTGAATCCCTGGGGATGAAAATAGTGGTTGATTCCCCCAAAGATTTGTAATAATTTTGATCTATATTTCTATGTATATTAGGTTGGTAAGTAATATTTCTACGTCTTCCCCAGAGCATAAAGCTATTTTGTTATACCGTATGAGAGCATTAAAGTTGCTATACCATGTAACACAAAGTTAACATGAGATTTGTTCATTGCAATAATTCTGTGTTATTAAAAGGGATTGCTTACAACACTACGTAGCGCAATATCGTGTTGAAAGTAGTTGCTCCTAAAAAAATTATTGTTTTTATTGTATCCAATATAAATATAGAAATAAAAGACCATTCCCAGTGTAAACCTTGTCGATAACTGAATACTGATGATTGAAGTTGAACAATGTCATTATTTAAAATATCGTATGATGTAATCATTAAAAACTATAACTATTATCATTATGGTACACTTCAATTTCACTGAATAATATATATGAGCCTTACAAAATATGGAACAATTCATTTATAAGACTCTGATACATTTACTCAATCCGAAATAAACTCGAATTTTATTTTTGAAAAACATTTTTTTTATTATATCCAATATACATATATATAGAAATAGAAGACAATCCTCAGTGTAAACCTTGTGGATAACTGAATATTGATGATTGCAGTTGAATAATGTCATTATTTAAAATATCGTATGATGTAATCATTAAAATCTATAACTATTATCATTATGGTACACTTCAATTTCACTGAATAATATATATGAGCCTTTCAAATTATGGACCAATTCATTTATAAGACTCTGATACATTTACTCAATCCGGAATAAACTCGAATTTTATTTTTGAAAAACATTTTTTTTATTATATCCAATATACATATATATAGAAATAGAAGACAATGCCCAGTGTAAGCCTTGTAGATAACTGAATACTGATGATTGAAGTTGAACAATGTCATTATATAAAATATCGTATGAAGTAATCATTAAAAACTCTAACTATTATCACCATGGTACACTTCAATTTCACTGAATAATATATATGAGCCTTACAAAATATGGAACAATTCATTTATAAGACTCTGATACATTTACTCAATCCGAAATAAACTCGAATTTTATTTTTGAAAAACATTGTTTTTATTATATCCAATATACATATTTATAGAAATAGAAGACAATTCCCAGTGTAAACCTTGTGGATAAATAAATATTGATGACTGAAGTTGAAAAATGTCATTATTTAAAATATCATGTGATGTAATCATTAAAATCTATAGCTATTATGATTACGGTACACTTCGATTTCACTGAATAATGTCTATGAGCTTTTCAAAATATGGAACAATTCATTTATACCACTCTGGTACGTTTACTCAATCCAAGACAAACCGTCGTCCAGGCTATTTTGATAAATTTCTAATACTAACATGAAAAATGTAAATTTAAAAGTGAAGTAATCAATATTATATATTTTTTGATACACTAAACACTAGGTAATATTTTACTATTTTTTGTAATGTCATTCGTGATTACAGCCATAAACAATTTTAGAATATTAGATATGATGACCTAAAAACACTACGCCCATAACCCCGGACAATTAAATTATTAAAATAAAATCCCTTGTTACATTAAAATAAAACAATAAAAAATTAATTCAAATTATTCACGAAAAACAAACGAACTTATTTTGTTTCAGACAAGTTTTCTTTGCTTTCTGAACAAAAACAAACAAAGACATGAAGTGTCGCGTGACACCCGACAGAAGCAAAATTTCTGAAGCTTCGCATATAAAATAAAATGTTTATTTATTAATTAATATAACATAATGTCGATAGAGTAATAAATAATAGACGATTTTACATATAATTTTCAAATTAACCATCAAATAATCAACAAAACACTCGCTCACTCAAATGAGCAACAATATGCGCTACCCAGCCAATGAGGAGCGTTTCATCGCTGCGTTCGTGACGTTTCTTCTTCTCAATTAGCCATCCATCTCAATCGTTCGTTAAATGGATTTCTTTCAAAAGGAATTACGTATTTATGTAGAAAACAGCTATTATTCTTATCCATTGTATAAAGAGCAATTTTTTTTAATTCCGATCGTAAAATCGATAGAAACCAAATTTAAAAATGAAATCAATAGTAAAAATGAATAAAAATATAATAAAAATGAATTTTAGTCATTGTATTCATGTTTTAATTTTTTTTTTTATTCTTTATAAATGTTAAAACTTCTCAAGTTTAGGAAAGTTAATTGTTTTAAAATAATATTTACTCTTAAAAATGTAAACTAAAATTTATTGTTTTAATTGTTCGTTAGTTTGTTGATTAAATTAATATGTTAATAATGGGAAGCTATTTTTTTTAAATCCCGAATGCATTTAAAAATCACCCGGATGTTTTTAAAAATGACAGTATTGGGTAAAAGAGAAAGTATGTAAACCCTTATGGTACCCGTTCTTTACGCTACACTATTGAGTAAGTCGTACCTGGTTAATACAATAGCGACTGCAGTTTTATAAAAAACAATTTATTGAACTAAATAAAAACACAATTTAAAAGCAAAAAAACAAAAACGAAATTCACAACGCGAACTGTCAAAACTTATATTTCCATGACACTGCCGCCATCTTGTGTCGCACTGATTAGGTAGGTCGCGCGATATTATTTATCCGTTTGGCGAGTTCTTTCACTAATATTAAATTCGCCCCCGGAATTTAATTTACATAATTAGGGGTGAGTTATAATAAATAGATTTCTATCCATTAAAATCTAAGAACTCTGGAGAAAAGTCTAAATATATAAATGTTTCCGTCTTTAAATCATTAGAACCAATGATATGTCGTAGGAGAACATAACTTGTGCATATATTGCCGGTTACTCCGCTCGCTTAATTTTATTTGTTCTTTATTCGCCGAAACTCAAATGCTAACTGAACAGATGATCGAACGCCGCGCCTTTATATACCCTATCAAAGATTTTAGTGTAATTTATTTATTACTTGCCAACCTAATAAAAGCTTCTTACTTCTTCAAATATTTCCTCTTAACGTAATTAAAGGAAAAGGACTATTGATGAAATTTAATATATTATTGAAAATAGTTCATAGACCAGAGTGTTGCTAGTGTGAAATTATTTGGAATTTGTTGTAGCATGTCAAGAATTATTTGTAGTGTAATTAATAAAATGTAAGTATAAATTTTGTGTTACTAATTTTGTTTACACCCCATATTTGTATATTTACAGTTAAAAGAATTTAGTTTAAAAAAAAACTATAAAAACACGCTGTTGCAACAATATGAAGCAAAAATACAAATTAAATGATTGGCAACAAAATTAATTTTAATGTAAATAAGTGGGCGGTATTTGATATCAGGTGTAAAAATTTTTTTTTTATTTAATTTTTTTTTTAGTTAATTACTTTATTTCTTATTTGATCATTACAAAAATGTGTGTTTTTAGTTTTTTTAAACAACAACTTTATTTATTTTTTTAGTTTTAAGACAAAATTGAAGTTGGACAAAATAAGGATATCGGAGTCTTAGCATTTTATGTGTGACAATGAGCTTATAATAGTTTTATTTATATTCGCGTTAATTTAGTCATTTTGTAGCTGATCTTGATGAGATTACCAAGTCATACCTATAAAGTTATTGTATTTTTATAGATTCTTGACACGTATACAAAATTTCAAGTAATTGGGACATCTAGAAGTAGGTGAAAATTTAATTGAAAGATTCCGTTATATTCATACATACATACATATATTCATACATACATACGTACACACATACATACATACATACATATATACATACATACATACAAATATACATACATGCATGCATGCATACATACATACACACAAACACATACATATATACATATAAGTAAAGTTAATATAAAGTGTGTTAAAACCGAGTCGTCTATAGTACTTTAACTTGTTGACGCAATTCAACCATTTTTGATGAAGTTCTAAACTAGTACTCAGAATTTTCTTGACATTTTCCAAACCTCTGGTTGGAAAAGGAGACCGGCAGAAATGGCCCCAGATGTTACAGAGATAAAACATAATTTTTAAAAAAGCTGGTATTTTTTAGAACATAAAAAACCAAACAATTCAGTAATTGACAATCAGGAAAGAGGAAAAAATAGAATTACAATTTGTAAGCATAATACGAAACAAAAATGTTACCTGCATAAATGCTCATATATTACATTTTTAAAATATAAAGTATTACTAATTGAAAATAAAAATTTTTAAAAAATTTAACCGTATATATAATAACTTTTTAGAAAGGATTACAAAAAAGTAATCAATGCCTATTGCTTCCTTTAACATGTAGCCATTGCCTAAATTAATTAAAAATAAACTGTTTAACAAACATTGACAATGGTGCTATTGCTGTCAAAATGAATGGCTTTTTCCCTCTTATGGAGGTTTACTTAACTTCTTTCGACGAGCCTATGTGCATCATGGGTTAATATGATGGTACATCTCTGGATGGAGGATATAACAAGACACAATCTGCACTTTGTTTCATCTTGCTGGTTCAAAGTGTTACGTAGAAATAACATTTGCAATTTATTATGAAAAATAACCTAACTTTTCATAAAAAAAATGCAAGATCTTTTTTCTCAAAACGACGAATTTGAAAAAAATTACAAGGAGCTTATTTTTTCAATTTTCTCTATATAACAGTGTCATTTTTTTCTTTAAACACTTAGGCCCAACACTATATGCACTTCTGCCAGTCTCCTTTGAGCCGGATGAAACATTACACACCACTTTGAAGCCTGTTATAACATAAAATGTATTTAGAACTGAAAACTTGTAAGTTAAATATCAAGTTTATCTGGAAAACTTGTTTGGGGACATTTCCCTCCACGAGATGCGTGAAAATAATTTTTGAAACATTATTTTAAAGTGAAATTGCTTTGGGTGTGATGAGAGTAAAATTTCACGATCGAATTGCGTACACAATTTAAATTCAACTTTTAGTTGTAACATCTGAATGTAACGAATCTGTCGCAAGAAGGACGGAAAATAATAGTTACTAACAATTGAGAGAGATAGAAGAACACAATAGATTAAGAGAAGAAGTGTACGTATGCTCGAAAACAAACAAAAATAGCGCTCAGTATAGCTACCAGCTGTTTTGTACGAAGGTAGATACGTATCAAAAGTAAACTGTCAAAATTTTGTCAGTTTATTACACGATATCTGGAAAGTATATAACCAAAAACGTACGTTTGGTATTTAATTACCATAACGCTATAGCGCCAACTGTATCAACACAAATATCACCAGATAATACTATAAATATCGAAGAAATGAATTAAGAAATTTAACTGATCTTTGGTCCGTATATTCATATTTTAAGTACTATCCTTAAATCCTTTAAATATTATAAGTCTTTTAGAATATTTTCCTCTCTCTCTCGCACTCTCTCTCTCTCTCTTTGTCTTTCACTCCCTCTCTTCCTCATTTTCGTTTTACTCCTTACTATATAATTACGAATCGAAGTTTAGGCCGCCAAAGAAGTTTCACTTCTGTTAAGGTGCATTGAGTTGCACGCGCTCATTTTTTTTTAATTCCCTACTTTTAATTTAAGATCCCTAGTTGAAAGACATCATGCAAAATAGCATGCCTATAGGTCTAAAACTTCGGAGGAACTGCGAAGAGAAGACAAGCGAAAAACACAATATTACGAAATTAACATAACTGGTAACATTAGTTTTAGATGCCATACTTTTTGCGCAAAAAAAAGTTAAATTTTCAAAAATTTTCGTATATTCTAATATATTAAACTGGCAGTCTGAAGGAAATTTCGCTAAACAACACTTTCATCAAAATGAGGCAATGCATGGGTCTCACTAATAAAAGTGTCACATAGCCACAACTTTTATTTCGTCCCAAACATGGACGATGAGCCGAGTTGTAACAGGAAAGAATAACGTCTATAATCTGAACTGTCAAATAACACACACATAACAACGACATCAATGCTACAGTCAACATTTCTCTCCTATACGCATGCGGTTTGCCAATGACTTTGTAATATCCGAAAAAAAATTGTTTTTTTCGCCAAATCTCTGAAACTACCCTACTGATTTTAACCAAAAACAATAGGTACCATCTATGTACCAAAATAAGAAGCCTGAAATTTATTCGGTGTCAATGCAACAAGTTGATTTCAAGTTTTCATAAGCCATAAGTTTAAATCATAAGGGCTCATATCTTCAAAAAGACACCTATATGTAATCATTATAACAAGTCAAGGTGCAATTGGATATTCCGATTGCACTTGGTCTTCTTTGTTTTATAATGTCCAATTGCACTTATACTTATTTCATTTTCAGAAATGTATACTCACTTTCTTATCTAATATCCTTTTGCCTTAAAACATCCTCTGATTTAATTGAAAAAATGTTTTACTTTGTGATTATACTTTTTTTAATTAAGACCTGATGAAGTAATTTGACAAAATTTTAGATTTAAAATTCCTTTTTATTTTATTTCTACTTAAACAAACCGACGAATATTTGAAACATTTTTTTACATGATTATTTTTGTTGGGATTACTCTTCCACAGAAAGGATATTTAGACACAATTAAATGAAACTACGAGATGTAGTATTATTTCTACTTTCTTTAAGTTCTTTACCGTGACCTAGGTTTCGTTGTATTACAACATCTTCAGATAGGCTATTAGAAAGGATTACTAATAGGCCACCTGAAGATGTTGTAATACAAATCTTGGTTAATATCCCACCTGAAGATGTTGTAATACAACGAAACCTACGTCGTGGTAAAGAACTTAAAGAAAGTAGAAATAATACTGCATCACGTAGTTCCATTTAATTGTGAATAATGAATTTCTACAAAATTAACGCTAAATATATTCAATATAAGGATATTTAGACTTAAAACAAAGAGACACTCTCAGCAACCATGACAAAGGAACTAGAACAGGTGAATATTATCTTGACAAATTTGGTGTGTCCAAAACAATTCTATCTTTTTATTAGGTTATCATACAAGGAAGAGGATTTTCCGTCTTTATCAGTCAATTTGAACGGTTCGAAGAATGGAGACAGACACATTGTATTCAGAGATAATTTTTATCTATATCTATGCATATCTTTGGTTATTTTCCATATTTTAAGAATACGAAGTACAATACTGGTTCTGGATCAATTTGTATGATGTCGAAATCTGGGCGCTAACGGGTACAATTCTCTGATAACGCGGAGACTTTGAAGTGTAGATATACCGGAAGACGTGTGAATATCCTGGATAGACCAAGTTCAAAACTAAGTATTCTACAGCGAAGGAACAAAGATACAGACGGTAATAAGAACTATAAAAAAGTGCGAGCTCTCATGGGACGCCTGGCAGTCGTGAAATGTCTAAATTTGTCTATACGTTAATATTGAAATATTTTTAGGGCGTTGCACGTTTGATAATGATGTTCGTAAATACCGATATAAACGAGTAAAGTGACAGACTAACACACACCTAAAATAGCATGTGTTTAACATAGTAAAGAGAAAAGTGTTAAGTCGAAAAGAGCCGACAAGACGCGAAGCTGACCGAAAGATACATCGCGACATGTCATCAAAGGTGTTGTCTCCTATCCAAACGTTTGTTTTGTCTCCTATCCATTAGATGTATTACATTAAAAATGGAAACTTGAATACTTCGGGCAAGTAATGCGATACCCAGAAAGGAGCATTGTACTTCATCTAGTAATACACGAAAAGATAAAAGGAACAAGAGGACCAGCTCGAAGAAGGACTTCGCTCCGAAACTCGTGAGAATGATTTACCAGATCCTTGGCATCCCTTTTTCAGAGCTGCTGCCAATAAGTATTGCTAAATAAAACCATCTGTGAAATAATTCAATATTTTAGATTACCAAAGGCTACTTATTTTTCACATCAATAGGGTTTTTAGAAGCCCGCAGGAAGTTTGAAGGAAAACTATAAAAATTATCCATAAACTTATAATTTTTTAAAATATACACCATGCACATTTCCGGAAAATTTAAATTGTGGAAAATTGATATTTGTAAATGGTTAAATGTAAATTCTGTGTATGTGTTTATAAGTGTATAAAGGTATATACGAATTCCTCGTAGAACAGTTCTGCTTGTATCCGACAGATTTTTCATAATCGTCTGAAAATGCGATTTCTGCGAAACTCTTTGAACCAGCAAAATAAAACAGTCTCCTCATGAAACTCACATGCCGACAGTATCGTCGAAAAACCGCGTAAAACTATAAGAGTGAAGAGCCATTCTTTCTTTCTTTCTTTTATTCTGTGGCGATTATTCTCTCCAGAAAGAACTTTTGCCAGTGTCAAGTTAGATTTGTTGGTTAAGTTAGGTTACTTTAACGGGTTAGGTTAATATTGAGATTAGGTTAGGTTACTTTAATAGATTAGGTTAATACTGACTAGATTACACTTTGAATATCTATCACTATTGCTTAATAAGAAAAATAAGCTATAGAGCAAAACAAAAATCGAATAGAAGTTTACTATGCTAGAAAAAATAAACAAAACAAAAATTACAGATAATACAAATGTGACAATAAAGCATAGTCAAATAATAAGTACACACTCACACACACATATACATATATATATATATATATATATATATATATATATATATATATACATACAAACAAACATAAAAACAGATATAAAAATATGCATGAATATAAAAGGCTAGGACCTTTTGTTGTTGTTGTATTTTGATGTTGTTCTTTCTTATGTATTGAATGATTAAGTCAAGAATGGTTTCATTAGAAAATGATAGACAGGATCTAATGTTAATAGACAGTTGAATTTTTTTGATTTGAATTTTTTGGTTTATAAATGAATGAAGGAAATAGATTATATAATGGGCATGCAAAAATGAGATGATTTAGATCGCCCTCACCAAACCCACAATCACAGGCTGGAGACTCTCTGACATAAGTAGCTTTCCCCCTCCATTATTAACTTCCTTATCTTTACCTTTTATTATATGGCGATAATCGTCTCCATAGAATAACTTTGCCAAAATTTAGTAGGGGTAGCTAGGCCACTCTGACTATCACACTTCGGATATCAGTAATTTTTGTTTGGTAAGTAAAATAAATAATACAGCAAAATAAAAATTATATAAATATATGGTATCCCAAAATTCACGCAAGGAGTAATTTTGATAGAAAACACAGGTTTATAATTAAAAATTGTAAATTTTGCTCAACAATAAAAATGCGTTGTTCTTTTGTGTAGCGCTCCATTTTTAATAACCCCGAACTGTCAGCTGTCACGCTGTATTTTTTTTTGGTTGGCAACATTTTACCGCATAAATGGCGCAAAATTCAAATCTTGCGTAAATTTTGGGACATTCTTTATAAGCGAAAATGTAAGTAAATATATTTTGAAAATAATAGTAATATAGAAAGAAGTAAAAAATAACCATATACAAATATAAAAACACAAAAGCAGATAGATATAAATAAATACACACACACACACATGTATATATATATATATATATATATATATATATATATATATATATATAACAATTAAATGAAACACTTTCTTTGAGTTCTTTACGACGACCTAGGTTTCATTGTATTACAACATCTTCAGATGCAAAGATCTTCTGCTGATAGGAATCTTTGCTAATAGCCCACCTGAAGATGTTAATACAACGAAACCTAGGTCGTGGTAAAGACCTCAAAGAAAGTAGAAATAATAGTACATCACGTAGTTTCATTTAATTGTGAATAATGAATTTCTACAAAATTAACGCCAAATATATTCAAGATATATATATATATATATACATATACGGTGTCTGGGAATATATGTCGGAAACAAAAAAGACGCCATTAGTTGACTATAAAGGAATAAATTGTTGTTGAAATAAAACGTAAAAACCAGTCCTTTTTCTAATGTGTAAGTGCAAAAAAAATATATATATATATATGTAGGTATGTATATATATATATATATATATATATATATATATATATACACATAAGAATTTACATAACTCTTTTTAACACACCTAATACCGATAACGCACGCACACAAGCTCACGCTAGCTGTACGCAACCACTGCATTAACCCGAGCGGTGCTGATTTACGTGCGCAAGTATCGTGTGTATGAAAAAAATAACAAAAAATTATGAATATTATTCTGAATTTTTTGCAAAAGTGATTTTTTATATTTTTATCATCTTTTTATTTTTAATATTTTTTCAGTCAACGAATAACGTATTTCTTTCTTTTTTTTATTCCTTATATATATATATATATATATATATATATATATATGAATTTAAAAGGTCCTAAATTTTGATGTCGTCCTTTCTTATGTATTGTCTTTCTTATGTAATGAATTTGATAATGTTAATAGGTAACTGGATTTTTCAGTTCAGCAATTTATAAATAAATGAAATGTAAAACATAATAATTTAGATTGCCCCCCCCCCCTTTAATAACAATAAAATAAATGTCTACGTCAATTATAAGTTTATATTTAATTAATTTAGGCAATGGCCATAAATTAAAAACGAGCAATCAGATTTTATATTTTTTAAAATACTCCGTAACGCCATCATATCAATAGAGTACTTTAAAAAATACACTATTGATACATATCGCAAACGTATTGATACGAGAGCGATCTCTTACAGTCAACCAGAATATCAGTCCAGCCCCTCTCGATGAACGGCCGGGAATGGAACCCGGACCACGTAATGCGCCACACCATCAAAGACCGTAAGCATTGTGATTAATCCAACGCTCCACGGTAACGTTTATAATGTTTTGTTGTTATTTTTATATCTTAATAACAATTCTTGATGTTTTAAAAATAATAATATATGAGCATTTATGAAGAAAGCCTTTTGTTATTTTATGTTTGCTCTTTCCTGAATGTCCAATATTTAAATAATTTGTTTTTTTATATTCTAAAAATACCAAACTTTTTAAAAATTATATTCTATTTCCATAACGCCAGTTTCCTTTATAGATTACTTAGTCATATATTCTATTATTCGCTTGTTATTACAAAATTAAAGAAAAAAAACTATACATTTTTATAGCATCATTGTAACACAAGAATTTTGTCAATTAATCACAGGCAATCTTATCTTCAAATAGACAGCTGAATTTTACAATTTCAGCTGAAATTACAGCTGAATTTGACGCAACATGCGCATAAAATAAAATTCCATAATTGTGTTTATATCTAGAAATTGTTGACGTGAATAGATAATAACTATTTAGGATACTCTTATCATTAGAGAAAGATGTTATTAGAACAATTATACGTGTAATAAAATCTGGTCAGTAACCGAGCTTGTCAATAAATGTAGGATATGACAATCGTTTTACATCAAAAAAGTAAATGAAAAAAATGTCTATTGTCAAACATAATTTATTGTCTGTAGCAAGGTGGACAAGGAGGGCAAGGAGTACAGGTCTGCGAATGGTCTGGCATTGTTGGCATTATAAAGGCGGTTGTGTATCCAGCCTTTATATAATTCGCGTGTAGGTTCCCATATATCTTGAAGGGTGGGTTCCGGGCCTGCAGTTTACACAGGCGACATATGCGCTGCGAAAAAAAGAAAAAATTAAATTATATGTAACTCTAAATGTGTCACGCTACTTTTTAGAAAAATAATTTTTTTTTAATTTCTTTTTTAAGGTTTGTCACAAAAATGCCTTTACATGTTGGGCTTAAAACTTTTACCATTCTATAACTTATAGTATTCAGTCAAACACAGAGTATAAATTACCGTTTTGGAATACGGAGTTAATGAGTTTGTAGTAGCCAAATAACAAAAAATCATTCTGAAAAATCACGTCGCTTTACATCCATATCCTACAATTAAATAATAAGAACAATCGAGCATCTACACGAATTGTGCGATAACTGTCGCTGAGCGACGGTCCTAAGAAACACGCTGCCATCAAGTCGCGAAGCACACAGGCACGAAGCACTGAGACGTCCACTCGCAACAGCGATCGGTTGCGAAAAAAACGGACATATGCGGTACAGGTTCTTTCCCCTTTTTAGTATTTCTCTCCCTATCTTACCTCTATATACGATCTCAATATAAAAGGGCGTGCCACGCTAAAGAAATTCATTCTAATAATTGGATTTATATTCATCAAATCGCATTTTTATTTGACCAAACTCCAGTACAGTACTTGTTTTAAATAATTAGGATTTAAATGAAGCGAGTCGAAGTGTGTTGGGTGCGTGTTTGATTTCAACTTTTAAAACATTGAAAAACTTCTATAAACCGTGTGGTCCAGGTTAGACTCACGTGGTCTCATTAAACCAATTTTTAGAAGTCATTGTCTTCAATAAATATATAGTCTAAGAAATATATAGTCTAAGAAAGTTTTAACTTTGACCCTCTGACCTTATCGGTAGGTAGAGCCTAGTTCTTCCTTCGTTTCTGAATGATATTTTCACTGTGCTCTTAAAGATATTGCTAAGTATTTAATCAAATTTCTCTCCAATTGTATTACATTAGAGTATATTGTTACGATCGCAAGAAAAGTAAGAAAAATGAAATAATTTTATTTTTAACAATTTAAAAGTATTTCTATTGTTTTTAACAATTTAAAAGTATTTCTATTGAACGCCTCTAAAATTAAATAAAGTATAAAACACAGACACAGATCCTATCTTTCACACATAGCCCAACATAGACTTTGACAGATGTCCTTTCCGCCCAAAACGGATCACATAATCTATGCAAATCTCCATGGTGATGGTGATTATGATGACGAGCTACGAAGCTACATTAAAATATTGTACGTAGATATTATAAACAACATGAAGTCCTACAACATTTTCAAAGATACATATTTACTTATTGTTGCAAATTATGTTATGGCCTGTTTTGTCTTACATATAAAGTTAAAGTTGAACAAACTAAACTATTAAAGGTACATCGAAACATGAGAATATAATTTCTAAAAAAGTTTCAGGCTGTATTAAATGAATAATTATAATTGGAGACTGTCTGTTCCAAGATTAGATCGTACAATTAGTCCTGTACTCGACTAATGCACGGAAAACATAAAAATACCGTTAAGATGATTTTTTCCCGGGTAAACTAGGAACAACACTAGTCTTTAATAATTAGTTGTTAAACATTTTGAAATTACAACACAAACTTAGTGCATAATCAAGAACATATCCTGATCTTGACATTAAACACGATCTTGTCATAGGCTTTTTGATTAATGATCCTTTCCTTAAGGATATTTCTAAATCAAGAAGACGCTTAATCAAAAAACTTTAGACAAGACTTGCTATTAAACAAGATCTTGTCATAGTCTTTTTTTAATTTTTAATTGATCTGAATCAGTCCTTTTCAGATCCTGAGACTGATCTCAATCAGGCTTTTCCAGATCAACCAATATAGGTATTTGCTTTTTCCTAATCGAAATGTGCAGTTTTTCTTTTAATTGCGTGACCGTTAAATGTTTGAGAGGTGCTACAAATTTAGTAATTAATACTAAATAAAACAACGTATACCGTCAGAAATTTGAATCGATAATCTTCTAATAAACCTATGATATCTAATTGGTCTTACTTCTGAGGTTCTAAAACATTTGCAAAAAATCCTTTCTCTGACTCTTTCAAAAAGGTTCAGAGGCAACCATCATCTCGATATTGTATTTGAGTTTGTCTCCTTTGAGGGCTTTTTTGGTCAAAAAAGAGTCAGGAGTCAATGGAGTCAGATTTGAAGAATAGAATGAGTATCGAGGCAGTTCGAAACCAATATTGTAACTTTGACTTTGTCTCAGCGAAAGAGAACACTTGCTCGTAAATTTTTGTTTCTTTTTCTTCGTTTAATATATTTATTTACTCTACGTTTTGTGAGCCAGTAACAGCATCTTCCTTTTCTAAATAGTCTACCACGATTACCATATTTTCTGCATCAAAAAAGTTATGGCTTAAACTTACTAATCTAGCTCGTTACTTCAGATTTCTTCGATGGCCGCGAACCGATCTTTTCTACGTAATCGATTACTTTTTCTACTTTTTCATTTCACAGTCACAATGACGAAACCAAGTTGGGGCTGTGATAAGAAATTGCGCAAACATAATTTCCAGCTATGCTCGTTAGATTTTTAGATAAGACCATGGAATATTGGAGTAGTCATTTCTTTCTATTCTCTTGTAGCATTGTCAACAACAAGTAAATGTCTAAGGATGATTCTTCAATCTGTCAACGCCAGATCTTTGAATATTAACTAATCTTAGATTGAATGTTTTATTATTTTTGTCTTCAATTAATTCATCAGTGAGATAGATATGTACCTCCAATGAGTTTATTTAACTTTCATGTACTTATTTGTTTACTTATGCGACTTTTATAAGATAATAAAATTATGTACTAAAAAGAACAAAAAATCATAAGGGACAAAACAACTCGTGCAGAAAACAAAATTAAATAAAGACCGGTCATATAAGAAATTGGTTAAAATTACTAAAAATAAAATCTTTTCAAAAATAAAAAATTGTCAAACACTTGTTTCTTATTAAGTATTTTTAAATTTATTTTTTTTTTAATTCCCAAATCCGCAATATTAAATGAGTAATTTAATTTTAGTCACAAATGTTTATGGATGACATAGACTTTTTATATTTTGATTGTTTCATTAACTGAAAATGTTCTCTTTAATTATGATAAATAGGTATGAGACCCTTGACTCACAGAATAATCCCTCACTGACATTTTTCTTCATTATCAGCATGTTTCAATACCCAAATAAATACCTCTTCAACTTCTACAAAACTTCCAAATAAATACTTCGAAATTATTATTTTTACAAATATATTTTGTATAAATATATTGCACTTACCTCCAACTGAAATAAAAATCGACAAAATTTTGACAGTTTGCTTTTGACACATACAACATACAAAACAACTGATAGCAACAGTGAGCGACATTTTTGTTTGTTTTTGTGCATGCGTACACTTGACAGTTTAATTTTGACACATGTAAATTAGACTTGGGCGATACGAATATTTTGTGACACTGAATACGACGAGTATTATAAAATATTGGTGACAGATATCGGTGACAAAATACTCGACTAGTATGGGCAGCGTAATTCCGTTGTAAAAAAAAATTGGGTGTGGCTGTGTCATGGACACGGCCGTGTGTTGTACGTGAATACGTCTATGTAACGGGTTATATTTTTAAAATAATCAATAAAAGTAAGGAAACAAATAAGTACTGTGGTACAATAGCGTATAGGCCCACATTATATATTTTTGATAACAATATTTTATTCTAACACCTTATTATATTCACTGTCACTACTTTGAACTAATGTTTTATATACAATCGATAGATTTTGACGACAGCTGACGATTAAAACTTAAACGAACATCGTAGCTTTTCCGAATCAAAAGTTATACTAATTGCAAATCTCGATACGCAGCAAAATAACCTCAAAATGGCGGCGCTTCCCCCTCCACCGCGCGCAATGCGGTATCCAATGGTATAATTTAATTTTTCATGTAGAGAATAGATTCAAAACTGCAACGCCAAACTGTATCCCCCGATTTTGTTATCATTAGGTTTTTTGGATTGCCCTCGTATGGTAGCAAATTTAAAGACGTATTCACGGCAAAAAAATTTGTATAACTTTAGCAATTAGTATAACTTTTGATTCGGAAAAGCTACAATGTTCGTTTAAGTTTTAATCGTCAGCTGTCGTTAAAATCTATCGATTGTATATAAAACATTGGTTTAAAGTAGTGACAGTGAATATAATAAGGTGTTAGAATAAAAAAATATTATCAAAAATATATAATGTCGGCCTATACGCTATTGTAACACAATAATTATTTGTTTCCTTGTTTTTATCCTAAATACGTAAATAAAAATATTTTATTTAAAAAATATAACCCGTTACATAGACGTATTCACGTACAACACACGGCCGTGTCCATGATACAGATACACCCAAATTGTTTAACATAATGTAATAAAATGTTCAGAACAAGCAAATAATTCCGTATGGATTATTGTTAAATTGGATGTTTTTTATTCAAATGTTTCCTTTAATTATATGTAGCTGTTTGAATGACAATTTAGTTTTGTAAATATTGCAAGAAACAAAATAATCACCCAAGTCTATAAAATCCTCTTACAGGGCATTAAACTTTCCTGTGGATATAATGACGAAATTAGAATTTAACCTAATTAAAAGTTAGTTTTTATATACACTATATATTTACTATATTTACGCTACAAAGTAATTACGCTCAACTGTGGCAATACAAAAACGGAGAAACATTAAATGACAAAGAGCATCATACTTAAAATACTTATTATAAAATACTCGTACTTGTAGTAATGAGTAAATATCTGTCCACGAACTGCGAAGTGTAAAGCAATACTTAACGTAATGAGTAAAACGAGTATACGAGTATGTTTAACATGTTTTAAATATGAAAGGGCGAGAAAACCTGAGTACGATATGCGTGAGTGAAATAGCTATAGCTAGCTAGACAAAGAGGGGGGAGTTATGCCGCAGCCCGACCGCATAATAACCATTGTACGAACGTCCGGTCGGCCATACCATATAAGTATTTATGATACAAAGTATTTTGTATTTCGCATACCAAGTACGTATTTTAAATCGAGTATTTTTACCGGTGATAATAAATACGCGTCATCTCTAATGTAAACGTACGTAACAATAGATAGCAGTAGTGTTCGCCGTTTTTGTTTGTTTTCGCGCATACGTATACTTGACAAAAATTTGACAGTTTACTTTTGACACACGTAACGTAGAAAACAACTGATAGCAATAGTGTGCGCCATTTTTGCATTCTTGTCTTACACTACCGTGTTCATCTATCTCTCTCGGTTGTTAGCTAATTACCTATTTGCCGTCCTTCTTGCGATAGATTCGTTACATTCCAATGTTACAATCCAAAACGTTACGACCTTGATATTTTAATCTAATCTCACTCAAAGAAGTTTCACTTCAATAAATTAATAGAAAAAGTTAAGAGAGCAAATATAAAGAATAAATTAAAGAGAAAGTTAGAGAGCGAGTCCATTTTAGATATGCATATTCTCACATCATTTTAATGTATATATATATATATATGTATATATATATATATATATATATATATATATATATATATATATATATATATATATGTTAAGTAAAATTCTCAAGTCAAAAAAATTTTTAAAAATTAAAAATTAAAAATAAAATCTAAATATAAAAAAATTAAATAAAATAAAAAAAATTAAAAAGTCAAAAAAAAAATAAAAATAAAACCTGGGTTTATTTTCATCTTTTAAGTTTAATTGGAGAAAAAATTAATTTATAGAAAATATTCTATCCTCAGAAAAAATGGACGGGAAATAATATTTCTTACATATCTGCTGGCACTAAGTAGTATTTACTATTTTTTTTTATTTATATTTTAATTTATTTTACAAATTTTTTTTATTTCTGATTATTTTAATTGTCCTAAATGATTATTTACTACCTTTTCTAATTCTTACCTTTTTATCCTTTTTAGGGCGTGATGTCTGAAATTGAGGAAGCGATGACAGTAAATATTAATAAATTACAACCAGCTATGAGCAAATACGTAAAGTTTAGCTCACACTGTACTAGCACAAAACTAAGGAGTCAAAAAAGTGTCTTATGAAAAATGAAAAATACTCGATTAGGTCAATTTTAAAAGAAATAAATGTAACCATATTAATTATCTATTAAGATATACATCAACACCATTCTATAAACAAAAAAATATTAAAAAAGATTTATTAACTAAAAATCTTAGTAATGTTTAAAGCTTCAGTTGTTCGGAGTGAATGTTGTTCAGATTTTGCATTTATATATATATATATAAATATATATATATATAAACCTCTGCCTCTCTACCTGCACATCTGTGTGTTTACTATCACCTGTTTAATGATAGACAGATGTAGACAAAATTCAGCATAAAGGTTACTGATGATTCAAATAAAATCATGCATTCTTCAGATTATAGAAGTGTCCTCTGGAAACTTAACCATAACATTATGGATTTAATATTCATACTAAAGCTAAGTTAACTATTATATTGAATAAATAAATATTATATCTTTATTTTAAACGAATATACGTAAATGCAAAAGTATATTTCTATGTCCTTTTTTCATATCGCAACAGAGCAACAGATTAACATAATTTTTTGCACAGATATAGTGGACTGACCAAGAAATGAAAAAGAAAAATTTTAACGAAACTTAAGAAGTAACCATTTTCATTAAAAAGTGAACAAGTTTTACTTACATAGGAACAAATTAGATTAGTAATAAATAATATTTTGTCTCATAACCACTTTCTAAGGATTTCTCACAATTCAGGTTATTATGTTACCATACTAAGTTTTGGTGAAGTGTTATATATACACAAGAATACAATTTTAAATGTGACTAACCACAATAAACATTTAATATTTTTAACGAAACTTAAGAAGTAACCATTTTCACAAGTGAACAAGTTGTACTTATCCCAATCACAGGTCTCACGGAGATGCTCAATAAATTGATCTACTATTTGACGCTTAATTACCATGAATCAAAGGAAAAATATGGAGTGATGATACCATCATCAAATATTTATGGCAGATTCATTAAATGATACCTAACACATATATCATTGGGAAACTCTTGTTTCTTTCAGAATTTAATCGTTCTGAAGAAAACCATTTAACAATTCTGAAGAATACAACAAATACCATGGTCTAAGTTACAAATAATGTTCGAATTGGAATTCCACACCAAATAGTGTTCGAATTAACTCAGATTGTATTCGAATTAGAATTCCGCACAGAATAGTGTTCAAAGTAACTCAGGTTGTGTTCGAATTAGAATTCCGCACAGAACAGTATTCAAATTAACTCAGGTTGTGTTCGAATTAGAATTCCGCACAGAACAGTGTTCAAATTAACTCAGATTGTGTTCAAATTAGAATTCCGCACAGAATAGTGTTCAAATTAACTCAGATTGTGCTCGAATTAGAATTCCGTACCGAATAGTGTTCAAATTAACTCAGATTGTGTTCGAATTAGAATTCCATTGTCTAAACGCTCTATTTATTATGTAATTTGGTAATATTATTTTTAAATTGCACACTACGAAATAAAACCAGAGTAACTTTTGGCCAGAAGGTACACGTTAGACCTTCATAGAAAAGTATTGTTTTTCAAACAGGAACTCATATCTTAAATTCAAAAATGTATATTACAAACATCTTCAAGCAATGACTGAGGAAAATTTATTAGTAAACTTTAGAGTTTACCAATTTTTCTGCCTAAGTTGAACAAAATATCCATTGACCAGAGGTACTGGTTTCTTTCCTTATTGACGACTTATAATTGATTTCATTTATGTAATAAATTAAACCTTATTTCTACTCAAATTATAAAAAAAGATGAAAATTACTTAAAAAGATATATACTCACAGTAGTTTCCTAGATAAAAAAAAATTTTATAAATGACAATATCACTCACAAACTTACATCAAAGAAATAATTTATTTATTGTTTTTTTAAAAACAACTTATCTCAGCCAATCACAAGGAATATTAACAAGAAATAAAAAAAATTTTAAAAATATCGCAATATAATTAAAATACATAACTGTAAACACGGACTTAGCCAAGATTTTATTTACAGAGAACAGAAGACTGCCAGAAAAAGTTTTTTGAAGTGATTACGTCTTTCAATGTGCTTCCATAGAGGGAGGCAATTTGGAAAACTTGATGATAACCACATCGGGGGATACAGTTTGTCCTTACAGCTACGTAACTGTTATCTATATCCAAAATTTAGTAACACCACTAAATAGTTAAAGGATCAAAGAATTTGTTATATTGAGTGCGTTGCGTGTTACGTTGTATTTATTTCCATGGAAACATTTTCTATGTACACATGGCCTACAAACACTGTTTAAGCTGCTTTCCGTCATAATAGTCATCATCTGTTCGGTCATAACATTTCTCATCCATTGTGTGTTACGTTGTGCGTTTCTTTCTAAAGAACTTATTTCTAATTACACAAGGCATACAAACGCAATTTAAGCTGCTTTCGGTCATAATATTTATCATCCGTTTGGTAATAATATTTGTTTTCTGTTGTGGTGCAGAAAAGAACACTTCAATAACACTACTTGTGTGTCATATAGTTACAACAGGGCTGTGAAAATCTTTGTTTTGGAGTTGAAAGGACTGTTTCTGTCTCACTTTTTTTCATTTATCAGTAAATAACAGTATGTAGTAATGGGAAAAACAACCCAAGTTGATTGACGTTTATAACGTATAAATTTTTCATTTTGTTCATCCTATTTATAGTGAAAATTGAGTTAAACTTTTTTTGGCCATGATCTAGGAAGATGGGAGTACAACTGATGCCTCATTTGCTCCATCTTGCCTACGACCACGCCTGTAAGCCACGTTTATATTTGAAACCAAATTTAAATTTTTAAAGGATTTGAAACTTATCGCACTCTAAAAGAACGACAATTCTTTGTAATTATAACGAGTTATGAAGAAAGACGTGAAAAGAATGGATTATTATGATATTCTCTCTTCAGTAAATGTTGCTAACAAAAATATTAAATATTTTGTCAAGAAATACTCATCAGCCTCTATAAATGTAATTAGTTGGAAATGAAATTTCGTATAGCAGCTGAGATCATTATATACTTAAAAAAAATTACTTCATGAACATAAGAAGCGGATACAGTGTACGAAAATTCTGTCACTTGATTATGAATTGTCATTCAGAGTTTTAATTTAATTCAACATTCATTTGTCTAAACACCAAAATTTGATAAACACATGTAAAGTAGCGTTGTCCCGTTGCAATTATTATACATACAGTGGATATTATTATTCTCATAACTTATAACTAATATAAAACGAAATCTTTCAAAACATCTCAAATTCCTTGAAGACTTGAAAAATTGTGAAAATAACATTTTATTAGAGTTAACAAAAATATTATGTATTCACAGTAAAGCCCTATAAAGCAGAATATAATTTTGAGAATCGTATTACCACTATCATAAGTTTATATTTGAACCTATGTAGCAACATCTGAAAAGCTACGCTATGCAAAATCTGAAAAAGCTAGGAAATGTAGCAACATATGAAGAAGCTATGTTATGCAACATCTAAAAAAGCTTGAAAATGTAGCAACATCTGAAGAAGCTATTGTCGGTGATATAATGCCCATACATCATGTCACCTGTGTGAAGTTTGAGAATATATTTAATAAAATACAGACAATATTATAATTGAATTATTCTATGTTCTAAGGGCTATAAATATGTCCCCGTATAATATATACAAAATTTTTTTTAATCTCTTTTCAGCCATCAATTGTTAAGGGTGAAAATGTGGCCATTATTATTCCTTCACACATGACAAAGATATTGATATTTAATTCATTGTAAGCATATATTCTTTGCAAAACATATACTGCGCACTATGCAATAAATAACTAAACAAACAATACGAACGTAACAAGCAGTTCAAAATTAAACGAGACACATGAAAATACGAAATAAAGTAACTGGAATGACGACAAACGTACTAGGCAGCAATAAAAGTAACAGACAGGCAGACAGACTCAGGGCCACCACTACTTATTATAAACTTGTTCTTTTGCCTAAATGGCCAATGACAAAAGAGACAGCCGAGCGAAAGTAGCTATGAAATGTGAGTCTTTAAGATTTGCTTGAACACACCATGCGATATCGCATAAATATTATATATGTGATATTGCATGGTGTGTTCAAGCAAATCTTAAAGATGTAGCTAGAAATGCCGAACTTTGCAATATTTCCCTAAAAATGCTAAATCCAAACATCACATAGTGCTAATGCATATAACAGTTGTCGCCGGATGTTATCAACCACCATTTTATTCAAAATGGGATGCCTATAACCTAACCTAAATAAAATACCAGGACTCGCATTTTCCAGATTAACAAAATGCAAAACTTGATAAATATTGTTTGTCGCATTATTTTTAATTGCGTCTCAAAATGCAGTCAATCCAATCTAATAATGAGTAAGTTATATAGATTTTACCCATAAGTACAACATTTATTTCGCTATTATTATAAATTGTATCGTGTTGAGTAACTGTATTGCAAACTAAATATACATTGTAATTGTACTTACCTATGAGAATATTTAAAATGCAATAAAACTAGACATGTCTTCTTAATATTAATTCACTTTTCTTTTGTTCAAATCATTTCCCCGATAATGTTTTTACTAGAATTTATTACAGTCTTCTGTAATTTCGAATTTCAATTGTTATAAATAACTTTTTAACCAAGGTTAACCTAGCATAAGCCCTGATGATTGTTCTATACCTAACATGGGCAGAAATATAAACGCTCTACTAGAACTAACACAATAAAAATGGGGCGTTAAAACGGTATCTCATGCTGTAAACAACGATAGCTGGAATTGAACCATAAGGACAAAACTTTATGACACAGGCGACGTTGTCCATATGGAACGTGCCATATAATAGTAGTAGAGTTATCAACGTTTGCGCCTAGGGCTGTTACCTATTATTTATTAATTTATATGGCCAAAAAGGGGCGGACTTTATTTTATTTTAATATGTATTTTTGGGCAATAATTATTTACGGTTTATTTGTTAACGATATTCTCAATGGTATATAACAAATAATCACGGTTAATTTGTTAAAGATGTTCTCAATGGTATATAAAAATATTTACGGTTAATTTGTTAACAATGTTCTCAATGGTTTATATCAAATATTCAGGGTTAATTTGTTAACGATCTTCTCAATGGTATATAACAAATAATTACGTACGTCAATGGTATATAACAAATAATCTTTTTAACAATGTTCTCAATGGTATATAACAATAAATTCCGTGGAGAGTGATGAAATTCCATCAGTTCATGAAAAAGGCGGTGGGAGACCATAATATTTTGATGGTAATTTGTGGTAAACGGTGCTTTTACCCCTGCTAGTACTATGTAAGAATAAAGTAAAAAATTAAATATACATCAGAGCATCCTTTTCGGAGTCCCATTATTAAAAAAGCAAAATTCCCTCGAGCATCCATAATGTACGGATTTTGATGGAACGTCAAAATAAAGTATAATATAAATTCGGATCATTTTGTATGCAAAAACCGCCCAATTTATTTTATCCCATTAATACAGGTTTAAACAGAAATCATTTCAAAGCATTTATTAAATCTATTACAAAAACAGAAAACACTTCATTTCAGTAAAACTCTTGTTCCACAATTCAAAAAAATGGTCATCCATTTTTCACGTAACGATTAAACATACTGTACACCCAGGCAAACTCATGAGAAAATATCACAATTCTTAATTTTACTTACCACATCCTAGGAGACGATGCACGTAATCCAACAGGAGATGGAAAAAAAAATATGATTAGTAATAAAAAATTTAACTCATAACAAATATATTCTACGTATTTATAAATATTTAAAATTGCATTATATAACATAAAAAGTGCTTCAAAATTGATGCTGGGTGGGGGGACACAATCGCATCTAAATGAATGACAGTTTCTGTAGAAGTAAATTCAAAGTCCAATAACTCAGTTAAAAATTAATAGAACTCTCCAATCTTGATCTCGTTATAAACAGGAAAGTTGAAAGTTGACCATACTACTCCAAGATTCATAGTGGAGTTGTATTGGCTATAAACGTTGGACATTTTCACAAAAATAACCACTGCAATGCCCAACACTTTCCTTTTTTCTTTAAAGTTGGCATATTTAAAATGTATCACCTTATATTAATTACAACTTTGATTCGCTCTCTAAATTGTTCTCAATTTCATAAATTGTTTATTTACTTAGTGAAATCCTTGCACAACTAAACCAAAAAAGAAAACGTGTAGAGATTATAACACAAAATAATGACTAACACACAATCAATGCAAATATGAATCAAACATTTTAAAAATAATGAAACGGCTTTGATTTAGCCAAATATTCCTTGGCTTTTACTATAAAATCGCAAATTGTACAAGAAAACGATTCCAAATGAGACATAGTCTCCAATACCATATTGAGTAAAGTGTGTGAACACAGTAAACAGTTGAGGGCATGTGCGTGTGGCATATGAAGTACCTATATGAAATAACGGAAGTTTTCATTCTCGCACATAACAGTCTGTTACAGAATATGATGGAAATTCATCACCGATGGATTGTCAACGTAACCTGTTAATATTTTGAATAAATGCAGGGCTACGTGCAACATTCTTTTCACTTACAGAGATTTATATCTGAGCATGCCCAAAATGAAAAGGGAGGAAAAATGTTAGAAGTACACATTAAACGAAAACCTGTTAACTCATACTCACTACTAAAGTGAAATTTGTTTCTCAGACTCCATTGTAAAATTGAGTTGGCATCGAAAATTATGTTTTAAAATAAGTAGCACACATATCGACGATGATCACATTTTTGGGGAGCTATAATAAAGGCTTAACCTTTATTGCGTTATCGTCCTTACAACCTTATCATCGAGTTTATTAATTGTACTGTAATAATAATAATGCAATGCTAAGCGCAGATGCCGTATTGGCGGTCTGTATGAAACCAAGGTATACTATAACGGTTTAAACTTTGCATAGACAATAAAAAACAACACCTGAATTTGGAATTGTTTATTTTTCATCGTTAGTGCCGAAGGTAATCTTCAGAATGATAGCTCAATCATTGGTTTTGATGAAGTCTTAAGGGAGACATGGCATACCGGTAAAAAAACACCTTTGAGAAATAATATACAGAGAATTAAAAAAATAATTTACATCATTAGCGTTGAAGGTAATCTTCAGAATGATAGCTCAATCATTGGTTTTGATGAAGTGTTAAGGGAGGTATGACATACCGCCAAAAAAACACTTTTGTGAAATAATGTACAGAGAATTAAAAAATTAATTTGAAATTGTTTATATTTCATCATTAGTGCTGAAGGTAATCTTTAGAATGATAACTCAATCATTGGTTTTGATGAAATCTTAAGGGAGACATGGCATACCGCCAAAAAAACACCTTTGAAAAATAATATACAGAGAATAAAAAAATTTATTTACATCATTAGCGTTGAAGGTAATCTTCAGAATGATAGCTCAATCATTGGTTTTGATGAAGTATTAAGGGAGGTATGACATACCGCCAAAAAAACACTTTTGAGAAATAATATACTGAGAATTAAAAAATTATTTTCAGATTGTTTATTTTTCGTCATTAGCTGTGAAAATAATATTCAAAATGATAGCTCAATTATTGGTTTTGATGAAGTATTAAGGGAGGTATGACATACTGCCAAAAAAACACTTTTGTGAAATAATGTACAGAGAATTAAAAAATTAATTTACATCATTAGCGTTGAAGATAATTTTCAGAATGATAGCTCAATCATTGGTTTTGATGAAGTATTAAGGGAGGTATGATATACAGCCAAAAAAACACCTTTGAGAAATAATAAATAGAGAATTAAAAAATTAATTTGTATAAATAGAGTATAATTTTTTCAATATTGATAGTTTTTTATTCGATAACTCTTAATCAATATTTGTACTAATATGAGTATTTTATAATAGGCATTGTATCAAATTTTTCTCATTATTCCGTTCTTAATATAATATTCCAAAAATTCCTTTCGGATTGTGACTGTGACTCCCGTAAGTCATGGACCAACCGAAAAAGAGAGGCAGGCCAAACTATGACGAGGTATTAACAAACTCTGATATAAATAAAAATCTCTTAGTTTTTGAGGTATAGACACTTTTTGTTAAAATTACTACTCTGTGTCGATCTTTTGCATACCACAGCTACAAATTAAGTATAGCTCAGTAATAAGCATGTAATGTACTTACATGCGCCAATTTTTCAAATGGTTTGCCAGTTCTACGTGCTAATTTTTTTTTGGTTATGAAAATTACAAAATCCTAATATGCACATTTTTAATTTTGTCTTGGGAGAACCATATTAGTTGTTATAAAATATTTCAATTTATTCGAAAGGCTTATTACTCGGCAAACAAATTAACAATCAGATTTAATTTGTAAACCTAGCACCCAAAAGATCAACACAGAATAGTGACAGTTATCAATTTTAAAAATATGTCTGTTTCTAGTTAATAAAGGTCAAATTTCGTCAGTATCCCAGTCATAACTTGGCCTGTTTCTGTTTTGGTTGATCCATGACTTATGGGATAGCCTAGTAGTTTATACAGGCTATCCCAAAGTCATGTTGTAGACACTTCATGCTGTTTCAACTATCGGAGGAGACATCGTTCATTTCTTCCACTCCAAGGAAAAGTAGCAACTTGGCATTATAGCATGAGCTAAATTTGCGTTGTAGTATGTTTGTAAATTTTTACATGGTTAGAAGTTGATAGAACATCACAGAAAGTGACTTGTTAAAAATATACATAATATGTTAATAAGGAAAAAGTATCTACACGATACTTTTTTGATATTACTCAAGTAGAGTATCGATACTGTGTCCCTAATAAGATAACAGCAGAGCAAATAATGTATAAATAAGATCAAAGCCATATAACTTGTACAAACAAATTCTGGAAACATTATTAACATTGCATTTCATATATGAAAATCATATTTAACTAACACTTGAACAGAACCTATATGAAAAAGGAAACTTTGGGAAAAACACTAGTTTACCAGTGTAATCATATGTGCTAAAGGATGTTTAAGCTGCATTAACGTTGGAAAAATGTTTTCCATGAATGCAATGAGATACGAAAAAGTTTATTGATAATTTTCTTATTTTGGACTCAGGAACCTATAGAAATGCAATGCAATGAAATATGAAAAAATCTATAGCTAATTTTCTTATTTTGGACTCAGGAACCCATAGAAACACAATGCAATGAGATATGAAAAAGTTTACCGATCATTTTCTCAGTCGTAATTTATTATCATAAACAGAACCTATATGAAAAAGAAAACTTTGAGAATAACACCGGTTTAGCAGTCTAATCACCTTTTCTCCTCCAAAATAATATTCACATTTTTCAATATTTGAAGGCGAATAAAGGACATGCATGCCTTTGACGTCATATCACTTTGATTGTGTCCTGCGATGCTCAGTGTAGATGTATTAAAGGATATTTAAGCTGCATTCACGTTAGAAAAATGTTTTCCATGAATGCAATAAGATATGAAAAACTTTATTGATAATTTTCTTATTTTGGACTCAAGAACCTATAGAAACGCAATGCAATGAGATATGAAAAAGTTTATTGATAATTTTCCTATTTTGAACTCAGGAACCCATAGAAACGCAATGCAATGAGATATGAAAAAGTTTATTGATAATTTTCCTATTTTGAACTCAGGAACCCATAGAAACGCAATGCAATGAGATTTGAAAAAGTTTACTGATAATTTTCCTATTTTGAACTCAGGAACCCATAGAAACACAATGCAATGAGATATGAAAGTTTACTGTTAATTTTTTATTTTGAACTCAGGAACCCATAGAAATGCAATGCAATAAGATATGAAAAAGTTTATTGATAATTTTCCTATTTTGGACACAGGAACCCATAGAAACGCAATGCAATGAGATATGAAAGTTTACTGTTAATTTTTTATTTTGAACTCAGGAACCCATAGAAACGCAATGCAATAAGATATGAAAAACTTTATTGATAATTTTCCTATTTTGAACTCAGGAACCCATAAAAACCCAATGCAATGAGATATCAAAAAGTTTATTGATAATTTTCTTATTTTGGATTCAGGAACCCATAGAAACACAATGCAATGAGATATGAAAAGTTTACTGTTAATTTTCTTATTTTGGACTCAGGAACCCATAGAAACGCAATGCAATGAGATATTAAAAATTATTTGATAATTTTCTTATTTTGGACTCAGGAATCCATAAAATGAACCTTAAAATAAAATTGGTATTTTGTGTTCATTTTAGAAGCATCGTACTTCTCCTTATGAGTCATTCGTAATAATAAATAAATGAACCTATTCTGCACAGAATGACTATTATACTATTTAAATTGCGTAATGCATATATACCCTAAGCACTCTCAAAGTAGATTTGATGACGTGAAATAAACTATCAAGATGTGCATGGATAATTTGTCCTGTCCTTGAATATTTTCTAACATCATTCTTATTAGTGCACGCTTAAATTCTTACCCAACATATATGGTAAGAATTTACGCGTGCACTAATACACGTGTCTTCATCTAATCTTCTTAGTTTGTGTCTATCTATATTTTCGTGATGCTCAACTTCGCACATTAGCGCTGCGATTCATAAAACACATTCACGTAAAAGAAAGATCCGAAATACTGGCAACGAAATGAGCCGAAATACTGGCAACGAAGTATTTTATTTCATAGAAATAATATAAAAAAGCAGGAAATAACATTTTTGGAAATATTGTATTATGTATTAATTTTAAATTAAATACTTTATACTTATATTGTCCATTTCAGTCAGTATACTTTTAAAATTGTTGAAAGAATTCGACACTTACCACACCGGTACCCTAGCATAAGAGATACAAAAAAACAAAAGTAAATCTTCAGTAATAAAAAATTTAGTATAATATCTTTTACTTTTTCGCTTCAAATTTCTGTCTCCATCAAAATGGAAATATTAAATGCTTGAAATTGTTAAAAAAATTCAACATTTACCCCATCATCCCAGTATCCATCAGATTACAAAAAAAAAGGAAATTTTACGTAATAATAAATTTGACTGTAATAATATTTTTCAATTTTATTTCTCTTCTTTTCTCCTCAAATTTCTATCCTCATAGAAATATTTTGCTCGAAATATTAAATGTTAAAAGTTGCAGAAAAAATTCGACACTTACCGCACCAGCATCCTAGTATCCATGAGAAACAAAAAAAATAAAATAAATTTACAATAATATTTTTCAATTTTATTTCTCCTCTTTTCTCCTCAAATTTCAATCCTCATCTAAATACTTTTTCTCGAAATATTAAATGTTAAAAGTTGCAGAAAAAATTCAACACTTACCGCACCAGCACCCTAGTATCCACGAAATACAAAGAAAAATAACAAAGTGAATTTACAGTAATAAAAAATTTGAGTGATAATATTTTTCAATTTTATTTCTCTTCTTTTCTCTTCAAATTTTTATCCTCATCAAAATATTTTGCTCGAAATATTAAATGTTAAAAGTTGCAGAAAAAATTCGACACTTACCGCAGCAGCATCCTAGTATCCACGAGAAACAAAAAAAAGAAAATAAATTTACAATAATATTTTTGTTTTATTTTTCTTCTTTTCTCCTCAAATTTCTATCTTCATCAAAAAATGTTTGCTCAAAATATTAAATATTAAAAGTTCCAGAAAAAATTCGACACTTAACGCACCGGCACCCTAGTATCCATGAGATACAAAAAAACAAAGTGAATTTAGAGTAATAAAAAATTTGAGTGTGATAATGTTTTTCAATTTGATTTCTCTTCTTTTCTCTTCAAGTTTTTATCCTCATCAAAATATTTTGCTCGAAATATTAAATGTTAAAAGTTGCAGAAAAAATTCGACACTTAACGCACCAGCATCCTAGTATCCATGAGATACAAAAAAAAACAAAACTAATTTACAATAATAAAAAATTTGAGTGTGATAATATTTTTCGATTATATTTCTCTTCTTTTCTCCTCAAATTTCTATCCTCATTGAAATATTTTGCTCAAAATATTAAATGTTAAAAGTTGCAGAAAAAATTCGACACTTAACGCACCAGCACCCTAGTATCCATGAGATACAAAAAAAAACAAAACTAATTTACAATAATAAAAAATTTGAGGGTGATAATATTTTTCAATTATATTTCTCTTCTTTTCTCCTCAAATTTCTATCCTCATTGAAATATTTTGCTCAAAATATTAAATGTTAAAAGTTGCAGAAAAAATTCGACACTTAACGCACCAGCACCCTAGTATCCATGAGATACAAAAAAAAACAAAACTAATTTATAATAATAAAAAATTTGAGTGTGATAATATTTTTCAATTATATTTCTTTTCTTTTCTCCTCAAATTTCTATCCTCATTGAAATATTTTGCTCAAAATATTAAATGTTAAAAGTTGCAGAAAAAATTCGACACTTAACGCACTAGCACCCTAGTATCCATGAGATACAAAAAAAAACAAAACTAATTTACAATAATAAAAAATTTGAGTGTTATAATATTTTTCAATTATATTTCTCTTCTTTTCTCCTCAAATTTCTATCCTCATTGAAATACTTTGCTCGAAATATTAAATGTTAAAAGTTGCAGAAAAAATTCGACACTTAACGCACCAGCACCCTAGTATCCATGAGATACAAAAAAAAATAACAAAGTGAATTTACAGTAATAAAAAATTTGAGTGTGATAACATTTTTCAATTTAATTTCTCCTCTTTTCTCCTCAAATTTCTATCCTCATTGAAATATTTTGCTCGAAATATTAAATGTTAAAGTTGCAGAAAAAATTCGACACTTAACGCACCAGCACCCTAGTATCCATGAGATACAAAAAAAACAAAGCTAATTTACAATAATAAAAAATTTGAGTGTTATAATATTTTTCAATTATATTTCTCTTCTTTTCTCCTCAAATTTCTATCCTCATTGAAATACTTTGCTCGAAATATTAAATGTTAAAAGTTGCAGAAAAAATTCGACACTTAACGCACCAGCACCCTAGTATCCATGAGATACAAAAAAAAATAACAAAGTGAATTTACAGTAATAAAAAATTTGAGTGTGATAATATTTTTCAATTTAATTTCTCCTCTTTTCTCCTCAAATTTCTATCCTCATTGAAATATTTTGCTCGAAATATTAAATGTTAAAGTTGCAGAAAAAATTCGACACTTAACGCACCAGCATCCTAGTATCCATGAGATACAAAAAAAACAAAGCTAATTTACAATAATAACAAATTTGAGTGTGATAATATTTTTCAATTATATTTCTCTTCTTTTCTCCTCAAATTTCTATCCTCATTGAAATATTTTGCTCAAAATATTAAATGTTAAAAGTTGCAGAAAAAATTCGACACTTAACGCACCAGCACCCTAGTATCCATGAGATACAAAAAAAAATAACAAAGTGAATTTACAGTAATAAAAAATTTGAGTGTGATAATATTTTTCAATTTCATTTCTCTTCTTTTCTCCTCAAATTTCTATCCTCATTGAAATACTTTGCTCGAAATATTAAATGTTAAAAGTTGCAGAAAAAATTCGACACTTAACGCACCAGCACCCTAGTATCCATGAGATACAAAAAAAAATAACAAAGTGAATTTACAGTAATAAAAAATTTGAGTGTGATAACATTTTTCAATTTAATTTCTCCTCTTTTCTCCTCAAATTTCTATCCTCATTGAAATATTTTGCTCGAAATATTAAATGTTAAAGTTGCAGAAAAAATTCGACACTTAACGCACCAGCACCCTAGTATCCATGAGATACAAAAAAAAATAACAAAGTGAATTTACAGTAATAAAAAATTTGAGTGTGATAATATTTTTCAATTTAATTTCTCCTCTTTTCTCCTCAAATTTCTATCCTCATTGAAATATTTTGCTCGAAATATTAAATGTTAAAGTTGCAGAAAAAATTCGACACTTAACGCACCAGCATCCTAGTATCCATGAGATACAAAAAAAACAAAGCTAATTTACAATAATAACAAATTTGAGTGTGATAATATTTTTCAATTATATTTCTCTTCTTTTCTCCTCAAATTTCTATCCTCATTGAAATATTTTGCTCAAAATATTAAATGTTAAAAGTTGCAGAAAAAATTCGACACTTAACGCACCAGCACCCTAGTATCCATGAGATACAAAAAAAAATAACAAAGTGAATTTACAGTAATAAAAAATTTGAGTGTGATAATATTTTTCAATTTCATTTCTCTTCTTTTCTCCTCAAATTTCTATCCTCATTGAAATATTTTGCTCAAAATATTAAATGTTAAAAGTTGCAGAAAAAATTCAACACTTAACGCACTAGCACCCTAGTATCCATGAGATACAAAAAAAAGTGAATTTACAGTAATAAAAAATTGGAGTGTGATAATATTTTTCAATTTGATTTCTCTTCTTTTCTCCTCAAATTTCAATCCTCATCCAAATATTTTTTCTCGAAATATTAAATGTTAAAAGTTGCAGAAAAAATTCAACACTTACCGCATCAGCACCCTAGTATCCATGAGATACAAAAAAAAATAACAAAGTGACTTTACAGTAATCAAAAATTTGAGTGTGATAATATGTTTCAATTTGATTTCTCTTCTTTTCTCCTCAAATTTCAATCCTCATCCAAATACTTTGCTCGAAATATTAAATGATAAAAGTTGTAGAAAAAATTCAACACTTACCGCAGCAGCATCCTAGTATCCATGAGAAACAAAAAAAAAAAAAATAAATTTACAATAATATTTTTACAAATTTTATTTCTCTTCTTTTCTCCTCAAATTTCTATCCTCATCGAAATATTTTGCTCAAAATATTAAATATTAAAAGTTCCAGAAAAAATTCGACACTTTAACGCACCAGCACCCTAGTCGCCATGAGATAGAAAAAAAACAAAGTGAATTTACAATAATCAAAAATTTGAGTGTGTTAATATTTTTAAATTTTATTTCTTTTCTTTTCTCCTCAAATTTCTATTCTCATTGTAATATTTTGCTCAAAATATTAAACGTTTAAAGTTGCAGAAAAAATTCAACACTTACCGCACCAGCATCCTAGTATCCATGAGAAACAAAAAAAAAAAAATAAATTTACAATAATATTTTTACAAATTTTATTTCTCTTCTTTTCTCCTCAAATTTCTATCCTCATCGAAATATTTTGCTCAAAATATTAAATATTAAAAGTTCCAGAAAAAATTCGACACTTTAACGCACCAGCACCCTAGTCGCCATGAGATAGAAAAAAAACAAAGTGAATTTACAATAATCAAAAATTTGAGTGTGATAATATTTTTCAATTTTATTTCTTTTCTTTTCTCCTCAAATTTCTATTCTCATTGTAATATTTTGCTCAAAATATTAAACGTTTAAAGTTGCAGAAAAAATTCGACACTTAACGCATCAGCACCCTAGTATCCATGAGATACAAAAAAAACAAAGTGAATTTACAGTAAAAAAATTTGAGTGTGATAATATTTTCCAATTTTATTTCTCTGCTTTTCTCCTCAAATTTCTATCCTCATCGAAATATTTTACTCAAAATATTATATACTTTAGGAAAACTTGCTACTTTAGGAAAACTTGCTATATACTTTAGAAAAACTTGCTACAACATAAGCAATATCTTTCAATCAATCAAGTTTTATTCACTACATATGAGGACCAGCGAAAATTACAAATTCAATTAGTTTTTTAAAAAGAAAAAAAATTAACACGAGATGAGATAATGATGGAATGAATAAAGTATTCACAAGGAATTAAAATAACTTTTTCAGACAAATTTCGAAAACATAAATTGACAACGCATTTCACAGGGGAAAATCAAGTTGAAGAAACCGTCTTTTTCAATAGAAAACCGGTGAAAATTATAAAGATTAATTAATGGTAATAATTAGAGATAGTAGTAACTTTTTCGGACAACTTTTGAAAACTTGTCAAAATCGGCTTGAATAAATCCATATTTTTCTTCGCATAAGATGTAATAATACACTTGCTATTTTGTGCTCAATTCAGGCACGTCACATTTATTCCATGTATTAATTCTATTCGTCACCCGACTGATGATAAAGGGGCATTGTAGATTATTTTTCATGATTATTCATAGTTTCACCACAAGTCGAATCACTTTACAGTCAGATTTAACATAAATTGCAACCGTTTTTTACCAACCTTTCTTTATATTTCACGATACAAGATCGACGTAAAATGAATTTCTGTGAGCAATGTCGCCATCTATGAGCCATGAGGAGCATGAGAGTAAGCCATCTATGGGCAATAATAACTTTTACAAAAATTCACTCCTTGCTGACACTGCGACCGGAAAGAGGAGGTGTCGAGGTAACGGTGGTGGTACATTTTGAAAAGGTTTCTTCTTCAAGTTGTTGTGTAAGAACCTGTGTAAAACACAAATTCACACCTTGCCGGCTCTGCGACTGGCAGAGAGGTGTCAAGGTGATGGCGGATGGTACAGTTGGCAAGTTTCTTCTTCAAGTTTTTGTGTGAGATACTGTGTGAAACACTAATTCACCCCTTGCCAGCTCTGTGACTTGCAGGGGGGGTCAAGGTGGAGGGGGTGGTACAATTGACAAGTTTCTTCTTCAATTTGTTGTGTGAGATACTGTGTGAACCACAAATTCACACCTAACCGGCACTGCGATCGGCAGGGGTGGGGGTCAAGATGAGAGGGGGGTGTGGTATATTTTGACAAGGTTTCTCCTTCAAATTGTTGTGTGAAACACAAATTCACACCTCACCAGCACTGCGACTGGCAGTGAGAGGGGTCAAGTTAAGGGTGATGGTACATTTTGACAAGATTTCTTCTTCAAGCTGTTGTGTAAGGAACTGTGACAACTACAGTATATGGTAAGAAATGGCTATTATACCTATCAGTCTGTGCTATTTTTTTTTTATTTGTAGGCAACTCTACCATTTGATGCGAATACCGATGAGCGCGATGGCGCTCGTCGGCACTCAAATAGTTAAATAACAGAATATCCGCATAACCGCAAACTGTTAAATTTGGGTTCACAGAACTCGTACCAATATTTCAGGGTGCTTCAAAGATTATATTTGCGATTATGGTATTGTTAACATGTTGGAATCTCTGATTGCCGGTGTTGGCTGACTTTTAGTTTTTCAACTAACTTTTTTTTATTAAATGCAATGACAAATTTGCATTAATTGGAATGGATGTTCATGGGAGTGAAACGAGTACAGAAAAATTATTGTTAATGTCTTTCTTTTTTGACATCTTTTATTGTAATCGCATACTACCAAGTGGCCGACACTACTGGACAGCCGATATTGAAGGACTCTCCCCTAAAAGGTAGATAAAAAATATATGAGCAAATAATAACATGACGTAATTAATTTTTACACTTACCGCTCCCTATAAGTCCATTGATGAATAAGCGATCGGAGCGTGAAAAATAAAATATTAAATATTATGTAAAATTATACATTAAGACATCTAAACATAGTTTTTTTTTATTTATTATTGAAGACTTCAATATAAACTTAAGGCAAAATTTTTGCTACACAAGCAATCACTTTCGGGTAACCAAAATTATATACAGACCTACACCACATGCGAATATGAGCCACCGTTGTCAGTAATCGGTTAGCAACTAAATAAACAAATGACATTTAGCATAGTTGGGCAATTCCTACAATTTGCAAACAACAGTTCTTTCAAACATGAAAAACAATTTGTTTATTATATTTGATAAACTGTTTATTCAAGAATTTTTGAGAAAACGCCCATTTCTTGTACAAATTTGTTTCACATACAGATCAATATTCAAGAAGAAGAATGCAAGAATGCAAGAATGCAATTGCAAGAAGTCAATTAATATAAATGTTTGGAATACCATATTTCATCTTATTTATTAAGTTGCATTTATTTAATTACGACTCACCAAACATTCATATATTTTAACTAAGGAACATGACACGAAAATAAAATGTCTAACTCGCCAAACGACTCTTTTTTATTATTAATACCTTCTTTCTGTAAAATATCTATTTCTAATAAATGAGTCACACTGCGTTACACTTTGTTTGTTTGCAAATTACATAGTATGTATTACTTATATTGATTTATTGATTATAATGCCAATTTTTTAATTATAAAGTTATATAAATGAAGTTGTTATATACTCCTATATTTATTTTATTAATTTACTCACTCAAGGTAAACTTAAATGTGAATCCATAAGTCTGACTTAAATAATTTTTGTCTTATATCATGCTCATCCCACTATTACCGTACTACATGTAGAAATAGTATTTGGAGATATTGCACTTTAGAGTATTTTGGAGATATTACAATAGGTAATGTGCAAGAAACTGCTAAAAAAAATGTTCAAATTCAAATGTTCAATGTTAGATATTGCTAAAAAAATGTTCACAGTGCCATATCACAAGAATTTTTGGTTACATGTGTCAATGTTAGTGTATTTTTGATCTTTTGAAATGAGACAATTATAAAACACGGCTTCCGGCTAATATTGAAATAAATATTGGTGTAACAAAAAAAGTGCGACTCACAAAGGGAAAAATTTATTTAAGGCAGGTCATGTTAAAAATGTTACAAAATTTAATTCTCAGAGATTAAAATTACCCGTCATGTAGTTGTACAAACAAAAATTGCCATTAAATACAATGTAAGTTTGTTGATAAATAATATTGAACTGTAATTATATATTAACGAGCACAAGAAATTTTTTTTTCGCAACACCTGCTGTTTAGGAATATATGGGGTAGACTGCGTAGGGATTTATTTTGTTGTGGCGAGTCAGACATTTTATTTTCGTGTTATGTTCATTAGTTAAAATATATGAATGTTTGGTGTGTTATAAACCTGCAAATTTTTGACACTAATATGTCAGTGGATGAAAGAAAGATAGTAGTTTCAGTCAATATCTCTCCAAATTATTACAATCTAAACTATCTCCAAAGTCCACTGCGATCCTGTCCGACCTGACACTAGACCAAACCTAACTTTGCGCTTACATTTCTTACTCTTCGTGGAGAGTATTCCTCCTTAGAAATTGGTGAATGCCACCTCTTTGGAATCTTTGTGGGTTTCTCTGCCTCTATATACCATATCCAGAAATTCCGCTTGTATAAATTCTATATACGCCCCAGCTCCTAAAATTCTTGCAATCATCATATAGAAATATTAGAGAATGACTCACAAATTAATTACAGAATAGTACGTTATTTTCTGTTCAAAATGACTTTTATTCTTTATAAATTGCCTAACTTGTGTGTTCTCTATGCACCCTTAAATTATATTGGCCGACAGGGTCGAGAAGTTTCGCAATCTTGAATACTTTCAGAAACCGTTCTTATTTTCATATATGTAAACTCTTACATTTGACACATGTAGAAGCGATTCAACTGCATGTAGTTTGTTTTTATAAAATGTAAAAATCTTTATATTTAGCCCACATATCGAGGTGGATGGTTGTGATCGTTTAACTGTCAATTTGACTTTGACACATTAATACATGAAATTTACGTAAATAAATTTATATAATGGTTGAAAATTAAACATAGTGATGGAAAGAATCACTTTATGCAGTTTTGAGATGTAGGTACATCTCAAAACAGTATAAACTATAGAAATAAAGGTGACACCAAAAAACGCAGAACGTACAATCATCAAACTTTTATAGAAATTGAATTACACTTTCACAGTTACTGTAAGTCTAAATTATTGTCAAATTATTAATACATAGAAATTAAATTGCACTTTTATAATTACTGTAAGTCTAAATAATAATCTAACGTAATAAATATAATCTCTAATATAGTAAAAAATATAATCTCTTGATATTCGTCCAATACCTGCCATTTACTCAGATTTACGAATACGCATTATTCCTATTTCGTTCCACTTGGACTGACAGTTACAACATTGAGAAGCTAGTGGAATAGGTACGATCGCGATCGTGGGCGCGAGCGTTGAAAGCGGCTAGTGGAACGTACTCTTAATAAAGTGTATTCAGAGCAAAACAAGCCTGAATACTGGCACAAACATTTGCTTTCGTAGATTACATATTAAAAACAGTTTATTAAACTTCAGGAAAAATTGTCCATCGCATATTAAATAATTTATTCCCTAAGTGTACATCACAGCTAGTAAATATTTAACGAGTTCGACACTTACCCCAACCGCTTCCTAAAATCCACGATGTGAAAAAAAAACGAAGTAAATTGTCAATAATAAAATGTTTAAGTACAATGATTTTTTAATTTTATTTCTGAACCTTTCCCCCTAAATTATCTATCCTTATCAACATATTTGCCTTCACCAGGATGCTGTAATCAAAAGACAAAAATGGACATAACTTCTCAATGGGATAATGAAAATGTCTCTTTCATTTTTAATGGATAGCTATAAAAATTCAAGATAATAAAAGAAATTGGAAATTTTAATTTAGAGGGATTTGTAAGGGTGTAGGTCACCGAGAGAGCACAGAGGCAGAGTAAGCATTCTCGGCCGCCAAGTTGCGCTGACCTTACTCATCCTAAGATGACCATGAAGAATTTTAAAAAATGGTTATATCTAACACTCTAACCATTTATGTGAGCTGTTTCTTCTTTAGTCAAGCTTCATCCGATATTAATTTTTCAACTTTTTGAATGATTTCCGGAGTAGTTAATCAGTTCAATCGGCCATCCGGACCATGGGTTGCCTTCGAGTAAGTCCCTGCCTTGTTTAAAGATACTGTACCACTTATAAATCATGATTTTATCCGAGCAAGAGTTCCCATAAACGAATGCCATCCCTTTCAGTATGTTTTGAACCAACTTTGCTTGCTTGCTAAGGAAAAATATATACCAGCACGGTACTCGATTTCCTCCATATTTCTCAATTTCTTTCCGACTGAATCGCTGACAGTTCAGTGACTAATTAAGACAAAACTTGCTACTTATACTAACAATAAGTCACTGAACTCATTACGGATCATTACAGTACCCTCACTAATAACCTAATTACCAATGCCGTAAACTTACTAATGCACCCTCGTATCAAAGAATTTTCTTAATAACTAATCAATTGTAAGCAAAAGGAATATTAATGAGCTTATCACACCCTTCTGGCGTAGACTCTAATAAACAGATTTCTATGTAACTCCGGGGATTTTGATTTTTTCATTAGAATCCCAGCTTTGGCAGTATTTTTTCAGAAATGGTTGAGAATAGTTATATAATCCTTAAAATCTCCTACTCAGTTCAGTGCACAGTCGTCTCTACACATAATGTACTTGATACCCAGGTGTAATAAAAAACATACATATTATTCAAACAGATCATTCAGTACATCAAATTGACTTTCAAGCTTGTTTCTATAATAAAAAGTTAATTTTTTTTTTATCGAGATCTCAAGCTTTATAGTCGGTTTTTCCAAAAATTGTTTAGAATTTTCATATAGTTCCTTATCATTATCAACACAGTTTGATGCACAAAATTAGCTGTTTGCATAATTAAAATTAGCTGTTTGCATAATTAAAATTAGCTGTTTGCATAATTAAAAATTAGCTGTTTGCATAAGACACATGTTTTTCAATACGCATTATAAATATTAAAAAAAATATCACAAAAAAGAGGTAAGTAAAAACCTAGACTAAATATAAAAAAATAAACAAATTAGTTATTAATTATAAAAATTGATATAGCATAATTGAAAACAAGGTAAGGAAAATAAAACGGGATTAAGGAAGAATAAGACTAAGGGATTATCAGTGGTAGAATTTTTCAGATGGCCTTTCAAAATTCCTGGTATCCGGATCCAGTTGACTCCAAAGTTTTGTGGCTTAGACAGCGAAGAACTTTTCTTAAAAGGTGGTTTTATGTTCTGGTTTTCAGACTGTCGCTCTATACCGTGTGCATTCAAGTAACTGAATCTGCTTCTAAGATGTGATAAATAAGTTGGGTTGTTGAAAATATTACAAAGAAGTATAAAAATATGAATTGAGAATTAGTTTTTTAAACCAAACACAGTAGATGCACAAGACCCTACAAGAAACATTCTAGAAGCTTCTATAACATTCCAGAAATTGATGGAAAAAGTTGCAGGTTTATAAGTCGCAAACCCAATATTTAGTGTAAACAAAAACACCACAACTTGAAACATTTCACTTGTATTATCTCACGCAATTGAAACTGATTTAAGAATTATAGAAATAGCCACCAATCAAATCTACGACACAATCATATTTCTTTTATTGTTTGATTACAATGATTATGAGTTGAATTTAACACATATTTTTACTTGTTTCCATTGTAATTTAAGTCTTATTTATGGTCAAACCCTGCAATACAATTTCTTTATTCGAAAGGCCTAGAAGGTGCTAAAGTATGCGTTCACTATTCTAATGATTTCTGTGACGTGAGGTCTATCGTAACTTAGTTTTGTAAAATCTTAATGGATATTTAAATCAAATATGAAATATAATTGAAATCATTGAATCGTAAATAAGTGTTGCCAATTGCATTTGATCGTGGAATTTTTTTCAAAACCTCTCGCTATAAATAAACCTTTCACTATTTTTTTGTGCACCTTCAACAAGTCGTCTAGATGACAAAATATTTTCATTTGTTCTGTGACATTCTCTATTACTCTATTCTTAATTTATTTTTTTAAAAATTATAAACTTGAATCCGCATATCTTTTCAAATATTTTTATATACAGACTTCTGACGATCAACTGGAAATCTTATATCAGAAAAATTGCATGCATCAGATAGTAAACTCACGTAGATCAGACAGAAACTTGCGCACAACTCAATTTTATTGGAAACCATTTTTAAAAATTAAGAGAAAAATCAGTTCGTTCATGAACTAGAAAAAATAATGTTCGTGAAGCAACATGTTCAAATATTATAACCATCGAGTTACTATATAACCCAATTCAGTTTAAAATTCCAGGTTTTCTAAATGGTATTGTTTATGTGTGTAAATTTATTATAATGTAACTTTAGTGCTATTCAATAATATTGACAAGGGTGCCGATAACATTTGTGTATTTTCAACAGATTCCACTTTTATTTTTGAAGTTTACTCCTTAAGGATCGATTTTCATATGCAGCGTCCGGTATGAAATTTTATGAGGAGTAAAATTAGAAGTTCAGAACGTACGAAGTTAAATGCGTTAACAAAAGTGTAACCATTAGATTCTGATCGTACGGAGTTCAGATCGTTAAAAAAAGTATATTGACAGCATTTTTTTATTAACGAGTTTTTCATTTACATTTAATTATACGTATATTTGTATACAGTGTTACCTATTTTATACATTCCAAGACAATCGTACTTAAGGAGTAAACTCCAGTCGCGTGTCTGAGCTGACGGGCACAATTTCGTTTTAGTTTTTCAATATAATTAAAACCAAAATAATTTTCAATCGAGTAATTGTTAAGGTATATACTGTTACGATTTTGTTCAATGGAACAATTTAATCCTAATCAATCAATGGAGATTTTGGACAATGAAACTAAATGGAACTAAATAATCAATGGAACTAAACGGAATAATCAATGGAACTAAAAATTTTATATAGGTTTAATAAAATAGGGTTTGGTGAAAAAATTTATCTGAAGTTCCCATGTATAGGAGGGTAACTCAAAAAAATGATCCTGTAACCGCAAAATATAAGACAGCTATGATGCTACTGTCAATATAAATACAAAAGGTCGACTGACAGATATGATGAAATTAAAATATTCCTAATTTGCTACGGAACTCTAAAAACAGCAATGCCTAAATTTTTACCGGTATACACTTTTATTCAATAATATTGAACCCAACTCTAGCTAGCCATACATTTTTAATATTACTATGTCTTATAAAATTTATATGCAATCAGTTTTAAAAGAAAAGAGTTTGGCTATGGAATCATAAAAAATAAACAGAGGCAGTATTTTTCATAATATGATACAAATATTATACAATCCATAATGATATCAAAAAATGAGAAATGCGATATCATTTAGATGAATAAATTCAAAAATTAGTCAAAGCGGTTTATTTAAATTAGACAGTTACAATCGTATAAATTTTGACATTTTAATATTTAAATTTGTTGAAAAAAAATTATCTTACTGCATCCTAGAAGCCACCAGATGAAGAAAGAAATAAAACCAATCATCCGAAATAAAAAAGTTAATTGAAAAATCATGTAACTTAAAGATTGCGTTTAAACATCACATGTATTTGAGTATACAAAAATACCTATTGTACCTATGCAAAATATTAACATCTTTTTCCATCAAATCTTACCTATTATGGGCTTATTATTTTAATTGCAACTTTTTCATCTTAAATTCCTGTCCTTGTCAAAATATATTCTCTGAGCATCATTTGCTTAATACAAAAACAATATTTATTTATATTTTCCATCTTCCTAGCAATTGCTGGACAATATCGAATCCACCCGTAGAATGAGGAGACTATCTTTTTCGAGCACTTCATCCTTTCTTCACTTTCGTAAACAGCTCTTCAGAAGAAAACACTCACTGCACAGACTGCCTCTTAGTTTCGAGTTCGTAACCTTATATCTAACTTTTTCCACTCATTACAATGTCGAATACAGAATTTGAGAGGCCTTTGTCGAATGTTTTTTACATTTCAAGGCACAAATCAACGTAATGGTGTTTTTGAGCTTCTTTAAAATCATGGGGTATTCAACTAGCACAAAATTTCTTGACACCTAAATGTTCATGTAGAATTTTTTGTACGTGATTAATAATTCCATACATGACCACCCTACCAATGGATACGCTTGCCAAATCTACAGACAATTATCTATCTTTATTATTATCCGCAAAATATCGGTGTTATCTTCTATTGTTGAGATTAAGGAATGTCCCAAATACAGTTTCACACTAAGAATAATACGACCGCCCTTGAACTAATTAAACAGCAGCGAAGAACGGGGCTTCATTTCGACAGTTTGTAAAAACAAATGACAAATTTATGCAAAGCACGTCAGCGGATTAGCAGAGATTGCTTTTAGAAATTTGAATTTATTTTTCTTTTATTACCATACAAGTTCCAAAAATTCCAGTGTTGCCCTCGTATTACAAAAAATATACAAAGTTGTCCAATACGAAAAACTTTGAAATATGCAAAGACGAAGGCGAAGGTGAAACCAAAGACGAAGGCAAAGAAGGCGAAGGTGAATGCGAAGAGGAATGGGAAGGGTAAAGGGACAGGGAAGGGGGAGAAAAAGCACGTAAAAGATAATTATTTTTGACCATTCTATTGAGATTCAAAGCGAATCTAATACCACTAAACGAGCAATTTCACGTTTGTGCGGAAAACGACTGAGCAACACTCTGTCACCAAATACTAAAAATTTAAATTTACTGCAAAATTTTATGACATTGTCTTTATTTACGTCCAGCATATCGATACCGTCAATGAAGAATATTATAACTTGCTTTGTGATGATTTTGAGTTACAATTATATTTTTGTTATTCATTCTTTTCTTACAAGACTATCTAAAAGTCAAATCCGCAACCACTTTCTAATTATGTCAAAAAACATAAAGTAACGTGAAAATTCAATACTTTTATATAAAGTACTGAAATTTTGACCTGCTCCCAGTTTAACAGCAACAAGTGAATTACACTATTTTTACTTGGGGATATTGGAATAATGGAGCTAAATGAAATAAATGTATTCCATTTTTTGTTTCATTTAGATGCGTGGCATTTATTAACGAACACGCAAATTACGCATCGCTTCACAGTTGAAAACGATATTAAAGTAGCGTATTTGATTTTGTGAATGCTTTCTTTATATTGAGAAGTACTACGTAATTCGAAACAATGAACATCCCTGAAACAGAAACATTATCCATTTTCTTATTAAGTCATATAACTCAAAAGCGACTTGTGTATGTTATTATGACTATACAGATGATTATCTGTAAAAGATGGGAAAGTATTTAATTGATAAAAACTGACAAGAAGATAAGTAGGTTCGGAGAAGTTTAGGCACTGATATGAGTGAAATATAGAAAACTCTACTCATTAAAGCATCAGGAAGCTTTACACTAGGCGAATACCCCATAACTTTATTAAAGCTCAAAAATCAGCTATCATGAAATGTTACAAATATTTGATGGAGGTCATTCAAATACTGTGGTCGGCATCGTCATGGGTGATAAAAACTATACGTACAGTTACAAACCCGAAACTAAGCAGGCAGTGTACGCACTAGATACTATCTTCTGAGGAATTGAATGTAGAAAGAACGAAATGATGAATTGTTATTCAACTAATGTCCTAAAAATAAAATAATAGTTATTGCAGGTTGGTATACAGGCGATTGTTTGCCTATTGTTTTAGTAAAAGTCCAAGAGCACTTTGCTGGCGTAGAATCCTCCTTCATCACGACAACGACTTTGCACGCTCAGCCAAAGGAACAACCAAATATTTGTCTATGTCGTGTGTAGAAATATGTAATTTTTATTTATTCCCAGGAATAAAAGGTAAACTGTGAGGAATATAATTCCCAGACACCGAAGAAAAGGCGACTGCCTTCAAATAAGCTCTATAAGAGATGTCCAAGGAACAGTGGATTGACTATTTCTCTCTTTAATTTTATCAAATAGAATGATTCATAGGGTGTCACGTGGAACAATAAAAAATAGATTTTGAAAAAAAATAATAATTCATAGAATGTGATGCAGAACAATAAAAAATAGATTTTGAAAAAGAAATAATAATTCATAGAATGTCATGCAGAACAATAAAAAATAGATTTTGAAAAGGAAATAATAATTCATTGAATGTCATGCAGAACAATAAAAAATAGATTTAGAAAAACAAGTAATAATTCATAGAATGTCATGCAGAACAATAAAAAACAGATTTTGAAAAAGAAATAATAATTCATAGAATGTCATGCAGAACAATAAAAAATAGTTTTTGAAAAATAAAAAATAGATTAAACACTTGCCAGTTGGTTAAATTTTTGATATACTAAAAACTTTAAGTGTTTTCCATGTCATGTTTCCCCAAGTACCAATAAAGTTTCCAAATACGATCATGTGAATCTTTGGTAATTAATTTACAAAATTCTTTAAAGTTATTAATTCTTCAAAATTTACTTGACAAACTCTGAGTTTCACTGTTCTAAAGGAGGTTTTGAATATCATTCCATGGGGGTAAGAATGAATTGACATGTGTTGAATTAAAATGTAGATTGTAATTTTTCACCACCATGTCCTCCATTACAATTGATAATTATGTTTATTAATAGAATATTGACACGATTACTCATGTATAGAAAAAAATCTAAAATGACTCCAAGTTGGTATTGCTTCATTACAAACTGACATAAAGAACATGTTGTATGACAACATTGACAACTTTCTCCATTACGCTTATGAGAGGTTTACGCAAAAAAGAGAAAGCAGTATTATTTTGAATCAGAATCAGCTAAAGAATTATGTACTTACACCAGCAGCCTAGAACAGAGAGCATATATTTATAATTGACAATACACTTCGATAATTGAGCTCTTCGTGATCCTAATTAGGAAATTTCAAATAATTTTACACTTATCGGTTTCTAAAAAATTATGTTTGTGGTCCGTCAGTAATTCAATCTACAAAAATGGTTTCGAAAAGTGTGAAATGCAATATCTATTAAATTAATAAAATCTATATATATATATATATATTTATATATACATATATATATATATATATATATATATATATATATATATATATATATATTTAGTAGAATCTCCAAGTGTGTATAGCTGTTATAATTGATAATACACTTGTAAATACGCTTGAAAATGGAGGTCTCTGTGTTTGGAATCAGAAAATAAAGTTTGAAACAATTTAACACTTATCACTTTTTAAAATATAATTTGGTGATCTGCCAGAACATGAAATAGGGAAGAAAAAAGAAATCGTCAGTAGCTATAAAATAACCTCTAGCTAGCCATAAACTATTTTTTGTCTTTCTACTATGTTTTATAAAATTAATTCACAATCAGTTTTAAAAGAAAAGAATTTGGCTATGGTATCCTAAAAAATAAACAGTGATGGAATTTTTTTAAATATTGATAGTAGTATAACTTAATCCACAAAAATGGTATCAAAAAGTTTGAAATGCAACATCCATTAAATTAATAAAATCAAAAGTTAATCAATGTTGTTTATTTCAATTAAAAAGGTAAATACGTTTGTATACATTTTGACATTTTAATAAATAAATTTTTTTGAAAAAATTTTACACTTACTGTGTCCTAGAATCCGTCAGATGAAAAAAGAAATAAAATCAATCATCAGAAATAAAGAATTCTATTCAAGTCATACAACTCAATGGCTACATTGGTGTGCCGTTATGATTATGTAGGTCTTTTTTTTATAGGTTTTAATTGTCTGTGACAGATGGAAAAGTAATTTATTTTTATTTGGGGCTGCAACTTTCTATTTTTTGTATATTCATTTGACATACCTATGCAAAATGTTATTCTAGACATCTTAAATTCCTGTCGTTGTCAAAACATATTCTCTATCCACATAAAGAATGAAGAGACCATAATTTTTCCGGCACTTTGGCCTTTCTTCACTTTCATAAGCAACTCTTCAGAAAAAAATATTCACTGCACAAAATGCCTCTAGTTGCGAGTTTGTAACCATGTATCCAGCTTTTGCCACTCGTGATGATTCATAATTAAATGAAACTAAGTGATGTAGTATTATTTCTAGTTTCTTTAATATTTTTATTTAATACTACATCATGTAGTTTCATTTAATTGTGAATAATGAATTTCTACAAAATTAACGCCAAATATATTCAATACTCGTGATGATGTCGAATATAGTATTTCAGAGACTTTCATCGCATCTTTTTTACATTTCAAGGCACCAATCAATGTAATTGTGTTTTTAAGCTTCATTCAAATCAAGGGGTATCCACCTAGCACAGAGCTTCCCGACACCGAAATGTCCATGTAGAATTTTCTATATATAACTGCCAATAATTCTGTACATACCAATGGCTAATAACCAATACCTTTTGAGTTTAATAAAAATACCTTTTGAGTTTAATAGTAAATACCAATTTGACTAACACTCGTCAGTCTTTATTCTTAGCCGCACAATATCGGTGCTATCTTCAATTGTTGCAGTTGAGGGATGTCACAAGATGGTAGGATCACCCTTGAACTAATAAACCAGTTTCAAACAGCAGCAAAAAATAGGGCTCCATTTCGGCAGTTTACAAAAACAAACGAAAAATTTATGCGAAGCACCTCAGTAGATTAGCAGATATTTATTTTCGAAATTTGACTTTGTCTTTCTATTACCGCTATTACAAACGGCCATTTGTAAATACTTTCACTTCTGCCCTTGTATTATAAAAAATACACAGGGTTGTCCTTTATTAACAACCATGTGTTATGCATTGCTTCACAGCTGAAAATGACATTCAAATAGCCTATTTGTTTTCGTGAATGTTTTTCTTTCTATTGAGACGTATTACGTAATTCGAAGCAATGAATGTCACTGGAAAAGAAACAATTATTTATTTTCGTATTCAGTCACGTAACTCAAAGGCTACATTTTTATGTCATTATGACTACATAGATTATTTAGTCTGACTACATAGAATTAACAGTGAAAGATGAGAAAGTAATTAATTGAGAGATTAATTTACCATATTTTTTATATATTGATCTGACCCGTGTAAAAGTTTGTCGCCACCTCCTATAAAATATTATTCATTTTGAATTTCTTATTTTTTTAATTTTTTCTACGTAACATATTTATTTTTTTTATTATCAAAAATATCTTTAGAACTGGCCATTTGCAATAATAATTTTAAAAAATTCAAATTTCAAAAATCGAACTATTTGGAAATTTTCTTGGATAAGTTACGAGAGAGAATAATTAGTATTTTGTGTTGCAGCCCCTTCGTGTGCTCCATCAATTCACAACTGGTTTATGAGTACAAGCATGACCATACCATTCACAATAATGACATCTATCAACAAAAGCAATTGAAGATAATGTCGATGCTGTGTGGAACTTGATAAAAATTTATAAAAAGATAAACAGATTCAGAAAAGTTTACAAAACATTTAGGCATCAGAAAACTTAGTGCTAGATACCCCATGACTTTATCAAACCTTAAAAACAGCTTTGCATTAATGGCTATGCTGTGGTCAGCATTGTCAATTTGCACAAATGCTGTGGTCAGCATTGTCACGGATGATAAAAGCTGTACGTACTCTTACAAACCTGAAACTAAGCAGGCAGTGTTTGCTTTGGATACTTTATTCTGAAGAATTGCCTACGAGGATGAAGAAAGTAGGAAGTGCTGAAAAAAGATGGTCTCCTCATTCTTGAGATGGATGCAGTGTTACGCAATAATTGTTCTAAAAAATAAAATAACAGTTATCGTAGATTAGTATATAGGCGATTATTTGCCTGTTGTTTTAGTAAAAGTCTAAGAGCAATTCCCTGGCTGTAGAATCCTCCTTCTTCAAGAAACGACTCTGCACACTCAGCCAAAAGAACGATCAAATATTTGTCCACATGTAATTTTTATTTTTTCCCAAGAATAAAAGATGAACTATTAGGAATACGATTCCCGGACAACAAAGAAAAGGCGACTGCCTTCAAATAAGCTCTATAAGAGATGTCCAAGGAAGAGTAGATTGACTATTTCTCTCTTTGATTTTATCAAATAGATTGACTCATAGAGTGTCACGAAGAACAGTAAAAAATAGAATTTGAAAAACAAATAATAATTCATAGAATGTCATGTAGAACAATAAGAAACAGTTTTGGAAAAATAAAAAATAAACACTTGCCAGTTAGTTCCATTTTAGATATTCTAAAAACTTATAGAGTATTCCATGTCATGTTTTCCCAGGTCAATAAATTTTCCAAATACGAGTATGTGAATCTTTGGTAATTAATTCATATAATTCTTTGAAGTTATTAATTCTTCAAGATTTACTTGATAAAATCTGTAATTGTCACTGTCCTGAAGGAGGTAGACATTAAACAGTTTTAATTCCCTTCTAATGTAGATATAAACCGTTTTTAAATTTATTACATCGTGATAAGAATGAATTGACATGTGCTGAATTAAATTGAAGATTGTAATTTGGCACTACCATGTCCTCCACAACAATTGATAATTATATTTATTAAATAGAATATCAAAGCGATTACTCATGTATCACAAAAAATCTAAAATGACTCCAAGTTGGTATTGATTCTTTACAAACTGACATAAAGAACATGTTGCATGACAACAGTGACCTGTAGAACAGAGGGGTGTGGAACCCCAAACGAAAAATGCTGCGACTTACTTTTTGATGATTTTAAGTTATGATTATATTTTTGTTATTGTTTTTTCCTTACAACACTGTCGAACAGTCATATCAGTAAGCACTTTCAAATAATGTCAAAAAATATAAACGAATTTAAAAATTCAGTAATTTTGTATAAAGTATTGAAACTCTGACATGCTCTCCTGTTTAACTACACAATTCATCCTTGGGAATATTGAAATTATGAAGCTAAATGAAGTAAACATATTCCATTTATTAACGACCATGCCTTATGCATCATATCACTGCTGAAAATGACAATGGCCATTGGTAATAATGAGTAAAAAAATTCAAAATTCCAAAAATCAAACCCTTTAGTAATTTTTTGAGGTAAAAGCTCAAAAAACTTTAATGTTGATTGATATAATGAAATATTAGAAACATTCGATGGAAATCATTCAAACATGCAGTATTCAGCATCGGCACTAATGATGAAAATTGTATACACAGTTACAATCCCAAAACTAAAAAACTTTGTCCGCACTGGTGTTTTCTTCTGAGGAGTTGCCTACGAACGTGAAGAAAGGATGAAATACTGAAAGAAAGATAGGCTCCTCGTTTTTCATATGGTTTGGATACTAGAAATTGTTTGCCTGTTGTTTTGGTGAAGGTTTGACAGAAATTCCCTGGCAGAAGAAACATCCTTCATCACGACAATCATCCAGAGGAACGACCGAATATTTAACTAGGTCATTTGTAGAAATTGGAATAATACTTATAGCCTCAACGTCACATCATGCAATTTATATTCATTCCCAAGAATGAAACATAAATTGTGAAGAATATGATCCTCGGACACTAAGAAAGAAGTCCCTATAAGAGATATCCAAGGAAGAATGTGCCAATTCAACTCAAGTCTTAGTGATTTCATCGAAGGAAACGAATCAGAGGTGGGAGGGATTTTGAAAAATAATAAATAGATTACAAATTTGCCGGTTGGTTTCATTTTTTGATCTTCTAAAAACTTTCAGCGTTACATTTCAAGTTTCCCCAAGTACCAATAAAGTTTCCATATAACGTTATATGAATTTTTGGTAATAAATTCACAAAATTCCATGAAGTTATTCATACGCCAAGATTTATTTGATAAAATCTGAGTTTTCTATTATCCTAAAGAAAGCAGAAATTCAAAAATTACATTACAACAAAAAAACATGTTGTGTGACAACTTTGACAAATTGCTTATGGCTTAAAAGAGGTTATTGCAAATAAAAAAAAACCAATATTATATTAGAATCAGAATCAATTAAAGAATTATACACTTACACCAGCATCCTAGAAAATAGAACATAAAGTTTAAATTAATAATACACTTGGAAATGGAGGTCTTTGTACTTGGAATAAGAAAGTTATGTTTGAAAAAATTTAACACTCGTCAGTTTTTAAAAAATTATTTGCAAGGAAAAAAGAAATCGTCAGTAGCAATAAAATAACCTCTAGCTAGCCATAAACTATTTTTTGTTTTTCTACTATGTCTTATAATATTTATTCACAATCAGTTTTAAAAGAATTGTTTGGCTATGGTATCCTTAAAAGTAAACAGTGATAGATTTTTTTTAGTACTGATAGTGTTGTAACTCAATCCACAAAAATGGTATCAAAAAGTTTGAAATGCAATTATCCATTAAATTGATAAAATCAAAAGTTAATCAATGTTGTTTATTTAAATTAAGAAGTTAAATACGTTTGTATATATTTTGACATTTTAATAAATAAATTTGTTAGAAAAAATTTTCCACTTACTGTGTCCTAGAATCCATTAGATGAAAAGAGATATAAAATCAATCATCAGAAATAAAGAATTAAATTCAAGTCATCTAACTCAAAGGCTACATTTGTGTGCCGTTATGATTAAGTAGGTTTTTTTTTAATAGGTTTTAATTGTATGTGACAGATGGAAAAGTAATTTATTTTTATTTGGGGCTGTAATTTTCCATTTTTTGTATATTCATTTGACATACCTATGCAAAATTTTATTGTCTTATTCCATGAAATTCTAGACTTATTATTTTAATTGTAATTTTTTCCATCTTAAATTCCTATCCTTGTCAAAATATATTCTCTGACCATCATTTACTTAATATGAAAACAATATTTGTTAATATTTTCCATCTTCCTACCAATTGCTGGACAATATCGTATACACATGAAGAAATAAAATACTCACTGCACAAAATGCCTCTAGTTTCGAGTTTGTAACCATGTATCCAGCTTTTGCCACTCGTGATGATGTCGAATACAGCATTTGAGAGACCTTTATCGGATCTTTTTTACATTTCAAGACACCAATCAACGTAATGGTGTTTTTAAGCTTCATTCAAATCAAGAAGTATAGCACAAAGCTTCCCACCACCGAAATGTCCGTGTGATATGGTGATAAGAATGAATTGACATAAGCTGAATTAAAATGAAGATTGTAATTTGGCACTAACGTATCCTCCACTACAATTGATAATTGTATTTATTAAATAGAATATTGAAGCGATTACTCATATATAAAAAAATCTAATACGGCTCCAAGTTGGTACTGCTTATAGACTAAACTGACATAAAGAACATGTTGCATGACAACATTAACAACTTTCTCCATTACGCTTATAAGAAGTAGGTTTATGTAAAAATAGAAAACGCAGTATAATATTAGAATCAGAATCAGTTAGTTAAAGAATTGTGTACTTACATTAGCACCCTAGAAAATAGAGTATAAAGTTATAAATAACAATACACTATACGGAAAAAAACTCAAAAGTTAAGCTCTTTCGTCCATAATTTCAAATAATAAGTCATAAGTGTTATATATCAGTTTCTAAAAAATTATATCTGTGGGCGACAAACAAAATTCAGTCCACAAAATTAATATTTAATTAATAAAATCAAAAATTAATCAAAATGGTTCATTTAAATTAAACAATTAGTTTCAGTTGTATACTTTTTGAAATGTTAATATTTAAATTTAATGGAAAAGTAATTTATTTTTCAATCGTAATTTCCTATCCCTATCAAAATATATTCTTTGACTAGCATTTGCTTAATACTAAAACAATGTTTGTTAATATTTTCCTACCAATTGTTAGATAAAAACGTATTCACCTGGAACACGAGGAGAATATCATTTTACCAGCAGTTCATCCTTTCTTCACCTTTGTAAGCAACATGTCAGAAGAAAACACTCACTGCATACTGTTTCTTAGTTTCGAGTTTGTAACTATATATCCAGCTTTTGCAACTCGTGACAATGTCGAATACAGCATTTGGGAGGCCTTCGTTGAACCTTTCTTCATTTCAAGGCACCAGTCAACGTAATAGAGTTTGTAAACTTGTTTGAAATCATGGGGTATTCACCTAGCACAGAGCTTCCCGACACCGAAATGTTCGTGTAGAATTTTCTGTGCATGACCACCAATAATTCTGTACATGACTACCCTATCCAGGTCTAAACTTGCCAAATCTACCGACACTTGTCAATCTTTATTATTAACCGCATAACACTGACGTTGTTTTTAGTTGTTGCTGTTAAGGGATTTCATTCAAGAATTAAATAAAAGATTTATTATGTTAATTTAAAAGAATATTGAAGCGTTTACTCGTTTAAAAAAAACCAAAAATATCCCCAAATTTGTATTGCTTCATTACCACAAAGAACATGTTGTGTGACAACTTTGACAAATCCTTTATGCTTATAAGAGGTTTATGCAAATAAAAAAAACCAATATTCTATTAGAATCAGTTTTTAAAAAAAAAATTTCAAGGAAAAAAGAAATTGTCAGTAGCTATAAAATAACCTTTAGCTAGCCATTAAATATTTTTTGTTTTTCTACTATGTCTTATAATATTTATTCACAATCAGTTTTAAAAGAATTGTTTGGCTATGGTATCCTTAAAAGTAAACAGTGATGGAATTTTTTTAAATACTGATAGTAGTGTAACTCAATCCACAAAAATGGTATCAAAAAGTTTGAAATGCAATTATTCATTTAATTAATAAAATCAAAAATGAATCAATGTTGTTTATTTAAATTAAAAAGTTAAATACGTTTGTATATATTTTGACATTTTAATATATAAATTTTTTTTAAAAAAATTTTTACTTACTGTGTCCTAGAATCCGTCAGATGAAAAAAGAAATAAAATCAAACATCAGAAATAAAGAATTCAATTCAAGTCATACAACTCAAATGCTACATTTGTGTGCCATTATGATTAAGTAGATTTTTTTTTCAATTGGTTTTAATTGTCTGTGACAGATGGGAAGGTATTTTATTTATTATGTGGGGCTGTAATTTTATGTTTTTTGTATATTCATTTGACATACATATACAAAATTTTATTATCGTTTTCCATAAAATGTCACCCATTTTAGACTTGTTAGTTTAATTGTAATTTTTTTCATCTTAATTAAACCAGTCCTTGTCTGACCATCGTTTGCTTAATACAAAAACAACATTTGTTCATATTGCAAAATATATTCTCTGACCATCATTTGCTTAATACAAAAACAATATTTGTTCATATTTTCGTTTTGAAAGGAACGACCGAATGTCGTGTGTAGAAATATGTCATTTTTATTTATTCCCATGAATAAAAGATAAACTATGAGGAATACGATTCCCAGACAACAAAGGAAAGGCGACTGCCTTCAAATAGACCCTATAAGAGATATCCAAGGAAGAGTACAGTGACTATGAGAGATAACTCTTTGATTTTATCAAAGAATGATTCATAGAGTGTCACGTCAAAGAATAGTAACTATTACTATGTTTTTATGCACGCAATTTAACGTCAACGGCAGATAATGGGTACGATCGCGAGTACGCGTTCCTAGGTTGCAGCTCGCTGCATGCATGCGGATTTGTTGGATTTTACTATCTTTTGTTGAATTTAACTTGCATAATTTTGCCGTACCTGATAGCTATTTATAATAGACTTGGGCAATCTGAATATTTTTATATATTGAGTACGACGAGTACTAGTATTATAAAATATTGGTAACATATCAGTGACAAAATACTCGACGAGTATGGGCGACGTAATTCCATTGTAAGAGGACCCTATTACAAATATATATAGACGTACGATCACATGAGATGTGCTATAAGTTTGAATTGCTATTTATTACAGCGAAAATTGATGGAAATTCCTATAATTTCTAAAGAAGATATTTTTTATAAAATGCCATGTCGTTAAAGATAATGCCATAAATATTCACAGTTCCAGACTTAGAACTAATAAGTAAATGATACGTTTAAGATAATAACTTAGAAAGTGTATTAAAAAACGAATCAAGTTGTTAATTATTCCAACAGAAATACAGAAAGTCTTTCACGAAAAGATCTGTACTTAAAATCTTCATATTCAGTAAATATTTGTCCGCGAGCTGCGAAGTGCGAAGCTATACTTAACGTAATGAATATATGTCATGCAAAAGTGTTACGACATACGAGTATTCAAATATTTGGTTTGTTCCTTATTTCTTATACGTTTTATATTTGAAAGAGCGAGAAGCCTAAGTACAATATGCAACCCTACCATAAAGTAACCATTGTTCGAACGTCCAGTATGGAATGGTCCATACAATTATTAACATTACCAAATATTTTGTATTTTGCATACCAAGTACCTATTTTATTGAGAGACATCTATTTTTACTGGTGGCATTAAATACGCTTCACCTTTTGGCCCGTTATTGTGCTGTGTACGGGTGCTTAGAAAGAAATAAAATCAATAAGGATAGGAGATTTGTTTTGTTTCCCTACCGATGAAAGAAGGTAAGACAACTGTATGTTATTATAAATAATTTTGTTCAATTATTAGTTGGTATATTTAATTTTATGTTCACAAACATTCACTGAGCAGTTTTAAATTTCAAACTGCTCTTAAAACTCACTTCTTGAAACTGTTCTTAAAACTCTGTTTTGTTTGAACATCAATGTGTTTGTATAATGTATCCTTGTAATGTCCGCTATTGGCTTATTGTATTGTTAATTAATAGATCTTTCACATGCAGCAAATCTAAACGAGTCAAAAGTAGAACGAAGAGAATTGAAATACTTGCTAGTTGATTCCATTTTTTATTTTCTAAAAACTTTCAGTGTTTCATGATTCATGATTCCCCAATAAAGTTTCCAAATACGAGTATGTGAATCTTTGGTAATCAATTTACAAAATTCTTTGAAGTTATTAATTCTACAAGATTTACTTCATAAAATCTGTAATTTTCACTGTCCTGAAGGAGGTAGACATTAAAAACTTTTAATTCACTTTGAATTTCATCCCAAGGTGATAAGAATGAATTGACATGTGCTGAATTAAATTGAAGATTGTAATTGACACTCCCGTGTCCTCCACTACATTTGATAATAATTACATTTATTAAATAGAATATCAAAGCGATTACTTACGTATAACAAAAAATCTAAAATGACTCCAAGTTGGTATTGCTTCATTACAAACTGACATAAAGACCATGTTGCATGACAACATTGACAACTTTCTCCATTACGCTTATGAGAGGTTTATGCAAAAATAGAAAGCGCAGTATTATACTAGAATCAAAATCAGTTAGTTAAAGAATTGTGTACTTACATTACCCTAAAATACAGAGCATAAATTTATAATTGACAATACACTTGGAAAAAAACTCAAAAGTTAAGCTCTTCATGCTTCTAATCAGGAAATTTCAAACATCAACAACACTTGCCAGTTTCTAAAAAATTATGTTTGTGGGCAACAAACATAAATCAAACCACAAAAATATTTCTATTTAATTAATAAAATCAAAAGTTAATCAAAATGGTTAGTTTAAATTAAACAATTAGTTTCAGTTGTATACATTTTGAAATGTTAATAATTAAATTTACTGAAAAAAAATTTTCAATTCAAAAGTCATGTAACTCAAAGGTTAGTTTGTATGTCATTACGATTACATGGAGAATTGTCGGTGAAAGATGGAAAAGTAATTTATATATTATTTGAGACTGTAATTTTCTATCTTCTGCAAATTCGTTTGACGTACCTGTGCAGAATTTTATCGTCTTTTCCTATATTTCTATCCCTGGAATTTTACTAGTTTTCAATTTGTTATTGTAATTATTATTTTTTCCATAGATTTCCTGTCCTTGTCAAAATATATTCTTTGACCATAATTTGATTAATACTAAAAAATACTTGGTAACATTTTCCATCTTCCCACCAACTATTGGATAACATCACATTCACCTTAAAAATGAAGAGACCATCTTTCTTCCGGCACTTCGTTCTTCCTTCACCTTCGTAAGTAACCCTTCAGAAGAAAACATTCGTTGCACAAACTGCCTCATATTTTCGAGCTTGTAACCGTATATCTGTCTTTTGCCACTCGTAACAATGTCGAATACAGCATTTGAGAGACCTCCGTTTCTAACTTTCTTACATTTCAAAGTACTAATATACGAAATGATGTTTTTAAATTTTGTTCAAATCAAGGAGCATCCACCTGGTACAGAGCTTCCCGATACTTAATGTTCGTGTAGAATTTTCTGTACATGACCACCAATAATTCTATACATGACTACCCTAGACATAGCTAAACTTGCCAAATCTACCAACACTTCTAAATCTTTATTAATAGCCACGTAACACTCATGTTGTCTCTAGTTGTTGCTATTAAGGATATCATTCAAGCAGATTATCATTAAGATTTATACGAGCACTCTTCGCCTCATTAAACTAGTTATAAACTGATGCACAGAACGGAGCTTTATCATAAAAGTTGTTAATTGTTGGCAGATTGTAAAAAAAATTACAAATTTGTGAAAAATATCTTAATAAATTAGTAGAGTTTCATTTTCGAAACTTGAATTTATTTTTTTATTACCATTATCATGAATGGCCAGTTCTAGAACTTTCACTACAGCCTTCATATTACAAAACATGTGCAGGGTTTTCCAAGAGGAAAAATTTAGAAATGTGAATTGCCTCAAAAAATGTTTCAAACTGGTGAATGGATTACAAAGACAAAAATAATCAAGAAAAAACTCTTGATAAAGACCTCTTATTGTTCTTTATTCCTCATATAAAGGTTAGGTAAAAAAATACACATAAAAAATAATATTACTTAATTCACGTTTATATTTACGTAATCTAGAAAATAGCTTACGAAATAGTGAAAAGTCATTAGAACAAGAGAAAATAAGATATCAGTAATAAAAAAATTTTAACTTGGAACAATTAAATAAAACTACGTGATGTAGTATTATTTCTACTTTCTTTAAATTCTTTACCACAACCTAGATTTCGTTGTATTACAACATCTTTAGATTCAGCTATTAGCAAATATTTGCTATAATCTAATAATGAATTTCTACAAAATTAACGGCGAATATATTCAATATTTAACTTGGAACAAAATGTTATTAGACGCTGTCTATATATTTTCAATATATCGACGCTCCGAATGAAAAAATGCATCACTTCACCGCTGAAAATAACAATGGAAAAAATAACAAACACAGTGTGCTACATGCTATTCTGTCAAACCCTTCTGTCTTTAATCGTCTTAGTGCCATTCTTTTTTACTCATATATACTTAAAAATGCCAAAGAAATCTTTTGATTTTGAAGTCATTGAAGTCACCCTTGTCTCGAATAAACAACTGTATCTCTTCCAAAAATTATCCAATTTTAATAATTCTTTCGGTGTTTTCTTAATAAAAACTTGTACAAGGATAATAAAATACAAGGAAAATTATGAAAATATATATTGTGAACAAAAATTATAACAAAAACTGAAATTAAGGTCACATCGTCATTTTCGCAGTCTAGTACATCCTCCGTATCAGCTAAATAATAGTTATCGTCACTATTATCACTATCACTCAAAATTTGCATTACACCAAATTGTGAGCGCACCACAATGTCACTCCCACTATCACTTTCTTCACGACTTGAAAACTCAATCACTTTCACTCTAATTATTTTCGTATTCCGACATTATGGGTTAAAAATTTTCTTTTCCTGGATCTTTTTTATATTCGAATTACTAATAATAATATAATTTGAACTTTATGTAACACATAGAAAGATAAAAAATTAGCAATGCGTGCGAGTGACCTTAACTACCGCGCGCTAAACAGCAAAGGATTTACCGAGCGCTATCGCGCTCGTTGCAAATTTAGTTAGTACGCGCACGAGTGCGATGGCGCTCGTCGACACTAACAATACCCTCTTTCAGCAGCCAATTGACATAATCTAGCCATTTTTTAAACGGCCTTCACTGACCTGTTACATCTCAAGCTTGTATATGTCCATATTTTTTATGAAGCGCTAGTTATTCATTAACTCTAAGTAACAACTCTAAGTTCATCATTCTTAATTCTTATAATTACTCCACATTTTCGTTGTGTATAATTACTCACACCTGTTCTCATCTTCTAATTCTTTTTTAAATTATTTTCTCTTATGCCGACACTCAGCCGTTACATTCCTAAAAAGCTCATTTCAAATGCTAGATTTACAACTTAACACACTACCATTTCTTTTACAACTGAACTTTTTTAGAAATCTTTTTATTTTTTATTCATTCCTTGCCACTTTGAATACCATAAGACATCAGTATCCTAGGTGAAAGTATTTAGAATTAGCCATTGGTTACAATGAGTAAAAAATCAAATTCCAAAAATCAAACCCTTTGGTAATTTTTTGAGGTAAAAGCTCAAAAATCTTTTGCGTTGATTGATATAGTGAAATATTAGAAACATTCGATGGAAATCATTCAAATATGCAGTATTCAGCATTGGCACTAATGATGAAAATTGTATACACAGTTACAATGCCAAAACTAAAAAACTTTGTGTGCTCTGGTGTTTTCTTCTCAGGAGTTGCCTACGAACTTCAAGAAAGGATGAAGTACTGAAAGAAAGGTAGACCTCCTCGTTTTTCATATGGATGGGTTATTATTGAACAATTGTTCTGGGAAATAAATAAAAATTCCAGGTTGGGATACTAGAAATTATTTGCCTATTGTTTTGGTAAAGGTTTGACAACAATTCCCTGGCAGTAGAAACCTCCTTCATCACAACAATCATCCAGAAGAACGATCGAATATTTGACTAGCTCGTTTGTAGAAATTGGAATAATACTTATTGTCTCAACCTCACATCATAAAAATATCCCCAAGTTTGTATTGCTTCATTACAACAAAGAACATGTTGTGTGACAACTTTATCCATTATGCTTATAAGAGGTTTATGCAAATAAAAAAACCAATATTATGTTAGAATCAGAATCAATTAAAGAATTATATACTTACACCAGCATTCTAGAAAATAGAACATAAAATTATGATTAATAATACACTTGGAAATACGCTTGAAACTGGAGGTCTTTGTACTTGGAATAAGAAAGTTAGGTTTCAAACAATTTAATACTCATCAGTTTTTAAAAAAAAAGGGTGCGTGTACTTATGTACGCGCGTGAGAAGTTATACTTCCTTGGCATCATTAAATAATACATACGGATAGATAACCTCAATTATATTGGAGCACTTGAAAAAGTCTATAAACACAATTTTTTCATTAATATTTACGAATAGTAAATATATTAATCAAAATCTTCAATTTAAATCACTAATGAATATAATTTATCAGCACATAAATAAATCGCACTTATATAAAACTAAAACACGTGTGTGAATGTAGACACTAGAAACATGTGGATAAATACTATGAATATGAAAACAGTGAACAGAGGCGACGATGGTGCCAATAGCTTTTGTTTCGAGACTGCAACCGCTGCAACTTCATACTGTAACTTTTGTGTGACGAATCTTAAAATTTCACTCTCATAATTTTTTCATAACGCGCCTAAAGAAGTATAACTTCAAAAATTGTTTTCAAGGAAAAAAGAAATCGTCAGTAACAATAAAATAACCTTACCTATTTTTTGTTTTTCTACTATGTCTTATAATATTTATTCACAATCAATTTTAAAAGAATTGTTTGGCTATGGTATCCTTAAAAGTAAACAGTGATGGATTTTTTTTAAATACTGATAGTAGTGTAACTCAATCCACAAAAATGGTATCAAAAAGTTTGAAATGCAATTATTCATTAAATTAATAAAATCAAAAGTTAATCAATGTTGTTTATTTAAATTACGTTTGTATATATTTTGACATTTTAATAAATAAATTTTTATTAAAAAATTTTACACTTACTTTGCCCTAGAATCCGTCAGATGAAAAAAGATATAAAATCAATCATCAGAAATAAAGAATTCTATTCAAGTCATCTAACTCAATGGCTACATTTGTGTGCCATTATGATTAAGTAGGTTTTTTTTTTAATTGGTTTTAATTGTCTGTGATAGATGGAAAAGTAATTTATTTTATTTGGGGCTGTAATTTTCTATTTTTTGTATATTCATTTGACATACCTATGCAAAATTTTATAATCGTATTCCATGAAATTCTAGACTTCCTATTTTAATTGTAATTTTTTCCATCTTAAATTCCTATCCTTGTCAAAATATATTCTCTAACCATCATTTACTTAATACAAAAACAATGTTTGTTGATATTTTCCATCTTCCTAGCAATTGCTGGACAATATCATATCCACATGAAGAATGAAGAGACCATCATTTTTCCAGCACTTTAGCCTTTCTTCACTTTCGTAAGCAACTCTTCAGAAGATACTCACTGTACAAAATGCTTCTAGTTTCGAGTTTGTAACCATATGTCCAGCTTTTGCCACTCGTGATGATGTCATACATGAATACAGCATTTGAGAGACCTTAATAGAATATTTTTTACATTTCAAGGCACCAATCAACATAATGGTGTTTTTAAGCTTCATTTAAATCAAGGGGTAACTAACTAGGACAGAGCTTCCCGCCACCAAAATGTCCGTGTGATATGGTGATAAGAATGAATTGACATGGGCTGAATTAAAATGAAGATTGTAATTTCGTACTACTGTGTCCTCCACTACAATTGATAATTGTATTTATTAAATAGAATATTGAAGCTATTACTCACGTATAACATAACCTGAAATGAATCAAAGTAGCTTTATTACAAACTGACATAAAGACAACTTTCTCCATTACGCTTATCAGAGGTTTATGCAGCAATAGAAAAAGCAGTATTATATTAGAATCAGAATCAGTTAAAAAACCGAAACTTACATTAGCATCCTAGAAAATAAAGCGTAACTTTATAATTGACAATACACTTCGAAAAAAACTCAAAAGTTAAACTCTTCGTGTTTCGAAACAGGAAATGACAAACAATTTAACACTTACCAGTTTCTAAAAAATTATGGTTGTGGGCAACAAACATAATTCAATCCACAAAAATATTTTCAAAAAGTGAGAAATGCAATTTCTATTGAATTAACAAAATCAAAAGTTAATCAAAATGGTTCGTTTAAATTAAACAATTAGTTTCAGTTGTATACATTTTGAAATGTTAATAATAAAATTTACTAAAAAAAATTTTTCAATTCAAAAGTCATGTAACTCAAAGGTTAGTTTGTATGTCATTACGATTACACGGAGAATTGTCTGCGAAAGATGGAAAAATAATTTATTCATTATTTGAGATTATCGTCCTTTCCCATGAAATTTTACCAATTTTAAATTTGTTGTTCCTCCTCCTTTATCAAAATATATTCTTTGACCATCATTTGCTTAATACTAAAACCACATTTGTTAACATTTTCTTCATCTTCCCGCCAACTGTTGGATAATATCATATTCATCGGAAGAATGGAGAGACCATCTTTCTTCCCGCACTTCGTTCTTCCTTCACCTTCGTAAGCAACCCTTCAGAAGAAAACACACATTGCACATACTGCCTCGTTCTTTCGAGCTTGTAACTTTATATCCATCTTTTACCACTCGTAACAATGTCGAATACAGCATTTGAGAGACCTCCGGTTCTAACTTTCTTACATTTCAAGGTACCAATCTACGAAATTATGTTTTTAAGTTTTGTTCAAATCAAGGCGCATCCACCTGGCACAGAGCTTCCTGATAGTTAATGTTCATGTATAATTGTCTATACATGACCACCAATAATTCTGTACATGACTACCCTAGCCATAGCTAAACTTGCCAAATCTACCGACACTTGTGAATCTTTATTAATAGCCACATAACACTGATGTTATCTCTAGTTGTTGCTATTAAGGATATCATTCAAGCAGATTATCATTTAGATTGATACGAGCACTCTTAAAAGTTGTTAATTGAAACCACAATGAATTTTCAAGTTGTCAAATTGTTGGCAGATTGTAAAAAAAATGACAAATTCGTGAAAAACACTTTAATGGATTAGTAGAGTTTAATTTTTTAAATTTGATTTTATTTTTTTATTACCATGATCATGAATGGCCAGTTCTAAAAGTTTCAGTACACCTTTGTATTATGAAAAAACATGTGCAGGGTTTTCCAACAGGAAAAATTAGGGAATGTGAGAAATATTGCTTCAAAAAAAGATTCAAACAAGTGAATGAATTACAAAGACAAAAATAATGAAGAAAAAACTCTTGATAAAGACCTCTTATTGTTCTTTATTCCTCATATAAAGGTTAGGTAAAAAAATACACATAAAAAACGATATTACTTAATTCGTATTTATATTTACGTAATCTAGTAAATTGTTTACGAAATAGTGAAAAGTCATCAGAACAAAAGAAAATAAGATATCAACAATAAAAAAATTTTAAATTTTGTTAGACGCTGTCTATATATTTTCAATATACCGACACTCCAAATGAAAAATGCTGCGACTTACTTTTTTATGATTTTAACCGTTTGAGTGCCGATGAGCGCCATCACTGTTGTGCGTCTACTAACTAAATTTGCCACGAGCGCGATGGCGCTCGCGAAATCGGTTGCTGTTTAGCACGCGGTAGGGGAGAACCCTCGCACGCATCGCTAATTTTTTATCTTTCTACGTGTTACATAAAGTTCAAATTATAATATTATTAGTAATAAATATATAAAAAGGATACAGGAAAAGAAAACGTGCCATTCTTTTTTACTCATATAAAAAAAACTCTTGAAAAAAAACTATCTCTTCCAAAAATTATCCAATTTTAATAATTTTTTCCTTGTTTTCTTAATAGAAACTTGTACAAGGATAATAAAATACAAAAAAAATTATGGAAATATATATTGTGAACAAAAATTATAACAAAAACTGAAATCAAGGTCACATCGTCATTTTCACAATCCGGTACATCCTCCGTATCAGCAAAATAATTGTTATCGTCACTATTATCACTATCACTCAAAATTTGCATTACGCCAAATTGTGAGCGCACCACAATGCCACTATCACTTTCTTCACAACTTGAAAAATGATCATTTTCACTCGAATTATTTTCATTATGGGTTAAAAATTTTCTTTTTCTGGATCCTTTTTATCTTGTAATTACTAATAATATTATAATTTGAACTTTATGTAACACGTAGAAAGATAAAAAATTAGCGAAGCGTGCGAGCGGCCTCCCACTTGCCATCGCGCTCGTGGCAAATTTAGTTACTACTCGCACGAGCGTGATGGCGCTCATCGGCACTCTAACAGTTAAATCTCAAACAATACCCTCTTTCAGCAGCCAATTGACATAAGCAAGCTATTTTTTAAACAGTCTTCACTGACCTGTTACATCTCAAACTTATATATGTCCATATTTTTTATGAAGCCTAGTTATCCATTAACTCAAAGTAATGAATTCATCACATTTTCTCATATGCCTCTTCTCATATTCTAATTCTTGTTTCAATTATTTCCTCTTATGCCGACACTCAGCCGTTACATTCCTAAAAAGCTCATTTCAAATGCTAGATTTACAACTTAACACACTACCATTTCTTTTACAACTGAATTTTTTTCGAAATCTATTTATTTTTTAATCATACCTTGCGACTTTGAATACCATAAGACATCAGTATCCTAGGTGAAAGTATTTAGAATTGTCCACTGGTATTAATGATTAAAAAAAATCGAAATTCCAAAAATCAAACCCTTTGGTAAGTTTTTGAGGTAAAAGCTCAAAAAGCTTATACGTTGATTGATATTGTGAAATATTAGAAACATTCGATGGAAATCATTCAAATATGCAGTATTCAGCATCGGCACAAATGATGAAAATTATATATACAATTACAATCCCAAAACTAAAAGGCCTATGAACGTGAAGAAAGGATGAAGTATTGAATGAAAGATGGGCTCCTCGTTTTTCAAATGGATGCGTTATTATTCAACAAATGTTCTTGGAAATAAAATAACAGTTACCCGCAGGTTGAGGTACAAGAAATTGTTTGCCTGTTGTTTTGATTAAGGTTTGACAGCAATTTCCTGGCAGTAGAAGCCTCCTTCATTACGACAATCATCCAGAGGAACGAACAAATATTTGACTAGGGCACTTGTAGAAATTAAAATAATACTTATAGCCTCAACCTCACATCATGCAATTTATATTCATTCACAAGAATGAAACATAAATTATGAAGAATATGATCCTCGGACACTAAGAAAGAGGTTACTAAGAAAGAGGTAAGAAAGAGGCTACTACCTACTAGGACACTAAGAAAGAGGCTACTACCTTCGAAAAGAGCTCAAGTCTCAGTGATTTCATCGAAGGAAACGAATCAAAGGTGGCAAGGATTTTGAAAAATAATAAATAGATTACAAATTTGCCGGTTGGTTTCATTTTTTGATCTTCTAAAAACTTTCAGTGTTACATTTCAAGTTTCCCCAAGTACCAATAAAGTTTCCATATAACATTACTTGAATTTTTGGTAATAAATTCACAAAATTCCTTGAAATTATTCATTCGCCAAAATTTACTTGATAAAATCTGTGATTTCTATTGTCCTAAAGGAGGCAGAAATTCAAAAATATGATATAGTTTTGACACTTTTGTTACATAAATATGAATCCTGTTTATATATGAATTTTATCCCGTGATGATAAGAATGAATTCACATCTGCTGAATATATGAATTTTATCCCGTGATGATAAGAATGAATTCACATCTACTGAATTAAATAAAAGATTGATTGTGTCAATTTAGTAAAATATTGAAGCGTTTACTCGTTTAAAAAAAAAAACAAAAATATATATGTTGTGTGACAACTTTGACGACTTTATCAATATGCAATATTAATTAATAATATGCTTGAAATTGGAGGTCTTTGTACTTGGAATAAGAAAGTTATGTTTGAAACAATTTAACACTCATCAGTTTTTAAAAAATTATTTGCAAGGAAAAAAGAAATCGTCAGTAGCAATAAAATAACCTTTGGCTCGCCATAAACTATTTTTTGTTTTTCTGTCTTATAATATTTATTCACAAAAAAAAATTTTAAAAGAATTGTTTGGCTATGGTATCCTAAAAAGTAAACAGTGATGGATTTTTTTTAAATACTGATAACAGTGTAACTCAATCCACAAAAATGCTATCAAAAAGTTTGAAATGCAATTATTCATTTAATTAATAAAATCAAAAGTTAATCAATGTTGTTTATTTAAATTAAGAAGTTAAATACGTTTGTATATATTTTGACATTTTAATAAATAAATTTGTTAGAAAAATTTTTACACTTACTGTGTCCTAGAATCCGTCAGATGAAAAAAGATATAAAATCAATCATCAGAAATAAAGAATTAAATTTAAGTCATCTAACTCAATGGCTACATTTGTGTGCCGTTATGATTAAGTAGGTTTTTTTGGATTGGTTTTAATTGTCTGTGACAGATGGAAAAGTAATTTATTTTTATTTGGGGCTGTAATTTTCTATATTTTGTATATTAATTTGACATACCTATGCAAAATTTTATAATCGTATTCCATGAAATTCTAGACTTATTATTTTAATTGTAATTTTTTCCATCTTAAATTCCTGTCCTTGTCAAAATATATTCTCTGACCATCATTTACTTAATACAAAAATAATATTTGTTAATATTTTCCATCTTCCTAGCTGGACAATATCGTATCCAGATGAAGAATGAAGAGACCATCAATTTTCCATCACTTTAGCCTTTCTTCACTTTCATAAGCAACACTTCAGAAGAAAATACTCACTGCACAAAATGCATCTAGTTTCGAGTTTGTAACCATATACCCAGCTTTTAAGGCTCGTGATGATGTCAAATACAGCATTTGAGAGACCTTCATCGAATCTTTTTTTACATTTCAAGGCACCAATCAACGTAATGGCGTTTTTAAGCTTCATTATAATCAAGGGGTACCTAGCAAAGAGCTTCCCGTCACCAAAATGTTCGTGTAGAATTTTCTGTGCATAGCTACCAATGATTCTGTAAATGACTGCCCTACCAATGGCTAAGCTTGCCAAATCTACCGACACTTGTCAGTCTTTATTATTAGCCGCACAATATCAGTGCTATCTTCAATTGTTGAGGTTGAAGGATGTCCCAAACACAGTTTCACACTAAGAATGTAGGACCACCCTTGAACTAGTTAAACCAGTTTTAAACAGCAGTGAAGAATGGGGCTATCTTTTCGGCAGTTCGTAAAAAGAAACGAAAAATTTATGCAAAGCATCTCAGTGGATTAGCAGAGATTTATTTTTGAAATTTGACTTTATTTTTCTATTACCATATAACCCGTTATAAGAACTTTCGCTGTACCCTCGTATTATAAAAAATACGCAGGGTTGTATATAAATCTATATATATATATTTATATATATACATATATATATATATATATATATATATATATATATTCTTTTTTAAAAAGAACCAACTATCCATTCCAGTAACGAAGTTGTCATTAGAATCGTCACTCTTAATTCTTGCATACCATCAGTCAGTGGTTACACTCGCAAAAAGCTCATTTCAAATGCTCGATGTACAACTTAACATTTTTCAAAATTCATTTCTTTTGTTAAACATTCCTCGTCACTTTGAGTATACGAGGTAAATGTATTTAGACATGGCCATTTGCAATAATGATGAAAAAAGATTCAAATTTCAAAAATCAAACTCTTTGGTAATTTTCTTGGGTAAATTACGAGAGAGAATAATTGGTATTTTGGTTGCAGCCCCTCCATACGCTCCGTCACTTCACAACTGGTTTATAAATTCAAGCATTGCCATACCATTCACAATTATGAAGTCCATCAAAAACAGCAACTGAAGATATCATCGATGCTGTGTGACTCTTGATAAAAACTGGCAAGAAGATAAAACAGATTTGGAGAAGTTTAGGCACTGATATGACTGAAGTATAGAAAACTCTACATGATATTTAGACATCAGGAAGCTCATGTTAGGTAAATACCCCATGACTATCAAAGCTCAAAAACACCATTGCATTGATGGCTATCATGAAATATTACAAATAATCAATGGAGGTCATTCAAATGCTGTGGTCAGCACCGCCATGGGTAATAAAAGCTATACATACTGTTACGAACCCAAAACTAAGCAGGCAGTGTACGCATTAGATACTTTCTTGTGAGATAATTGCCTACGAAGATGAAGAAGGAACGAAGTGCTGAAAAAAAATTGCCTTCTCATTCTTCAGATAGATGCATTATTACTTATCAGTTTTTCTGAAAAATAAAATAACGGTTATTGCAGGTTGGTATACAGGCGATTGTTTGCCTGTTATTTTAATAAAAGTCCAAGAGTAATTCCCTGGCAGTAGAATCCTCCTTCATCACTACAACGACTTTGCACACTCAGCCAAAGGAACAATCGAATATTTGTCTACGTCGTGTGCAGAAATATGTCATTTTTATTTATTCCCAAGAATAAGATATGAACTATGAGGAATATGATGCCAAAGGCCAGACGTCCAAGAAAAAGCAACTGCCTTCAAATAGACCCTATAAGAGATGTCCAAGTAAGAGTAAATTGACTATTTGTCTCCAAATAAGATCATGCGAATCTTTGGTAAACAAAAAAAAAACAATAAAAATTTGGTAAACAATAAAAAGTTATTAATTTTTCAAGATTTACTTGATAAAATTTGAAATGTTCACTGTTCTAAACGAGGTAGACATTAAACAGTTTTAATGCGAACCTTTTTGATTTTTAGCCCATGGTGATAAGAATGAATTGACATGTGCTGAATTAAATTGAAGATTGTAATTTGACACTACTGTGTCCTTCACTACATTTAATTATTATGTTTATTAAATAGAATATTGAAGCGATTATATAAAATAAATCTAAAATGACTCCAAGTTAGTATTGCTTCATTACAAACTGACATAAAGAACATGTTGCATGACAACAGTGACAACTTTCTCCATTACACTTATCGGAGGTTTATGCAGCAATAGAAAAAGCAGTATTATATTAGAATCAGAATCAGTTAAAAAATTGTGTACTTACATTAGAACTCTAGAAGAGCATAAATTTATAATTGACAATACACTTGGAAAAAATCTCAAAACTTAAGCTCTTCGTGCTTCTAATTAGTAAATTTCAAACAATCAACAACACTTACCAGTTTCTAAAAAATTATGTTTGTGGGCAACAAACATAATTCAATCCACAAAAATATTTTCAAAAAAGTGAGAAATGCAATTTCCATTTAATTAATAAAATGTTACATAAAAACGCATTCACCTGGAACACGAGGAGAATATCTTTTTACCAGCAGTTCATCCTTTCTTCACCTTTGTAAGCAACATGTCAGAAGAAAACACTCACTGCACAGACTGTTTCTTAGTTTCGAGTTTGTAACTATATATTCAGCTTTTGCAACTCGTGACGATGTCAAATACAGCATTTGGGAGGCCTTCGTTGAACCTTTGTTCATTTCAAGGCACCAGTCAACATAATGGAGTTTTTAAACTTATTTGAAATCATGGGGTATTCACCTAGCACAGAGCTAGGTGAATACCTGTATATGATTACCCTACCCAGGTCTAAACTTACGAAATCTACCAATTCTTGTCAATCTTTATTATTAATATAATATATATAATACTGATGTTGTTTTTAGTTGCATAACACTGATGTTGTTTTTAGTTGTTGCTGTTAAGGGATATCATTCAAGAATTAAATAAAAGATTTATTATGTTAATTTAATAGAATATTGAAACGTTTACTCGTTTAAAAAAAAACAAAAATATCCCCAAATTTGTATTGCTTCATTACAACAAAGAATATGTTATGTGACAACTTTGATAATCCTTTATGCTTATAAGAGGTTTATGCATATAAAAAAAACCAATATTATATTAGAATCAGAATCAATTAAAGAATTATGTACTTACACCAGCATCCTAGAAAATAGAACATAAAGTTATAATTAATAATACACTAGAAAATGAAGGTCTTTGTACTTGGAATAAGAAAGTTAGGTTTCAAACAATTTAACACTCATCAGTTTTTAAAAAATGATTTGCAAGGAAAAAGAAATCGTCAGTAGCAGTAAAGTAACCTTTAACTAGCCATAAACTATTTTTTGTTTTTCTACTATGTCTTATAATAGTATATATAGAAAAGAGTTTGGCTATACTATCCTAAAAAGTAAACAGTGATGGAATTTTTAAAAAGTCAATCCACAAAAATGGTGTCAAAAAGTTTGAAATGCAATTATCCATTAAATTGATAAAATCAAAAATGAATCAATGTTGTTTATTTAAAAAAGTTTGTTTGTTGTTTGTGTTGTTGTAAAATTGTTGTTGTAACGTATTTACGTTTGTATACATTTTGGCATTTTAATATTTAAATTTGTTTGAAAAAATTTTACAATTACTGTGGCCTAGAATTCGTCAGATGAAGAAAGAAATAAAATCAATCATCAGAAATAAAGAATTCAATTCAAGTCATATAACTCAAAGGCTACTTTTGTATGCCGTTATGATTAAGGTTTTTTTTGGATAGGTTTTAATTTTCTGTGAAAGATGGAAAGTAATTTTTTTTATTTCGGACTGTAATTTTTTATTTTTTGTATATTCATTTGATATACATATGCAAAATTTTATCGTCATTTTCCATGAGATTTCACCCATTTTAGACCTATTATTTTAATTGTAATTTTTTTCATCTTAAATTCATGTCATTATTCCAAATATGTTCTCTGACCATCATTTGCTTAATACAAAAACAATATTTGTTTGTATTGTCTTCCTAGCAATTGCGGGACAATATCATGTCCACCTGAAGAATGAAGAGACCATCACTTTTTCCAGCACTTTATCCTTTCTTCACTTTCACACACACACACACACACACACACACACACGCACACGCACACGCACACGAACACGCACACGTCCATGCACACGCACACGCACACACACACACACACACACACACACACACACACACACACACACACACATATATATATATATATATATATATATATATATATATATATATATATAAATTTGTCATTTGTTTTTACAAATTAGTGCCAATTCAAAAACCGTGTGCATCACATGAAGATGAATTAAATACGAAAAAACTCCGTCGATGACAGTCCCAAGCCCGTATGAGAAAGGAGGAAGGTTGGTTGAGTGGAGACAAAACACGGTCATATTTCTTCTTCACTACCTGTGTCACGAGGTAGAAAGCCTCTCTAAAACATTTACCCTAATCCTAATTCGGGAAACGCGCTGATAGGATGCATGACTTACAGGAGGTAAGTCCTTAGCGCCAACCTAGACAAACCTGGCTAATGTTGTTGGATGGAGCTTTCTTGAGGGGATAGGTGTAAGCTCTTGAGCGACTACAATTTTCGTCCTGATTCGTGGGAATCAACAGTCAGACCACCTAGACTAAGAAGGTACATAAACCACCACCAATCATCCTTTCTGGCATTGAAGATTTATCGAAATTGACTAATTTGTTGAATAAAGGTGTGTCTAGTGGCACCTATTCCTACAAAATCAAAATAGAGACCAACTTAGAATTGTCACACAATCAACTGAAATTTATAAAGACCTAGTAGAGCACATTCGAAACAACAGCCTTATTGGTCATACGTTTACTCAGAAAGAAAAGAAGAGTTACAGAATTGTACTCAAAAACTTGCACCACACTACACCTAAAACAGCTATAACTGAAGAAATAGAAAAAACTGGCAACAGAGTGAGAGGGGAAGTCCAAGAAGTCCAAGTAGAAAGAACAAGAAACCACTAAATATGTTCTTTGCAAACATAGAACCTGGCCCAAATAACACAGAAATAAAGAATATACAATTTATTTACTGCACGAGAGTGAAGATTGAAGATCCAAGGAAGTCGAATGAAATCCTTGTGATGCAGATGCCAACAATATGGACACTCAAAAAACAACTTTATGCGTCCCTACCAGTGTGTCAAATGTGCAAAAAGACACAAAACAATAGATTGTCCCAAGAAGGACAGAAATAAACCGGCTACCTGCACACTCTGCGTTCGTAACAACCCAGCCAACTACCAAGGACTGCCAAGTCTACAAAGAGATACGAGCACGAAAAATTACTCAGGTAGTTAACAATTAACCAACATCAGCTTTAAGAAATAGTAACAGGCTGCCTGTTCCATCACAATTAGAAGAATTCCCGCCACTCAAGACGAAGAAGTATGCTACACTAATTACAAATAATATGTAAGTAATAACACACACAATCCTCGCAATACCATGACATATCCAGAGTGCTGATGAAAGAAGAACAGAGAACATACAGCCTCAGCCAACAAATTTGCTTGAACAAATTGTTATCAAACAATCAGAGGAAATGGATATACTTATACAACAAATGGTACCCTAATGGGATTGCTTACGACACTCACAGCCCAACAATAGAAATGAAATTTCTACGCATTGCTGCGTGAAACACAAATGGTTTAGCTCCTAATAAACTAGAAGCTGAGTTGTTCCTCAAACACAACAAAATTGACATCCTGTTGATTTCGGAGACGAATTTGACTGACGAAAGAGTGATTAAAATTAAGGGATATAATATATATTATTCTAGCCACCCTGATGGAACATCACATGAAGGAGCTGCAATCATAATTAAGGAAAGTATAAAACAGCACTCCCTCTTTAATCTTAGACACCCATTTCTGCAATCTGTGGTAATAGCAATAGGTGACTGGCAAGGAACACTTACTGTGCTGCCGTATACTGTCCACCTCCACATAGAATCAATGAACAAATGATTACTGACTACTTTTACACACTTGGATGTAGATTGATCACTGGGGGAGATTGGAATGCTAAAAGACCTACTGGGGCTCTAGGTCTACAACAACACGAGGTCAAGAGCTAAAAAAGCGATAGATAAAAACTTCCTCAATGCACTTTCTACAGGGGAACCAACTTACTTGCCTACGGACCACAACAAAACTCCTGATCTTATTGACTTCTTCATTGCTAAAGGAATGTCGTAAATCTACACAAAAATAGAATCGTGTTTGGATGGCACCTCTGACCACACACCCGTAATTTGCACGCTGAGTACCACTGTCATCTGTAGGGAACCACCTGAGTATAACAACAACAACATTTTTGTATAACAAATAAACCAATTGGGAGTCTTTTCGAGACTACATTGACAAAAATACGAACTTGTCAATGCCCCTTAAAACAGAGGACGATGTAGAGAACACGGCTTGCTATGCCTCTAACCTAATTCAAAAAGTAGCATGATTGTCTACTCTATACTTTAATAACAAACAAAAGATCCAAGATACTACCTTGGAAATACGAAAGATAATAGCTTCGAAGAGGAGGCTAAGACGTCAGTGGGATACAAGTAAAAATCAGCAGGACAAAAAGGCACTCAAGAATGCGTAGAAAAATTTAAAATGGATGCTAAGAGAAAATGAGAACAACACCCTACAAGACAAGCTAAAGACTCTGTCTCCGCACAAAGCTGAAGATTACTCCCTTTGGAAGATGACTAAAACTCTGAACAGGTTAAAAGAACACATTCCTCCTCTAAGACAATCAAATGGCAATTGGTCAAGAAAACCACCAGATAAAGCAGAGTTATTTGCTTAGTTTCTTAAAGAGTTGTTTAAACTTAATGAGCCAGATCCTATGTACCCTGAAAAAGAGATTTACGGTACTCTAAACAGTGACCAATAATTATCGCCACCACTAAAATTGGTAAAACCAGCAGAAGTCAGAAAATCTATACTCCGACTAAGGACAAAAAAGGCACCAGATTTGACCTTATAACAGCAAAGATACTCAAACAGCTACCGAGGAAAAGGATAGTAACGATCCTATTAAATGCGGTACTAAGATTGCAGTATTTTCCACTTCTATGGAAAATGTCTGTTATAAATATGGTTGCTAAACCTGGAAAGCCTCCTATAGAAATCGCCTCATACAGACCAATATGTCTTCTCCCTGTGTTATCAAAATTGTTTGAGAAACTTATCTTGCAAAACGCCTCCACCCCATACTTGAGGAACAAAATGTGGTACAATGCCATCAGTTTGGATTCCGCGCCCACCATGCCACTATAGAGCAGATTCATCTAGTGGCTCACACTATGCGCCAAACATTAGAAAGAAAGGAATACTGCTTTGTTGTGTTCCTGAATGTACAGCAGGCTTTTGAATGTACAGCAGGCGTGTGTGGCATAAGGGCCTCCTGTGCAAATCAAAACTGTGCTTACCACACACTTTCTACATGATTCTAAGGTCATACCTGCAGGACCGTATGTTTTAGGTCAAGATCGAAGATTCTATGTCATTCATCTGCAATATAAGAGCTGGAGTTCCCCAGGGATCTGTGTTGGGCCCAATATTGTACACAATCTAGACAGCTGACTTACCCTTTTCTGACAAGCTGATGACTACGACCTATGCCAATGACACGGCAATACTCTCATGTCACGGAGACCCCAACAAAGCATCTATAAAACTTCAAGAACATCTTGAAAAAATTGGAAGATAGCTTAAAAAGTGGAGAATAAAAGTAAGTGCTCTAAAATCTACCCACGTGACATTCACGCGAAAGAGAGGCAACTGCCCACCGATTAAATTTGATGGAACTATTCTACCACAGGACGTAACAGTGAAATACCTGGGAATACACTTAAAGACCATATTAAGGCCAAAAGAAAACAAGCCAATAAAAAATTAAGAGATATGTACTGGTTAATAGGCAGACAGTTCTCACTCAGTTTGGAAAACAAGCTTCTGATATATAAAAGCATAATAAAACCAGTGTGGATATATGGTATAGAACTCTGGAGATCAGCAAGCCATTCCATTATTGAAATACTTCAACGCTTCCAAAATAAAACCTTAAAAACCTTGATTAGTGCTCCATGGTTCGCAAGAAATGCAGAAGTGCATGTATACTTCGAAATGGTCACTGTCAAAGAGCAGATTGACAGGTCCTGTAAAACGTATAAACAAAGACTGGAACATCACAAAAATCACTTAGCTAAAGCACTCATGGATACCGATGATAGCGTATTCCGATTAAGAAGGACCAGACTAGCTTTAATTTAAAGCTATACTATTGAATGCAATGGCACAACAAAGGATGTGCTACATCTCTAAAACCCTTGATGATGATAAACAAATTTAATTATAGCTTTTGGCTGATCGTAAATAGAAAAAAAAAGAGAAAGAAAACAAATTTAATGATATTTCATGATTTTCATTGTGGTCGCAATCAACAACAATCTCGTAACTTACGAGAGAGAATAATTGGTATTTTATGTTGCAACCCCTTCGTGCACTCCTTCACTTCACAACTGGTTTGTGAGTTCGAGCATGGCCATACCATTCACAATTATGGCGGCCGTCAACAACAGCAGCTGAAGATATCACCGATTCTGTGTGCCTCTTGATAAAAACTGACAAGAAGATAAACAGATTCGGAGAAGTTTAGGCACTGAGTGGAGTAAAGTATAGAAAATTCTACATGAAATTTTGGGCATCAGGAAGCTTCGCACTAGCTGTATACCCCCATGACTTTATCACAGCTCAAAAACACCTTCACATTGATTGCTATCATGAAATGTTACAATTATTCCATGGAGGTCATTCAAATGGTGTGATTGACATCGTCATGGGTGATAAAAACTACTCGTACGGTTACGAACCCGAAACTAAGCAGACAGTGTATGCACTAGGTACTTCCTTCTGAGGAATTTCCTATGAGGAGGAAGAAAGAATGAAGTGCTGAAAAAGTGCTCTCCTCTTTCTACAGATGGATGCAATGTTAACCAACAATGCTTCTGAAAAATTAAATAACAGTCATTGCAGGTTGGTGTACAGGCGATTATTTGCCTGTTGTTTTAGTAAAAGTCCAAGAGCAATTCCCTGGCAGTTGAATCCTCCTTCATCGCGACAATGACTTTGCACACTCGTCCAAAGGAACAATCGAATATTTGTCTATGTTGTGTGTAGAAATATGTAATTTTTATTTATTGCCAAGAATAAAAAATATACTATGAGGAATACGATTCCCAGACACCAAAGAAAAGGCGACTGCCTTTAAATAGGCTCTATAAGAGATGTCCAAGGAAGAGTAGATTGACTATTTCTCTCTTTGATTTTATCAAATAGAATTCATAGATAATAATTCATAGAACAAAAAAAAATAGTTTTTTAAAAATAAAAAATACATTTTACATTTGCTGTTTGTTCAATTTTTGATATTCTAAAAACTTTCAGTGTTATATAACATGTTTTCCCAAGTACCAATAAAGTTTCCAAATCAGATCATGTGAATTTTGGATAATAAATTTATAAAATTCTTTGAAGTTATTAATTATTCAAAATGTTCTTCATAAAATCTGTAATTTTCACTGTCCTGAAGGAGGTAGACATTAAACAGTGTTAATACCCTTCTAATGTAGATATAAACCCTTTTGAATTTCATTCCAACATGATAAGAATGAACCGACATGTGCTGAATTAAATTGAAGATTGTAATTGACACTCCCGTGTCCTCCACTATAATTGATAATTACATTTATTAAACAGAATATTGAAGCGATTACTCATGTATAGAAAAAAATCTAAAATGACTCCAAGTTGGTATTGCTTCATTACAAACTGACATAAAGAACATGTTGCATGACAACATTAACAACTTTCTCCATTACGCTTATGAGAGGTTTATGTAAAAATAGAAAACGCAGTATTATATTAGAATCAAAATTAGTTAGTTAAAGAATTATATACTTACATCGGTATCCTAGAATACAGAGAATAAATTTATAATTGACAATACACAATACGGAAAAAAACTCAAAAGTTAAGCTCTTCATGCCTCTAATCAGGAAATTTCAAACAATTAACAACACTTACCAGTTTCTAAAAAATTATGTTTGTAGGCAACAAACATAATTCAATCCACAAAAATATTTTCAAAAAGTGAGAAATGCAATGTCTAATTAATAAAATCAAAAATTAATCAAAATGGTTCGTTTAAATTAAACAATTAGTTTCAATGGGATACCTTTTGAAATGTTAATATTTAAATTTACTGAAAAAAATTTTAGGAACATATCAACGTGGTTTTATGAAAGGAAAGTTAAGACCAGATACACTCGCTTAGACAAATCCTCAAAAGACCAAGGAATATGGAATACCTACCACCTTTTTGTAGATTTCAAAGCAGTGTATGATTATATCAACAGAAAGAAAATTTTTGAGGCGAGGTGTGAATTTGGAATCCCACCAATCTTGTCAGAATAACTTTACGAAGTGTCAAATGTAGAGTTAAGCTTATGTCCGATATTTCAGATGTATTCTACACAGAGAGAGGTCTCAGATTCTCTGTCTTGCATCTTATTTAACATAGCCCTTGAAAAAGTTACAAGAGACTCGGGGATTAAAACCAAAAATACCTTTCTGCAAAGATCTACACAATTGCTGGCCTACGCTGATGTCATTGGTATAATTGAGCAAACCAAAAAAGAGGTTATGGAGACGTTTATTGCCCTTGAAACTGCTGCTAGAGATATTGGCTTAGCAGTAAACGAAGAAAAAATAAAATTTTTGGTAGTAAGCTCTAGAGCACATGATGTATCACTCCAAATTGGAAATTATACCGTTAAAGGAGTCATTCAGTTTAAGTATCTAGGCACACTCATTACCAGTAAAAATGAGATAAAAGTTGAAATTGGGAACCGACTTTTGATAGCAAACAGATGTTACTATGGTCTAAAAAGACAACTCAAATCAAAATTCATCTCTGTTAATACAAAAATTAATCTACATAAAACTCTCATCAGACCTATTATTTTGTATGGTAGCAAAACCTGAGCAATCAATAAAGCATAAGAGAATAGGCTACTCATCTTTAAAAGAAAGATCCTTCAATCAATTTTTGGAATGGTCGAAGAAAATAACATCTGGAGAAGCTTATATAACAATGAAATTTATACTAAATATGGGCAAACAAACATTTTGAGAGTAATCAAGTCCTACAGAATCAGATGGTTGGTACACGTTTTTCGACGGAAAGATCTGGACCCAGTTAAAAAACTGACTTTCGTGAAGATTGAAGGTACAAGGAGAAGGGGAAGACCGCCTACAATGGAGTTGGACAGTGTATAGAAGAACTTACAAATTATGGGAGTCAACAAGTGGAGAAACCTTGCATTAAGTTGTACTGCCCAGAGGGAGCAGATTGGAAAAACCTTGGCCTGCACCAGACTGTAGTGCTGACAAAAATAAAGAAGAAAAAATTTTACAATTCAAAAGTCATGTAACTCAAAGGTTAGTTTATATGTCATTACGATTACATGGAGAATTGTCAGTGAAAGATGAAAAAGTAATTTATTCATTATTTGAGACTGTAATTTTCTATCTTCTGCACATTCATTTGACGTACCTGTGCAAAATTTTCCTGTCCTTGTCGAAATATATTCTTTGACCATCATTTGCTTAATACAAAAACTATGTTGGTTAATATTTTCCATCGTCCCACCAACTGTTGAATGATATCACATTAACATTTAGAATGAAGAGAACATATTTTTTCAGGCACTTCGTTCTTTCTTCACCTTTGTAAGCAACCCTTCAGAAGAAAACACTCACTGCAAATCCAGCTTTTGCCATTTGTCAAGAATCTCGAATACAGCACTTGAGATACCTCCATTTCTAAATTTCTTACATTTCAAAGTACCAATCTACGTAATGATATTTTTAAGCTTTGTTCAAATCAAGGAGCATCCACCTAGCACAGAGCTTCCCGACACTATATGTTCGTGTAGTATTTTCTGTACATGATCACTAATAATTTTGTACATGACTACCATTCCATTGTTGGTACATTGGCTAAACTTGCCAAATGTACCAACACTTGTCAATCTTTATTATTAAGTTGCTGTTAAGGGATATCATTCAAGTAGATTATCATGAAAATCGGAACGAGCGTGCTTAAACTCATTAAACTAGTTGTAAACAGGAGCGTAGAATGTGACGCCATCATGAAATGCCAAACAAAGTTGATTGTACTATTGTTGTGCTATATTCTTGTTATTAATGTGATACAAACGATTTTCAAATCGTTGGCAGTTTGTAAAAACAAATGGCAAATTCATATAAAACATTTATTTTTTTATTACCATTACTATAAATAGCCAGTTCTAAGAACTGTCAATGCTATCCTCATATTACAAAACATATTCTGGGTTGTTCAATGTGAAAAATTCAGAAATGTGAGAAGTATTGTTTCCAAAAAAGATTCAAACAAGTGAATAGATTAGAAAAATATAAATAATCGAGAAAAAACTCTTGAAAAAATCTTTTTTTGCTTTATTCTTCATATAAAGGTTAGATAAAATAATACACATACATCAAAACATTAGATCAGATGATCATCTAGAAAATGGTTTATGAAATAGTGAAAAGTCATCAGAACGTAAGAAAATATGATATCAACAATATATATTTTTAGCATACCGACACCCTCAATGAAGTATCAATCCACAGAAGACACCCTCAATGAAAATCATCAAAAAGTAAGTCACAGACTTACTTTTTGATGATTTTGATATACAATTATATTTTTATTATTAATTCTTTCCTCTCAAGACTTCTTAACAGTCATATCTATAAGCACTTTCTAATAACGTCAAAAAATATAAAGTCCTGTTTAACTGTAAAATTGAGTTACACTGTTTTTCCCTGGGGATATTGAAATTTTGGAGCTAAATGAAATAAATACATTCCATTTTTAATTTGATTTAGATGCATGGCATTTAGTAACGGCCATACACATCGATTCACTGCTGAAAATGACGTCAAAATGACCTATTTTTGTGAATGCATTTCTTCGTATTAAGAAGTACTACGTAATTCGAAACAATGGACATTGCTGGAAAAGTGAAGATTATTTCTCTTTTTATTAAATCATATAACTCTATAAGATAATTATCTGTGAAAAATACTACCATACTATACTACTATAGATAATTATCTGTGAAAGATACTACCATACTATACTACTATAGATAATTATCTGTGAAAGATACTACCATACTATACTACTATAGATAATTATCTGTGAAAGATACAACCATACTATACTACTATAGATAATTATCTGTGAAAGATACTACCATACTATACTGCTATAGATAATTATCTGTGAAAGATACTACCATACTATACTGCTATAGATAATTATCTGTGAAAGATACTACCATACTATACTGCTATAGATAATTATCTGTGAAAGATACTACCATACTATACTACTATAGATAATTATCTGTGAAAGATACTACCATACTATACTACTATAGATAATTATCTTCAGGTGGGATATTAGCAAAGATCGATTTCGAGATTCTTTGCTAATATCCCACCTGAAGATGTTGTAATACAACGAAACCTAGGTCGTGGTAAAGAAATTAAAGAAAGTAGAAATAATACTACATCACGTAGTTTCATTTTATTTTAGATTTGTTATTTTTATTATATTTTCCACATAACATATTTATTTTTTTATTATGTTTGTTTGTTTAAATGTTGTTTTACGCTATTTGATAATAGAATATAATGTTTTTGATGTATTTCCATTCATAAATAAGCAAAATGTGTCATTTTTGAAACTTCCGCTTTTTCTAAGGTATTCCAAAGTTCTTAATTATACTATTTACGTAACACAGGATTGTTATGAAAGTAATTGTCTTAGTTTCTAGAATTGCATTCGCTTACAATGGTCTCTTCCGTTTATTGCTTTCAATTGTTGTATTTTGCGAACTACTCTGAGATGGCTCGCACGAAAAATACCAATAACATAATTTTTTATTAGAATAAGTAATTTTTTATTTACGTTTATTTATTATTTACATTTTTTTATAGTAATAACAAAATATTGATTTTCCCGTAACTTTTATGTTATGAGCTTGTTTTCTCACGAAAACACTGAATTTTCTTTTCGTTTTTCAATACTTTATTAACTTTAAATACACAAGCGTGGTACAAATGCTTTAACTATTTTATGAGCACACTTTTTCTCTACATACATAAAAAATTTCAATACAGTTTAATAATTAATTTCCGATTTATACATTATTTTGAGTGAAGCAGCGAAACGCCGCACGCTGTATTTTGCCCCCGGGTGCTCCAGGGGTTAAATATCCATCATATTAAATGTCTTATATGGCAATGGACATAATAACAGACAGTGTGTTACATAGAATTCTCTCTTTATATCTCATGCAGCACCCTCCTTCAGCAACAACTTGATAAAATCTAGCCATTTGTCGAGCAGCCTTTATTAACCCACTACAATTCGCAATATATATATATATATATATATATATACATATATATATATATATATATATATATATATATATATAGATATATTTATATATATATATATTTATATATATACATATATATATATATATATATATATCCATATATATCCATATTTTTATAAAACACTAATTATCCATTCACTCACAGTAACGAAGTCATCATTAGAATCATAATTTTTAATTCTTATATTTTCTGCACATTCACTTATATCCGTAATTCTTTTTTTAATTTTTCCTCTTATGTCATCACTCAATTGACACACATAATAACAGACAGTGTGTTACATAGAATTCTCTCTATAGATCTCATGCAGCACCCTCCTTCAGCAACAACTTGATATAATCTAGCCATTCGTTGAGCAGCCTTTACTAACCCACTACAATTCGCAATATATATATATATATATATATATATCCATATATATCCATATTTTTATAAAACACTAATTATCCATTCACTCACAGTAACGAAGTCATCATTAGAATCATAATTTTTAATTCTTATATTTTCTGCACATTCACTTATATCCGTAATTCTTTGTTTAATTTTTCCTCTTATGTCATCACTCAATTGACACACATAATAACAGACAGTGTGTTACATAGAATTCTCTCTATAGATCTCATGCAGCACCCTCCTTCAGCAACAACTTGATATAATCTAGCCATTTGTCGAGCAGCCTTTATTAACCCACTACAATTCGCAATATATATATATATATATATATATATACATATATATATATATATATATATATATATATATATAGATATATTTATATATATATATATTTATATATATACATATATATATATATATATATATATCCATATATATCCATATTTTTATAAAACACTAATTATCCATTCACTCACAGTAACGAAGTCGTCATTAGAATCATAATTTTTAATTCTTATATTTTCTGCACATTCACTTATATCCGTAATTCTTTTTTTAGTTTTTCCTCTTATGTCATCACTCAATTGACACACATAATAACAGACAGTGTGTTACATAGAATTCTCTCTATAGATCTCATGCAGCACCCTCCTTCAGCAACAACTTGATATAATCTAGCCATTTGTCGAGCAGCCTTTATTAACCCACTACAATTCGCAATATATATATATATATATCGCAATATATATATATATATATATATATATATATATATATATATATCCATATATATCCATATTTTTATAAAACACTAATTATCCATTCACTCACAGTAACGAAGTCATCATTAGAATCATAATTTTTAATTCTTATATTTTCTGCACATTCACTTATATCCGTAATTCTTTTTTTAGTTTTTCCTCTTATGTCATCGCTCAATTGTCACACTCTTAAAAACCTCATTCCAAATGTTCTAAGTACAATTTAACACGCTTCCATTTTTTTTTCAACTGAACTTTTTTCGAAATTCATTTATTTTTTTGAAATACTCCTTGCTACTTTGAGTACCACAGAGAAATCAGTATACAAGGTGAAAGTATTTAGAACTGGCCATTTGTAATAAAGATTTAAAAAAATTAAAATTTTGTAATTTTAATTTTTTAAAATCTAATTTTAATTTTTTTTAATTTTTTGAGGTACATTCAATACGTTTCAATTTGTCATTTTTATTTACAAATTAGTGGCAATTCAAAAGTAATACATATCACGTGAATAATAACATACAATGATATTTCATGATATTCGTTACGTCTCAATCGACAATGAAGTTACGAGAGACTATAATTTGTACTTTATGTTGTAGTGTTATCGCATGCTACTATTCACAACTGGTTTAAGAGTTCAAGCATGGCCGTAAAATATATCATGTGAAAGTAAAATAGCACGAGAAAATTTTTGTTCAATAATATTTCATGATATTCGTTACGTCTCAATCGACAATGAAGTTTTGAGAAATTATAATTTGTACTTTATGTTGTAGTGTTATCGCATGCTACTATTCACAACTGGTTTATGAGTTCAAGCGTGGCCATAAAATATATCATGTCAAGGTAAAATAGCACGAGAAAATTTTTGTTCAATAATATTTCATGATATTCATTACGTCTCAATCGACAATGAAGTTATGAACGACTATAATTTGTACTTTATGTTGTAGTGTTATCGCATGCAACTATTCACAACTGGTTTATGAGTTCAAGCGTGGCCATAAAATATATCATGTCAAGGTAAAATAGCACGAGAAAAATTTTGTTCAATAATATTTCATGACATTCGTTACGTCTCAATCGACAATGAAGTTATGAAGAACTATAATTTGTACTTCATGTTGTAGCGTCAACGCATGCTACTATTCACAACTGGTTTATGAGTTCAAGCATGGCTGTCCCAATCAAAATGTAAATGTCCCTCAACAACGACAACTGGAGACAATATCGATGCTGTGTGCCTTTTTATAAATCTGACATAAAAGTAACCTTTCAATAGATATGGACAAGTTTAGGTATTAATATGAGTCAAGTGCAGAAAGTTCTACATGTCATTTATATGTCAGGACACTTTATGTTAAAAAAACACGCCATGACTTGAGCAAAGCTGAACAACACGGTCCAAAATGTTACAAATATTCATTGGAGGTGATTGAAATGCAGTATTTGGCATCATCACGAATAACAAAACTAAGAGATGATGTGTGTACTAGGTGTTTTCTTCTCGGAGTGGCTATGAAAGTGAAGAAAGAACGAATTGCTGAAAAATGGATGTCTCTTCGTTCGTCAGATAGATGCGTTATTATCGAACAATTGCTCTAAGAAATAAAATAACAGTTAATCGCAATGGTAAGTAAGTCGCAATCTAGTAAACTAGCAATTCCTTGTCTCTTGCTTGGTAAACAGTTCCAAAACGATTCCCTCGCAATAAAATCCTCTTTCCTCACGGCAGTGCGTCTGCACACTCAGCCAAAAAACGAATGAATATTTGACTACATCACTTGCAAAAATTAAAATCATCCTTATAGTGCCGATCTCACACCAAGTGATGTTTATTTATTCAGAAGAATAAAATATAAACTATAAGGAATGTGATACCCAAATACTGAAGAACTTTTTGGTTATCAATTAATAAAATTCCTCGAAACTATTAATTCACCATAATTATGATTTCCATCGTCTTCAAAGGGGAAGAAATTCAACCGTTTTAATGAAACAACTTTAACACGTAACAACTTTAACAATATGTAGATATGAATGAATTGACATGTGCTAAATTAAATTTAAGACTGTAATTTGCCGTTAGCCGCTAGCCTTCACTACAATTAATTGTGTTAATTTAATAGAATATTTTAGCAGTTCTTCATTTAAAAAAAACTAAAATATCTCCAGGTTGGTATCATTTCATTACAAACTGATATAAAGGATATGTTTCAAGACAACATTAACAACTTTATCCATCATGCTCATGAGAATTTTATCCAAAAGGAGAAATAGCAATATTACATTAGATTCAGGATCAATTAAAGAATTATTTTCTTACTTCATATAAAGGACATGTTTCATGACAACATTAACAACTTTATCCATCATGCTCATGAGAAGTTTATCCAAAAGCAGAAATAGCAATATTACATTAGATTCAGAATCAATTAAAAAATTATTTACTTACTTCATCGTCCTAGAAAAGGAAGCATGAATTTATAATTGACAATACACACTTGGAAATAAACTCAAAAATGCTTGGAATCAGGAATTTAAATATCAAACAATTTAACACTTTATTAGTTTCTATAAAATGTTTTGTGTGTGATCTGCCAAAACATAAAATCATCCGTAAAAATACTATGTCTTGTGAAATTTCATCACAGTTAGTTTGGAACTAAAAACGTTATAATGCATACGGATGGCGGATGACAAAATTATAGTGTTTTTTGATATGTTGCTATAGAATCCTAAAATGTAAACAGGCAAAAATGTTGGTGTATTTTGATACAAGTATAATTCAATCCACACAAATAGTGTCCAAAAGTAGCAAATGCAATATCTATTGAATTAATAAAATCAAAATCAATGTGCTTCATTTAAATTAAGCAATTACTTTCAATTGTATAATTTTGGAAATATTAATATTTGCTAAATGCTAAATTAAATTTGAGATTGTAATTTGCCGTTAGCCTGCCCTTCACTACAATTAATTGTGTTAATTTAACAGAATGTTGTAACAGTCCTTCATTTAAAAAAAAACTAAAATATCTCCAGGTTGGTATCATTTCATTACAAACTGACATAAAGGACATGTTTCATGACAACATTAACAACTTTATTCATCATGCTCATGAGCAGTTTATCCAAAAGGAGAAATAGCAATATTACATTAGATTCAGAATCAATTAAAGAATTATTTACTTACTTCATCGTCCTAGAAAACGGAGCATGAATTTATAATTGATAATACACACTTCGAAATAAACTCGAAAATGCTTGGAATCAGGAATTTAAAGTTCAAACAATCTAACACTTATTAGTTTCCATTAGAAAATGCTGGTGTATTTTGACACAAGTATAATTCAATCCACACAAATAGTGTCCAAAAATAGCAAATGCAATATCTATTGAATTAATAAAATCAAAATCAATGTGCTTCATTTAAATTAAACAATTACTTTCAATTGTATAATTTTGGAAATATTAATATTTGCTAAATGCTAAATTAAAATTGAGATTGTAATTTGCCGTTAGCCTACCCTTCACTACAATTAATTGTATTAATTTAACAGAATATTGTAGCAGTCCTTCATTTAAAAAAAAACTGAAATATCTCCAGGTTGGTATCATTTATTTAAAAAAGGACATGTTTCATGACAACATTAACAACTTTATCCATCATGCTAATGAGAAGTTTATCGAAAAGGAGAAATAGCAATATTACATTAGATTCAGAATCAATTAAAGAACTATTTACTTACATCATCGTCCTAGAAAACGGAGCATGAATTTATAATTGATAATACACACTTGGAAATAAACTCAAAAATGCTTGGAATCAGGAATTTAAATTTCAAACAATTTAACACTTATTAGTTTCCATTAGGTGTTTTGTATATGATCTGCCAAAACATGAAATCATCCGTAAAAATAAGATAACCTCTGGCGAGCCACAAAATATTTTTTTCACTTTTTACTATGTCTTGTAAAATTTCATCACAATTAGTTTGGAACTAAAAATGTTATAATGCATACAGATGGCGGATGACAAAATTATAAAGTGTCTTTTGATATGTTGCTATAGAATCGTAAAAAGTAAACAGACAAAAATGTTGGTGTATTTTGACACAAGTATAATTCAATCCACACAAATAGTGTCCAAAAGTAGGAAATGCAATATCTATTGACTTAATAAAATCAAAATCAATGTGCTTCATTTAAATTAAACAATTACTTTCAATTGTATAATTTTGGAAATATTAATATTTGCTAAATGCTAAATTAAATTTGAGATTCTAATTTGCCGTTAGCCTGCCCTTCACTACAATTAATTGTGTTAATTTAAAAGAATATTCTAGCAATCCTTCATTCAAAAAAAAACTAAAATATCTCCAGGTTGGTATCATTTCATTAAAAAAGGACATGTTTCATGACAACATTAACAACTTTATCCATCATGCTAATGAGAAGTTTATCCAAAAGGAGAAATAGCAATATTACATTAGATTCAGAATCAATTAAAGAATTATTTACTTACATCATCGTCCTAGAAAACGGAGCATGAATTTATAATTGATAATACACACTTGGAAATAAACTCAAAAATGCTTGGAATCAGGAATTTAAATTTCAAACAATTTAACACTTCTTAGTTTCCATTAGATATTTTGTATATGATCTGCCAAAACATGAAATCATCCGTAAAAATAACATAACCTCTGGCGAGCCACAAAATATTTTTTTCACTTTTTACTATATCTTGTAAAATTTCATCACAATTAGTTTGGAACTAAAAATATTATAATGCATACGGATGGCGGATGACAAAATTATAAAGTGTCTTTTGATATGTTGCTATAGAATCATAAAAAGTAAACAGGCAAAAATGTTAGTGTATTTTGACACAAGTATAATTCAATCCACACAAATAGTATCCAAAAGTAGGAAATACAATATCTATTGAATCAAAATCAATGTGCTTCATTTAAATTAAACAATTACTTTCAATTGTATAATTTAGGAAATATTAATATTTGCTAATTGCTAAATTAAATTTGAAATTGTAATTTGCCGTTAGCCTGCCCTTCACTACAATTAATTGTATTAATTTAACAGAATATTGTAGCAGTCCATCATTTAAAAAAAACTAAAATATCTCCAGGTTGGTATCATTTCAATACAAACTGATATAAAGGACATGTTTCATGACAACATTAACAACTTTATCCATCATGCTCATGAGAAGTTTATCCAAAAGGAGAAATAGCAATATTACATTAGATTCAGAATCAATTAAAGAATTATTTACTTACTTCAGCGTCCTAGAAAAGGGAGCATGAATTTATAATTGATAATACACACTTGGAAATAAACTCAAAAATGCTTGGAATCAGAAATTTAAATTTCAAACAATTTAACACTTCTTAGTTTCCATTAGATGTTTTGTATATGATCTGCCAAAACATGAAATCATCCATAAAAATAAGATAACCTCTGGCGAGCCACAAAATATTTTTTTCACTTTTTACTATGTCTTGTAAAATTTCATCACAATTAGTTTGGAACTAAAAATGTTATAATGCATACGGATGGCGGATGACAAAATTATAAAGTGTCTTTTGATTTGTTGCTATAGAATCATAAAAAGTAAACAGGCAAAAATGTTGGTGTATTTTGACACAAGTATAATTCAATCCACACAAATAGTGTCCAAAAGTAGGAAATACAATATCTATTGAATCAAAATCAATGTGCTTCATTTAAATTAAACAATTACTTTCAATTGTATAATTTAGGAAATATTAATATTTGCTAAATGCTAAATTAAATTTGAAATTGTAATTTGCCGTTAGCCTGCCCTTCACTACAATTAATTGTATTGATTTAACAGAATATTGTAGCAGTCCTTCATTTAAAAAAAAACTAAAATATCTCCAGGTTGGTATCATTTCATTACAAACTGACATAAAAGACATGTTTCATGACAACATTAACAACTTTATCCATCATGCTCATGAGAAGTTTATCCAAAAGGAGAAATAGCAATATTACATTAGATTCAGAATCAATTAAAGAATTATTTACTTACATCATCGTCCTAGAAAACGGAGCATGAATTTATAATTGATAATACACACTTGGAAATAAACTCAAAAATGCTTGGAATCAGGAATTTAAATTTCAAACAATTTAACACTTATTAGTTTCCATTAGATGTTTTGTATGGAATCTGCCAAAACATGAAATCATCCGTAAAAATAAGATAACCTCTGGCGAGCCACAAAATATTTTTTTCACTTTTTACTATGTCTTGTAAAATTTCATCACAATTAGTTTGGAACTAAAAATGTTATAATGCATACAGATGGCGGATGACAAAATTATAAAGTGTCTTGATATGTTGCTATAGAATCATAAAAAGTAAACAGGCAAAAATGTTGGTGTATTTTGACACAAGTATAATTCAATCCACACAAATAGTGTCCAACAGTAGGAAATGCAATATCTATTGAATTAATAAAATCAAAATCAATGTGCTTCATTTAAATTAAACAATTACTTTCAATTGTATAATTTTGGAAATATGAATATTTGCTAAATGCTAAATTAAATTTGAAATTGTAATTTGCCGTTAGCCTGCCCTTCACTACAATTAATTGTGTTAATTTAACAGAATGTTGTAGCAGTCCTTCATTTAAAAAAAAACTAAAATATCTCCAGGTTGGTATCATTTCATTACAAACTGACATAAAGGACATGTTTCATGACAACATTAACAACTTTATCCATCATGCTCATGAGAAGTTTATCCAAAAGGAGAAATAGCAATATTACATTAGATTCAGAATCAATTAAAAAATTATTTACTTACACCAGCGTCCTAGAAAAGGGAGCATGAATTTATAATTGATAATACACACTTGGAAATAAACTCAAAAATGCTTGGAATCAGGAATTTAAATTTAAACAATTTAACACTTCTTAGTTTCCATTAGATGTTTTGTATATGATCTGCCAAAACATGAAATCATCCATAAAAATAAGATAACCTCTGGCGAGCCACAAAATATTTTTTTCACTTTTTACTATGTCTTATAAAATTTCATCACAATTAGTTTGGAACAAAAAATGTTGTAATGCATACGGATGGCGGATGACAAAATTATAAAGTATCTTTTGATATGTTGCTATAGAATCATAAAAAGTAAACAGGCAAAAATGTTGGTGTATTTTGACACAAGTATAATTCAATCCACACAAATAGTGTCCAAAAGTAGCAAATGCAATATCTATTGAATTAATAAAATCAAAATCAATGTGCTTCATTTAAATTAAACAATTACTTTCAATTGTATAATTTTGGAAATATTAATATTTGCTAAATGCTAAATTAAATTTGAAATTGTAATTTGCCGTTAGCCTGCCCTTCACTACAATTAATTGTGTTAATTTAACAGAAAGTTGTAGCAGTCCTTTATTTAAAAAAAAACTAAAATATCTCCAGGTTGGTATCATTTCATTACAAACTGACATAAAGGACATGTTTCATGACAACATTAACAACTTTATCCATCATGCTAATGAGAAGTTTATCCAAAAGGAGAAATAGCAATATTACATTAGATTCAGAATCAATTAAAGAATTATTTACTTACTTCAGCGTCCTAGAAAAGGAAGCATGAATTTATAATTGACAATACACACTTGGAAATAAACTCAAAAATGCTTGGAATCAGGAATTTAAATTTCAAACAATTTAACACTTATTAGTTTCCACTATATGTTTTGTGTGTGATCTGCCGAAACATGAAATCATTCATAAAAATAAGATAACCTCTAGCGAGCCACAAAATATTTTTTTCACTTTCTACTATGTCTTGTGAAATTTCATCACAATTAGTTTGGAACTAAAAATGTTATAATGCATACGGATGGCAGATGACAAAATTATAAAGTGTCTTGATATGTTGCTATAGAATCATAAAAAGTAAACAGGCAAAACTGTTGGTGTATTTTGACACAAGTATAATTCAATCCACACAAGTCGCAAATGCAATATCTATTGAATTAATAAAAGCAAAATTAATGTGCTTCATTTAAATTTAAAACAATTACTTTCAATTGTATAATTTTCATAAAATCAGTAATCAGGAATAAAAAACTTAATTTAAAAGTCATGAAATTTATAGGCTATGTTTTATGTCAATAAAATTACATAAAGATGGAAAAGTGAATCTGTGAAAAATGTAAAAGTAACTTCTTTAATATTTGAGACTGTACTTTTCTGTTTTTTTTTTGTTTGTTAATTTAACATACGCAAAATTTTATCATCTTTTCTCATGAAATTTTTTCCACCTTTCCATGTTAATTTACTCTCCATATCAAAATATATGTTTTGACCATCATTTGCCTAATACGAAAACAATGTTTGTTAATATTTTCCATTTTCCTACCAATTGTTAGATAAAAATGCATCCACCTAGAAAACGATGAGACCATCTTTTTACCACTAGTTCATCCTTTCTTCACCTCAGACCAGCAAGCAAGCAAGACGTCAGAAGAAAACACTCACTGCACAGACTGTCTTTTAATTTCGACTTTGTAACTGTATATCCAGCTTTTGCCACTTGTGACGATGTCGAATACAGCATTTGGGAGGCCTTCGTTGAACCTTTCTTCATTTCCAGACACCAATCAACGTAATGGTTATTTTTAAGCTTATTTCAAATCATGGTATACACACCTAGCACAGAGCTTCCCGACACCGAAATGTTCATGTAGAATTTTCTGTGCATGACCACCAATAATTCTGTACATGACTACCCTATCCAGGGCTAAACTTGCCAAATTTACAGACACTTGTCAATATTTATTATTAGCCGCATAACACTGATATCATCTTTAGTTGTTGCTGTTAAGGGATATCATTCAAGCAGATTATAATTAAGATTTATACGAGCATTCTTAAACTAGTTGTAAACAGAAGCGCAGAATGGAGCTTCATCTTAAAATCAAAGTGATTATGCAACTAATTAACAAACATTGTTGATGAATATATTCAATTTATAGTTGATTTTAGATTCATGGCATTTATTAACGACCATACTTTATGCATCATATCACTGCTGAAAATGACATATAAATAGACTAGTTTTTTATTGATATGTTTCTTCAAATTTCGAAGTACTACGTAATTCGAAACAATGGACAGCACTGGAAAAGCAAAGATTATTAATTTTTTTTTATAAAGTCATCTAAGCTATGTCTAAAAGTCTCAAAGGCTACGTTTGTATGTTATTATCATTACATAGATAGATGGAAAAGTATCTATTTGAGAAAATAATTTTGTGCTTTTTTGTATATTCATTAGACATACTAAAAATTTTATCACCTTTTCCCCTAAAATATTATTTAATTTATATTTGTTATTTTTGTAATTTTTTGTATTCCGCATATTTATTTTTTTATTATTAGAAATGTTTATAAATGTTTATAGCAAAAACTTAAGAACATAATTTTTTATTAGAATAGGTAATTTTTATTTACATTAATGTTTATACTTTTTTATGGTAATAACAAAAAATGAATTTTACAATAACTTTTGCTTTGTAAGCCTTTTTTGTTATAAAAAAAGAAGTTTTTGGAAATTTTTTTTAACATTTTTTGAACTAGAAATTCATAAGCGTGATACAGACTTTTCAACTATTTTAAAAGTACACTGCTTCTCTACGTGAAAAATTTCACTACAATCGAAAAATAAATTTCCCAGTTATGCATTATCTCATGGAAGCAATGAAACGCCAGCATGCCATACTTTGCATCCGGATGCTCCAAGACTTTTCAGCTAAAAATAACAAACACAGTATGCTATATGCTATTTTCTCAAACTCTTCTGTCCTAAAATCACGTACAACATCCTCTTTCAGCAAGAAATTGATATAATCTTGCCATTTTTAAGCAGTTTTCACTGACCTATTACATCTCACACACATATATATATCTATAGTTTTTATAAAGCACTAATTATCCATTTACTCAAAGTAACGAAGTCATAATCAGAATCATCGTTCGTAATTCTTATGATTACTCGACATTCCCTCATGTGCCTAATTCTTTTTAAGTAATTTTCTCTTATGCCAGCACTCAGTCGTTACACTACTAAAAATCTCATTTGAAACGCTCGATGTACAACTTAACACAGTACCATTACTTTTCAAACCGAACTTCGTCGGAATTCATTTATTTTCTGAACATTCTTAGCCACTTTGAGTACCATAAGACATCTGTATACTAGGTGAAATTATTTAGAACTGGCCATTTGTAGTAAAGAATAAAAAAAAAACAAATTTCCCAAATCAAACTCTTTGGTCATTTTTGAGGTTAACATTTGTATTTACACATAAGCGGCATTTTAAAAATAGTGAGGATCACGTCAAAATTTATTTAACACAACAAAATTTTCGTTCAATGATATTTCATTATGGTCTCAATCAACAGCAAAGTTGAGAGAGAGAATACTTGGTATTTCATATTACTGCGCCTTCATGTGATACTATTCACAACTGGTTTATGAATTCCAGTATAGTCATACCAATCACAATGATGACATCCATCAACAACACCAACTGAAGATAACATCGATGCTGTGTGGCTCTTAATAAAAACTGACAAGAAGATAAACAGATTCAGACAAGGAAATTCTACTTGACATTTAGGTCAGGAAGTTTCGTGTCAGATGGAAACCCCATGATTTGATCAAAGCTCAAAAACACTGTTGCGTAGATCGGTATAGTAAAATATTAGAAATATTTGATGGAAATTGTCGCTGCACGTTGTATATGTATTCAGTTCTATATTCATTTCATTGTTCGTAGGTTGCATGATTTTTTTAAATTTATCACATGGTAAGAATTTGTAAGTCATTTCTTCTGAAAGTGGTAAGAGTCATATTAGCTCAACATGGATCATCATGAACCTTTCATCAGGAACTGGAAACTCTGGAAGTTTAGATTTGGTGTGTCTTGAAACTTTGCACTTTTGGCAGTTAACACATGTCCTTGCCCATTCTTCCAGTTGCTTTTTTATATCTGCCCAAATGAATTTTTCTGGCATCTGTAACCATCGGCAACATCATGTCGGCAATAAGCACATCATCAATATAGAGAAAAAGAAAATCTAAGCCTTTGAAAACTTCATGCACAATTCTTTGGAATATAGCTAGGACATTTCTTACCCCAAAGCTCATGACATTAAATTCATACAAGCCAAAAGAAGTTACAATTGCTGTTTTGGGCTTATCTTGCTCGGTTATGGGAATTTGGTAATATGCTTTGAACAAGTCCAGCTTAGAGAAGATTGTTTTACCTCACAAGATAAGATGGAAATCTATCTGGAATTGTTTGCTCATTGAGTCGATGATAATCTCCACAGGCTCTCATGGTTCCATCTTTCTATGTCACCAGGTGTAAAGGACTTGCCCACTAGGATTTGGAAAGTCTGATAAACCCATTATCCAGCATGAAGTTGAACTCTTGCTTGGCCAAATTTAATTTTTTTGGATCTAGTTGTCTAGAACGAAAATAAACTGACTATCCTTTCGTGGTGATGTAGTGCTCAACAGCATATTTAGAATTATTGTTAAGGATGCTCTTTGGTTTTGTTATATTGGGATATTGCTTTAACATATCTGAAAACTAGATCGAAATGTTTGTCTATTATTTTCTTGTTGTGGATGTCAATTAATAATTCAAATTTGTTGACGAAATCCAAGCCTAGTAAGGTCCAACATTACACTTTTTATGCCATAAGTTTGAGTTTGCCGTCATTCATAATTGAAATCTTTTTTTTTGGTCTGCAGCTGTGTGGACTAAAAATTGTTGTTTTGTTTTCTAATCTCGTACAAACGGTCTGTATTTGCTACCATCCACTTCTTTGACAGCAGGACTCGCCGCTAAGTCTACAGATGTGACAAGTTTTCCGATGTCTCTACAAAAAGAATGTACCGGACTGTGAAAATACGATGTGACCTTGATTTCAGTTTTTTTACAATTTTTGTTCACAATATACATTTCCATAATTTTCTTTGTATTTCATTATCCTTGTACAAGTGTTTATTAAGAAAACAACGAAAAAATTATTAAAATTGGATAATTTTTGGAAAAGATACAGCTTATTTTCGAAACAAGGGTAAATGACATCAAAAACAAAAGATTTCTTTGCCATTTTTAAGTATATATGAGAAAAAACCATAGCACTGAAACGGGTAAGCAACATCTTGATATAATCTAGCCTTTTTTAAGTGACCTTAACTAACCTAGTACATCTCGCACATACGTATATCTATATTTTTTATAAAGCACTAATTATTCATTAACTCAAAGTAATGAAGTCATTGTTAGAATAACCATTCTGAATTCTTATAATTACTTCACATTCCCTCACAAGCCACATTTTTTTTTAAGTTATTTTCTATTATGTCTTCACTCATTCGTTGCATTACTAAAAGGCCTCATTTCAAATGCTCGATGTACAACTTAACACAACGCCACTTCTTTTCCAACTGAACTGTTTTTGAAATTCATTTATTTTTTGAGACATTTTTTCTACTTTACGTGCCCCAGAGATATCGATATAAGAACTGACCGTTTCTAGTGACAATTTAAAAAAAAATCAAATTTCAAAAATCGAAATCTTTAGTAATCGCTTGAGAAACTTTGCTTTAATTTTTCATTTATTTTTACAAATTAGCAGCAATTTGGAAATTGAACATATTACGTCAAAATAAACTAGAAAATCTTCATTATACAATTTTTTTAGAATTTTCGTTGTGGTTTCAATCAACAAAAAAGTTACAAGAGACTTCAATTGGCATTTTATGTTGAAGTTCTATCACATGCTGCTGTTTACAATTCGTTTACGAGTTCAAGCGTTGGCTATATTTGATGGCATCAATCAACAACAACAACAACTGAAGATAAGATCATACTGTGAGTACGTTCCACTAGACAATCGCAACTCTCAAAACACTCACTGTATCATTCCACTTGGTAACTGCAGACTGCGGTCGGGATCATAACGCCATTAATGGCATCATTGTTCACAAACGCTTTGAGCCCTTGCCGACTCACATATCAACATGGATTGTTGCAGTTGTGTATCTGTCAATTTGACTTTGACATATTGATATATGAAATTTACGTAAATAAATTTATATTGTCCTTTAAAATTAAACATGGTGATGAAGGGAACCACTTTATGCAACTCTGAGAAATACATAATAAAAGTAAAGGTTACACAAATCAGGCTCAAATCATACAAACAATCATAAAATGTTTATAAAAATTAAATTACACTTTTGCAATTAATATAAGTGTAAATTATTTCCTAACGATTAATACATAAGAAAAAGTCAAATACCCGCCCTTTATTTCATAGTTAAACTATTCATTGTTCATAACTCGTTCCACTTGAACTGACAGTTGCAACACTAACAAACTACTGCAACAGGTTTGATCGCGGTCGTGGAAGTGAGCGTTGCGAGCGTCTAGTAGAATGTACTCTGTGTGGCTCTTGATAAAAACTGACAAAAAAGTAACCTATAAACAGATTTGGACAAGGCATTGCAATGAGTCAAATACAGAAAATGCATTTAGGCAATAGATAGCTTTGGTCTAGGTAAATACATTGTAACTTGAACAAAATTCAGAAACTCTATTACGTCGACTGATAAAGCGAAATGTTAGAAATATTTGATGGAGATCATTCAAATGCAGTATTCCGTAACGTCACATGTGATGAAAATTATATATACTGCTACAAACCCGAAACTAAGAGGCAGTGTACACACTGGACGTTTTCTTCTAAAGAGTTGCCTATGAAGGTGAAGGAAGGACAAAGTCCTTAAAAAAAGATGGTCTCCTCGTGGAACTCCAGGAAAAAGATGGTTTGTTGGTGATCTCTTTGTGGACGTGTTTTTATCCAACAATTGATTTGAGAAATAAAATAATACTTACTGCCTACTGGTATACCAGACAATATTTGTCTTTTGTTTTGGTTAAATTTCGAAACCACTTTCCTCGCAGTAATATCCTCCTTCATCATGACAATGCTTTTGCACCCTCAGCAATGTGAACAACTGAATATTTGACTATTTTGGGGTGTAGAAAATAGAATAATGCTCATGACCCCAATCTACATACCATACATAACAACCGAGATAAATTACTGGGAATATTATTCCTGGACGCTGAAGAAGAGATATCGAAAGGAAAAGGGCCTAAAAGAGATGACTAAGGAAGATGAACCAACTATTTCTCTCAGTGGTTTCGACGAATAAAATGAGTCGTAGAATGGCATGGAGACCATTTTGAAGAATAAGAAATAAATTGCAAGTTGCTATTTTTAATAATCTAAAAACTTTCAGTGTTACATGTCCAATTTCTTCAGGTACCAATAAAGTTTCCATATAACATCATATGGATTTTTAGTAATCCATCAGAATATGAAATAAAAAGGAAAAAACATTCATCAAAAGTAACAAAATAATCTCTAGTTAGCCATTCTCTTTCTACTTTTCACCTAGCATTTATAACGTAGAATTAATTGTTGGTAACCACTTTATAAAATTTTCTTAAATTGTTTCCAATATGAAATAGAATACTCTTTACAGTCTTTAACCAATAGGATGTAACAGGTTTAACTCCTTCATAACGTGGATCAGATCAATTTTGGATTGCATCCCATAAGAACGAAGTAACACGTGCTAAAGTAAACTAAAAATTAATATTTTAATTTAACTGAATATTGAAACAAACATCGCTTCGTTCCAAGTTACAATAATCACAATTTTCATCTAATAGCAAATTTAATTTTTCCTAGACGACCTTACGTATTGGTTTATTGGTAATATCTATATTAAAAAGAATACGAAACATAAGGTATGACCATACTTACTTCAGATTTAATTGGCATATTCCATGATAGAAACATGAAAGCTGCGATTAGCAGCTTGAGTTCAGACTTGGTAACCATGATTTATCTGATGAAACAAAAAAAAATTTTATTGTTAATTGTATAATAATCATGAGGTTAGTCCAATTGTTCCCAAAATGAGATATATGGAGCTATATGGAGATTTCGATTTCCACTTGCTGGGGGTCCACATGAGTGAGACAAAGATATTGGGGGTCCGCAAGTCATCATCAAACTTCAAACATTTTATTAACTAAATAAAACACCCAATACGAATTGCGTGTACCACAGAGGTGTAATTAACTATTTATTTGATGTTACATAAAATTATGAATTTAAGTACCTGTTTTGGGATGTATTAGGTTCATGTGTAGCTTTTTAAAAGTTTTCATACGAGCAGCAACGCATTACATGCGTATGCGCAGGGAACATCAGAAAAGGCTTTTTTATACCAAAGTTTTACACGGACTTGTTCAAACAAAGCATTATAAATAAAGCATTAGAGACAAACACTATTAATGTTTTGTTTGCAATTTTTCACTTTACAAAAAACCCATAATAAACAACCTGGTGTTAGCTGTGACAAACAGTTTTGACGTTAATAAGTTCAAGATAATTCAATAATAGGCAGGCAGGGGGTCTACAGAAAAAAAGAATAGGCAAACGGTCTACCGGACAAAAAACTTTGGTAAACCCTGAATTAGAATAATTGAACTTTTTTATTTTCATTATTTTGTATCTTTCATTTTTTTATTTCTGATTACATTAATTTAGTAAATTTTGACAACATGTTATTAAAAATTTATTGTCTATTACATCAATCCATAAGCAATACAATTTCTTCTTTTAATAAAAATAAATAATACATAATTATACAAATTTTCTTTAATAAATTATAAACACTTTATGTATAAAAACTACCCGAAATCGTTAAAAAAACCACAAAATTAAGTTTATTAAACAAAATTTATTTTGCCGCTTTCAAAGTAATACCCATTGTTTGCAACATAACTGTGATAACGCCAGACCCACACTTCCATATACTCCATACTAGTGGTAACTCCATATTAGTTTAATAATGCCAGACAATACTCTTCCATACATCCTTTAAATCCCCCTGCAAGTTCCACTTGATATCTTCAATCAAGTCAAAACAGGTTCCATAGAGTGGCAATTTCAGTTTTGGATATAGGATGAAATCACGCGGGGCTAAATTCAGTAAATGCAATGAATAATCGAAATCGTATTCAATGAGTTTTTGACTTTGTACTCAGACACCATTGTTGCTCTGTGAGAAAGCACGTTATCATCATTGCATTACAAAGTCCATGAGTTGTTTTCCCATAAATCTGCCTGAATGATTGATAGCAAAGCAATGAATGATCTATAGTATTCAATGAGTTTTTGACTTTGTACTCAGTCACCATTGTTGCTCTGTGAGAAAGAACATTATCATCATTGCATTGCAAAATCCATGAGTTGTCCTTCCATAAATCTGCATGAATGATCGATAGCAATGCAATGAATGATCGATAGTATTCAATGAGTTTTTGACTTTGTACTCAGTCACCATTGTTGCTCTGTGGGAAAACACATTATCATCATTGCATTGCAAAATCGATTAGTTGTCCTTCCATAAATCTGCGTGAATGATTGATAGCAATGCAATGAATGATCAATAGTATTCAATGAGCTTTTGACTTTGTACTCAGTCACCATTGTTGCTCTGTGAGAAAGCACATTATCATCATTGCATTGCAAAATCGATGACTTGTCCTTCCATAAATCTGCATGAATGATCGATAGTATTCAATGAGTTTTTGACTTTGTACTCAGTCACCATTGTTGCTCTGTGATAAAGTACGTTATCATCATTGCATTGCAAAATCGATGAGTTATCCTTCCATAAATCTGCATGAATGATCGATAGCAATGCAATGAATGATCGATAGTATTCAATGAGTTTTTGACTTTGTACTCAGTCACCATTGTTGCTCTGTGAGAAAGTACGTTATCATCATTGCATTGCAAAATCCATGACTTGTCATTCCATAAATCTGCATGAATGATCGATAGCAATGCAATGAATGATCGATAGTATTCACTGAGTTTTTGACTTTGTACTCAGTCACCATTGTTGCTCTGTGAGAAAGAACATTATCATCATTGCATTGCAAAATCCATGACTTGTCCTTCCATAAATCTGCATGAATGATCGATAGCAATGCAATGAATGATCGATAGTATTCAATGAGCTTTTGACTTTGTACTCAGTCACCATTGTTGCTCTGTGAGAAAGTACGTTATCATCATTGCATTGCAAAATCCATGACTTGTCCTTCCATAAATCTGCATGAATGATCGATAGCAATGCAATGAATGATCGATAGTATTCACTGAGCTTTTGACTTTGTACTCAGTCACCATTGTTGCTCTGTGAAAAAACACATTATCATCATTGCATTACAAAATTCATGAGTTGTCCTTCCATAAATCTGCATGAATGATTGATAGCAATGCAATGAATGATCGATAGTATTCAATGAGCTTTTGACTTTGTACTCAGTCACCATTGTTGCTCTGTGAGAAAGCACATTATCATCATTGCATTGCAAAATCAATGAGTTATCCTTCCATAAATCTGCATGAATGATTGATAGCAATGCAATGAATGATCGATAGTATTCAATGAGCTTTTGACTTTGTACTCAGTCACGATTGTTGCTCTGTGAGAAAGCACGTTATCATCATTGCATTGCAAAATCGATGAGTTGTCCTTCTATAAATCTGCATGAATGATCGATAGCAATGCAATGAATGATCGATAGTATTCAATGAGTTTTTGACTTTGTACTCAGACACGATTGTTGCTCTGTGAGAAAGTACGTTATCATCATTGCATTGCAAAATCCATGAGTTGTCCTTCCATAAATCTGCATGAATGATCGATAGCAATGCAATGAATGTTCTATAGTATTCAATGAGCTTTTGACTTTGTACTCAGTCACTATTGTTGCTCTGTGAGAAAGCACGTTATCATCATTCCATTACAAAGTCCATGAGTTGTCCCTACCATAAATCTGGCCTCTTATGACGACTTGCACATCTCATGAACAAAACATTGATTAAAATTCCATGAATGGACATTGTATCAATGTTCATCTCCTGAGCCCACTGCCTAATATTGGAATGACGGATTTTCAAACACTAATTGTTTGAAAATCTTCATTCCAATATTAGGCAGTGGGCTCAGGAGATGAACATTGATAAAATGTCCATTCATGGAATTTATTGTGGTTGAGTTGAAGGCAGTCCGAGACTAGGAAAATCTTCAACCACTTCACACCCCTTTTTGAAAGATTTGTACTATTCATATGCCTGTATCTTTGACATGGTCGACTCACAATAGGCTTTTCTTTTAATTTTTAAAGCTTCGACGCAAAAAATGTTGTTTAAAACACAAAATTTAAGGCAAACTCTTTGTTCAACTAATTTATCCATAATAAAATTATTGGAACAACTTTGACGTTGACCTATTACAACATGTTAATTGACAGATCGCGCTCAAGTTTGGCTAGGTAATCAAGAAAAGTTCTACAAACTTTTTTCTTAGCGGTTCATTTTTTTCACAATTCCGAATAGTATTTATATCAAAAATGTATTAATCTGTCATTTCTAATACTTTTACACGTAGCAAAAAAGCCCAAAAATAACATAAGTAATACCTTAATGTACCATACTGTGTACCTAACTGGAGTACCTAACTGTACTATAGTTTGTCAATGTTTTAAACAGTGACACCCAAAATTATAATAATTGGTTATTAGTTGTCGATAAAGAATTTTTCCAAACTATATGCTTAATTTTTTGTAATGAATGACTGTGGCCCCCATATTCCAACACAACGTGTTAAATTAATAACTTTAAAGAGTAAGACATACCTTACCATGTTAACAATTGACATTTAAAAAACCTTGCTTCAATAGAAAGCGCTGTGATGGTTCTCCATCCATTTAGTTACATATAAAAATTTTAACATTTGAAACTGTTCCATTTTAAATAGTTTCATCCATTTATGAACTTAACTTAAGTTTATACCTAAGTTTCACGCCCACATTTACTGTGTTCCTAAAAATTTCATCGTGTCTTATCTACCATATATAAAGCATTAATGACCAAAAATTACCTTTTTGTCAGTGATCCTAGATAAACTTTTTTCTATTGCGGAGTTCACAACTTGCATTTCTGTGTGATTTTACTATACCTTTAATTATTATGATTCCTAGACACCAAACCCAAACCATGAAATTTAATATTTAAATTTACCATTATAACAAAAACGTGCCTTATTTATACAGGTGATCCCTAACTGAGTAGGAAATGCTAAGGAATTATATGAAAATTTTCAACCAAACTCTGAACTGTCCAAGTTGCGATTTTAATAAAAAATTTCAAATTTTTTTATAGAAACATACGTCATATATACACAGTTTGATGCATAAGTTCGCCTATATAAATTATAGACATGTTCTTTGTTGCAACTGTATATACATATCAGGTAACAAAAGTGTGTCTATTGTTGATTTGTTCATCAAACTGAGTGCAAAATGTTATGGAAATATAAGACAATTTTCATTTGTTTGTGACAAAATCACTGTCAAAGTTTCGATTGGTATAAATAATTTTACATTTTTTTACAGAAACATACGTCATATATACACAGTTTGATGCATAAGTTCGCCTATATGAATTATAGACACATTCTTTGTTACAACTGTATATACATATCAGGTAACAAAAGTGTGTCTATTATTGATACAGGTGATTTGTGCATCAAACTGAGTGCAAAATGTTAAGCAAATATAAGACAATTTTCATTTATTTCTGACAAAATCACTGTCAAAGTTGCGATTTGAATAAAAAATTTTACATTTTTTTACAGAAACACACTACATATATACAAAGTTTGATGCATAAGTTCGCCTATATGAATTATAGACATGTTCTCTGATACTGTATACATATATCAGTATAACAAAAATGTGTCTATTATTGATACAGGTGTTTTGTGTATTAAACTGAGTGCAAAATGTTAAGGAAATATGAGACAATTTTCATTTGTTTCTGACAAAATCATTATCAAAGTTGAAATTTGAATAAACAATTTTACATTTTTTTACAGAAACATACTTCATATATACACAGTTTGATGCATAAGTTCGCCTATATGAACTATAGACATGTTCTCTGACACTATATACATATATCAGTATAACAAAAATGTGTCTATTATTGACACAGGTATTTTGTGTATTAAACTGAGTGCAAAATGTTAAGGAAATGTAAGACAATTTTCATTTGTTTCAGACAAAATCATTATCAAAGTTGAGATTTGAATAAACAATTTTACATTTTTTTACAGAACCACACTTCATATATACACAGTTTGATGCATAAGTTCGCCTATATGAACTATAGACATGTTCTCTGACACTGTATACATATATCAGTATAACAAAAATGTGTCTATTATTGATACAGGTGTTTTGTGTATTAAACTGAGTGCAAAATGTTAAGGAAATATAAGACATATTCATTTGTTTCTGACAAAACCACTGTCAAAGTTTCGATTCGAATAAAAATTTTTACATTTTTTTACAGAAACATACCTCATATATACACAGTTTAATGCATAAGTTCGCCTATATAAATTATAAACACATTCTTTGTTACACACTGTATACACATATCATTCTAACAAAAGTGTATCTGTTATTGATACAGGTGATTTGTGCATCAAACTGAGTGCAAAATGTTAAGGAAATATAAGACAATTTTCATTTGTTTCTGACAAAATCACTGTCAAAGTTGCGATTTGAATAAAACAATTTTACATTTTTTACACAAACACACTGCATATATACACAGTTTGATGCATAAGTTCACCTATATGAACTATAGACACATTACCTATATGAACTATAGTCACTGTATACATATAACAGTGTAACAAAAATGTGTCTATTATTGACATAGGTGATTCGTGCATCAAACTGAGTGCAAAATGTTAAGGAAATATGAGACAATTTTTATTTGCTTCTGACAAAATCACTGTCAAAGTTGCAATTTGAATAAAAAAATTTACATTTTTTACAGAACCACACTTCATATATACACAGTTTTATGCATAAGTTCGCCTATATGAACTATAGACATGTTCTCTGACACTGTATACATATATCAGTGCAACAAAAATGTGTCTATTATTGATACAGGATCAAATCATTTAATATGCATTAAGGTCTCGTTTAATTTTTTTCTTAATATCATAATGTTCCGAAAGTGAGTTTATTTGTTTCGTTGAGCACTGACAAAATATAATTATTTGTCATTGACACTTTCATTTCGGATTTAAGGAGTAAAATACACAAAGATAACAAGACAGTCTAAAATCAAAAATAGTTTAGTATGCATTAAGGTCTCATTTAATTTTTTTCCTAACATTCCAATATGATAAATCCAAACGTGAGTTTATTTATTTCTTTGTCTCGGTTTCCACATTCATGACTCAACAACTCAACCGATCTCGGGGAAATTGTGTAGATATATTTATATATATTGATTTGTTTTTTATTTATTTACTTAGATTTCAATGTAACAATACATTTGGCAAACTTACTGCAATACGAGCAATCTCTTCCCATAAATCAAAACACTGGATGTGGAGAACTTAGTGCCGTGGAAGACTGCGATATACTGTCAACGAGACATTGCAAAATTATTCTAATTATCCTTAAACTATTCATTACAATATAACAATTAAAAATACATTACAATATAACAATTACTATATAGTAAAGATTAACCTAATAGTATCCAAACTAATAAATATTTTGGGTATCAACATAGATATAGAAAAGGGATAGGATAAGAGATGAAGGTATAGGGTAGTGATAGGAAAATAAGATAAGAATACTCCTTTCAGGGAGAAAACATAACATACATTCTGAATATTAGGATCAAATTTATTCCAGAGTTACGTACAGTAAAGGCGTACTAGCTGAACATATTACCTTGTTTAGGAATAAGAAGGTCAAAGAGTGATTAAAGCCCTAGACTAGTAGTGATTTAAGCCTTTGAAGCCCTAGACCTTTGAATGAGAATTAAGATAAGACGAAATTCAAATTTAAGACATAATCCAAGGTCATGAAGCCCTAGACCTTTGAATGAGAATTAAGATAAGATGAAATTCAAGTATTTTTCAATGAATTGAAGAGAAGAAGACGCAGAATATGTAAATTGTATTTCAATCTATGTTAAGATGTGACCTAAATTCAGAAATAGTAAAGTTTATAAAGCAAATAGAATATTGAATATATTTGGCGTTAATTTTGTAGAAATTCATTATTCACAATTAAATGAAACTACGTGATGTAGTATTATTTCTACTTTCTTTAATTTCTTTACCACGACATAGGTTTTGTTGTGTTACAACATCTTCAGGTGGGCTATTAGCAAAGATCTTCGCAAGTATCTTTGCTAATAGCCCACCTGAAGATGTTGTAATACAATGAAACCTAAATTCACAAATAGTAAAGTTTATAAAGCAAATAGAATATTGAATATATTTGGCGTTAATTTTGTAGAAATTCATTATTCACAATTAAATGAAACTACGTGATGTAGTATTATTTCTACTTTCTTTAATTTCTTTACCACGACATACGTTTTGTTGTGTTACAACATCTTCAGGTGGGCTATTAGCAAAGATCTTCGCAAGTATCTTTGCTAATAGCCCACCTGAAGATGTTGTAATACAATGAAACCTAAATTCACAAATAGTAAAGTTTATAAGGCAAATAGAATATTGAATATATTTGGCGTTAATTTTGTAGAAATTCATTATTCACAATTAAATGAAACTACGTGATGTAGTATTATTTCTACTTTGTTTAATTTCTTTACCACGACATAGGTTTTGTTGTGTTACAACATCTTCAGGTGGGCTATTAGCAAAGATCTTCGCAAGTATCTTTGCTAATAGCCCACCTGAAGATGTTGTAATACAATGAAACCTAGGTCGTGGTAAAGAACTTAAAGAAAGTAGAAATAATACTACATCACGTAGTTTCATTTAATTGTGGACAAATAGAATAAATACGTTTTCAAAAAGTTCTAGTTTATTTAAATGATTTTCAGCAACATTGGGATAGCACACATATAACAGGATAACACATGCTAGTATTTTAATAATTATATAAATTTTTTGATTTTATAATAATTTTGAAAATATAATTTAATATTATATTTACTTACTATTGATATACCGAGTAGCAACTTAAATTAAATGTTACTTACGAATAGTTCTAAACCCTATGCCACATTCAATTCAAATATAACTTTTACGACTGAATAAGTTATAAAAACCGAAATGCATATTACCCAATTCGAACCATTATAGCTTTGAAACGCTTTATGGCGGTTGGCAATTTACAAGCATTTCTCAATCAATAATGTAACACCTATTGTTGGATTAATGTCTATATCGCACTTTGAATGGAACACTGACATAAATGCAATATTGGTAATTATAGAAAAAGATGGACTCTAATATCCAGAATGCACCATCAATTCAAGCATTCAAAGGTTGTCTAAAAAAATACATTATGCAACTACCATCCATAACTCGCCAGTTTCCCACCCAAATTTTGTCCCTGTCCATTATTTCTGTCAATATATAGTATTTATGTTTACGTGTTTTCTCTTCTCTTATTTTTTTTATTATTTGTTTTTTCTTTTATTCGCATCGTGCAGTATAAAGAAAATGCGATTGAAAATCAATCTTTTTCTCCCATCTATCCCTTTAAACCTATATTGTCCGTAAATCTCTTAAACCAAAAGAATTTAATATCTTTTAAATTAAGTCGCAAAAAAGTTATAAAATAAAAATGTCCACCACATATAAACAATTTGAATATATTTTATTTAAAAAAAAATTAACTTAAAGCGTTTACAATGAATTTGTTTATTTGTTTATGAGGACATGTTGAACATTTAACAACATTTACATTGTTCGATCGCCTTTTCTCGTACTGCACGATGCATACGTCTTTTCTACATACTGCACAATGTTCAATTGTGAATAAAATAAAAAATTTATTTTCAAATAAATGTATTTCACTTTTTATTTCGCAATTGAACTCATAATCTTTTGCAGTATTTATAATATATTTAAATACTCAGTGCTTTGGTTGCCTAAAAGAGATTGCTCCTATAGCAATAAGTCTATTTTAGGTATTTGTACATTAACGACAATAAATAAATAAAAATATTTAAATTTTAAAAAATTTCCGTAGCAATTTATTTCATATAGTTACCATTCACACAGTATTTTTTTTTAATAATCAATTGTTTCATTTGATAGGTAACTTTGAGGAGAAACCTGTGAATACCTGTCTACCAAAGTTACATTCATTTTACTCCAGAAAAATATTAACAACACAATATAAATATTACTTTAATTCCAGCACTCAGCCACTCATTGCAAAAGATTGTTCATTACTAACCCAAAAACTCTCAGATGAATATTGGATATATTTGGCGTTAATTTTGTAGAAATTCATTATTCACAATTAAATGAAACTACGTGATATAGTATTATTTCTACTTTCTTTAAGTTCTCTACCACGACCTAGGTTTCGTTGTATTACAACATCTTCAGGTGGGATATTAGCAAAAAAAAAGCTTTTTTTTTACCTTTTTTTTTTGCTGATATCCCACCTGAAGATGTTGTAATACAACGAAACCTAGGTTGTCACGTAGTTTCATGTAATTGTGAATCTCAGATGAATGTTAAATAAATACTAAACCCAAAACTGATCAGACGAGTGAACTGATTGAAACTTCACTTTTTAGTGAACAAACTAACAAGGTGGTTCAAGCTCTACTATAACATCTTCGTAGCTGTTCGGCAGGTAACAAATTACGAGCTCTGTGTCGGTCAGCCGGACCAGGCAACGTAGTGATGCTCAGTCCTTCAGTTTTATTATTCGTTCACTTTACTACGTATTGCATGTACATTTATAGTACAATTGTAAATAATTAAGTAAATAGCATAAAGTGGGAATCGTTGAAGGGCAAACATAATTCAAAATATTAAATGGATTTGGGTAACAAGAATATATCACACAGTACACCATTGTAATTTATTTTTTATGTTTTTAAACGAATAGTTTTACGTTTTCTTTAAAATACAATTACGATGACCGATCGAATCCTGTCTAAATATGAAGAAAAATCAAATCAACTAAATGTGCAATTTGAGTCTAGGGCGCTCTCATTCATTGGTATATTCATTTGGCAACTGAACGAGTGGACAATCACACAGTTCATTTAACTGAACGACCTATTAAGAAAGAATCAGAGCAGTGAATAACCAAGTCCAAGTATAATAAATATCGAGCATTAGTAAACATGTAAACAATTTCTAAGCAAAGTTATGACATAAATGTTTTGTTGGAAATTAAAAGACGTAGCCAAAAGTTGTTGTTGCAGAAGACATAGGAGAGTCATCACAAGGTTTTAACATATGAGACTAAATTTGCAATTTAAGAGTCCAGTGCGCTCTCGTTCCTTGGTATATTCGTTTCGCAACTGAATGAGTGGACGGACACACAGTTCATTTAACGAACTGCCTATTAAGAAAGAATCAGAGCAGTGAACAACTAAGTCCAAGTGTAATAATTATCGAGCATTAGTAAACATGTGAAAAATTTCTAAGTAAAGTTATGACATAAATGTTTTGTTGGAAATTAAAAGACGTAGCCAAAAGTCGTTGTTGCAGAAGACGTAGGAGAGTCATCGCAAGGTTTTAACATATGAGACTAAATTTGCAATTTGAGTCTAGGGAGCTCACATTCATTGGTATATTCATTTGGCAGCTGAACAAGTAGACAATCACACAGTTCATTTCATTGAGCGACCTATTAATTAAAAATCAGAGCAGTGAACAACTAAGTCCAAGTGTAATAATTATCGAGCATTAGTAAACATGTGAAAAATTTCTAAGTAAAGTTATGACATAAATGTTTTGTTGGAAATTAAAAGACGTAGCCAAAAGTCGTTGTTGCAGAAGACGTAGGAGAGTCATCACAAGGTTTTAACATATGTGACTAAATTTGCAATTTAAGAGTCCAGTTGCGGTCTCGTTCATTGGTATATTCATTTGGCAACTGAACGAGTGAACAATCACATAGTTCATTTAATTTAACGACCTATTAAGAGATAATCAGAGCAGTGAACAACTAAGTCCAAATGTAATAAATATTGGGCATTAGTAAAAATGTGAAAATTTTCTAAGCAAAGCTATAACATAAATGTTTTGTTGGAAATTAAAAGACGTAGCCAAAAGTCGTTGTTGCAGAAGACATAGGAAAGTCATCACAAGGTTTTAACATATGAGACTAAATTTGCAATTTAAGAGTCCAGCGCGCTCTCATTCCTTGGTATATTCGTTTGGCAGCTGAACGAGTGGATAATCACACAGTTCATTTAACTGAGCGACCTATTAAGAAAGAATCAGAGCAGTGAATAACCAAGTCCAAGTATAATAAATATTGGGCATTAGTAAAAATGTGAAAATTTTCTAAGCAAAGCTATAACATAAATGTTTTGTTGGAAATTAAAAGACGTAGCCAAAAGTCGTTGTTGCACAAGACATAGGAGAGTCATCACAAGGTTTTAACATATGAGACTAAATTTGCAATTTAAGAGTCCAATGCGCTCTTATTCATTGGTATACTCATTTGGCAACTGAACGAGTGAACAATCACACGGTTCATTCCACTGAGCGACCTATTAAAAAAGAATCAGACCAGTGAACAAATAAGACCAAGTATAATAACTATCGAGCATTAGTAAACATGTAAAAAATTTCTAAGCAAAGCTACGACATAAAGGTTTTCTTGGAAATTAACAGACAGCCAAAAGTCGTTTTTGCACAAGACATAGGCGTCATCACAAGGTTATAACACATGAGACTTAATTTACATCATTTTGGAAATCATGTTTTTAAATCTTGAATATATTTTGGCGTTCATTTTGTAGAAATTCATTATATACACAAACTGTACGATGTAGTATTTTTTCTACTCTTTTAAGTTCTTTACCAAGACCTAGATTTCGTTGTATTACAAGATCTTCAGGTTGGCTATTAGCAAAGATTGAAGAAGAATCTTTGCTGATAGCCCACCTGAAGATCTTGTAATACAACAAAACCTAGGTCGTGGTAAAGAACTTAAAGAAAGTAGAAAGAATACTATATCACGTAGTTTCATTTAATTGTGAATGATATTTTTAGTCCACCAAATACGCCAGACATTTTTAGGTAGTGAAGTTGCATATTTTTTTATTATAAAGCCTCTATTATCTACTTATACAAATAGTCAAACCATAAATATTATATATATATATATATATATATATATATATATATATATATATATATATATATATATGAATGTACTTTCAAAACACGCCTGCCATAATTTGATTTGATAATTTGACAATATAATTTGATGACATTTACAATACTTTAATGTGTATAAGGCAAGCTTATGAGCAAAAACTTAGCCTATTTTGATGACTTAATTTCGGTTCTTGGTTTACCTTCTTCCTAAGTGTCTGTTTTCCATAATCTAACTAACATGGCCATGTTAGTTTTTAATGACTATTATCGATAACAATTTTAATAAATCACTTTACTTCGACAGCAAAAGCCTTTTTCTCTAATCTATACAACGAAACTAAACACCAAAGTGTAAATTAGAAATTATTCCAAACCCCTCCTCTCCCAACCCTAAAACCTGTCAGATAAGTATTACGACCACCATTTTATGCTATCAATGTCTGTTTTTCTTTTATATTTGTAAATAAAAGTTCAGCTGCTGTTGAGTCCATCACGCCACAAAACTTTTAAGCATGCTTTACCATCTCCTAATTCACTTATTGCCTAAATAAAAAATCAATACGTAGCCACGGCAGAATTAAAACACGATCACAGCCAGCACTATAAATAGCCCACCTTACACCAGATCACAGCCAGCACTATAAATAACCCACCTTACAGTAGAAGTGGTGCCACTTCTACTTTTTTAGCGTGATTACACCCCCCAATGATAGTCAATCTGTGCTATACACAATGACATTGCTAGCACTACCCTTCTTACAGCATGGATTGATAGAAAGATTGATATAAAGAAATGTATTTTAAAGGTTGTCAATGCACATTGGCAGTGTAGGTGGTCTTCACATGATTCTAAGGGGGAAACGAATAGTTATTTTTCCCCGATGTGTCTGAGCAGTTACGTAAGAACTGGTACTGGTGGAACTGAACTTAGCAATAATTACACTTCGCTGTTTTTAACGGGACATGGTGCATTCCATGCCAGTTTCTTTAGATTTGCACTTAGAGTAGCCCGCCGAGCACCTGAAATTTTGAGACGCAGGACATAAACCATGTTTTGTTCCACTGCAGTGAGCATGATGATGAGCGTAAAGTTTTATTGAACAAGATGCATCTTAACGGTAAAATAGAATCACGCGGAGTTTGGAACGTGGTATCTTTAGTCACCATGACTTTGTCGAGGAGGGACCAATCTTTGAGTCATTTAGTACGTTCGTAAAATGCGTTGTCCAAAAAATGGAGACACTAAATTACTCATTGCGAAGGGGCCGTCTTTGACCTCCGAAGGTCCCCTCCTTTGTAACAAGGGGACGTTACAGTATCCCTGGAGGGGCTGAGACAACCTGGGTGGAAAGACGGGAACAGTGTTTGCGGCATGGATCACAACCTTCGCGAATAATAATTTTTTGTGATGACTGTTTATAATAAGCCGTAACTCTGTCCATTTTACGAATTCTGAAATAAAATACGTTTGATAGCTTAAACATACAAACGAAAAAGTGTAATTTTGAAAAATCAATATGTTTCTCTCATCTAATCCCTTGAATCCATATAGCCCCTTAAACCAAAAGTATTTGCCTTTTAAATCACTACGCACAAAAGTTATAAAATAAAAATAACCACCACATGTAAGCAACCTAAATATATTTTATTTAAAAAACAATTAACTTAAAGCATTTACAATGAATCCGTTTGTTTATATAGCACATATCGAAATTTTAATATCATTTACTTTGTTCAACCGTCTTTTCTTCATACTGCACAATACCCTTCTCAATCATATCAGGAATTTCAACAGCCAGCCACGGCCCCAACTGTCAAATAAAATATTAAGAATAGATTAAAACAGGTTAAGAAAAGTTATGAAAATTTGAAAATAATAAATACAGATCTTTCATATCACGGAGGCAATCGCTACGAAAATGTTAGTGAATGTTCTTTCTAAGAGAAATTTTCACGTAAATCACATAAAGAAGACAGACTAAAATGATCAAGGCACAGACATTTTAGTCTGCCTTCTGCTTAACAGAATACTACTTTCATAAAAAGCAACTGACCATCACAAATTCACAATCATAAATTGTTAAAAAGAAATCAAAATAACAATAAAAATGCAATAAAATACTTAAAGACTTTAGAAACAATTATAAAAATAATGAATATTAATCTTTTTTTTATGCATAGCCATGGCTTAAATTAATTAAAATAAACTGTTAACTGACTGACATTTGCTCTGACAATCACAAAGTCACAATCAGAAATTGTTAAAAAGAAATAAAAATAACAATAAAATACTTAAAGACTTTTTAGAAACAATTATAAAAATAATGAATACTAATCTTTTTTTTATGTATAGCCATGGCTTAAATTAATTAAAATAAACTGTTAACTGACTGACATTTGTTCTGACAATCACAAAGTCACAATCAGAAATTGTTAAAAAGAAATAAAAATAACAATAAAATACTTAAAGACTTTTTAGAAACAATTATAAAAATAATGAATACTAATCTTTTTTTTATGCATAGCCACGGCTAAAATTAATTAAAATAAACTTTTAACTGACTGACATTTGTTCTGACAATCACAAAGTCACAATCAGAAATTGTTAAAAAGAAATAAAAATAACAATAAAATACTTAACGACTTTTTAGAAACAATTATAAAAATAATGAATACTAATCTTTTTTTTATGTATAGCCATGGCTTAAATTAATTAAAATAAACTTTTAACTGACTGACATTTGTTCTGACAATCACAAAGTCACAATCAGAAATTGTTAAAAAGATATAAAAATAACAATAAAATACTTAAAGACTTTTTAGAAACAATTATAAAAATAATGAATACTAATCTTTTTTTTTATGCATAGCCACGGCTAAAATTAATTAAAATAAACTGTTAACTGACTGACATTTGTTCTGACAATCACAAAGTCACAAGCAGAAATTGTTAAAAAGAAATAAAAATAACAATAAAATACTTAACGACTTTTTAGAAACAATTATAAAAATAATGAATACTAATCTTTTTTTTATGTATAGCCATGGCTTAAATTAATTAAAATAAACTTTTAACTGACTGACATTTTTTCTGACAATCACAAAATCACAATCAGAAATTGTTAAAAAGATATAAAAATAACAATAAAATACTTAAAGACTTTTTAGAAACAATTATAAAAATAATGAATACTAATCTTTTTTTTTATGCATAGCCACGGCTAAAATTAATTAAAATAAACTGTTAACTGACTGACATTTGTTCTGACAATCACAAAGTTACAATCAGAAATTGTTAAAAAGATATAAAAATAACTATAAAATACTTAAAGACTTTTTAGAAACAATTATAAAAATAATGAATACTAATCTTTTTTTTATGTATAGCCATGGCTTAAATTAATTAAAATAAACTGACATTTGTTCTGTGTTGTCAACACCTTTTTCTTTCTTTTCGACTTTTATATGGCTTTTTTGATGACTCTGTTGGGCCTATGAGTTTTATGGATTATTATGTTACATCCACGTGTAAATCAAAGAGTTCCATAGAAATATAATTTCCAAACTATTATGGAAACTGACTTGAGTTTTCATGAAAAATTGGTAGATTTTCCATTCTTCTTGTTGATAATTTACATAAATCTTTTAAGGGGTTATTCTTTTCATTTTTTATATAAGAATGTTTTTATATTTTTGTAACAACTGAGCCAATAATATGAGGATTTTGGCTGGTTTCCTTTTAAAAATATTACTGTTCTCGATAATCATGCAAGATTGAGAAGCATATTTCATCACTTTGATGAGACAAAAGGTGCACTTTGTACAAAAGATAAACTAAATATTTCATAATATAAAAAGCAAACTCACCCCAAGTGCCATTGCATGAGCAATACCAAACTTAGGCACATTACGTGCCCACAGTGGTTTGAAGTGGTCTGTGAGGCATATTTTGCCTCCACGATACATCTTTGCTGTCTTCCCATCGAGCCCTGGCAGTGCTATCTCAGGGGCGGTTGTCGGATATGTTACCGGAATCTGAGTGATGAAAAAATTTCATTATTATACACTTTGCCTTAGGAAAAAGGTCAAGTTTATGCCTTGTCCTGTAAAACAACATTCCTGTTTATGAAATGTACATATTATCTCTGATTCTACATAATATACTATCTTTCTATCATTATGTCTCATCTCCTGATAATCATATATCAAATTTTAATAAAGCGCTTTACTTAGAGAGCAAGAGACTTTTTTCTAATCTATCCAATTAAACTAACTGAATTATCCATGAAACTAAAGACCGAGCAGTGAATTTGCAATTGTTCCAGCCCGGGGGTGGAATGTTCCCAACCTGTCAAATAAGTATCTTTTGTAGTATTTCTAAATACAATTTCAGCTGCTGGTGGGTCCATCATGCTGCAAAACTTTTAAGCCCCATTTAGCCCATCTCCTAATTCGCTTGTTGCAAAATGCTACTTTGAACAAGTGTTTCTAAAATATTATGGATTTCAAATTATGGCATTCGTGAACGTAATTGTTATACATAAACAATAAACAAAAATAAATATACCTAAAACTAAACAAAATGTCTCTAAACTCATTATATTTAACTTCCAATATTTAGTACTAATTGAATACTTCTGTGAGTTTCTTCGGATTCAATTTTAATAACTCTTGCTTAGGCAATATATTTATATTGAATATATTTGCCGTTAATTTTGTAGAAATTCATTATTCACAATTAAATGAAACTACGTGATGTAATATTATTTCTACTTTCTTTAATTTCTTTAACCACGACCTAGGTTTCGTTGTATTACAACATCTTCTGGTGGGATATTAGCAAATAATGGCTCTTAGGAACATCCAACAGCATTTATATGTTTCAAACACAATAGCGGAAGCCGGGTCTGTGTGGGTTTTCCCACTGCTTGTGTTAGTGAATTTATTGTAGGGAAGTGGTGTAGGTTTTATTATATTTCCGAGAGTTAGACGATATATCAGTATTTTAGTGAGGATATTAAGTTCAATTGTTGTTATTCTATGAGGTTGTACAATGGAAATGTTCCGGTGTATGTAATAAAATTAACTGGAAGTTATCCTCGGTAATATATTTAAACAAAAGCAATGGTGAAAGTTAGAACAAGGTTATACCACTAATTCTACATATCTCCGGCTTTATGTATTCATATATTTATTTCTTTATTTATTGATATATTTATTTATTTATTTGTTTTAATTTTTATATACTTATATTTATATGTGTATGTGGGCTGAAACAATTTGAAAAGTACTGTAATATCAATGTTGTCTAATTGTAGTATGTTTAGAAGATATTAAGTATGGGTGATGATATTATATTTAGTTGTTCATTTAATATATTAACGTTGGTGTCTTTTTTATGTCTGTTTATTTCTAATGTTTCTAGGATATTAAGTTTATTGCCTTTTGTATTTATTTGTAATATGTAGGGGGCATTATCAGTATAAGGGTGATGGTTATTCCTAAGAGCTAAACACCAAAACACAAATTATTCACCAAACAGAACGCATGGCAATATTTTTCAAATACTTTTTTCATCGTAAAATAAATGCAAGCCAAAATCAATGTTAATAACAGATACGTTTTTGTTTGATTGACCTTGACTTTTTAAAAAATTTCCATAAAATGAGTATTCTTTTAAATTTCTTAATTAAAAAATTATTTTAAATCCAATCAGAACGCATGACATAAAAATGCACAACACAGATCAGAATGTACTAATAAGTGGGGCAACGCCCCAAGACGTAATGGATCTTACATATCATATGACGTGTTTTGTCACAAAGCTTTGCATGACTGCAATAAAAATCTATTTTTTCAGCTTAAAAAACAGATTTTCATCCCTTTTTTAGGGACATTATTAATACTGTAGCTTTTAAGACACACTTCACTTCACTATTTTTGGGGACAGTATTAACACTGTAGCTTTTAAGACACACTTCACTTTTT